>CM067347.1:23374614-23497114 GCA_034190875.2 Urechis unicinctus
ATCCTGTTAACCCCACCCCACAGGGATTTACATTGGCCGGCCGGCCGCTATCTTCTATGCATACATAGGCCAAGGGGGACAACGATTTCGCCACCAGTTCACCAAACATCTCGCCTCAACCATCCCGTTTACGAGCCTGTCGCGCCCATGTTCATTGAGACCATGTCACTCTAACTAACAAAACCATCCGCCCCGACATTTGCCACCAAAATGGGTACTTTATTTGCGTTCTAAACGTTCTAACGCTGTTTTAGCCGATAAGCAACTTATCTGTATCCGGAAGTTGATTGATTATCAGACCTTCGTCCGGAGCAAAGAAATCGCGAGCTCTGATTGGAGCTCTTATTTAGATTTGCCAATCAGAGCTCGCGATTTCTTTGCCCCGGATGAAGGGCTGATGATCCATGAACTTCCAGGTACAGCAAATAACATGGACATGGTCTATAGTGGGCAATCCAACATGGACAAGATTTGTTGTGGGCAATCCAACATGGACATGGTCTATAGTGGGCAATCCAACAAGGACACTGCTTATTTGTTGCCGGTGCAACTCTTTATAGTGGCCAATCCAACATGCACCAGGTATATCATTGGTTGTGCAACTCCTTATATTGGGCAATCCAAATTAGGTAAGGTATCATTATGTCTTGGGTTACTCCTTACAATCGTCAATCCATCATGGACAAGGTCTATAGTGGGCATTCCAACATGGACATGGTCTATAGAGGGCAATCCAACATGGACATGGTCTATTATTGACAAGTGTAACTCCTCATAGTGAGCAATCCAACATTCACAGGGTATATTGTGGGCAATCCAGCTTGGATATGGTATCATATTGGCTTGTGTTACTCCTTACAGTGGGAAATCCAACATGGACAAGGTCTAAGTGGGTAATCCAACATTGACATAGTCTATAGAAGGTAATCCAACATGGACATGGTATTATATTAGTTAGTTAAACTCATCATAGTGGGCAATCCAACATGGACATGTTATTACATTAACTTTTATAGTTGGCAATCCAACATGGACATGTATTGGGCTTTTGTAAATCTTCACTTTGGGCAATCCAACAGGGACAGGATATTTTATAGGCTAGTTTAGCTCATTATAGTGGGCAATCCAATATGGACATGGTATTTTATGGGCTCTTGTTAATGTTCATTGGGGCAATCCAACATGGATAGGTCGCCACACACATTTAAAATTGGCACAGCTTACAATCTTGATATGCTTTTGACGCGGCATAACGGATTGAATCATAATGTTTAACGCTATCTTCCTAATATGGAACAGCTAAGTGCGATGTTGTATTGCCTTATGTTCTCTCCAAATTGTTGTCCCCCTTGGGTTTATGTATGAATAGAAGATAGCGGCCAGCCGGCCAATGTAAATACCTGTGCCCCACCCCATCACAATGGCGGTGACCACATTCTCACCTATGTACGGGGTTCGCTGCACGTATACAGGTCACGTATTCGATTTCTGCTACTCAGTCACAGCGTTGTGTTCGGAAAGCTTCATATGATTTGACTGGTAGATCGGTGTCACTCAAGTATAACGAGCGAACACATCGGGAGACGTTTCCTCTGGGTTCGACTGTAAGTTCTATCAGTCTTATTTTGGTATCAGTCAAACTATTTTGAATTTTTTACGCTTTACCTGTTCCCCGTGAGCCCCTCCAAACCTAATTCACACGAGAACAAACCCTTCTTCGTCTGCCGGTAAGGTTTCTTATGTACATGTAACTCCTGTAAGGCTAAGAGGAGGGGCGTTTTATGACTCAAGTGTCGAACGGACTGGGTGTGATGAGTGGTTTGTGTGAGTCGCGATCAGTTCACTTGGCCCACGCACCATATTTCTGCTGTCCGGAATCTTGCTGTGTTTACGCTCGTTTGACCTACCACTTATACAACGAAGCCGGCGTGCAGCGGTTCTGGTATGTGCTCCTGGTGAATGGTATACAAGGCGTGTGTGCAACACTCAAAGAAATATAAGGCGTAGTATATTCTGCGTGGTGGCTAGCTGTGTCGAGAAGTCCAGGTCATCAGGGTCATATTCGTAAGTATCTGCTTATCACCAGCTGTTGTCTAGTGCACTCATACACTTGAAAATAATCGACCGCCATTCATCACATGAGCATATACGGGAAGCGTTAAAGGCTTAGTTAAACGAACCTTTGAGCCTTGTGTCTAAGGGCTATCTATCTCAGACCACCCCGCACACCCCAACCCCTGAGCTTGCGCTGTAGCACGATCGAAGCATAAACATGTCGGGGCTCATATTCTGGTAGCCAGAAGGCTGTTCACAATCTCCCGAGTCGAGGATACACCGATATAGAGCAAACGGAGTATAATAATCTTAACGGGGCTGACAGTTATGACTATGACTCTGATTGCCAATAGCGCCAAGTGCAAGATCTATAAATACACTATGTAAATTCATAGTTATTTCTTGTTGAACGATATATATTCGGTAGACGTGAGGGGGTTGGGGCGGTTCACTTCTGGAAAATGGGCATGGGTGGGCCTCCATGGGGCAAAACTTCTGCACATAGTCGAGACTAAGTGATAGTGAGAAAAAGGGACCCATCAGTATACTAAATCTGTGAAAAATGGACCAATTGGTATACTGATCAAGCAAAAGGTAACCCATTCATATACTTCGACAAATTAAATGACCTTACTACTAATATAGTAATAAATCCGGTTCGCACATGCAAAGCACAACTATCAAAAATAAATTCTACTGTGTCTGCCGACCGTGTGTATGTATCCGGTGGTCTACCCCTAACCAGTAAATTTATCAACATGACATTTTTTTTTCCGTATACCTGGCCTGACCCATATTTCAGGAACGTCCCTACTAACCTTCTAACAGAGGACCCACCCCTCCCAAAACAATCCCTTGGATCTGGTATAACTGAGATTCTGGCTGTCAACAGGGTATCTAGGTAATGCCCGCAGAGCTCCCAACCGGTTATATGTTCTTTCCGACATGTGATTGACTTGAGACAATGCCTTCGATATATATCTAATTTAAGTTTTGACTGCAAGATTAGTGTTACTTATCATGGAAAAGTCCGCGAGGAAATTTGGGGACAGAAATTCGCTCTTATTGAGTGAGAAGTTTTTTTCCAAACGACTTCCTATATCAATTTTGGATAGGCTTCAGAAGTAGTTGTCTGTTATCCATTGGTTGGTAAATTAATCATCTAGTTAGGTAAATGAGCGCGAAAGAGGACAGATGCGGTTCTGTAAGCAGAAAAACGATCGTGATCGTACGTCTATGTATCTGATATGACTACGGGCATGACATTTCGACACAATGAACCAGAATTGTTGGGATTCCCCTGTCGCACACTTGGTGTTTGGGAGGGATTGGTGAGGAGAGGTCGCGCTGTTCAAATCTCAAGAAATCAAACTTTATAAGGACCTTGTAGGGGCTTTATTGTTTCATTGATAAATACGACTTATACGAGACATCAACGGCAATTAAAAATATATGAAATCCCGCCAAGCTCCCTTTAAAGTCAGGTGTTTAAAAACGCCTGTGTCGACAAATACCATATTGGAATCAATCTATATTTCTTTTTCCAGGATTTCTTGTTTGCAGCTATCCCCATCTTCGTGTTATCTTACCCGTTCGTCAAATCAGTGTCATAAATTACAATTATGGTGAGTTGCTATTCCCTGGACATATAAGGTTGCTTCCTTTCTAAATCTTTATCATATGCATTGAGTTACATGGGATTATTGTTCAGACAACATCTTACCTCTCAATCCCTATTTCTCGGTTTGACAAATTAAAATTGTCGTGGCTTAATCGTTTTTCAGAAGGTGCCGCATATCCAATCGTTGGGTTTCCAGTTGCAAGATGGAAGCATGATCCATGTTCAGGGCATAATCCCGCATAGCGCGAATAGGTAATAAGATATGTATGGGTTACCATCACTCAGGCATGCATAGGGGTGAGCAGATATTTTCTTGGCGATGGGTGGTCAGGGCAAAAAGACCATCAGGTACATAGATGCCCTAACAATGGCTGTTAGCAATGAACAACTATTAAGATAAAGGTAAAATATTACTTATAACCGTCGTCCTTAAAATACTTATCGAGTTGGTTTTAAAAAGAATTAGGTGAACTGGCTGAAACTTTATTCCATGGGGTCACAACGTGATTGGAAGAGCTACTTATTCTGTCATAGCCATATATTTTGTCAAGGTGCAAGACTCACTCCGAAGTCTTGTTCTTAGCACTGGGAAGCTGAAAAAAAATCAATACTAATATTCACTTATCCTGTAAACATTTTGTATACATATATCATTTTATATCTTAGTAAATATCATCACAGGCTGCGAGTTCTGATGCCTCTTGTTCTTGTGAAATTAAAGCAGCTCTATAAGAACGTCCATGGCGTGAGGTATCGGTTGACGGCAGGTCACTTCATTCTCTTTATCCCTTTCCACTTCCAGTGCCTTCCTATATGTTCATCAGAGACACAATGTGGATATATTTGGGAATTTGATCTCGTCAGAGACAGATTTTGTTTTGCTTATCAGTGCATATGATGATTCAATTTGTTCATTTCTTTCAGGTTTCATATCAATCTGTCAGTAGCCCCTGCCTTAAACACAAAGTGCGAGACAGCGTTTCACCTCAATCCCAGATTTGAAGGCACGAACCAAGTTGTGCGTAATAGCTACCTGGCTGGGAGGTGGGGAGGAGAGGAAAGGGGTGGCGGCTTCCCTCTCTCCAAAGGGTCCTCTTTTGAATGCATCATACTCTGCACAGCGAAGGAATACAGGGTAGGAATGAACATTTTATCGAGGAACCACATTAACGAACGATAATGAACGGTAATTATATCATGTTTATATGTGCCTGGCAGGTGGCGTTCAATGGAGCACATTTCTGCACCTTCAGCCATCGCACGGCTCCAAGCCGAGTGCGTCACGTGGTCGTTGAAGGAGACATAACTTTAAACAGTGTCCATTTCAGCGGTACCGGATATGCACCGCAACCGACTTTGGTATAATACAACACCGCATGCTTATTCAATTTTCAAGGAACACATACCTTTAAGGGTTGATCCTATATTGCGTTGACGAAGCTGTGGTCAATTACTTCATATACACATTGGTTTAGCCTCCAGCGCCTGCATCTCATATGCCCGGTGATAACCAACCTCCTCCCTACTCCGCTGGTTATGGTCCTCCTCAGCCGGGTTACGGCCCTCCTCAGCCTGGGTATGGTCCGCCCCAACCTGGTTACGGACTGCCCCAACCTGGTTACGGAATGCCCCAACCTGGTTACGGAATGCCCCAACCTGGTTACGCGGCACCCCAACCTGGTTATGCGGCACCCCAACCTGGATATAGCCAGCCTGGCCCACCCCAAGTTCTGGTACGTTGGAAAAAAACAAGTGATTTGTGATTGATTCAAATATCTGTTATTTTGAGGAATAATATTTTGATCATTCAACACCCTGCCTTTTTCAGACTGTGCCCATGAAACGAAATATGGCCAGTGGATTGTACCCTGGATCTGTGATCACTGTCTGTGGTACACCATCCAACAAGTACGTTATGGTCATATCTTAATAGATGATCAGTAACAGCAAATGATCTGTATTCTGGTCTTTTGTGTTCTGATAATCTATTAATAATATTTCCTATTGTGTAAGCTTCAGGTCTGATCGATGTAGTAGTGGTAGGATTTTTTGCGGAATAGTTCAATATTACCATGTCATGTAATGCATGGTGGGTACAGCGAATGCTTATCTCTCAATCGGTCTATATCAAGATATATTTTTATGCATTTAAAATAATGAGATTTTATCTCCTCTCCGCCTGCATGTTTCTGTCTGGAAAAAAACGTCGTAGCTTTTAACCAGCTATAACTGCTTGCTAGACCGCTTTTGGATAATTACCAACATATCGATAACTGTGGATGTAATCTGTGAATTGCAGATTTACTATCAACTTGTCTATGAAGAACGCACCGAATACAGATATTGCTCTTCACTTCGACGTGCGCTTTGACCAGAATGTAGTGGTGCGTAACACGTTCCGCAATTGTCACTGGGAACACGAAGAAAGACAGCAACCTATCATGCCATTCCAACGAGGAGTTCCTTTCAACATCATGATCCTCTGTGAACAACATGCCTTTAAGGTCAGGGTTAGATGAACATGCTAGCTTAATTAGGCCTTATTCGAAATTCCTGCTTGAATATAGATATGATCAGCTTTTTCTGTATGGAGTCCTGTATGATTTTAAATATGTTGATAACTGCCTTTGCTAAACAAATCTATATTCCAGATGATTTCATGTAAAATTGCCCAATTTTTTGATATTATCATTTCATTCTGATTTGGCTATGAATAGATTTCCGTTAACAATGTCCACTTCGTCGAGTATTCTCACCGTATAAAGAACCTCCATGACATAAAATGGCTGGATATCCTCGGTGAATTGACCCTGTTTGACGTCAGGACACCATGAACCTGGCTCTCCCCAATGAGGGTGATCGGATGTTAATTTGGTGCCAACCTCATCTGGTAAGTTGCTCTTGTGAAGTTGTTCCTAACATATATTATGCTTATTTTGGTCAACTGTATGTTAGTAAATCAGTTCACTTTCAAGTTTGACCTTCTGTCATTTGTCAAAGTAAGGAATCATTGTACTTGATAATAGATCACAATGCGTCTTTGATCGCCGCTGAGAGGTTGTTAACTGAATTTATATATATATATATATATATATATATATATATATATATATATATATATATATATATAGATATATATATATATATATATATATATATATATATATATATATATAGATTTATATATATGTATATATATATATAGATATATATATATATATCTCTCTATATATATATATCTATATATATATATATATCTCTATATATATATATCTATCTATATATCTATATATCTCTCTATATATCTATCTCTATATCTCTATATATCTATATATATATCTCTATATATATATATATATATATACACAGCTGCTAGCGGTCTCCACGCCACACAGCGGTAAGCGATCACTTCTTCACATCGCTGTCTGCGTTCGCAATAACAGACAGCAGCTAGCGTTTACAACAGCAGACAATGGCTAGCGATCACAACAACAGATAGCGGCTTGTTAGTGAGATTTCATCCTGTCACAGCCTTAAAAAGGACACGTTCGTCCACCGTTATGTCAGCCCATTTGAAAATGTTATCAAAGCTCAGCGATTTAGGTACTTGATGAAGTAACTCCATCCTCTCACTCTGGTTCACAACTGCTCCATTCCTCTGGTTTCTTTCATACACTTCCAAATTCACAGCCACTGTCCGTGCATCAACCGCGAAGTAATGCAATTCATAACGTGCTGCCATATTGTGGTAATAGAAATTCCAGAATGTTGACGGCCAAGCAATTTCAACAATCCTAGAGCCCTTTTTCATAAACATGGCCCACTGTAGACCACTCCCCTGTACCCCAACCAACACATCTGTACATGCCGCCATTTTTATCTGGTTTTCAACTGGGAATTCTTCAAAACGTACCACGTCCACTGCAAGCATGTTATTCCTTAGAAGATATTGGACAAGCTTGTCGATGTTTAAAATTGTCCTGGTACTTCGCCGTATAATGGTCACTCGCGTTTTCCCATGTGTAGATGAGCAATCGACTTTACGAGAAAAGTTTAATCTTTTCAATACCCAATTTACTGCTTTTTCGCGCAAATCTACATCTCTGGTCCTTTTCGTGCTTCGATCAATTCCAAAAATGGCCCTATCAAAGCATGTACCACCGGCTGCCACCCTATAATAGACATCGTGATAATTGTGAATGTACAACGCTTGCAATATACTATCGAATGCCTTGACGTCACGGCATGCCATATCATCCGGGGATATATCCGGTGGTTCACGATACAAGATGTAGTTATCAGCACCAGAATAGAGGCTACCACTGGCGTTGACCAAGTCCAGCAGATAAACAAACTCATCCTCCCAAAAGTGATGTAAATTACCTGGACATGAGGGTAAAACAAAGAAAGCTGTGTTGTTTACAAGTTTGTTGCCCTTGGGAACAGAATCCTTTACAAAACGGATTGACCACCATGCGTTTTTCTCCTGGATGTTGGAGTGAGCGCCAACCAAAAATCTGTGGTGGTAGGAGGAAAATTGTGAATTATATACGACAATACTTTGAAGCTCATCATATTCAAACCATTCTTGTTTCCGGCTTATGTTTCGATGCGCAGGTGACTTAGAGTTTTCGAGGCAAACATTGTGGAATGTGAACACTCCGTGCCCTTCGATGTCCACATGTCGGTTGTGAACCTCTTGATCTATGTGTTCCTGTAGATTAGGGTAGGCAACTTTAGTGGAAATTTCATCCCATGACATAAACACACAGAGCACAAATAATGAAATCAAAAGCAACAGAGCAGAGAAGAACAGTCGATTTCTCACTTTCCTCTTATATGAGATCGACATGGCTAACACAGACGGGTGGGATTCTGACCATACCGTATCGCTGTGAAGCTCTTCCTAACCATAGAACACATTTCTTATGCGAATATGGACGAGCGTGTGTTGAAATGAGCTGTGGCAAGCGATGACAGCGTGATATTGAGCCAATGGTCGTGACAGCGCCTACACTCTGCCGAATGAGCGTTTCTTGTCAGATGTGATTGCCTGTCAGAATTTTCAATTCATGTCACTTACAGTGAAAGATGACTTTTCTGTCGCCAACTTATCGGGCTAGTAGATAGTGAACTGTCCATAAAAGGATTACTTATAATTTACGAAACGCATGTTAACGCTCACCTCACTGGTGTGGTTAGAGTATGAGACCTACTGCCACAGTCAATCGTCGTGCGTAAGCTATTATTGGAACATAAGATAATGAGAGAGGCAAAGTCTACGGACAACGCAAACACAAAAAGGACCAACTGTATGAACTGCTGACGCCTGTGACTGAGAAGAACGAACACTGCAGTTCTATGGCAGTAGACAGTCCTGACCCCAAACTAACGCGCTGCAAACCTCATCACCCATCCTGTTAACCCCACCCCACAGGGATTTACACTGGCCGGCCGGCCGCTATCTTCTATGCATACATAAGCCCAAGGGGGACAACGATTTCGCCACCAGTTCACCAAACATCTCGCCTCAACCATCCCGTTTACGAGCCTGTCGCGCCCATGTACATTGAGACCATGTCACTCTAACTAACAAAACCATCCGCCCCGCCACTTGCCTCAAAAAAGGGTACTTTATTTGCGTTCAAACGCTGTTTTTATTTGCGTTCTAACGCTGTTTTAGCCGATACGCAACTTTTCTGTTTCCGGAAGTTGATTGATTACCAGACCTTCGTCCGGAGCAAAGAAATCACGAGATCTGATTGGAGCTCTTATTAAGCAGAGCCGCGATTTCTTTGCCCCGGACGAAGGGCTGATGATCAATGAACTTCCAGGTACAGCAAATAACATGGACATGGTCTATGGTGGGCAATCCAACATGGACATTGCATATTTTTTGCCCGTGCAACTCTTTATAGTGGCAAATCCAACATGGAGCAGGTATATCATTGGATTGTGTAACTCTTTATAGTGTACAATCCAACATTGACATGGTATATTGTGGGCAATCCAAATTGGATAAGGGATCATTTTGGCTTGGGTTACTCCTTACAATGGGCAATCCAACATGGACAAGGTCTATAGTGGGCAATCCAACATGGACAAGATCTGTTGGGGGCAATCCAACATGGACATGGTAT
The DNA here is from genome assembly GCA_034190875.2 of Urechis unicinctus. NCBI lineage: Eukaryota > Metazoa > Annelida > Polychaeta > Xenopneusta > Urechidae > Urechis > Urechis unicinctus. The sequence continues at coordinate 23,384,431 of CM067347.1, forward strand.
ATTATTGACAAGTGTAGCTCCTCATAGTGAGCAATCCAACATTCACAGGGTATATTGTGGGCAATCCAGCTTGGATATGGTATCATATTGGCTTGTGTTACACCTTACAGTGGGAAATCCAACATGGACAAGGTCTGAGTGGGCAATCCAACATGGACATAGTCTATAGAGGGCAATCCAACATGGACATGGTATTATATTAGTTAGTTAAACTCATCATAGTGGGCAATCCAACATGGACATGTTATTACATTAGCCAGTTTAACTTTTATAGTTGGCAATCCAACACGGACATGCATTGGGCTTTTGTAAATCATCACTGTGTGCAATCCAACAGGGACAGGATATGTAATTGGCTAGTTTAGCTCCTTATAGTGGGCATTCCAATATGGACATGGTATTTTATGGGCTCTTGATAATGTTCATTGGGGCAATCCAACATGGATAGCTCACCACACACATTTCAGATTGCCACAGCATATAGTCTTGATATGCTTTTGACGCGGCATAACGGATTGAATCATAATGTTTAACGCTATCTTCCTTATATGTGGTATTGCCTTATGTTCTCTCCAAATTGTTGTCCCCCTTGGGTTTATGTATGCATATAAGATAGCGGCCAGCCGGCCAATGTAAATACCTGTGCCCCACCCCATCACAATGGCGGTGACCACATTCTCACCTATGTACGGGGTTCGCTGCACGTATACAGGTCACGTATTCGATTTCTGCTACTCAGTCACAGCGTTGTGTTCGGAAAGCTTCATATGATTTGACTGGTAGATCGGTGTCACTCAAGTATAACGAGCGAACACATTGGGAGACGTTTCTTCTGGGTACGACTGTAAGTTCTATCAGTCTTATTTTGGTATCAAACTATTTTGAATTTTTTTTAAGCTTTACCTGTTCCCCGTGAGCCCCTCCAAACCTAATTCACACGAGAACAAACCCTTCTTCGTCTGCCGGTAAGGTTTCTTATGTACATGTAACTCCTGTAAGGCTAAGAGGAGGGGCGTTTTATGACTCAAGTGTCGAACGGACTGGGTGTGATGAGTGGTTTGTGTGAGTCGCGATCAGTTCACTTGGCCCACGCACCATATTTCTGCTGTCCGGAATCTTGCTGTGTTTACGCTCGTTTGACCTACCACTTATACAACGAAGCCGGCGTGCAGCGGTTCTGGTATGTGCTCCTGGTGAATGGTATACAAGGCGTGTGTGCAACACTCAAAGAAATATAAGGCGTAGTTTATTCTGCGTGGTGGCTAGCTGTGTCGAGAAGTTCAGGTCATCAGGGTCATATTCGTAAGTATCTGCTTATCACCAGCTGTTGTCTAGTGCACTCATACACTTGAAAATAATCGACCGCCATTCATCACATGAGCATATACAGGAAGCGTTAAAGGCTTAGTTGAACGAACCTTTGAGCCTTGTGTCTAAGGGCTATCTATCTCAGACCACCCCGCACACCCCAACCCCTGAGCTTGCGCTGTAGCACGATCGAAGCATAAACATGTCGGTGCTCATATTCTGGTAGCCAGAAGGCTGTTCACAATCTCCCGAGTCGAGGATACACCGGTATAGAGCAAACGGAGTATAATAATCTTAACGGGGCTGACAGTTATGACTATGACTCTGATTGCCAATAGCGCCAAGTGCAAGATCTATAAATACACTATGTAAATTCATAGTTATTTCTTGTTGAACGATATATATTCGGTAGACGTGAGAGGGGGTTGGGGCGGTTCACTTCTGGAAAATGGGCATGGGTGGGCCTCCATGGGGCAAAACTTCTGCACATAGTCGAGACTAAGTGATAGTGAGAAAAAGGGACCCATCAGTATACTAAATCTGTGAAAAATGGACCAATTGGTATACTGATCAAGCAAAAGGTAACCCATTCATATACTTCGACAAATTAAATGACCTTACTACTAATATAGTAATAAATCCGGTTCGCACATGCAAAGGACAACTATCAAAAATAAGTTCTACTGTGTCTACCGACCGTATGTATGTATCCGGTGGTCTACCCCTAACCAGTAAATTTATCAACTTGACTTTTTTTTCCCCGTATACCTGGCCTATGCAAACAACTGACCCATATTTCAGGAACGTCCCTACTAACCTTCTAACAGAGGACCCAAAAATCCAAAAATAATCCCTTGGATCTGGTATAACTGAGATTCTGGCTGTCAACAGGGTATCTAGGTAATACCCGCAGAGCTCCCAACCGGTTATATGTTCTTTCCGACATGTGATTGACTTGAGACAATGCCTTCGATATATATCTAATTTAAGTTTTGACTGCAAGATAAGTGTTACTTATCATGGAAAAGTCCGCGAGGAAATTTGGGGACAGAAATTCGCTCTTATTGAGTGAGAGGTTTTTTTCCAAACGACTTCCTATATCAATTTTGGATAGGCTTCTGAAGTAGTTGTCTGTTATCCATTGGTTGGTAAATTAATCATCTAGTTAGGTAAATGAGCGCGAAAGAGGACAGATGCGGTTCTGTAAGCAGAAAAACGATCGTGATCGTACGTCTATGTATCTGATATGACTACGGGCATGACATTTCGACACAATGAACCAGAATTGTTGGGATTCCCCTGTCGCACACTTGGTGTTTGGGAGGGATTGGTGAGGAGAGGTCGCGCTGTTCAAATCTCAAGAAATCAAACTTTATAAGGACCCTGTAGGGGCTTTATGGTTTCATTGATAAATACGACTTATACGAGACATCAACGGCAATTGAAAATATATGAAATCCCGCCAAGCTCCATTTAAAGTCAGATGTTTAAAAACGCCTGTGTCGACAAATACCATATTGGAATCAATCCATATTTCTTTTTCCAGGATTTCTTGTTTGCAGCTATCCCCATCTTCGTGTTATCTTACCCGTTCCTCGAATCAGTGTCATAAATTACAATTATGGTGAGTTGTTATTTCCTCCACATAAAATGTTGCTTCCTTTCTAAATCTTTATCATATGCATTGAGTTACATGGGATTATTGTTCAGACAACATCTTACCTCTCAATCCCTATTTCTCGGTTTGACAAATTAAAATTGTCGTGGCTTAATCGTTTTTCAGAAGGTGCCGCATATCCAATCGTTGGGTTTCCAGTTGCAAGATGGAAGCATGATCCATGTTCAGGGCATAATCCCGCATAGCGTGAATAGGTAATAAGATATGTATGGGTTACCATCACTCAGGCATGCATAGGGGTGAGCAGATATTTTCTTGGCGATGGGTGGTCAGGGCAAAAAGACCATCAGGTACATAGATGCCCTAACAATGGCTGTCAGCAATGAACAACTATTTAGATAAAGGTAAAATATTACTTATAACCGTCGTCCTTAAAATACTTATCGAGTTGGTTTGAAAAAGAATTAGGTGAACTGGCTGAAACTTTACTCCATCGGGTCACAACGCGATTGGAAGAGCTCCTTATTCTGTCCTAGCCATATATTTTGTCAAGGTGCAAGAATCACTCCGAAGTCTTGTTCTTAGCACTGAGAAGCTGAAAAAAAATCAATACTAATATTCACTTATCCTGTAAACATTTCGTATACATATATCATTTTATATCTTAGTAAATATCATCACAGGCTGCGAGTTCTGATGCCTCTTGTTCTTGTGAGAGAAAAAACGTTAGCTCCCTATTACATTTGAAATTAAAGCAGCTCTATAAGAACGTCCATGGCGTGAGGTATCGGTTGACGGCACGGTCACTTCATTATCTTTATCCCTTTCAAACTTCCAGTACCTTCCTATATGTTCACCAGAGACACAATGTGGATATATTTGGGTATTTGATCTCGTCAGAGATAGATTTTGTTTTGCTTATCAGTGCATATGATGATTCAATTTGTTCATTTCTTTCAGGTTTCATATCAATCTGTCGGTAGCCCCTGACTTAAACGCAAAGTGCGAGACAGCGTTTCACCTCAATCCCAGATTTGAAGGCACGAACCAAGTTGTGCGTAATAGCTACCTGGCTGGGAGGTGGGGAGGAGAAGAAAGGGGTGGCGGCTTCCCTCTCTCCAAAGGGTCCTCCTTTGAATGCATCATACTCTGCACAGCGAAGGAATACAGGGTAGGAATGAACATTTTATCGAGGAACCACATTAACGAACGATAATGAACGGTAATTATATCATGTTTATATGTGCCTGGCAGGTGGCGTTCAATGGAGCACATTTCTGCACCTTCAGCCATCGCACGGCTCCAAGCCGAGTGCGTCACGTGGTCGTTGAAGGAGACATAACTTTAAACAGTGTCCATTTCAGCGGTACCGGATATGCACCGCAACCGACTTTGGTATAATACAACACCGCATGCTTATTCAATTTTCAAGGAACACATACCTTTTAGGGTTGTTCCTATATTGCGTTGACGAAGCTGTGGTCAATTACTTCATATACACATTGGTTTAGCCTCCAGCGCCTGCATCTCATATGCCCGGTGATAACCAACCTCCTCCCTACTCCGCTGGTTACGGTCCTCCTCAGCCTGGTTACGGCCCTCCTCAGCCTGGTTACGGTCCGCCCCAACCTGGTTACGGACTGCCCCAACCTGGTTACGGAATGCCCCAACCTGGTTACGGAATGCCCCAACCTGGTTACGCGGCACCCCAACCTGGTTATGCGGCACCCCAACCTGGATATAGCCAGCCTGGCCCACCCCAAGTTCTGGTACGTTGGAAAAAAAAAACAAGCGATTTGTGATTGATTCAAATATCTGTTATTTTGAGGAATAATATTTTGATCATTCAACACCCTGCCTTTTTCAGACTGTGCCCATGAAACGAAATATGGCCAGTGGATTGTACCCTGGATCTGTGATCACTGTCTGTGGTACACCATCCAACAAGTACGTTATGGTCATATCTTAATAGATGATCAGTAACAGCAAATGATCTGTATTCTGGTCTTTTGTGTTCTGATAATCTATTAATAATATTTCCTATTGTGTAAGCTTCAGGTCTGATCGATGTAGTAGTGGTAGGAGTTTTTTTTTGCGGAATAGTTCAATATTACCATGTCATGTAATGCATGGTGGGTACAGCGAATGCTTATCTCTCAATCGGTCTATATCAAGATATATTTTTATGCATTTTAAATAATGAGATTTTTTATCTCCTCTCCGCCTGCATGTTTCTGTCTGGAAAAAAACGTCGTAGCTTTTAACCAGCTATAACTGCTTGCTAGACCGCTTTTGGATAATTACCAACATATCGATAACTGTGGATGTAATCTGTGAATTGCAGATTTACTATCAACTTGTCTATGAAGAACGCACCGAATACAGATATTGCTCTTCACTTCGACGTGCGCTTTGGTCAGAATGTAGTGGTGCGTAACACGTTCCGCAATTGTCACTGGGAACACGAAGAAAGACAGCAACCTATCATGCCATTCCAACGAGGGGTTCCTTTCAACATCATGATCCTCTGTGAACAACATGCCTTTAAGGTCAGAGTTAGATGAACATGCTAGATTAATTAGGCCTTATTCGAAATTCCTGCTTGAATATAGATATGATCAGCTTTTTCTGTATGGAGTCCTGTATGATTTTAAATATGTTGATAACTGCCTTTGCTAAACAAATCTATATTCCAGATGATTTCATGTAAAATTGCCCAATTTTTTGATATTATCATTTCATTCTGATTTGGCTATGAATAGATTTCCGTTAACAATGTCCACTTCGTCGAGTATTCTCACCGTATAAAGAACCTCCATGACATAAAATGGCTGGATATCCTCGGTGAATTGACCCTGTTTGACGTCAGGACACCATGAACCTGGCTCTCCCCAATGAGGGTGACCGGATGTTAATTTGGTGCCAACCTCATCTGGTAAGTTGCTCTTGTGAAGTTGTCTACATAAATTGTTCCTAACATATATTATGCTTATTTTGGTCAACTGTATGTTAGTAAATCAGTTCACTTTCAAGTTTGACCTTCTGTCATTTGTCAAAGTAAGGAATCATTGTACTTGATAATAGATCACAGTGCGTCTTTGATCGCCGCTGAGAGGTTGTTATAACCTCACCAATCTAACTGTTCAAAATGTAATCATACTATTGTTGACTCATTATTGGTTGACAATTAATATTGTTCAAAAACTATTGATCTACTCCAACAAATTATGATGACTTTCTGACTCTCTATGATCTCTGTATCTTGCTCAATGTAACCCATCATTTGGTGCATCATAAAATCTTGTCAGGATGCTTGTGCCAGACTTTGTGCAATTAAAATATCTCTGCATTAAAAGCGAGCATGTAATCAGTTGTACTCGCCATCATATTAATTATGAGGTTTATTAATGTAATATCATGGTGGTCAATTAGAATCAACTGAACCAACGATAGACATATTTGGTAACAATTTGGATCAATTGTATGTCATTGAGCAGTGGGTGTTAACTTTAAAATGGATTATTTTTCATCTTGCTTGGATAATACAAACAGTGTATTTGCTTTTTACCAATAATTTTTTTCCTTTTAAAAGTATTGACATATGCATTCCACTTCTGACAATGTAAATCATACAATCGATTATTTATGGGAAACGAATATACAAAAAGCTTTATGATCCAAAAGGCAGTACGGACTTGTGGTCGTCCGTTTCCGTCTCGTGGTATGGTCAGCAACTCAAACCAGGGCTGGATGTCCAGTACAGCAGAGTATTGATGGGGAATGTTTGAGGAACTACACCGATATTTATCATTCACGTATGATTTGAGGACACGACTTACTGTGGTTTATTTATAACCAAATTACTATTTGTGGGTTAATCAATGTCGGAGAGAGGACTGTATCTGTATTCTTATAAACAGCCTCTCACATCTTGTGCCAACAGAAAGTGAGATCTGATACGAAATAATGAAAATCGTAACTGCATTTATCTCACCATAATGGCTTAGAGAGCATTGCAGACCATTATGAAATCTATTTTTAATGTCACAGTTGAGCATAAGCATTTCATTAACTGCAGCTCAGTAGCCAGAGCAACGATAATTGCCTTTACCTTGGGCAAAAAAAGAGTGCAATATCAAAAACAATGAATGATTTACAGACAAGTGTAAAGAAGAAAGCCGTCATATAACATTCCACAACCCGTCAATAATACATTTATCATATATGTACATCGATGCACACACACACACACACACACACACACACACACACACACACACACACACACACACATATATATATATATATATATATATATATATATATATATATATATATATATATATATATATATATATATATATATATATATAGAGATATATATATATCTATATATATATATATATATATAGATAGATATATATATATATATATATATAGATATATCTCTATATATATATATATATATATATATATATATATATATATATATATATATATATCTATATATATATATATATATATATATATATATATATATATATATATATATATATACAACACAGCTGCTAGCGGTCTCCACGCCACACAGCGGTAAGCGATCACTTCTTCACATCGCTGTCTGCGTTCGCAATAACAGACAGCAGCTAGCGTTTACAACAGCAGAGACATGGCTAGCGATCACAACAACAGATAGCGGCTTGTTAGTGAGATTTCATCCTGTCATCCTGTCACAGCCTTAAAAAGGACACGTTCGTCCACCGTTATGTCAGCCCATTTGAAAAATGTTATCAAAGCTCAGCGATTTAGGTACTTGATGAAGTAACTCCATCCTCTCTCACTCTGGTTCACAACTGCTCCATTCCTCTGGTTTCTTTCATACACTTCCCAAATTCACAGCCACTGTCCGTGCATCACCGCGAAGTAATGCAATTCATAACGTGCTGCCATATTGTGGTAATAGAAATTCCAGAATGTTGACGGCCAAGCAATTTTCAACAATCCTGGAGCCCTTTTTCATAAACATGGCCCACTGTAGACCACTCCCCTGTACCCCAACCAACACATCTGTACATGCCGCCATTTTTATCTGGTTTTCAACTGGGAATTCTTCAAAACGTACCACGTCCACTGCAAGCGTGTTATTCCTTAGAAGATATTGGACAAGCTTGTCGATGTTTAAAATTGTCCTGGTACTTCGCCGTATAATGGTCACTCGCGTTTTCCCATGTGTAGATGAGCAATCGACTTTACGAGAAAAGTTTAATCTTTTCAATACCCAATTTACTGCTTTTTCGCGCAAATCTACATCTCTGGTCCTTTTCGTGCTTCGATCAATTCCAAAAATGGCCCTATCAAAGCATGTACCACCGGCTGCCACCCTATAATAGACATCGTGATAATTGTGAATGTACAACGCTTGCAATATACTATCGAATGCCTTGACGTCACGGCATGCCATATCATCCGGGGATATATCCGGTGGTTCACGATACAAGATGTAGTTATCCGCACCAGAATAGAGGCTACCACTGACGTTGACCAAGTCCAGCAGATAAACAAACTCATCCTCCCAAAAGTGATGTAAATTACCTGGACATGAGGGTAAAACAAAGAAAGCTGTGTTGTTTACAAGTTTGTTGCCCTTGGGAACAGAATCCTTTACAAAACGGATTGACCACCATGCGTTTTTCTCCTGGATGTTGGAGTGAGCGCCAACCAAAAATCTGTGGTGGTAGGAGGAAAATTGTGAATTATATACGACAATACTTTGAAGCTCATCATATTCAAACCATTCTTGTTTCCGGCTTATGTTTCGATGCGCAGGTGACTTAGAGTTTTCGAGGCAAACATTGTGGAATGTGAACACTCCGTGCCCTTCGATGTCCACATGTCGGTTGTGAACCTCTTGATCTATGTGTTCCTGTAGATTAGGGTAGGCAACTTTAGTGGAAATTTCATCCCATGACATAAACACACAGAGCACAAATAATGAAATCAAAAGCAACAGAGCAGAGAAGAACAGTCGATTTCTCACTTTCCTCTTATATGAGATCGACATGGCTAACACAGACGGGTGGGATTCTGACCATACCGTATCGCTGTGAAGCTCTTCCTAACCATAGAACACATTTCTTATGCGAATATGGACGAGCGTGTGTTGAAATGAGCTGTGGCAAGCGATGACAGCGTGATATTGAGCCAATGGTCGTGACAGCGCCTACACTCTGCCGAATGAGCGTTTCTTGTCAGATGTGATTGCCTGTCAGAATTTTCAATTCATGTCACTTACAGTGAAAGATGACTTTTCTGTCGCCAACTTATCGGGCTAGTAGATAGTGAACTGTCCATAAAAGGATTACTTATAATTTACGAAACGCATGTTAACGCTCACCTCACTGGTGTGGTTAGAGTATGAGACCTACTGCCACAGTCAATCGTCGTGCGTAGGCTATTATTGGAACATAAGATAATGAGAGGGCAAAGTCTACGGACAACGCAAACACAAAAAGGACCAACTGTATGAACTGCTGACGCCTGTGACTGAGAAGAACGAACACTGCAGTTCTATGGCAGTAGACTGTCCTGACCCCAAACTAACGCGCTGCAAACCTCATCACCCATCCTGTTAACCCCCACCCCACATGTATTTACACTGGCCGGTCGGCCGCTATCTTCTATGCATACATAAGCCCGAGGGGAACAACGATTTCACCAAGTTCGCCAAAAATCTCGCCTCAACCATCCTAAGTCCTGTTTACGAGCCTGTCGCGCCCATGTACATTTAGACCATGTCACTCTAACTAACAAAACCATCCGCCCCGCCACTTGCCTCCAAAAAGGGTACTTTATTTGCGTTCTAACGCTGTTTTTTTATTTGCGTTCTAACGCTGTTTTAGCCGATACGCAACTTTTCTGTTTCCGGAAGTTGATTGATTTACCAGACCTTCGTCCGGAGCAAAGAAATCACGAGATCTGATTGGAGCTCTTATTAAGCCCGCGATTTCTTTGCCCCGGACGAAGGGCTGATGATCAATGAACTTCCAGGTACAGCAAATAACATGGACATGGTCTATGGTGGGCAATCCAACATGGACATTGCATATTTTTTGCCCGTGCAACTCTTTATAGTGGCAAATCCAACATGGAGCAGGTATATCATTGGATTGTGTAACTCCTTATAGTGTACAATCCAACATTGACATGGTATATTGTGGGCAATCCAAATTGGATAAGGGATCATTTTGGCTTGGGTTACTCCTTACAATGGGCAATCCAACATGGACAAGGTCTATAGTGGGCAATCCAACATGGACAAGATCTGTTGGGGGCAATCCAACATGGACATGGTATATTATTGACAAGTGTAGCTCCTCATAGTGAGCAATCCAACATTCACAGGGTATATTTTTGGCAATCCAGCTTGGATATGGTATCATATTGGCTTGTGTTACACCTTACAGTGGGAAATCCAACATGGACAAGGTCTGAGTGGGCAATCCAACATGGACATAGTCTATAGAGGGCAATCCAACATAGACATGGTATTATATTAGTTAGTTTAACTCATCATAGTAGGCAATCCAACATGGACATGCTCTGTAGTGGGCAATCCAACATGGACATGGTATTACATTAGCTAGTTAAACTCATCATAGTGGGCAATCCAACATGGACAAGGTATTACATTAGCCAGTTTAACTTTTATAGTTGGCAATCCAACACGGACATGCATTGGGGCTTTTGTAAATCATCACTGTGGGCAATCCAACAGGGACAGGATATATGTAATTGGCTAGTTTAGCTCCTTATAGTGGGCATTCCAATATGGACATGGTATTTTATGGGCTCTTGATAATGTTCATTGGGGCAATCCAACATGAATAGCACATTTCTGCACCTTCAGCCATCGCACGGCTCCAAGCCGAGTGCGTCACGTGGTCGTTGAAGGAGACATAACTTTAAACAGTGTCCATTTCAGCGGTACCGGATATGCACCGCAACCGACTTGGGTATAATACAACACCGCATGCTTATTCAATTTTCAAGGAACACATACATTTTAGGGTTGTTCCTATATTGCGTTGACGAAGCTGTGGTCAATTACTTCATATACACATTGGTTTAGCCTCCAGCGCCTGCATCTCATATGCCTGGTGATAACCAACCTCCTCCCTACTCCGCTGGTTACGGTCCTCCTCAGCCGGGTTACGGCCCTCCTCAGCCTGGTTACAGTCCGCCCCAACCTGGTTACGGACTGCCCCAACCTGGTTACGGAATGCCCCAACCTGGTTACGGAATGCCCCAACCTGGTTACACGGCACCCCAACCTGGTTATGCGGCACCCCAACCTGGATATAGCCAGCCTGGCCCACCCCAAGTTCTGGTACGTTGGAAAAAAACAAGCGATTTGTGATTGATTCAAATATCTGTTATTTTGAGGAATAATATTTTGATCATTCAACACCCTGCCTTTTTCAGACTGTGCCCATGAAACGAAATATGGCCAGTGGATTGTACCCTGGATCTGTGATTACTGTCTGTGGTACACCATCCAACAAGTACGTTATGGTCATATCTTAATAGATGATCAGTAACAGCAAATGATCTGTATTCTGGTCTTTTGTGTTCTGATAATCTATTAATAATATTTCCTATTGTGTAAGCTTCAGGTCTGATCGATGTAGTAGTGGTAGGATTTTTTGCGGAATAGTTCAATATTACCATGTCATGTAATGCATGGTGGGTACAGCGAATGCTTATCTCTCAATCGGTCTATATCAAGATATATTTTTATGCATTTTAAATAATGAGATTTTATCTCCTCTCCGCCTGCATGTTTCTGTCTGGAAAAAAACGTCGTAGCTTTTAATCAGCTATAACTGCTTGCTAGACCGCTTTTGGATAATTACCAACATATCGATAACTGTGGATGTAATCTGTGAATTGCAGATTTACTATCAACTTGTCTATGAAGAACGCACCGAATACAGATATTGCTCTTCACTTCGACGTGCGCTTTGGTCAGAATGTAGTGGTGCGTAACACGTTCCGCAATTGTCACTGGGAACACGAAGAAAGACAGCAACCTATCATGCCATTCCAACGAGGGGTTCCTTTCAACATCATGATCCTCTGTGAACAACATGCCTTTAAGGTCAGAGTTCGATGAACATGCTAGCTTAATTAGGCCTTATTCGAAATTCCTGCTTGAATATAGATATGATCAGCTTTTTCTGTATGGAGAGTCCTGTATGATTTTAAACATGTTCATAACTGCCTTTGCTAAACAAATCTATATTCCAGATGATTTCATGTAAAATTGCCCAATTTTTTGATATTATCATTTCATTCTGATTTGGCTATGAATAGATTTCCGTTAACAATGTCCACTTCGTCGAGTATTCTCACCGTATAAAGAACCTCCATGACATAAAATGGCTTGATATCCTCGGTGAATTGACCCTGTTTGACGTCAGGACACCATGAACCTGGCTCTCCCCAATGAGGGTGACCGGATGTTTATTTTTGGTGCCAACCTCATCTGGTAAGTTGCTCTTGTGAAGTTGTCTACATAAATTGTTCCTAACATATATTATGCTTATTTTGGTCAACTGTATGTTAGTAAATCAGTTCACTTTCAAGTTTGACCTTCTGTCATTTGTCAAAGTAAGGAATCATTGTACTTGATAATAGATCACAGTGCGTCTTTGATCGCCGCTGAGAGGTTGTTATAACCTCACCAATCTAACTGTTCAAAATGTAATCATACTATTGTTGACTCATTATTGGTTGACAATTAATATTGTTCAAAAACTATTGATCTACTCCAAATTATGATGACTTTCTGACTCTCTATGATCTCTGTATCTTGCTCAATGTAACCCATCATTTGGTGCATCATAAAATCTTGTCAGGATGCTTGTGCCAGACTTTCTGCAATTTAAATATCTCTGCATTAAAAGCGAGCATGTAATCAGTTGTACTCGCCATCATATTAATTATGAGGTTTATTAATGTAATATCTTGGTGGTCAATTAGAATCAACTGAACCAACGATAGACATATTTGGTAACAATTTGGATCAATTGTATGTCATTGAGCAGTGGGTGTTAACTTTAAAATGGATTATTTTTCATCTTGCTTGGATCATACAAACAGTGTATTTGCTTTTTACCAATAATTTTTTTCCTTTTAAAAGTATTGACATATGCATTCCACTTCTGACAATGTAAATCATACAATCGATTATTTATGGGAAACGAATATACAAAAAGCTTTATGATCCAAAAGGCAGTACGGACTTGTGGTCGTCCGTTTCCGTCTCGCGGTATGGTCAGCAACTCAAACCAGGGCTGGATGTCCTGTACAGCAAAGTATTGATGGGGAATGTTTGAGGAACTATACCGATATTTATCATTCACGTATGATTTGAGGACACGACTTACTGTGGTTTATTTATAACCAAATTACTATTTGTGGGTTAATCAATGTCGGAGAGAGGACTGTATCTGTATTCTTATAAACAGCCTTTCACATCTTGTGCCAACAGAAAGTGAGATCTGATACGAAATAATGAAAATCGTAACTGCATTTATCTCACCATAATGGCTTAGAGAGCATTGCAGACCATTATGAAATCTATTTTTAATGTCACAGTTGAGCATAAGCATTTCATTAACTGCAGCTCAGTAGCCAGAGCAACGATAATTGCCTTTACCTTGGGCAAAAAAAGAGTGCAATATCAAAAACAATGAATGATTTACAGACAAGTGTAAAGAAGAAAGCCGTCATATAACATTCCACAACCCGTCAATAATACATTTATCATATATGTACATCGATGCACACACACACATACACTCACACACACACACACACACACACACACATATAGATATATATATATATATATATATATAGATATATATATATATATAGCGAGATATATATGATATATATATATATATAGTATATATATATACATATATATATATATATATATATATATATCTCTCTATATATATATATATATATATATATCTCTATATATATATATATATATACTATATCTCATATATATATATATATATATATATATATCTATATATCTCTATATCTATATATATATCTTATATATCTATATATATATATATATATATATATATATATATATATATATATACAACACAGCTGCTAGCGGTCTCCACGCCACACAGCGGTAAGCGATCACTTCTTCACATCGCTGTCTGCGTTCGCAATAACAGACAGCAGCTAGCGTTTACAACAGCAGACAATGGCTAGCGATCACAACAACAGATAGCGGCTTGTTAGTGAGATTTCATCCTGTCACAGCCTTAAAAAGGACACGTTCGTCCACAGTTATGTCAGCCCATTTGAAAATGTTATCAAAGCTCAGCGATTTAGGTACTTGATGAAGTAACTCCATCCTCTCACTCTGGTTCACAACTGCTCCATTCCTCTGGTTTCTTTCATACACTTCCCAATTCACAGCCACTGTCCGTGCATCAACCGCGAAGTAATGCAATTCATAACGTGCTGCCATATTGTGGTAATAGAAATTCCAGAATGTTGACGGCCAAGCAATTTCAACAATCCTGGAGCCCTTTTTCATAAACATGGCCCACTGTAGACCACTCCCCTGTACCCCAACCAACACATCTGTACATGCCGCCATTTTTATCTGGTTTTCAACTGGGAATTCTTCAAAACGTACCACGTCCACTGCAAGCGTGTTATTCCTTAGAAGATATTGGACAAGCTTGTCGATGTTTAAAATTGTCCTGGTACTTCGCCGTATAATGGTCACTCGCGTTTTCCCATGTGTAGATGAGCAATCGACTTTACGAGAAAAGTTTAATCTTTTCAATACCCAATTTACTGCTTTTTCGCGCAAATCTACATCTCTGGTCCTTTTCGTGCTTCGATCAATTCCAAAAATGGCCCTATCAAAGCATGTACCACCGGCTGCCACCCTATAATAGACATCGTGATAATTGTGAATGTACAACGCTTGCAATATACTATCGAATGCCTTGACGTCACGGCATGCCATATCATCCGGGGATATATCCGGTGGTTCACGATACAAGATGTAGTTATCCGCACCAGAATAGAGGCTACCACTGGCGTTGACCAAGTCCAGCAGATAAACAAACTCATCCTCCCAAAAGTGATGTAAATTACCTGGACATGAGGGTAAAACAAAGAAAGCTGTGTTGTTTACAAGTTTGTTGCCCTTGGGAACAGAATCCTTTACAAAACGGATTGACCACCATGCGTTTTTCTCCTGGATGTTGGAGTGAGCGCCAACCAAAATCTGTGGTGGTAGGAGGAAAATTGTGAATTATATACGACAATACTTTGAAGCTCATCATATTCAAACCATTCTTGTTTCCGGCTTATGTTTCGATGCGCAGGTGACTTAGAGTTTTCGAGGCAAACATTGTGGAATGTGAACACTCCGTGCCCTTCGATGTCCACATGTCGGTTGTGAACCTCTTGATCTATGTGTTCCTGTAGATTAGGGTAGGCAACTTTAGTGGAAATTTCATCCCATGACATAAACACACAGAGCACAAATAATGAAATCAAAAGCAACAGAGCAGAGAAGAACAGTCGATTTCTCACTTTCCTCTTATATGAGATCGACATGGCTAACACAGACGGGTGGGATTCTGACCATTCCGTATCGCTGTGAAGCTCTTCCTAACCATAGAACACATTTCTTATGCGAATATGGACGAGCGTGTGTTGAAATGAGCTGTGGCAAGCGATGACAGTGTGATATTGAGCCAATGGTCGTGACAGCGCTTACACTCTGGTGAATGAGCGTCTCTTGTCAGATGTGATTGCCTCACTGAATTTTTCATGTCACTTCAGAAAGATGACTTTTCTGTCTCCAACTTATCGGGCTAGTAGATAGTGAACTGTCCATTCAAGGATTACATATAATTTACGAAACACATGTTAACGCTCACCTCACTGGTATGGTTAGAGTATGAGACCTGCTGTCACAGTCAATCGTCGTGAGTAGGCTATTATCGGAACATAAGATAATGAGAGGGGCAAAGTCTACGACCAGCCAGGCACTCAATACGAGATGCCCATGAGGACATGGGTGAACTTGGCTAACAGTGTCGGAAACTTTTGAAAATTTCAATATTGACCCAAAATTGACCAAGTTACTCTAGATTTATCGAAAAACTATGATTCTGAGGCTGACACAAGGAAAAGCATATTTTCATATTTAATAGTACCGCGGCCTGCCGTACTTGACGCACCACGCGCATCCCGAGCCGAGAGCAGATTCCTTTGTTCAGCGCGAGAGGCAGGCTTTAAGGTCAACTTCAACGATTTTCATCATTTCTTTATAATGTGTTTCAAATTGAAGATTAATAACTCATAAACCAACGGGGACCCATAATTCATTACAACGGAATGCATAAGTACTAAAAATCCACCGATAAGGTTTCATTCGGAAGAAAATACGAAGCCATCTTCTCGATGCCATTTTGCCTCAGTTGGCCGCTAGGTGCACGTTGCGTGACGTCATTCCTGCTGTGCTGTCTCCAAGAGAATTTGACTGCGAGCGAGCGAGCGAAGCGAAAAACGATTGTTTGGATTTTAAAATTACACCGTTTTGATAAGCCATGTCGTCTTCTGGTGAAGTTTACGAGTCCCCATAGCATAACATTGGGGCAAATCATGTCCATGACTATTTATTTGAGCCAATACGGACGGGAGTTGAAAAATCCAAGTCACACTACGAAATGACACCGGGAGCTCTAATTAAGTATAACTCAAGGGTCCGCTTCGGATGAAGAATCAACAAAAGATTTCGATGAATGGTAAGTTTTAGAATACCCTTCCCAAGCTTTATTGAACTATATTAACTGGTAAAAAAATATCGTTAGTTTCATTTACCCAATAAATTTACACATTCTGTACGTTGAGGATGGTATGTTGACAGACCTAACTACTATAGCCCTACAAGACGTCTGAGGTATAAATTCATGTTACCGTTAGGCGTTACGACCGGAGCTAAACTACTACAACAAATAGTACTTGGCTAGTGAATGTAGCTTTGTCATTGTACCCTGAGCACATTGAATATTGTGGACAGATGTTTGCATGCAGTTTATAAAGTATTTTCCTTTTATATTCATACATTGTACCACAAATATAAATTTACAATGACTCTTTAATTATTTCTCTAACTTAGGTGTAGATGTCATTACTGCATCCCAATGGACGCAGCCACAGAAGTTTGGAGTGAGTGATGGCTCTAACGGACGAATGGACATGCATCACCAAGCATCCCAGATTCCTGGCTAGCTGCATGAATAAAAATGTGCTGGAAGTGTCCAAATTTGAATCTATTCAAATGGACAGACCTGTTGGAGATGAGGTCTCTACAATGAGTAAGTTAGCCATTATTGCTACCAAAAAGGATGGTATCATATTTATTACAAAGGGAACATTAATTCCACTGTGTAAAATATTCAGTGTTCATATTGATGAACTACAATATATTTTACATAGCCAAGAATAAATAATGCCAGTTACATGAAATCCAGAGGCAGAGCTTACAATAAAATTATGAAGTGAGGGAATGGTTGACAAATGACAATTGTTTTTTTAGCTATACAACTTATTTTAAAACCATAGACAACTAATTGACATATTGCTTCAGATTATTCAGGTATCTAGTTTACCTACAGTTTACACTCTGGATATGGCACAGACTGGGCAAAAGAAACAGGAAAGTGCTGGCAGCCTGTGTGGTAACAGCTGTTAGAAAATCCTTCCCTGACCCGGGCGGC
This sequence comes from Urechis unicinctus, assembly GCA_034190875.2. Taxonomy (NCBI): domain Eukaryota; kingdom Metazoa; phylum Annelida; class Polychaeta; order Xenopneusta; family Urechidae; genus Urechis; species Urechis unicinctus. Next base: position 23,402,203 of record CM067347.1, read on the forward strand.
AAATATACAGGTTATGTACAATGGAGCGGAAGATTTCTTGGTCAGGTTGAATCGACACCTGTGAGCACCTACGAGAAGATCCTTTTTCAGGTTTCTCGTACTGGGAGGCAATAGGTGGTGGGACAGTCCTGTCATCTGCAAGGACCTCAGCAAGTCTGTAGCTTGGATATTTTTGCCTTAGATCAAGCACCTGATGTACATAGTCTGAAGCAAATCAATGATATTCATATTTTTATGATAGTCATATAATAAGTAAGTTATATTATATGCCAATTTTTAATTGGGTAACAATGTTTGTGCAAATGAAACTTATTCAGGTTTTGGTAATAAATGTCAAAATAACATGTGTTTCATTTTAGATTAATGCATGTTCACACCAAAAGAAATTGGTACTTTGACAGGCTTGGGATTTTCCCATATCTGAACATGTTCAGTGTTCTAATAGCATTACTGTCACTAACAAAAATCCCTGAAGCCATAAACAAATTCCCTGTGGGCATAGCTCCTGTAAAAAATTGGCAATCCCACATCTTACGGTGTCCATTCACGCTGATTTGTTCAAAACAAGCAAAACTCCCCCGGAATCTTTGAATCTGACTAGGGCCATCCTCCAGATCAACACCACTGTATATAAGCATTCTGTGAGCTAAATTTTTCTTCCATCAAATAAAACCCTGTGATTACACTACAAACAAAACAACATTTACCTAACAGTTCTTCAAACGCCATGTCATCATCAGTTTCCATCTCAGCATCATCACTTCGTCAGTGAAGTCATAGTCAGGGTCAGTTTCCATCTCATCATCGCTGTCCACCAGTCCACCAGATTCCTCCTAGGGCTCATATTGGGTGCCCCTGGTGACACTTTTGGTGAGATGGGCCAACTTGGGTACCTCTTGAATATTTCTTTATCCCAGGAAAGATAGAACTCTGTGTTTGTAGAGACTTGTCAGCCATCTATGGTATCAATACAATAAGTATGCTACAATTTCATTCATCATAGCCTTTAATGATGTCAATGTTTACAAATTGACTCTGAAAAGACACATGGAAACATACAACAGAAGTTATCCCTGCCAATGCATTTCACCATATATAATAATGCAGTTGCCTTGTGACACTCACCAAAACATTTGCCTTCACCCCTTATGACAAGTGAGAGCAAGCTTCATGGTCGGCAGACGGCAAGGCACTCGCCCCTGGTGTAGCAAACAGCGCGGACGCTGACAGGCGAAGTTTCTTCGCCTAGCCGACGTCGGCAGTACTTGAGTGTGACACCTCAGTCTGTGATTCACCACTGTCACTTGATTTATCTATCTGATCAGCTGCCAATACCATTTCGGAGCCTAGGTTTCTTACGAAATCCTAGACTTTTTTGAGCAGCTCTGGGTCTGTCTCATAAGCACTTTTCTCGAAATGGTCAGAACATAGAACTGTCGTATAACTATAACTATAAGGGCAAGGACTCCAGTGTTTACGTTTGACTTTCGACACCCATATGCGGCGCATATGTCTTTTAGAAACAAAAAAAAATCACGCCTGACTTCACATTGTTCCGACAACCAAACGCACAACAATAAGGTATAATCCACACCAAGAAACGCACCAGACCGTGAAGAAAGACGAGTTAGTCACACGCTGTCAACCAACCGGGAAGGCTAAAGATGGCGATGAATATTCGCAAACAACCTGAATGACGTCACTGTTCGGAAATTCACGAATTTTACCGAGCGGTATCTTGTCAGATTCGACGTGGGAAATATACATTTAAAAATCATTTTTCTTAGAGAAAAAAAGCGCGCAGTCACCTTATTTTGGTCACGATTCCCTTTTAAAACATAGAACTTTGGAAAAATGGAATAAAAAAAATCTTTGTAGTTGACCTTTTAGTAAACAAGCCAGCGCCGAGCCATCAGAAATGACACCAACTGTACTTCAAACTTACTTTATGAGAGAACTGTCATATATTTTGAGCAGAAGATTTTACACCTGTGTTCAGAATTGAATGGGCTTCCCTCGAGCGCAGACAAATTTACGATACGACCATTCACGTCGGACGAACGACGCTATAACTTCAGATTTGAGTACCGTTTTTGCTTTGATTCGTTCGAAACCGGAAGTGACGCAACCGATATCAATAAATTTTGCGGATTAGATTCGCGCTGTTGATGTTAACATCTGATTTAATTTTTATCACCATTGAACTGATATTTACGATTTTATTAGCAATCGAAAATTTGACGAAAATTTACTGAGTGAAATTTGTTTTTTTTCAACTCAACGCGCTTTGAAAAGGACAAATATATTGATAGCATATGTCAATTATGAAAGTTTGGTAATTCTATCAGCTTTCAGAAAATGTTAATTTTTTTACGATCGGACCATAATCAATGAATCTATTGCGAAATTAAAAAGTTTAGAGATTTTGGCTACCAGAAATTTTCGACCTGCTACGATTTTTTTTACGATGCATTATTTACAACTAAGTATATTTAGAAAAAAGTTTACAATTACATTACACATTCAGAATATGTAAACTGTAATGAAATTTGATACTAAAGCATGGACGTATTGAGCATTGAACTTGTGTCATTTTTTGAAAACTTTGATGCTTTCGTGACCGGAAGTGACGTCATCGACAATCATGAAATCTATGGATCCGTCTTAAGCTGTCATTGACTACATGTGACCCAATTTTTATTATTATCGGATATGTATTGACGATTTTATAGGCGCTCAAAATATTCATGAAACTTATGTTGACATTCGGACCTATACCACGATTTTTCGACCTGGGACGCTTGGGAAAACCGTTGGTTGGATGGCCCTGTATGTCATTAGATAAAGTTTGCAATTAGAATGAGCTACACGATGATGTAAATTATGTAACAATCCGACCATTGCTAACGGAGTTATTCGCATTATTCATGCCTAGCGATTGAAGAAAAAATAATTTTTTACAGACACGTGTGCTATAACGCGCTTAAAAAAATGGGGCGTCAACCCAAACGTCACACATCACTGACCAGCATTCGCCTTTATCTACCCCAACTACTGCGTGGTTTGCTCGCAGTTCAACTGTGCAAGGCACCCTTGTCATAGAACTTTTCCGTTCGTTCTGTAATCTGTTGCCGTTTGACACCCATAGTGTGTTATCAGATTAAGCTCAGGATCATAAAGTATACCTTGCATTTTCCCGACAACATCATCAGCTGAAAAGCTTACTGAACGGAAGCGATAGAGAACAAGTGCTTCAGAACATCTACTTCGAGGTGTGTATTGAATATTTCCTTTTACCACCTGTTTGCCTCTCGTTAGCCTCGTCTTATCCTTACCTGTGGGGACATGTTGGTAGGTTTGTGGTGTGGTGCTCGGTTCGATATCGATACTGGTTTTTTTTCTTCGCTTCATCTGATGCTATTTCTATTATAAAATGAACAGTATTGTTGTATTGGTCAATCTCTCCGGTATATCATCTCCATTCATAAATAGTTAAATATTTTCGTTCATGGTAATATTCCATAGTTCAACATATACCATGACTTACAATGCCCCACCCTAAAACCAGCCCGCCATATTGCCATATTGCGCAGTAGCAACTTCTGAGGGGTTGGGGTCATGGGTCGCTAGTTAACAACAGAACGCCCGTCAAACAGGTTGTTTTCAAAGAACTGTATAAAGCGCTCCTCTGCAAGAGTGTTGAGTTAACAGGGGAGTTGGCCAAGCCCTTGGCAGAAATACGCTTTGTGGACAAATAACCAGATTACGAGAAGCCACTTGACACAAGTCACGACGGAGTCTGTGCAGATATAGAGAAGCGCAAGTTACTTACGTATACATAAAATCCATATTAAGACGAATATTTGGAACGTTACATTGCAAGCTACGCAGTAAAGTGTGTTTGTGTTATTTTGAGAGGGCCTAAATATGTCCAGTTTCAAACGACCAAACTTGCCATCTTGGCTTATTTCATCACCCAACAAACGTAAGCATACACGCATGCATTTACAAACCCACCACTTCTCGATCCCTCCCATCCCTCTTTGGCTAGAATGCTTACAACCCAGGCTTTTCACTGACAATGTTCCTTAAGCCTGTATACATGCATCTACTAGTGATTTGCTTGGGACAACAAGCCCTTCCTTCGCACTTCAGTAATTCTTCTGGTCATGTATATCATTGACTACAGAGATTGTGTTTATGCATATTGCACACAACTTAATTTCCGGGCAATATAGCCAGAAACATGTGGAAGAACATTCACTGCAGCGCAGAAATACCCATTTATGTTTGACTTCTAGTCAAACATATTCGCGAGTCATAACGTTGGTAGGCTGCTGCGCGTCGAGCAGTTTTCAACAAACGTAGGGGGCGCTGCTTACACGGCGTCACGGAATTTGTCGGGCGAATTGCCGAGTGGGTGTCTTATTATAACACGAGATGCCCATGAGGACATGGGTGAACTTGGCTAACAGTGTCGGAAACTTTTTAAAATTTCAATATTGACCCAAAATTGACCAAGTTACTCTAGATTTATCGATAAACTATGATTCAGAGGCTGACACAATGAAAAGCATATTTTCATATTTAATAGTACCGCGGCCTGCCGTACTTGCCGCGCCCACGCGCCCCGCTCACCCCGAACCGAGAGCAGATTCCTTTGTTCAGCGCGAGAGGCAGGCTGTTGTAAACAAGCCATCGCCGAGCCATCAGAAATGACACCCACTGTACTTCAAACTTACTTTATGAGAGAACTGTCATATATTTTGAGCAGAAAATTTAACACCTGTGTTCAGAATTGAATGGGCTTCCCTCGAGCGCAGACAAATTTACGATACGACCATTCACGTCGGACGAACGACGCTATAACTTCAGATTTGAGTACCGTTTTTGCTTTGATTCGTTCGAAACCGGAAGTGACGCAACCGATATCAATAAATTTTGCGGATTAGATTCGCGCTGTTGATGTTAACATCTGATTTAATTTTTATCACCATTGAACTGATATTTACGATTTTATTAGCAATCGAAAATTTGACGAAAATTTACTGAGTGAAATTTTTTTTTCAACTCAACGCGCTTTGAAAAGGACAAATATATTGATAGCATATGTCAATTATGAAAGTTTGGTAATTCTATCAGCTTTCAGAAAATGTTAATTTTTTTACGATCGGACCATAATTAATGAATCTATTGCGAAATTAAAATGTTTAGAGATTTTGGCTACCAGAAATTTTCGACCTGCTACGATTTTTTTTTTTACGATGCATTATTTACAACTAAGTATATTTAGAAAAAGTTTACAATTACATTACACATTCAGAATATGTAAACTGTAATGAAATTTGATACTAAAGCATGGACGTATTGAGCATTGAACTTGTGTCATTTTTTGAAAACTTTGATGCTTTCGTGACCGGAAGTGACGTCATCGACAATCATGAAATCTATGGATCCGTCTTAAGCTGTCATTGACTACATGTGACCCAATTTTTATTATTATCGGATATGTATTGACGATTTTATAGGCGCTCAAAATATTCATGAAACTTATGTTGACATTCGGACCTATACCACGATTTTTTTTCGACCTGGGACGCTTGGGAAAAACGTGTGCTATAACGCGCTTAAAAAAAATGGGGCGTCAACCCAAACGTCACACATCACTGACCAGCATTCGCCTTTATCTACCCAACTACTGCGTGGTTTGCTCACAGTTCAACTGTGCAAGGCACCCTTGTCATAGAACTTTTCCGTTCGTTCTGTAATCTGTTGCCGTTTGACACCCATAGTGTGTTATCAGATTAAGCTCAGGATCATAAAGTATACCTTGCATTTTCCCGACAACATCATCAGCTGAAAAGCTTACTGAACGGAAGCGATAGAGAACAAGTGCTTCAGAACATCTACTTCGAGGTGTGTATTGAATATTTCCTTTTACCACCTGTTTGCCTCTCGTTAGCCTCGTCTTATCCTTACTTGTGGGGACATGTTGGTAGGTTTGTGGTGTGGTGCTCGGTTCGATATCGATACTGGTGTTTTTCTTCGCTTCATCTGATGCTATTTCTATTATAAAATGAACAGTATTGTTGTATTGGTCAATCTCTCCGGTATATCATCTCCATTCATAAATAGTTCAATATTTTCGTTCATGGTAATATTCCATAGTTCAACATATACCATGACTTACAACGCCCCACCCTAAAACCAGCCCGCCATATTGCCATATTGCGCAGTAGCAACTTCTGAGGGGTTGGGGTCATGGGTCGCTAGTTAACAACAGAACGCCCGTCAAACAGGTTGTTTTCAAAGAACTGTATAAAGCGCTCCTCTGCAAGAGTGTTGAGTTAACAGGGGAGTTGGCCAAGCCCTTGGCAGAAATACGCTTTGTGGACAAATAACCAGATTACGAGAAGCCACTTGACACAAGTCACGACGGAGTCTGTGCAGATATAGAGAAGCGCAAGTTACTTACGTATACATAAAATCCATATTAAGACGAATATTTGGAACGTTACATTGCAAGCTACGCAGTAAAGTGTGTTTGTGTTATTTTGAGAGGGCCTAAATACGTCCAGTTTCAAACGACCAAACTTGCCATCTTGGCTTTTTTCATCACCCAACAAACGTAAGCATACACGCATGAATTTACAAACCCACCACCTCTCGATCCCTCCCATCCCTCTTTGGCTAGAATGCTTACAACCCAGGCTTTCACTGACAATGTTCCTTAAGCCTGTATAATGCATCTACAACGCTTGGGACAACGAGCCCTTCCTTCGCACTTCGGTAATTCTTCTGGTCATGTATATCATTGACTACAGAGATTGTGTTTATGCATATTGCACACAACTTAATTTCCGGGCAATATAGCCAGAAACATGTGGTAGAACATTCACTGCAGCGCAGAAATACCCATTTATGTTTGACTTCTAGTCAAACATACTCGCGCGAGTCATAACGTTGGTTGGCTGCTGCGCGTCGAGCAGTTTCAACAAACGTAGGGGGCGCTGCTTACACGGCGTCACGGAATTTGTCGGGCGAATTGCCGAGTGGGTGTCTTATTATAACACGAGATGCCCATGAGGACATGGGTGAACTTGGCTAACAATGTCGGAAACTTTTGAAAATTTCAATATTGACCCAAAATTGACCAAGTTACTCTAGATTTATCGATAAACTATGATTCAGAGGCTGACACAAGGAAAAGCATATTTTCATATTTAATAGTACCGCGGCCTGCCGTACTTGCCGCGCCACGCGCCCCGCGCACCCCGAACCGAGAGCAGATTCCTTTGTTCAGCGCGAGAGGCAGGCTGTTGTAAACAAGCCAGCGCCGAGCCATCAGAAATGACACCCACTGTACTTCAAACTTACTTTATGCGAGAACTGTCATATATTTTGAGCAGAAAATTTTACACCTATGTTCAGAATTGAATGGGCTTCCCTCGAGCGCAGACAAATTTACGATACGACCATTCACGTCGGTCGAACGACGCTATAACTTCTGATTTGAGTACCGTTTTTGCTTTGATTCGTTCGAAACCGGAAGTGACGCAACCGATATCAATAAATTTTGCGGATTAGATTCGCGCTGTTCATGTCAACATCTGATTTAATTTTTATCACCATTGAACTGATATTTACGATTTTATTAGCAATCGAAAATTTTACGAAAACTGACTGAGTGAAATTTGCTTTTTTCAACTCAACGCGCTTTGAAAACGTCAAATATATTGATTTCATATGTCAATTATGAAAGTTTGGTAATTTCATCACCTTTCAGAAAATGTAAATGTTGTTACGATCGGACCATAATTAATGAATCTATTGCGAAATTAAAAAGTTTAGAGATTTTGGCTACCAGAAATTTTCTACCTGCTACGATTTTTTTTATGATACATTATTTACAACTAAGTATATTTAGAAAAAGTTTACAATAACATTACACTTTCAGAATATGTCGACTGTATTGAAATTTAATTGTAAAGCATGGACATATTGAGCATTGAACTTGTGTCATTTTTTTATAAACTTTGATGCTTTCGTGACCGGAAGTGACGTCATCGACATTCATGAAATCTATGGATCCGACTTAAGCTGTCATGGAGCACAAGTGACCCAATTTTCATCATTATCGGACATATATTGACTGTTTTTTATAGGCGCTCAAAATATTCATGAAACTTATGTTGCCATTTGGACCGATACCCACTTTTTTCGACCTTAGGCGCTCGGGAAAACCGTTGGTTGGATTGCCGTATATGTCATCAGAAAAAGTTTACAATTTGAATGAGCTACACGATGGTGTAAATTTTGTAACAATCGGACCATTATTAACGGAGTTATTCGAGATACTAGTTTTTTCACTTATTCGATGACCTTGACCTTAGTTTTGGGTCAAGGTCTAAACAAAACCTCTCGGTTCTGCGCATCATTAACGCCTAACGATGGAAGAAGAAAAAATTGGAAAATTTCAAAAATTGTGACCTGTATCGCGAAACAAAAAAATGTTAACAAACATACATCCAAACATCCCACAAACGTACAAACCGGGCCGATCGCCATAACTTGGCGTTTCGAAAAACGCCAAAAGTTACCAAGTTATCATGGTTAGCCATTTTCGAGTGCGGGCGAACTGGGCGAAATAATTGCAACAATTATCAGACAATTGATATGAACAATTGACCAAAATCGGCTACAAAAACTACATATCTTTATAAAGTGCACCATAATTTTGATGTGGCAAGGATTGAGGCAAGGCTATCATGACCGGAAGTGACATCATCGACTTCCATTATTTGGAGGATAATTAAATATATGTCTAAGATGAAACAGTAAACCGATTTTGAAACTATAGGACATTCGACAAGTTCCCACATACGCGTTCGAAATATTCATCAAACTAGTGTTGCCATTTGGACTGATCCCTCGATTTTTCGACCTTAGACGCCGCGGAAAACCATTGGTTGGATGCGCCGTATATGTCATTGCAAAAAGTGCCATTTGAAATGACACCCACTGTACTTCAAAACTTTGTGACGAAAACCATTATTAACGGGTTATTAAGAGTACTAATTTTTTCACTCTATTCGATGAATTGACCTTGGTTTTGGGTCAAGGTCAAACAAAATTCACAATACTGACCATCATCGCGACAGAGAAACGACGCGAAAAACTTCAGATTTTTAGTCGAATTTTAACTTTGTATCGTTCGTGACGGAAATGACATCTGCGACTTCTCAAAAAGAATCATCAAACGGTTTGTTGCTCTTTATGGAACGATACCCACTTTTTTTTTCGACTCTCGAAAACGATTGGTTGGATCGCCGTACATGTATTTAGTAAAAGTTTGCAATTTGAAGAGCTACACGAAAAACGATCCGACCATTATTAACGGAGTTATTCGAGATACTAGTTTTTACTTACTTAATCGATGACCTACCGACCTTAGTTTTGGGTCAAGGTCAAAACAAAACCTCTCGGTTCTGCGCATATCGACGCCTAACGATTGGCGAAGAAAAAATTGGAAAATTTCAAAAATTCATGTTTAAATTATCGCGAAACAAAAAAAAGGTTACATACATCCCACAAACAATGTTAAGTTGCCGATCGCCATAACTTGGCGACTTCAAGGTCAGTTTGTGAGAAAACCATAAGACATAAACAATTTGGCGATAAGTTTCATTGCCCAGCAATTGTAACGTTGTGCCTTCGGGCCAAAATTTTTTACGAAAATCGACCAAAACGACGGACTAATGACCCGATAAATTCTTATTTGAAAATCTTATGATTGCAAAGTTTTCATCGGAAACCGGAATCATAACGACAAATCATCATGTGCGTTTAAAAATACACTTATCTTCCGAGTGGGCCATTTTGAAATTTGCCCATGGGCCTCATGGTTTCCCCATGACGGGCCTCTTGTTTTATGTACCACGAGAGGGAAATGAAAAATCATAAGCTGACGTTATAAGCATTTATAATGTGGTTAAACACTACCATCAAATATTCGAGTGGGGGCTAAGGGGCGAAATTTGCGTATATTACCATGACATTTGGTATGAAAAGTTGGCCATATAAATCAAGCTTAGGAACTATATACTTTTTCCAAATCGCACTGGATTGGTTAAGATGATATCTGGAACTGAAAATTTCACACAACGTGAAATTGACTTTGATAGGAGGTCAAGGTTTTTACAAAACCTCTTGGTTCTGCGCACTATTGGTTCCGAGCATTCAAGAAAAAAAATTCTGAGAAACTTTCAAAATTGTGAAATAGGATCGATACCACGTTTTTTTTCGACCTTAGGCGCATTGGAAAAACCGTTGGTTGGATTGCCCCATATGTATTTAGAAAAAGTTTGCAATTGGAATGAGCTACACGTTGAGTGTTTAGCTTTGTAACGTTTCGACCTGTAATTTATTATTATCTATATTTGACAATTATTAGTTTTTAATTTTATCACGTTATTCGCATTAATTTTAGACTATTTTTTCCTTATTCGATGACCTTGACCTTACTTTTGGGTCAAGGTCAAAACAAAACCTCTCGGTTCTGCGCATTACTGACGCCTAACGATGGGTGAAGAAAAAATTGGAAAATTTCCAAAATTGCGACCTGTATCGCGGATCACAACAAATGATATCTGATAGGCGCTCAACATATTCATGAAACAATTGTTGCCATTTGGACCGATACCACTTTTTTTCGACCTTAGACGCTTGGGAAAACCATTGGTTGGATCGCCGTATATGTATTTAGAAAAAGTTTGCAATTTGAATGAGCTACACGATGGTGTAAAGTTTGTAACGATCCGACCATTATTAACGGAGTTATTTGAGGTACTACATTTTCACTTATTCAATGACCCTGACCTTAGTTTTGGGTCAAGGTCAAAACAAAACCTTTCGGTTCTGCGCATCATTGACGCCTAGCGATGGGTGAAGAAAAAATAGGAAAATTTCAAAAATTGCGACCTGTATCGCGAAATAAAAAATGTTAACATACAAACAAACATACAAACCGGACCGATCGCCATAACTTGGCGTTATGACAACGCCAAGTTAACAAGAGGCCCATGGGTACATGGAGGAACTTGGCGAACTGCATCCAAACAATTGCAACAATTTCTGAATCGGGCCAAAATTGGCCAAAATCGGCCAAAAATTACCTAAGTTATCATGCCTCTTATGTTGAAAATCATTATGATTACAAAGTGATTCATGGGAAATGAAAAATCATAACGTATAAATCATCATTACGTTATAATATATACAATAAGATGAATTAGTGGGCCGATTTTGAAATTTGCCCATGGGCCTCACGGTTTCCCCACGGGCCTCTTGTTTGTGTAGCACGAGAGGGAAATGAAAAATCATAAGGTTCGTTATCATCGTTATGATGTCTAATGGGAACCATCGATAACCAAGGGTGATAAAGAAGTATTGACTGGCATGGTTTTCGTTTGCTGTGTATTGCATCGATATGCTAAATTTTTGAGGGGACATACATTTTGACCGTCAATTGGATTGGTTCGTGTGTGCAGCTTGCTTGTGCAGCTTGCCGGCTTCACGCAAAGTGAGCTGGCAGCAGCGGCGACCTTTGTGAGACTATCAACCTTAAACATTCATTTCAGAAGCCAAACAACGTTTAAGCAATAAAAAAACCGTAACAATTAATAATAAACAAAATTACTATGGATTTATCAAAAATGTTTGAGTGTTTAGCTGTTGTTGGCACCTGTAATATTTATTAAAACAAAAAATGACAATGCCTGCTGTTATGCCAGGTGCCACAACAATTATTTCATCGAATTCAATAGAAAACACGATTCGTAAGCTGTCGATGACAACAGCTTTTAGCATTTTTTATCTATTATGACGAACTGATAGGCGCGATTTTTATTCATCGAAAATTTGTTGTCATTCCGACCGATACCACTTTTTTTCGACCTTAGAGCTTGGGAAAACCATTGGTTGGATCGCCGTATAATGTATTTAGAAAAAGTTTGCAATTAGAATGAGCTACATGATATGTAACTTTTGTAACGATCCGACCATTATTAACGGAGTTAGACGAGATACTAGTTTTTCACTTATTCGATGACCTGACCTTAGTTTTGGGTCAAGGTCAAAACAAAACCTCTCGGTTCTGCGCATCAACCACGCCTACCGATTGGTGAAAAAAAAAATTGGAAAATTTCAAAAACTGCGACCTGTATCGCGAAACAAAAAAAGTGTTTAACAAACAAACCGGGGTGATCGCCATAACCGAATGCGAATTTGGGTGAACTTGGCTAACAGTGTCGGGAAACTTTTTGAAAATTTCATTTATTGAATCCCAAAAATTGACCAATCTACCTTAAGATTTATCGATAAACTTTGATTCAGATGGGGAAACTTTCAATTTGTTCGAGACAATTGAGATAGGCTTCCATAATATGGATTTTTAATCAAATATATACAATAAGATGCCATACTGGCCGATTTTGAAATTTTCCTGACGCAGTCCGCCAAATTCTCCCGCACCCATGGGCTTTATTGTGTAGCCGAGAGGCACTGCGACTTGACCTGATGTTCGCAGGTGGCCGCGCCCAGCGGATTCCTTTGTTAACGCGCCAGGCGGCTACAGTGAAGAGCCATCAGAAATGACACCCACTGTACTTCAAACTTACTTTTGTGAGATAACTTCAGATTTGAGTACCGTTTTTTGCTTTGATTCGTTCGAAACCGGAAGTGACGCAACCGATATCAATAAATTTTGCGGATTAGATTCGCGCTGTTCATGTCAACATCTGATTTAATTTTTATCACCATTGAACTGATATTTACGATTTTATTAGCAATCGAAATTTGACGAAAATTTACTGAGTGAAATTTTTTTTTCAACTCAACGCGCTTTGAAAAGGACAAATATATTGATAGCATATGTCAATTATTAAAGTTTGGTAATTCCATCAGCTTTCAGAAAATGTAAATTTTGTTACGATCGGACCATAATTAATGAATGAATCTATTGCGAAATTAAAAAGTTTAGAGATTTTGGCTACCAGAAATTTTCGACCTGCTACGATTTTTTTTATGATGCATTATTTACAACTAAGTATATTTAGAAAAAGTTTACAATTACATTACACTTTCCAGAATATGTTGACTGTATTGAAATTTAATTGTAAAGCATGGACATATTGAGCATTGAACTTGTGTCATTTTTTATAAACTTTGATGCTTTCGTGACCGGAATGACGTCATCGACATTCATGAAATCTATGGATCCGACTAAACCTATGTACTTGAACGCGTAAAACTCAATGGGCGGATTGTCTAGGACCCCATACCGCGTGACACACATTTCCACTGACCCAGCATTTCGCATTTATCTACCCAACTACTTGCGCCTTGTTGTTTGTGCGGCACAGTTACGATATAGCCCACCCGGCCCACCGTGTCACATAGAACTTTTCGTTGTTCGTTCCTGTATATGTTGCCGTTTGGACAGCCTATAGTGGGTTATCAGCTTATCCGGCTCATAAAGTATACCCGTTGCATCTTCCTCGACAACATCATCAGCACGTGAAAAGCTTACTGAAACGGAACGCGATAGAGAACTAGCGCTTCCAGAACACGGCTACTTCGAGGTGTGTTGGAATATTTCCTTTACACCCGTCGTTATACCTCCGTCTTTCTTTACTTGTGGAGACATATTGACACGGTTTGGTTCTGTTCCGATTCGGTCATTGCTTCTCTGATGATTTGATAATAGAAGCTACTGGTGTATGGGTTTCCTGGATATTCAACCATTCAGTTGATGTATATTATCCTATTAACATATACCATTCAACGCCCCACCCTGAACAGCCCGATGCTTGCCATATTGTGCAATACCAAATATGAAAGGGTTGGGCCCGGTCTATATCATCACATTGATATAGAAGTTACAATATGTTTCGTTAATGGTATGCTTTGTCGGCTATAGGTTTCAACGGGTTTAATACCACACACTTACAACGCCCAACTTCCTAACGACCAGCCCGCCATACATTGTACGACGGGGTATGTTATTGCGCAGTAAGAGTAGCAACTTCGGGAGTCGGGTCCCACGGACACCCGGGTCGAATGGCCAAGTGCCCCCCCCCGGGGGTTGGGCTTAACAACCAGTCTCCGCCCGTCAAGCAGGTTGTTTTCAAAGAACTGTATTTAGCGCTCCTCTGCAAGAGTGTTAGCGTTAACAGGGGAGTTGGCCATCGCCCTTGGGCAGATATACGCGGTGTGGAAAAAATAAACCAGATTATGACGAAGGCCCACTTGACACAAGCCACGACGGAAGTCTGTGCAGATACAGAGAAGAGCAAGTTACCTATGACTATGCATAAAAACTCCATAGTAAGACGAATATTTGGAACGTTACATTGCAAAGCTACAGCAGTAACGTGTGTTTGTGTTATTTTGAGAGGCCTAACCTAATATGTCCATGTTTCAAACGACCAAACTTGCCATGGTGAACTTGGCTCCACTGTACTTCGAACACCTTTTGTGAGAAAACTGTCATAGGTATTTAGAGAAGAAAATTTATACACTTTGTTCAGAATTGAATGGGCTTCCTGCTCGAGCAAACCAATTCACAATGGGACCATTCATGACGGACAAACGACGCTATAACTTCAGATTTGAGTACCGTTTTTGCTTTGATTCGTTCGAAACCGGAAGTGACGCAACCGATATCAATAAATTTTGCGGATTAGATTCGCGCTGTTGATGTCAACATCTGATATAATTTTTATCACCATTGAACTGATATTTACGATTTTATTAGCAATCGAAAATTTGACGAAAATTTTACTGAGTGAAATTTGCTTTTTCAACTCAACGCGCTTTGAAAAGGACAAATATATTAATAGCATATGTCCATTATCAAAGTTTGGTAATTTCATCAGCTTTCAGAAAATGTAAATTTTGTTACGATCGGACCATAATTAATGGATCTATTGCGAAATTAAAAAGTTTAGAGATTCTGGCTACCAGAAATTTTCGACCTGCTACGATTTTTTTTATGATGCATTATTTACAACTAAGTATATTTAGAAAAAGTTTACAATTACATTACACTTTCAGAATATGTTGACTGTATGGATATTTAATTGTAAAGCATGGACATATTGAGCATTGAACTTGTCATTTTTTATAAACTTTGATGCTTTCGTGACCGGAAGTGACGTCATCGACACTCATGAAATCTATGGATCCGACTAAAGCTGTCATGGAGCACATGTGACCCAATTTTTGTCATTATCGGACATGTATTGGCGGTTTTTATAGGCGCTCAAAATATTCATGAAACTTATGTTGACATTCGGACCTATACCACGATTTTTCGACCTGGGACGCTTGGGAAAACCGTTGGTTGGATGGCCCTGTATGTCATTAGATAAAGTTTGCAATTAGAATGAGCTACACGATGATGTAAATTATGTAACAATCCGACCATTGCTAACGGAGTTATTCGCATTATTCATGCCTAGCGATTGAAGAAAAAATAATTTTTTACAGACACGTGTGCTATAACGCGCTTAAAAAAATGGGGCGTCAACCCAAACGTCACACATCACTGACCAGCATTCGCCTTTATCTACCCAACTACTGCGTGGTTTGCTCGCAGTTCAACTGTGCAAGGCACCCTTGTCATAGAACTTTTCCGTTCGTTCTGTAATCTGTTGCCGTTTGACACCCATAGTGTGTTATCAGATTAAGCTCAGGATCATAAAGTATACCTTGCATTTTCCCGACAACATCATCAGCTGAAAAGCTTACTGAACGGAAGCGATAGAGAACAAGTGCTTCAGAACATCTACTTCGAGGTGTGTATTGAATATTTCCTTTTACCACCTGTTTGCCTCTCGTTAGCCTCGTCTTATCCTTACCTGTGGGGACATGTTGGTAGGTTTGTGGTGTGGTGCTCGGTTCGATATCGATACTGGTGTTTTTCTTCGCTTCATCTGATGCTATTTCTATTATAAAATGAACAGTATTGTTGTATTGGTCAATCTCTCCGGTATATCATCTCCATTCATAAATAGTTAAATATTTTCGTTCATGGTAATATTCCATAGTTCAACATATACCATGACTTACAATGCCCCACCCTAAAACCAGCCCGCCATATTGCCATATTGCGCAGTAGCAACTTCTGAGGGGTTGGGGTCATGGGTCGCTAGTTAACAACAGAACGCCCGTCAAACAGGTTGTTTTCAAAGAACTGTATAAAGCGCTCCTCTGCAAGAGTGTTGAGTTAACAGGGGAGTTGGCCAAGCCCTTGGCAGAAATACGCTTTGTGGACAAATAACCAGATTACGAGAAGCCACTTGACACAAGTCACGACGGAGTCTGTGCAGATATAGAGAAGCGCAAGTTACTTACGTATACATAAAATCCATATTAAGACGAATATTTGGAACGTTACATTGCAAGCTACGCAGTAAAGTGTGTTTGTGTTATTTTGAGAGGGCCTAAATATGTCCAGTTTCAAACGACCAAACTTGCCATCTTGGCTTATTTCATCACCCAACAAACGTAAGCATACACGCATGCATTTACAAACCCACCACTTCTCGATCCCTCCCATCCCTCTTTGGCTAGAATGCTTACAACCCAGGCTTTCACTGACAATGTTCCTTAAGCCTGTATAATGCATCTACTAGTGATTTGCTTGGGACAACAAGCCCTTCCTTCGCACTTCAGTAATTCTTCTGGTCATGTATATCATTGACTACAGAGATTGTGTTTATGCATATTGCACACAACTTAATTTCCGGGCAATATAGCCAGAAACATGTGGAAGAACATTCACTGCAGCGCAGAAATACCCATTTATGTTTGACTTCTAGTCAAACATATTCGCGAGTCATAACGTTGGTTGGCTGCTGCGCGTCGAGCAGTTTCAACAAACGTAGGGGGCGCTGCTTACACGGCGTCACGGAATTTGTCGGGCGAATTGCCGAGTGGGTGTCTTATTATAACACGAGATGCCCATGAGGACATGGGTGAACTTGGCTAACAGTGTCGGAAACTTTTTAAAATTTCAATATTGACCCAAAATTGACCAAGTTACTCTAGATTTATCGATAAACTATGATTCAGAGGCTGACACAATGAAAAGCATATTTTCATATTTAATAGTACCGCGGCCTGCCGTACTTGCCGCGCCACGCGCCCCGCTCACCCCGAACCGAGAGCAGATTCCTTTGTTCAGCGCGAGAGGCAGGCTGTTGTAAACAAGCCATCGCCGAGCCATCAGAAATGACACCCACTGTACTTCAAACTTACTTTATGAGAGAACTGTCATATATTTTGAGCAGAAAAATTTAACACCTGTGTTCAGAATTGAATGGGCTTCCCTCGAGCGCAGACAAATTTACGATACGACCATTCACGTCGGACGAACGACGCTATAACTTCAGATTTGAGTACCGTTTTTGCTTTGATTCGTTCGAAACCGGAAGTGACGCAACCGATATCAATAAATTTTGCGGATTAGATTCGCGCTGTTGATGTTAACATCTGATTTAATTTTTATCACCATTGAACTGATATTTACGATTTTATTAGCAATCGAAAATTTGACGAAAATTTACTGAGTGAAATTTGTTTTTTCAACTCAACGCGCTTTGAAAAGGACAAATATATTGATAGCATATGTCAATTATGAAAGTTTGGTAATTCTATCAGCTTTCAGAAAATGTTAATTTTTTTACGATCGGACCATAATTAATGAATCTATTGCGAAATTAAAATGTTTAGAGATTTTGGCTACCAGAAATTTTCGACCTGCTACGATTTTTTTTACGATGCATTATTTACAACTAAGTATATTTAGAAAAAGTTTACAATTACATTACACATTCAGAATATGTAAACTGTAATGAAATTTGATACTAAAGCATGGACGTATTGAGCATTGAACTTGTGTCATTTTTTGAAAACTTTGATGCTTTCGTGACCGGAAGTGACGTCATCGACAATCATGAAATCTATGGATCCGTCTTAAGCTGTCATTGACTACATGTGACCCAATTTTTATTATTATCGGATATGTATTGACGATTTTATAGGCGCTCAAAATATTCATGAAACTTATGTTGACATTCGGACCTATACCACGATTTTTCGACCTGGGACGCTTGGGAAAACCGTTGGTTGGATGGCCCTGTATGTCATTAGATAAAGTTTGCAATTAGAATGAGCTACACGATGATGTAAATTATGTAACAATCCGACCATTGCTAACGGAGTTATTCGCATTATTCATGCCTAGCGATTGAAGAAAAAATAATTTTTTACAGACACGTGTGCTATAACGCGCTTAAAAAAATGGGGCGTCAACCCAAACGTCACACATCACTGACCAGCATTCGCCTTTATCTACCCAACTACTGCGTGGTTTGCTCGCAGTTCAACTGTGCAAGGCACCCTTGTCATAGAACTTTTCCGTTCGTTCTGTAATCTGTTGCCGTTTGACACCCATAGTGTGTTATCAGATTAAGCTCAGGATCATAAAGTATACCTTGCATTTTCCCGACAACATCATCAGCTGAAAAGCTTACTGAACGGAAGCGATAGAGAACAAGTGCTTCAGAACATCTACTTCGAGGTGTGTATTGAATATTTCCTTTTACCACCTGTTTGCCTCTCGTTAGCCTCGTCTTATCCTTACCTGTGGGGACATGTTGGTAGGTTTGTGGTGTGGTGCTCGGTTCGATATCGATACTGGTGTTTTTCTTCGCTTCATCTGATGCTATTTCTATTATTAAAATGAACAGTATTGTTGTATTGGTCAATCTCTCCGGTATATCATCTCCATTCATAAATAGTTAAATATTTTCGTTCATGGTAATATTCCATAGTTCAACATATACCATGACTTACAATGCCCCACCCTAAAACCAGCCCGCCATATTGCCATATTGCGCAGTAGCAACTTCTGAGGGGTTGGGGTCATGGGTCGCTAGTTAACAACAGAACGCCCGTCAAACAGGTTGTTTTCAAAGAACTGTATAAAGCGCTCCTCTGCAAGAGTGTTGAGTTAACAGGGGAGTTGGCCAAGCCCTTGGCAGAAATACGCTTTGTGGACAAATAACCAGATTACGAGAAGCCACTTGACACAAGTCACGACGGAGTCTGTGCAGATATAGAGAAGCGCAAGTTACTTACGTATACATAAAATCCATATTAAGACGAATATTTGGAACGTTACATTGCAAGCTACGCAGTAAAGTGTGTTTGTGTTATTTTGAGAGGGCCTAAATATGTCCAGTTTCAAACGACCAAACTTGCCATCTTGGCTTATTTCATCACCCAACAAACGTAAGCATACACGCATGCATTTACAAACCCACCACTTCTCGATCCCTCCCATCCCTCTTTGGCTAGAATGCTTACAACCCAGGCTTTCACTGACAATGTTCCTTAAGCCTGTATAATGCATCTACTAGTGATTTGCTTGGGACAACAAGCCCCCTTCCTTCGCACTTCAGTAATTCTTCTGGTCATGTATATCATTGACTACAGAGATTGTGTTTATGCATATTGCACACAACTTAATTTCCGGGCAATATAGCCAGAAACATGTGGAAGAACATTCACTGCAGCGCAGAAATACCCATTTATGTTTGACTTCTAGTCAAACATATTCGCGAGTCATAACGTTGGTTGGCTGCTGCGCGTCGAGCAGTTTCAACAAACGTAGGGGGGCGCTGCTTACACGGCGTCACGGAATTTGTCGGGCGAATTGCCGAGTGGGTGTCTTATTATAACACGAGATGCCCATGAGGACATGGGTGAACTTGGCTAACAGTGTCGGAAACTTTTTAAAATTTCAATATTGACCCAAAATTGACCAAGTTACTCTAGATTTATCGATAAACTATGATTCAGAGGCTGACACAAGGAAAAGCATATTTTCATATTTAATAGTACCGCGGCCTGCCGTACTTGCCGCGCCACGCGCCCCGCTCACCCCGAACCGAGAGCAGATTCCTTTGTTCAGCGCGAGAGGCAGGCTGTTGTAAACAAGCCAGCGCCGAGCCATCAGAAATGACACCCACTGTACTTCAAACTTACTTTATGAGAGAACTGTCATATATTTTGAGCAGAAAATTTTACACCTATGTTCAGAATTGAATGGGCTTCCCTCGAGCGCAGACAAATTTACGATACGACCATTCACGTCGGACGAACGACGCTATAACTTCTGATTTGAGTACCGTTTTTGCTTTGATTCGTTCGAAACCGGAAGTGACGCAACCGATATCAATAAATTTTGCGGATTAGATTCGCGCTGTTCATGTCAACATCTGATTTAATTTTTATCACCATTGAACTGATATTTACGATTTTATTAGCAATCGAAAATTTGACGAAAATTTACTGAGTGAAATTTGCTTTTTCAACTCAACGCGCTTTGAAAACGACAAATATATTGATTTCATATGTCAATTATGAAAGTTTGGTAATTTCATCACCTTTCAGAAAATGTAAATGTTGTTACGATCGGACCATAATCAATGAATCTATTGCGAAATTAAAAAGTTTAGAGATTTTGGCTACCAGAAATTTTCGACCTGCTACGATTTTTTTTATGATGCATTATTTACAACTAAGTATATTTAGAAAAAGTTTACAATTACATTACACATTCAGAATATGTTGACTGTATTGAAATTTAATTCTAAAGCATGGACGTATTGAGCATTGAACTTGTGTCAGTTTTTATAAACTTTGATGCTTTCGTGACCGGAAGTGACGTCATCGACAATCATGAAATCTATGGATCCGTCTTAAGCTGTCATTGACTACATGTGACCCAATTTTTATTATTATCGGATATGTATTGACGATTTTATAGGCGCTCAAAATATTCATGAAACTTATGTTGTCATTCTGACCGATACCACGATTTTTCGACCTGGGGCGCTTGGGAAAATCGTTGGTTGGATGGCCGTGTATGTCATTAAACAAGTTTGCAATTAGAATGAGCTACACGATGATGTAAATTATGTAACAATCCGACCATTATTAACGGAGTTATTTGAGATACTAGTTTTTCACTTATTCGATGACCTTGACCTTAGTTTCAGGTCAAGGTCAAAACAAAACCTCTCGGTTCTGCGCATCAATCACGCCTAACGATTGAAGAAGAAAAAATTGGAAAATTTCAAAAATTGCGACCTGTATCGCGAAACAAAACAAGAGGCCCATGGGAGCCATGTGGGAACTTGGCGAACTGCATCCAAATAATTGCAACATTTTCAGAACAGGGCCACAATTGACCAAAATCAGCCAAAAGTTACCTAAGTTATCATGGTTATCAAATTTTCGAGTGCGGGCTACGGGGCGAAATGTGCACAAATTATCATGACAATTGATATGAACAATTGGCCAATAAATCATGCTACAAGGAACTATAAATCTTTATAAAGTCGCACCATACATTAGGGTGATATCAAGGATTGAGGCAAGGCTATCATGACCGGAAGTGACGTCATCGACATCCACAATATTTAAGGATACGTCTTAGTATGTCTCGGAGAACATGTAAACCAATTTTTAGAACTATAGGACATTTATTGGTTGTTTTATACGCGTTCGAAATATTCATCAAACTAGTGTTGCCATTTGGACTGATCCCTCGATTTTTCGACCTTAGACGCTTGGGAAAACCATCGGTTGGATCGCCGTATATGTCATTAGAAAAAGTTTGCAATTTGAATGAGCTACACGATGGTGTAAAGTTTGTAACGATCCGACCATTATTAACGGAGTTATTCGAGGTACTAGTTTTTCACTTATTCGATGACCCTGACCTTAGTTTTGGGTCAAGGTCAAAACAAAACCTCTCGGTTCTGGGCATCATTACCCCCTAAGGATGGGTGAAGAAAAAATTGGAAAATTTCCAAAATTGCGACCTGTATCGTGGATCACAACATATGATATCTGATAGGCGCTCAACATATTCATGAAACTTTTGTTGCCATTTGGACCGATACCACTTTTTTTCGACCTCAGGCGCTTGGGAAAACCATTGGTTGGATCGCCGTATATGTATTTAGTAAAAGTTTGCAATTTGAATGAGCTACACGATGGTGTAAAGTTTGTAACGATCCGACTATTATTAACGGAGTTATTCGAGATACTAGTTTTTTACTTAATCGATGACCTTGACCTTAGGTTTGGGTCAAGGTCAAAACAAAACCTCTCGGTTCTGCGCATTATCGACGCCTAACGATTGGCGAAGAAAAAATTGGAAAATTTCAAAAATTGGGACGTGTTTCGCGAAACAAAAAAAAGGTTACATACATCCCACAAACAAACAAACCGTGCCGATCGCCATAACTTGGCGAAGGGATTCGCCAAGTTAACAAGAGGCCCATGGGTACATGGGGGAACTTGGCGAACTGCATCCAAACAATTGCAACAATTTCTGAATCGGGCCAAAATTGGCCAAAATCGGCCAAAAATTACCTAAGTTATCATGCCTCTTATGTTGAAAATCATTATGATTGCAAAGTGATTCATGGGAAATGAAAAATCATAACGTATAAATCATCATTACGTTATAATATATACAATAAGATGAATTAGTGGGCCGATTTTGAAATTTGCCCATGGGCCTCATGGTTTCCCCATGTATCTACGGGCCTCTTGTTTGTGTAGCACGAGAGGGAAATGAAAAATCATAAGGTTCGTTATCATCGTTATGATGTCTAATGGGAACCATCGATAACCAAGGGTGATAAAGAAGTATTGACTGGCATGGTTTCGTTTGCTGTGTGTTGCATCGATATGCTAAATTTTTGAGGGGACATACATTTTGACCGTCAATTGGATTGGTTCGTGTGTGCAGCTTGCCGGCTTCACGCAAAGTGCTAATTATTTTAGAGGACATACATTTTTACAGTGAATTGGACTGGTCCGTATTGCTGCTTGCCGGCTTTACGCAAAGCGAGCTGGCAGCAGCGGCGACCTTTGTGAAACTATCAACCTTAAACATTCATTCAGAAGCCAATCAACATTAAGCAATAAAAAATCCGTATCAACCAATAATTAACAAAATTACTACGGATTTCTCAATCATGTTGAGTGTTTAGCTGGTGTTGGCACCTGTAATACTTATTATCTATATATGACAATTATTAGTTGTGTGCCAGGCCGCGTGGCATAGCGGCATTGTTTTAGACTTCCATGCCAGAGGCCGGTGTTCAAATCCAGAACACGGACAAAATTTTTTTCCCCAATTTTCGTGCCACAACAATTATTTCATTTAAATTCAATAGAACACGATTCGTGCTGTCGATGACAACAGCTGAGCAGATTTTTATCATTAAAGAACTGATATTTACGATTTTATTAGCAACCGAAAATTTGACGAAAATTGACTGATACCACTTTTTTTCGACCTTAGGCGCTCGGGAAAACCATTGGTTGGATCGCCGTATAAGTATTTCGAAAAAGTTTGCAATTTGAATGAGCTACACGATGGTGTAAAGTTTGTAACGATCCGACCATTATTGACGGAGTTATTCGAGATACTAGTTTTTCACTTATTCAATGACCCTGACCTTAGTTTTGGGTCAAGGTCAAAACAAAACCTCTCGGTTCTGCGCATCATTGACGCCTAACGATTGGTGAAAAAAAAATTGGAAAATTTCAAAAACTGCGACCTGTATCGCGAAACAAAAAAAGTGTTAACAAACATATAAACATACATACATACATACATACATACATACATACATACATACAAACATACAAACCGGGGTGATCGCCATAACTTGGCGAATGCGAATTCGCCAAGTTAAAAATGTTTACAAACATCCAAAAAATAGGCCCATGGGGACATGGGGGAACTTGGCGAACTGTGATAGGAAAATTTCAGAATCGGGTCATAATTGGCCAAAATCGGCCAAAAATTATCATGGATGATAATTTTTTGTGGACGAATGGGGAAACTTTCAATTTGTTCGAGTTAACAATTGAGATAGGCTTCCATAATATGGATTTTAATCAAATATATACAATAAGATGAATTAGCTGGCCGATTTTGAAATTTTCCTGATGCAGTCCGCCAAATTCTCCCATGTACCCATGGGCTTCTTTATTGTGTAGCGCGAGAGGCACTGCGACTTGACCTGATTCTCGCAGGTGGCCGCGCCCAGCGGATTCCTTTGTTCTGCGCGACAAGGCGGCTACAGTGAAGAGCCAGCAGAAATGACACCCACTGTACTTCGAACACCTTTTGTGAGAAAACTGTTAGGTATTTAGAGAAGAAAATTATACACTTTGTTCAGAATTGAATGGGCTTCCTGCTCGAGCAAACCAATTCACAATGGGACCATTCATGACGGACAAACGACGCTATAACTTCAGATTTGAGTACCGTTTTTGCTTTGATTCGTTCGAAACCGGAAGTGACGCAACCGATATCAATAAATTTTGCGGATTAGATTCGCGCTGTTGATGTCAACATCTGATATAATTTTTATCACCATTGAACTGATATTTACGATTTTATTAGCAATCGAAAATTTGACGAAAATTTACTGAGTGAAATTTGCTTTTTCAACTCAACGCGCTTTGAAAAGGACAAATATATTAATAGCATATGTCCATTATCAAAGTTTGGTAATTTCATCAGCTTTCAGAAAATGTAAATTTTGTTACGATCGGACCATAATTAATGGATCTATTGCGAAATTAAAAAGTTTAGAGATTCTGGCTACCAGAAATTTTCGACCTGCTACGATTTTTTTTATGATGCATTATTTACAACTAAGTATATTTAGAAAAAGTTTACAATTACATTACACTTTCAGAATATGTTGACTGTATGGATATTTAATTGTAAAGCATGGACATATTGAGCATTGAACTTGTCATTTTTTATAAACTTTGATGCTTTCGTGACCGGAAGTGACGTCATCGACACTCATGAAATCTATGGATCCGACTAAAGCTGTCATGGAGCACATGTGACCCAATTTTTGTCATTATCGGACATGTATTGGCGGTTTTATAGGCGCTCAAAATATTCATGAAACTTATGTTGACATTCGGACCTATACCACGATTTTTCGACCTGGGACGCTTGGGAAAACCGTTGGTTGGATGGCCCTGTATGTCATTAGATAAAGTTTGCAATTAGAATGAGCTACACGATGATGTAAATTATGTAACAATCCGACCATTGCTAACGGAGTTATTCGCATTATTCATGCCTAGCGATTGAAGAAAAAATAATTTTTTTACAGACACGTGTGCTATAACGCGCTTAAAAAAATGGGGCGTCAACCCAAACGTCACACATCACTGACCAGCATTCGCCTTTATCTACCCAACTACTGCGTGGTTTGCTCGCAGTTCAACTGTGCAAGGCACCCTTGTCATAGAACTTTTCCGTTCGTTCTGTAATCTGTTGCCGTTTGACACCCATAGTGTGTTATCAGATTAAGCTCAGGATCATAAAGTATACCTTGCATTTTCCCGACAACATCATCAGCTGAAAAGCTTACTGAACGGAAGCGATAGAGAACAAGTGCTTCAGAACATCTACTTCGAGGTGTGTATTGAATATTTCCTTTTACCACCTGTTTGCCTCTCGTTAGCCTCGTCTTATCCTTACCTGTGGGGACATGTTGGTAGGTTTGTGGTGTGGTGCTCGGTTCGATATCGATACTGGTGTTTTTCTTCGCTTCATCTGATGCTATTTCTATTATAAAATGAACAGTATTGTTGTATTGGTCAATCTCTCCGGTATATCATCTCCATTCATAAATAGTTAAATATTTTCGTTCATGGTAATATTCCATAGTTCAACATATACCATGACTTACAATGCCCCACCCTAAAACCAGCCCGCCATATTGCCATATTGCGCAGTAGCAACTTCTGAGGGGTTGGGGTCATGGGTCGCTAGTTAACAACAGAACGCCCGTCAAACAGGTTGTTTTCAAAGAACTGTATAAAGCGCTCCTCTGCAAGAGTGTTGAGTTAACAGGGGAGTTGGCCAAGCCCTTGGCAGAAATACGCTTTGTGGACAAATAACCAGATTACGAGAAGCCACTTGACACAAGTCACGACGGAGTCTGTGCAGATATAGAGAAGCGCAAGTTACTTACGTATACATAAAATCCATATTAAGACGAATATTTGGAACGTTACATTGCAAGCTACGCAGTAAAGTGTGTTTGTGTTATTTTGAGAGGGCCTAAATATGTCCAGTTTCAAACGACCAAACTTGCCATCTTGGCTTATTTCATCACCCAACAAACGTAAGCATACACGCATGCATTTACAAACCCACCACTTCTCGATCCCTCCCATCCCTCTTTGGCTAGAATGCTTACAACCCAGGCTTTCACTGACAATGTTCCTTAAGCCTGTATAATGCATCTACTAGTGATTTGCTTGGGACAACGAGCCCTTCCTTCGCACTTCAGTAATTCTTCTGGTCATGTATATCATTGACTACAGAGATTGTGTTTATGCATATTGCACACAACTTAATTTCCGGGCAATATAGCCAGAAACATGTGGTAGAACATTCACTGCAGCGCAGAAATACCCATTTATGTTTGACTTCTAGTCAAACATATTCGCGAGTCATAACGTTGGTTGGCTGCTGCGCGTCGAGCAGTTTCAACAAACGTAGGGGGCGCTGCTTACACGGCGTCACGGAATTTGTCGGGCGAATTGCCGAGTGGGTGTCTTATTATAACACGAGATGCCCATGAGGACATGGGTGAACTTGGCTAACAGTGTCGGAAACTTTTTAAAATTTCAATATTGACCCAAAATTGACCAAGTTACTCTAGATTTATCGATAAACTATGATTCAGAGGCTGACACAATGAAAAGCATATTTTCATATTTAATAGTACCGCGGCCTGCCGTACTTGCCGCGCCACGCGCCCCGCTCACCCCGAACCGAGAGCAGATTCCTTTGTTCAGCGCGAGAGGCAGGCTGTTGTAAACAAGCCATCGCCGAGCCATCAGAAATGACACCCACTGTACTTCAAACTTACTTTATGAGAGAACTGTCATATATTTTGAGCAGAAAATTTAACACCTGTGTTCAGAATTGAATGGGCTTCCCTCGAGCGCAGACAAATTTACGATACGACCATTCACGTCGGACGAACGACGCTATAACTTCAGATTTGAGTACCGTTTTTACTTTGATTCGTTCGAAACCGGAAGTGACGCAACCGATATCAATAAATTTTGCGGATTAGATTCGCGCTGTTGATGTTAACATCTGATTTAATTTTTATCACCATTGAACTGATATTTACGATTTTATTAGCAATCGAAAATTTGACGAAAATTTACTGAGTGAAATTTGTTTTTTCAACTCAACGCGCTTTGAAAAGGACAAATATATTGATAGCATATGTCAATTATGAAAGTTTTTGGTAATTCTATCAGCTTTCAGAAAATGTTAATTTTTTTACGATCGGACCATAATTAATGAATCTATTGCGAAATTAAAATGTTTAGAGATTTTGGCTACCAGAAATTTTCGACCTGCTACGATTTTTTTTACGATGCATTATTTACAACTAAGTATATTTAGAAAAAGTTTACAATTACATTACACATTCAGAATATGTAAACTGTAATGAAATTTGATACTAAAGCATGGACGTATTGAGCATTGAACTTGTGTCATTTTTTGAAAACTTTGATGCTTTCGTGACCGGAAGTGACGTCATCGACAATCATGAAATCTATGGATCCGTCTTAAGCTGTCATTGACTACTACATGTGACCCAATTTTTATTATTATCGGATATGTATTGACGATTTTATAGGCGCTCAAAATATTCATGAAACTTATGTTGACATTCGGACCTATACCACGATTTTTCGACCTGGGACGCTTGGGAAAACCGTTGGTTGGATGGCCCTGTATGTCATTAGATAAAGTTTGCAATTAGAATGAGCTACACGATGATGTAAATTATGTAACAATCCGACCATTGCTAACGGAGTTATTCGCATTATTCATGCCTAGCGATTGAAGAAAAAATAATTTTTTACAGACACGTGTGCTATAACGCGCTTAAAAAAATGGGGCGTCAACCCAAACGTCACACATCACTGACCAGCATTCGCCTTTATCTACCCAACTACTGCGTGGTTTGCTCGCAGTTCAACTGTGCAAGGCACCCTTGTCATAGAACTTTTCCGTTCGTTCTGTAATCTGTTGCCGTTTGACACCCATAGTGTGTTATCAGATTAAGCTCAGGATCATAAAGTATACCTTGCATTTTCCCGACAACATCATCAGCTGAAAAGCTTACTGAACGGAAGCGATAGAGAACAAGTGCTTCAGAACATCTACTTCGAGGTGTGTATTGAATATTTCCTTTTACCACCTGTTTGCCTCTCGTTAGCCTCGTCTTATCCTTACCTGTGGGGACATGTTGGTAGGTTTGTGGTGTGGTGCTCGGTTCGATATCGATACTGGTGTTTTTCTTCGCTTCATCTGATGCTATTTCTATTATAAAATGAACAGTATTGTTGTATTGGTCAATCTCTCCGGTATATCATCTCCATTCATAAATAGTTAAATATTTTCGTTCATGGTAATATTCCATAGTTCAACATATACCATGACTTACAATGCCCCACCCTAAAACCAGCCCGCCATATTGCCATATTGCGCAGTAGCAACTTCTGAGGGGTTGGGGTCATGGGTCGCTAGTTAACAACAGAACGCCCGTCAAACAGGTTGTTTTCAAAGAACTGTATAAAGCGCTCCTCTGCAAGAGTGTTGAGTTAACAGGGGAGTTGGCCAAGCCCTTGGCAGAAATACGCTTTGTGGACAAATAACCAGATTACGAGAAGCCACTTGACACAAGTCACGACGGAGTCTGTGCAGATATAGAGAAGCGCAAGTTACTTACGTATACATAAAATCCATATTAAGACGAATATTTGGAACGTTACATTGCAAGCTACGCAGTAAAGTGTGTTTGTGTTATTTTGAGA
The DNA here is from genome assembly GCA_034190875.2 of Urechis unicinctus. Taxonomy (NCBI): domain Eukaryota; kingdom Metazoa; phylum Annelida; class Polychaeta; order Xenopneusta; family Urechidae; genus Urechis; species Urechis unicinctus. Next base: position 23,431,249 of record CM067347.1, read on the forward strand.
GGGCCTAAATATGTCCAGTTTCAAACGACCAAACTTGCCATCTTGGCTTATTTCATCACCCAACAAACGTAAGCATACACGCATGCATTTACAAACCCACCACTTCTCGATCCCTCCCATCCCTCTTTGGCTAGAATGCTTACAACCCAGGCTTTCACTGACAATGTTCCTTAAGCCTGTATAATGCATCTACTAGTGATTTGCTTGGGACAACGAGCCCTTCCTTCGCACTTCAGTAATTCTTCTGGTCATGTATATCATTGACTACAGAGATTGTGTTTATGCATATTGCACACAACTTAATTTCCGGGCAATATAGCCAAAACATGTGGTAGAACATTCACTGCAGCGCAGAAATACCCATTTATGTTTGACTTCTAGTCAAACATATTCGCGAGTCATAACGTTGGTTGGCTGCTGCGCGTCGAGCAGTTTCAACAAACGTAGGGGGCGCTGCTTACACGGCGTCACGGAATTTGTCGGGCGAATTGCCGAGTGGGTGTCTTATTATAACACGAGATGCCCATGAGGACATGGGTGAACTTGGCTAACAGTGTCGGAAACTTTTTAAAATTTCAATATTGACCCAAAATTGACCAAGTTACTCTAGATTTATCGATAAACTATGATTCAGAGGCTGACACAATGAAAAGCATATTTTCATATTTAATAGTACCGCGGCCTGCCGTACTTGCCGCGCCACGCGCCCCGCTCACCCCGAACCGAGAGCAGATTCCTTTGTTCAGCGCGAGAGGCAGGCTGTTTGTAAACAAGCCATCGCCGAGCCATCAGAAATGACACCCACTGTACTTCAAACTTACTTTATGAGAGAACTGTCATATATTTTGAGCAGAAAAATTTAACACCTGTGTTCAGAATTGAATGGGCTTCCCTCGAGCGCAGACAAATTTACGATACGACCATTCACGTCGGACGAACGACGCTATAACTTCAGATTTGAGTACCGTTTTTGCTTTGATTCGTTCGAAACCGGAAGTGACGCAACCGATATCAATAAATTTTGCGGATTAGATTCGCGCTGTTGATGTTAACATCTGATTTAATTTTTATCACCATTGAACTGATATTTACGATTTTATTAGCAATCGAAAATTTGACGAAAATTTACTGAGTGAAATTTGTTTTTTCAACTCAACGCGCTTTGAAAAGGACAAATATATTGATAGCATATGTCAATTATGAAAGTTTGGTAATTCTATCAGCTTTCAGAAAATGTTAATTTTTTTACGATCGGACCATAATTAAATGAATCTATTGCGAAATTAAAATGTTTAGAGATTTTGGCTACCAGAAATTTTCGACCTGCTACGATTTTTTTTACGATGCATTATTTACAACTAAGTATATTTAGAAAAAGTTTACAATTACATTACACATTCAGAATATGTAAACTGTAATGAAATTTGATACTAAAGCATGGACGTATTGAGCATTGAACTTGTGTCATTTTTTGAAAACTTTGATGCTTTCGTGACCGGAAGTGACGTCATCGACAATCATGAAATCTATGGATCCGTCTTAAGCTGTCATTGACTACATGTGACCCAATTTTTATTATTATCGGATATGTATTGACGATTTTATAGGCGCTCAAAATATTCATGAAACTTATGTTGACATTCGGACCTATACCACGATTTTTCGACCTGGGACGCTTGGGAAAACCGTTGGTTGGATGGCCCTGTATGTCATTAGATAAAGTTTGCAATTAGAATGAGCTACACGATGATGTAAATTATGTAACAATCCGACCATTGCTAACGGAGTTATTCGCATTATTCATGCCTAGCGATTGAAGAAAAAATAATTTTTTACAGACACGTGTGCTATAACGCGCTTAAAAAAATGGGGCGTCAACCCAAACGTCACACATCACTGACCAGCATTCGCCTTTATCTACCCAACTACTGCGTGGTTTGCTCGCAGTTCAACTGTGCAAGGCACCCTTGTCATAGAACTTTTCCGTTCGTTCTGTAATCTGTTGCCGTTTGACACCCATAGTGTGTTATCAGATTAAGCTCAGGATCATAAAGTATACCTTGCATTTTCCCGACAACATCATCAGCTGAAAAGCTTACTGAACGGAAGCGATAGAGAACAAGTGCTTCAGAACATCTACTTCGAGGTGTGTATTGAATATTTCCTTTTACCACCTGTTTGCCTCTCGTTAGCCTCGTCTTATCCTTACCTGTGGGGACATGTTGGTAGGTTTGTGGTGTGGTGCTCGGTTCGATATCGATACTGGTGTTTTTCTTCGCTTCATCTGATGCTATTTCTATTATAAAATGAACAGTATTGTTGTATTGGTCAATCTCTCCGGTATATCATCTCCATTCATAAATAGTTAAATATTTTCGTTCATGGTAATATTCCATAGTTCAACATATACCATGACTTACAATGCCCCACCCTAAAACCAGCCCGCCATATTGCCATATTGCGCAGTAGCAACTTCTGAGGGGTTGGGGTCATGGGTCGCTAGTTAACAACAGAACGCCCGTCAAACAGGTTGTTTTCAAAGAACTGTATAAAGCGCTCCTCTGCAAGAGTGTTGAGTTAACAGGGGAGTTGGCCAAGCCCTTGGCAGAAATACGCTTTGTGGACAAATAACCAGATTACGAGAAGCCACTTGACACAAGTCACGACGGAGTCTGTGCAGATATAGAGAAGCGCAAGTTACTTACGTATACATAAAATCCATATTAAGACGAATATTTGGAACGTTACATTGCAAGCTACGCAGTAAAGTGTGTTTGTGTTATTTTGAGAGGGCCTAAATATGTCCAGTTTCAAACGACCAAACTTGCCATCTTGGCTTATTTCATCACCCAACAACGTAAGCATACACGCATGCATTTACAAACCCACCACTTCTCGATCCCTCCCATCCCTCTTTGGCTAGAATGCTTACAACCCAGGCTTTCACTGACAATGTTCCTTAAGCCTGTATAATGCATCTACTAGTGATTTGCTTGGGACAACGAGCCCTTCCTTCGCACTTCAGTAATTCTTCTGGTCATGTATATCATTGACTACAGAGATTGTGTTTATGCATATTGCACACAACTTAATTTCCGGGCAATATAGCCAGAAACATGTGGTAGAACATTCACTGCAGCGCAGAAATACCCATTTATGTTTGACTTCTAGTCAAACATATTCGCGAGTCATAACGTTGGTTGGCTGCTGCGCGTCGAGCAGTTTCAACAAACGTAGGGGGCGCTGCTTTACACGGCGTCACGGAATTTGTCGGGCGAATTGCCGAGTGGGTGTCTTATTATAACACGAGATGCCCATGAGGACATGGGTGAACTTGGCTAACAGTGTCGGAAACTTTTTAAAATTTCAATATTGACCCAAAATTGACCAAGTTACTCTAGATTTATCGATAAACTATGATTCAGAGGCTGACACAATGAAAAGCATATTTTCATATTTAATAGTACCGCGGCCTGCCGTACTTGCCGCGCCACGCGCCCCGCTCACCCCGAACCGAGAGCAGATTCCTTTGTTCAGCGCGAGAGGCAGGCTGTTGTAAACAAGCCATCGCCGAGCCATCAGAAATGACACCCACTGTACTTCAAACTTACTTTATGAGAGAACTGTCATATATTTTGAGCAGAAAATTTAACACCTGTGTTCAGAATTGAATGGGCTTCCCTCGAGCGCAGACAAATTTACGATACGACCATTCACGTCGGACGAACGACGCTATAACTTCAGATTTGAGTACCGTTTTTGCTTTGATTCGTTCGAAACCGGAAGTGACGCAACCGATATCAATAAATTTTGCGGATTAGATTCGCGCTGTTGATGTTAACATCTGATTTAATTTTTATCACCATTGAACTGATATTTACGATTTTATTAGCAATCGAAAATTTGACGAAAATTTACTGAGTGAAATTTGTTTTTTCAACTCAACGCGCTTTGAAAAGGACAAATATATTGATAGCATATGTCAATTATGAAAGTTTGGTAATTCTATCAGCTTTCAGAAAATGTTAATTTTTTTTACGATCGGACCATAATTAATGAATCTATTGCGAAATTAAAATGTTTAGAGATTTTGGCTACCAGAAATTTTCGACCTGCTACGATTTTTTTTTACGATGCATTATTTACAACTAAGTATATTTAGAAAAAGTTTACAATTACATTACACATTCAGAATATGTAAACTGTAATGAAATTTGATACTAAAGCATGGACGTATTGAGCATTGAACTTGTGTCATTTTTTGAAAACTTTGATGCTTTCGTGACCGGAAGTGACGTCATCGACAATCATGAAATCTATGGATCCGTCTTAAGCTGTCATTGACTACATGTGACCCAATTTTTATTATTATCGGATATGTATTGACGATTTTATAGGCGCTCAAAATATTCATGAAACTTATGTTGACATTCGGACCTATACCACCACGATTTTTCGACCTGGGACGCTTGGGAAAACCGTTGGTTGGATGGCCCTGTATGTCATTAGATAAAGTTTGCAATTAGAATGAGCTACACGATGATGTAAATTATGTAACAATCCGACCATTGCTAACGGAGTTATTCGCATTATTCATGCCTAGCGATTGAAGAAAAAATAATTTTTTACAGACACGTGTGCTATAACGCGCTTAAAAAAATGGGGCGTCAACCCAAACGTCACACATCACTGACCAGCATTCGCCTTTATCTACCCAACTACTGCGTGGTTTGCTCGCAGTTCAACTGTGCAAGGCACCCTTGTCATAGAACTTTTCGTTCGTTCGTTCTGTAATCTGTTGCCGTTTGACACCCATAGTGTGTTATCAGATTAAGCTCAGGATCATAAAGTATACCTTGCATTTTCCCGACAACATCATCAGCTGAAAAGCTTACTGAACGGAAGCGATAGAGAACAAGTGCTTCAGAACATCTACTTCGAGGTGTGTATTGAATATTTCCTTTTACCACCTGTTTGCCTCTCGTTAGCCTCGTCTTATCCTTACCTGTGGGGACATGTTGGTAGGTTTGTGGTGTGGTGCTCGGTTCGATATCGATACTGGTGTTTTTCTTCGCTTCATCTGATGCTATTTCTATTATAAAATGAACAGTATTGTTGTATTGGTCAATCTCTCCGGTATATCATCTCCATTCATAAATAGTTAAATATTTTCGTTCATGGTAATATTCCATAGTTTCAACATATACCATGACTTACAATGCCCCCCCCTAAAACCAGCCCGCCATATTGCCATATTGCGCAGTAGCAACTTCTGAGGGGTTGGGGTCATGGGTCGCTAGTTAACAACAGAACGCCCGTCAAACAGGTTGTTTTTCAAAGAACTGTATAAAGCGCTCCTCTGCAAGAGTGTTGAGTTAACAGGGGAGTTGGCCAAGCCCTTGGCAGAAATACGCTTTGTGGACAAATAACCAGATTACGAGAAGCCACTTGACACAAGTCACGACGGAGTCTGTGCAGATATAGAGAAGCGCAAGTTACTTACGTATACATAAAATCCATATTAAGACGAATATTTGGAACGTTACATTGCAAGCTACGCAGTAAAGTGTGTTTGTGTTATTTTGAGAGGGCCTAAATATGTCCAGTTTCAAACGACCAAACTTGCCATCTTGGCTTATTTCATCACCCAACAAACGTAAGCATACACGCATGCATTTACAAACCCACCACTTCTCGATCCCTCCCATCCCTCTTTGGCTAGAATGCTTACAACCCAGGCTTTCACTGACAATGTTCCTTAAGCCTGTATAATGCATCTACTAGTGATTTGCTTGGGACAACGAGCCCTTCCTTCGCACTTCAGTAATTCTTCTGGTCATGTATATCATTGACTACAGAGATTGTGTTTATGCATATTGCACACAACTTAATTTCCGGGCAATATAGCCAGAAACATGTGGTAGAACATTCACTGCAGCGCAGAAATACCCATTTATGTTTGACTTCTAGTCAAACATATTCGCGAGTCATAACGTTGGTTGGCTGCTGCGCGTCGAGCAGTTTCAACAAACGTAGGGGGCGCTGCTTACACGGCGTCACGGAATTTGTCGGGCGAATTGCCGAGTGGGTGTCTTATTATAACACGAGATGCCCATGAGGACATGGGTGAACTTGGCTAACAGTGTCGGAAAACTTTTTAAAATTTCAATATTGACCCAAAATTGACCAAGTTACTCTAGATTTATCGATAAACTATGATTCAGAGGCTGACACAAGGAAAAGCATATTTTCATATTTAATAGTACCGCGGCCTGCCGTACTTGCCGCGCGCCACGAGAGCAGATTCCTTTGTTCAGCGCGAGAGGCAGGCTGTTGTAAACAAGCCAGCGCCGAGCCATCAGAAATGACACCCACTGTACTTCAAACTTACTTTATGCGAGAACTGTCATATATTTTGAGCAGAAAATTTTACACCTATGTTCAGAATTGAATGGGCTTCCCTCGAGCGCAGACAAATTTACGATACGACCATTCACGTCGGACGAACGACGCTATAACTTCTGATTTGAGTACCGTTTTTTGCTTTGATTCGTTCGAAACCGGAAGTGACGCAACCGATATCAATAAATTTTGCGGATTAGATTCGCGCTGTTCATGTCAACATCTGATTTAATTTTTATCACCATTGAACTGATATTTACGATTTTATTAGCAATCGAAAATTTGACGAAATTTACTGAGTGAAATTTGCTTTTTCAACTCAACGCGCTTTGAAAACGACAAATATATTGATTTCATATGTCAATTATGAAAGTTTGGTAATTTCATCATCACCTTTAAGAAAATGTAAATGTTGTTACGATCGGACCATAATCAATGAATCTATTGCGAAATTAAAAGTTTAGAGATTTTGGCTACCAGAAATTTTCGACCTGCTACGATTTTTTTTATGATGCATTATTTACAACTAAGTATATTTAGAAAAAGTTTACAATTACATTACACATTCAGAATATGTTGACTGTATTGAAATTTAATTCTAAAGCATGGACGTATTGAGCATTGAACTTGTGTCAGTTTTTATAAACTTTGATGCTTTCGTGACCGGAAGTGACGTCATCGACAATCATGAAATCTATGGATCCGTCTTAAGCTGTCATTGACTACATGTGACCCAATTTTATCATTATCGGACATGTATTGGCGGTTTTATAGGCGCTCAAAATATTCATGAAACTTATGTTGTCATTCGGACCTATACCACGATTTTTCGACCTGGGGCGCTTGGGAAAATCGTTGGTTGGATGGCCGTGCAATTAGAATGAGCTAACACGATGATGTAAATTATGTAGTACAATCTCGACCATTGGCTAACGGAGTTATTCTCATTATTCTAGCCTAGCGATTGAAGAAAAAATCATTTTTTACAGACACTACTTGGCTTAAAACGCTCTTAAACAAATTTGGGTCAACCCCTAACGTTCACCCGTCACTGACCGCTTCGCCTGTTAATCTAACCCACACTACTGCTGGGTTGCTGCGCAGTCAACTGTGCAAGGCAACCCTTGTCATAGAACTTTTCCGTTCGTTTCTGTAATCTGTTTGCGTTTGACACCCATAGTGTGTTAATCAGATTAAGCTCAGGATCATAAAGTAAATATACTTTGCATTTTCCCGACAACCACATCAACTGAAAAGCTTACTGAACGGAAGTGATAGAGAACAAGTGCTTCAGAACATCTAACTTCGAGGTGTGTATTGAATATTTTCCTTTTACCACCTGTTGGGCCTCTCGTTAGCCTCAATCTTATCCTTACCTGTGGGGACTGTTGGTAGGGTTTGTGGTGTGGTGCTCGGTTCGATATTGATACTGGTGTTTTTTTTCTTCTTCGCTTCATCTGATGCTATTTCTATTATAAAATGAACAGTATGTTGTAATTTGGTCAATCTCTCCGGTATATCATCTCCATTCATTTAAATAGTTAAATATTTTCGTTCATGGTAATATTCCATAGTTCAACATATACCATGACTTACAATGCCCCACCCTAAAACCAGCCCGCCATATTGCCATATTGCGCAGTAGCAACTTCTGAGGGGTTGGGGTCATGGGTCGCTAGTTAACAACAGAACGCCCGTCAAACAGGTTGTTTTCAAAGAACTGTATAAAGCGCTCCTCTGCAAGAGTGTTGAGTTAACAGGGGAGTTGGCCAAGCCCTTGGCAGAAATACGCTTTGTGGACAAATAACCAGATTACGAGAAGCCACTTGACACAAGTCACGACGGAGTCTGTGCAGATATAGAGAAGCGCAAGTTACTTACGTATACATAAAATCCATATTAAGACGAATATTTGGACGTTACATTGCAAGCTACGCAGTAAAGTGTGTGTTTGTTATTTTGAGAGGGCCTAAATATGTCCAGTTTCAAACGATCCAAACTTGCCATCTTGGCTTATTTCATCACCCAACAAACGTCAGCATACACGCATGCATTTACAAACCCACCACTTCCGATCCCTCCCATCCCTCTTTGGCTTAGAATGCTTACAACCCAGGCTTTCACTGACAATGTTCCTTAAGCCTGTATAATGCATCTACTAGTGATTTGCTTGGGACAACGAGCCCTTCCTTCGCACTTCAGTAATTCTTCTGGTCATGTATATCTTGACTACAGAGATTGTGTTTATGCATATTGCACACAACTTAATTTCCGGCAATATAGCCAGAAACATGTGGTAGAACATTCACTGCAGCGCAGAAAATATACCATTTAATGTTTGACTTCTAGTCAAACATATTCGCGAGTCAGACATAACGTTGGTTGGCTGCTGCGCGTCGAGCAGTTTCAACAAACGTAGGGGGCGCTGCTTACACGGCGTCACGGAATTTGTCGGGCGAATTGCCGAGTGGGTGTCTTATTATAACACGAGATGCCCATGAGGACATGGGTGAACTTGGCTAACAGTGTCGGAAACTTTTTAAAATTCAATATTGACCCAAAATTGACCAAGTTACTCTAGATTTATCGATAAACTATGATTCAGAGGCTGACACAATGAAAAGCATATTTTCATATTTAATAGTACCGCGGCCTGCCGTACTTGCCGCGCCACGCGCCCCCCTCTCACCCCGAACCGAGAGCAGATTCCTTTGTTCAGCGCGAGAGGCAGGCTGTTGTAAACAAGCCATCGCCGAGCCATCAGAAATGACCACCCACTGTACTTCAAACTTACTTTATGAGAGAACTGTCATATATTTTGAGCAGAAAATTTAACACCTGTGTTCAGAATTGAATGGGCTTCCCTCGAGCGCAGACAAATTTACGATACGACCATTCACGTCGGACGAACGACGCTATAACTTCAGATTTGAGTACCGTTTTTGCTTTGATTCGTTCGAAACCGGAAGTGAGTGCGCACCGATATCAATAAATTTTGCGGATTAGATTCGCGCTGTTGATGTTAACATCTGATTTAATTTTTTATCACCATTGAACTGATATTTACGATTTTATTAGCAATCGAAAATTTGACGAAAATTTACTGAGTGAAATTTGTTTTTTCAACTCAACGCGCTTTGAAAAGGACAAATATATTGATAGCATATGTCAATTATGAAAGTTTGGTAATTCTATCAGCTTTCAGAAAATGTTAATTTTTTTTACGATCGGACCATAATTAATGAAATCTATTGCGAAATTAAAATGTTTAGAGATTTTGGCTACCAGAAATTTTCGACCTGCTACGATTTTTTTACGATGCATTATTTACAACTAAGTATATTTAGAAAAAGTTTACAATTACATTACACATTCAGAATATGTAAACTGTAATGAAATTTGATACTAAAGCATGGACGTATTGAGCATTGAACTTGTGTCATTTTTTGAAAACTTTGATGCTTTCGTGACCGGAAGTGACGTCATCGACAATCATGAAATCTATGGATCCGTCTTAAGCTGTCATTGACTACATGTGACCCAATTTTTATTATTATCGGATATGTATTGACGATTTTATAGGCGCTCAAAATATTCATGAAACTTATGTTGACATTCGGACCTATACCACGATTTTTCGACCTGGGACGCTTGGGAAAACCGTTGGTTGGATGGCCCTGTATGTCATTAGATAAAGTTTGCAATTAGAATGAGCTACACGATGATGTAAATTATGTAACAATCCGACCATTGCTAACGGAGTTATTCGCATTATTCATGCCTAGCGATTGAAGAAAAAATAATTTTTTACAGACACGTGTGCTATAACGCGCTTAAAAAAAAATGGGGGCGTCAACCCAAACGTCACACATCACTGACCAGCATTCGCCTTTATCTACCCAACTACTGCGTGGTTTGCTCGCAGTTCAACTGTGCAAGGCACCCTTGTCATAGAACTTTTCCGTTCGTTCTGTAATCTGTTGCCGTTTGACACCCATAGTGTGTTATCAGATTAAGCTCAGGTTCATAAAGTATACCTTGCATTTTCCCGACAACATCATCAGCTGAAAAGCTTACTGAACGGAAGTGATAGAGAACAAGTGCTTCAGAACATCTACTTCGAGGTGTGTATTGAATATTTCTTTTTACCACCTGTTTGCCTCTCGTTAGCCTCGTCTTATCCTTACCTGTGGTGACAAGTTGGTAGGTTTGTGGGTGTGGTGCTCGGTTCGATATCGATACTGGTGTTTTTTTTTTTTCGCTTCATCTGATGCTATTTCTATATTATAAAATGAACAGTATTGTTGTATTGGTCAATCTCTCCGGTATATCATCTCCATTCATAAATAGTTAAATATTTTCGTTCATGGTAATATTCCATAGTTCAACATATACCATGACTTACAACGCCCCACCCTAAAACCAGCCCGCCATATTGCCATATTGCGCAGTAGCACAACTTCTGAGGGGTTGGGGTCATGGGTCGCTAGTTAACAACAGAACGCCCGTCAAACAGGTTGTTTTTCAAAGAACTGTATAAAGCGCTCCTCTGCAAGAGTGTTGAGTTAACAGGGGAGTTGGCCAAGCCCTTGGCAGAAATACGCTTTGTGGACAAATAACCAGATTACGAGAAGCCACTTGACACAAGTCACGACGGAGTCTGTGCAGATATAGAGAAGCGCAAGTTACTTACGTATACATAAAATCCATATTAAGACGAATATTTGGAACGTTACATTGCAAGCTACGCAGTAAAGTGTGTTTGTGTTATTTTGAGAGGGCCTAAATATGTCCAGTTTCAAACGACCAAACTTGCCATCTTGGCTTTTTCATCACCCAACAAACGTAAGCATACACGCATGCATTTACAAACCCACCACTTCTCGATCCCTCCCATCCCTCTTTGGCTAGAATGCTTACAACCCAGGCTTTCACTGACAATGTTCCTTAAGCCTGTATAATGCATCTACTAGTGATTTGCTTGGGACAACGAGCCCTTCCTTCGCACTTCGGTAATTCTTCTGGTCATGTATATCATTGACTACAGAGATTGTGTTTTATGCATATTGCACACAACTTAATTTCCGGGCAATATAGCCAGAAACATGTGGTAGAACATTCACTGCAGCGCAGAAATACCCATTTATGTTTGACTTCTAGTCAAACATATTCGCGAGTCATAACGTTGGTTGGCTGCTGCGCGTCGAGCAGTTTCAACAAACGTAGGGGGCGCTGCTTACACGGCGTCACGGAATTTGTCGGGCGAATTGCCGAGTGGGTGGTCTTATTATAACACGAGATGCCCCATGAGGACATGGGTGTGAACTTGGCTAACAGTGTCGGAAACTTTTTAAAATTTCAATATTGACCCAAAATTGACCAAGTTACTCTAGATTTATCGATAAACTATGATTCAGAGGCTGACACAAGGAAAAGCATATTTTCATATTTAATAGTACCGCGGCCTGCCGTACTTGCCGCGCCACGAGAGCAGATTCCTTTGTTCAGCGCGAGAGGCAGGCTGTTGTAAACAAGCCAGCGCCGAGCCATCAGAAATGACACCCACTGTACTTCAAACTTACTTTATGCGAGAACTGTCATATATTTTGAGCAGAAAATTTTACACCTATGTTCAGAATTGAATGGGCTTCCCTCGAGCGCAGACAAATTTACGATACGACCATTCACGTCGGACGAACGACGCTATAACTTCTGATTTGAGTACCGTTTTTTTGCTTTGATTCGTTTCGAAACCGGAAGTGACGCAACCGATATCAATAAAATTTGCGGATTAGATTCGCGCTGTTCATGTCAACATCTGATTTAATTTTTATCACCATTGAACTGATATTTACGATTTTATTAGCAATCGAAAATTTGACGAAAAATTTACTGAGTGAAATTTTGCTTTTTCAACTCAACGCGCTTTGAAAACGACAAATATATTGATTTCATATGTCAATTATGAAAGTTTGGTAATTTCATCACCTTTAAGAAAATGTAAATGTTGTTACGATCGGACCATAATCAATGAATCTATTGCGAAATTAAAAAGTTTAGAGATTTTGGCTACCAGAAATTTTCGACCTGCTACGATTTTTTTTATGATGCATTATTTACAACTAAGTATATTTAGAAAAAGTTTACAATTACATTACACATTCAGAATATGTTGACTGTATTGAAATTTAATTCTAAAGCATGGACGTATTGAGCATTGAACTTGTGTCATGTTTTATAAACTTTGATGCTTTCGTGACCGGAAGTGACGTCATCGACACATCATGAAATCTATGGATCCGTCTTAAGCTGTCATTTGACTACATGTGACCCAATTTTTATCATTATCGGACATGTATTGGCGGTTTTATAGGCGCTCAAAATATTCATGAAACTTATGTTGTCATTCGGACCTATACCACGATTTTTTCGACCTGGGGCGCTTGGGAAAATCGTTGGTTGGATGGCCGTGTATGTCATTAAAACAAGTTTGCAATTAGAATGAGCTACACGATGATGTAAATTATGTAACAATCCGACCATTATTAACGGAGTTATTTGAGATACTAGTTTTTCACTTATTCGATGACCTTGACCTTAGTTTCAGGTCAAGGTCAAAACAAAACCTCTCGGTTCTGCGCATCAATCACGCCTAACGATTGAAGAAGAAAAATTGGAAAATTTCAAAAATTGCGACCTGTATCGCGAAACAAAAAATGTTTACAAACATCCAAAAAATAGGCCCATGGGGACATGGGGGAACTTGGCGAATTGTGATAGGAAAATTTCAGAATCGGGTCATAATTGGCCAAAATCGGCCAAAAATTATCATGGATGATAATTTTTTGTGGACGAATGGGGAAACTTTCAACTTTTGTTTGTTCGAGTTAACAATTGAGATAGGCTTCCATAATATGGATTTTAATCAAATATATACAATAAGATGAATTAGCTGGTCGATTTTGAAATTTTCCTGATGCAGTCCGCCATCTCCCATGTACCCATGGGCTTCTTTATTGTGTAGCGCGAGAGGCACTGCGACTTGACCTGATTCTCGCAGGTGGCCGCGCCCAGCGGATTCCATTTGTTCTGCGCGACAAGGCGGCTACAGTGAAGAGCCAGAAGAAATGACACCCACTGTACTTCGAACCCTTTTGTGAGAAAACTGTTGGGTATTTAGAGAAGAAAATTTTACACCTATGTTCAGAATTGAATGGGCTTCCCTCGAGAGCAGACAAATTTACGATACGACCATTCACGTCGGACGAACGACGCTATAACTTCTGATTTGAGTACCGTTTTTTTTTGCTTTGATTCGTTCGAAACCGGAAGTGACGCAACCGATATCAATAAATTTTGCGGATTAGATTCGCGCTGTTCATGTCAACATCTGATTTAATTTTTATCACCATTGAACTGATATTTACGATTTTATTAGCAATCGAAAATTTGACGAAAATTTACTGAGTGAAATTTGCTTTTTCAACTCAACGCGCTTTGAAAACGACAAATATATTGATTTCATATGTCAATTATATGAAAGTTTGGTAATTTCATCACCTTTAAGAAAATGTAAATGTTGTTACGATCGGACCATAATCAATGAATCTATTGCGAAAATAAAAAAGTTTAGAGATTTTGGCTACCAGAAATTTTCGACCTGCTACGATTTTTTTTATGATGCATTATTTACAACTAAGTATATTTAGAAAAAGTTTACAATTACATTACACATTCAGAATATGTTGACTGTATTGAAATTTAATTCTAAAGCATGGACGTATTGAGCATTGAACTTGTGTCAGTTTTTATAAACTTTGATGCTTTCGTGACCGGAAGTGACGTCATCGACAATCATGAAATCTATGGATCCGTCTTAAGCTGTCATTGACTACATGTGACCCAATTTTTATCATTATCGGACATGTATTGGCGGTTTTATAGGCGCTCAAAATATTCATGAAACTTATGTTGTCATTCGGACCTATACCACGATTTTTCGACCTGGGGCGCTTGGGAAAATCGTTGGTTGGATGGCCGTGTATGTCATTAAACAAGTTTGCAATTAGAATGAGCTACACGATGATGTAAATTATGTAACAATCCGACCATTATTAACGGAGTTATTTGAGATACTAGTTTTTCACTTATTCGATGACCTTGACCTTAGTTTCAGGTCAAGGTCAAAACAAAACCTCTCGGTTCTGCGCATCAATCACGCCTAACGATTGAAGAAGAAAAAATTGGAAAATTTCAAAAATTGCGACCTGTATCGCGAAACAAAAAAATGTTTACAAACATCCAAAAAATAGGCCCATGGGGACATGGGGGAACTTGGCGAATTGTGATAGGAAAATTTCAGAATCGGGTCATAATTGGCCAAAATCGGCCAAAAATTATCATGGATGATAATTTTTTGTGGACGAATGGGGAAACTTTCAATTTGTTCGAGTTAACAATTGAGATAGGCTTCCATAATATGGATTTTAATCAAATATATACAATAAGATGAATTAGCTGGTCGATTTTGAAATTTTCCTGATGCAGTCCGCCAAATTCTCCCATGTACCCATGGGCTTCTTTATTGTGTAGCGCGAGAGGCACTGCGACTTGACCTGATTCTCGCAGGTGGCCGCGCCCAGCGGATTCCTTTGTTCTGCGCGACAAGGCGGCTACAGTGAAGAGCCAGCAGAAATGACACCCACTGTACTTCGAACACCTTTTGTGAGAAAACTGTTGGGTATTTAGAGAAGAAAATTATACACTTTGTTCAGAATTGAATGGGCTTCCTGCTCGAGCAAACCAATTCACAATGGGACCATTCATGACGGACAAACGACGCTATAACTTCAGATTTGAGTACCGTTTTTGCTTTGATTCGTTCGAAACCGGAAGTGACGCAACCGATATCAATAAATTTTGCGGATTAGATTCGCGCTGGTGATGTCAACATCTGATTTAATTTTTATCACCATTGAACTGATATTTACGATTTTATTAGCAATCGAAAATTTGACGAAAATTTACTGAGTGAAATTTGCTTTTTCAACTCAACGCCCTTTGAAAAGGACAAATATATTAATAGCATATGTACATTATTTAAGTTTGGTAATTTCATCAGCTTTCAGAAAATGTAAATTTTGTTACGATCGGACCATAATTAATGGATCTATTGCGAAATTAAAAAGTTTAGAGATTTTGGCTACCAGAAATTTTCGACCTGCTACGATTTTTTTTATGATGCATTATTTACAACTAAGTATATTTAGAAAAAGTTTACAATTACATTACACTTTCAGAATATGTTGACTGTATTGATATTTAATTGTAAAGCATGGACATATTGAGCATTGAACTTGTGTCATTTTTTATAAACTTTGATGCTTTCGTGACCGGAAGTGACGTCATCGACACTCATGAAATCTATGGATCCGACTAAAGCTGTCATGGAGCACATGTGACCCAATTTTTGTCATTATCGGACATGTATTGGCGGTTTTATAGGCGCTCAAAATATTCATGAAACTTATGTTGTCATTCTGACCGATACCACGATTTTTCGACCTGGGACGCTTGGGAAAACCGTTGGTTGGATGGCCGTGTATGTCATGAGAAAAAGTTTGCTATTAGAATGAGCTACACAATGGTGTAAACTATGTAACGATCCGACCATTATTAACGGAGTTAGACGAGATACTAGTTTTTCACTTATTCGATAACCTTGACCTTAGTTTTGTGTCAAGGTCAAAATAAAACCTCTCGGTTCTGCGCATTAATCATGCCTAGCGATTGAAGAAAAAATAAATTGAAAATATCAAAAATTGCGACCTGTATCGCGGATCAAAAAATTGTTTACATACATACATACATACATACAAAATAGGCCCATGGGGACATGGGGGAACTTGGCGAACTGTGATAGAAAAATTTCAGAATCGGGCCATAATTGGCCAAAATCGGCCAAAAATTATCTAAGTTATCATGGATTATAATTTTTTGTGGAAGAATGGGGAAACTTTCAATTTGTTCGAGTTAACAATTGAGATAGGCTTCCATAATATGGATTTTAATCAAATATATACAATAAGATGAATTAGCTGGCCGATTTTGAAATGTTCCTGATGCAGTCCGCCAAATTCTCCCATGTGCCCATGGGCTTCTTTCTTGTGTAGCGCGAGAGGCACTGCGACTTGACCTGATTCTCGCAGGTGGCCGCGCCCAGCGGATTCCTTTGTTCTGCGCGACAGGGCGGCTACATTGAAGAGCCAGCAGAAATGACACCCACTGTACTTCGAACACCCTTTGTGAGAAAACTGTTGGGTATTTAGAGAAGAAAATTATACACTTTGTTCAGAATTGAATGGGCTTCCTTCTCGAGCAAACCAATTCACAATGGGACCATTCATGACGGACAAACGACGCTATAACTTCTGATTTGAGTACCGTTTTTGCTTTGATTTGTTCGAAACCGGAAGTGACGCAACCGATATCAATAAATTTTGCGGATTAGATTCGCGCTGTTCATGTCAACATCTGATTTAATTTTTATCACCATTGAACTGATATTTACGATTTTATTAGCAATCGAAAATTTGACGAAAATTGACTGAGTGAAATTTGCTTTTTCAACTCAACGCGCTTTGAAAAGGACAAATATATTAATAGCATATGTCCATTATCAAAGTTTGGTAATTTCATCAGCTTTCAGAAAATGTAAATTTTGTTACGATCGGACCATAATTAATGAATCTATTGCGAAATTAAAAAGTTTAGAGATTCTGGCTACCAGAAATTTTCGACATGCTACGATTTTTTTTATGATGCATTATTTACAACTAAGTATATTTAGAAAAAGTTTACAATTACATTACACTTTCAGAATATGTTAACTGTATTGAAATTTAATTGTAAAGCATGGACATATTGAGCATTGAACTTGTGTCATTTTTTATAAACTTTGATGCTTTCGTGACCGGAAGTGACGTCATCGACATTCAGGATATTTTAGGATACGTCTTGGTATGTCGCTGAGAATATGTGAACCAAATTTTATTACCATCGGACATGTATTGACGGTTTTATAGGCGCTCAAAATATTCATGAAACTTTTGTTGCCATTTGGACCGATACCACTTTTTTTCGACCTTAGACGCTTGGGAAAACCATTGGTTGGATCGCCGTATATGTATTTACAAAAAGTTTGCAATTTGAATGAGCTACACAATGGTGTAAACTATGTAACGATCCGACCATTATTAACGGAGTTAGACGAGATACTAGTTTTTCACTTATTCGATAACCTTGACCTTAGTTTTGGGTCAAGGTCAAAACAAAACCTCTCGGTTCTGCGCATTAATCATGCCAAGCGATTGAAGAAAAAATAAATTGAAAATATCAAAAATTGCGACCTGTATCGCGGATCAAAAAATTGTTTACATACATACATACATACATACTGACAAACGCGACTGACTAACGTAACTTGGCGTTATGATTACGCCAAGTTAACAAACCAAGTTAATTACAAACCGGGGTGATCGCCATAACTTGGCTTCGAGCCAAGTTAACAAACCGGACCGATCGCCATAACTTGGCTCTGAGCCAAGTTAATAAAGGACCAATTGCCTGAACTGCTGACGCCTGTGACTGAGAAGACATAGAAGATAGCGGCCAGCCGGCCAATGTAAATACCTGTGCCCCACCCCATCACAATGGAGGTGACCACATTCTCACCTAAGTACGGGGTTCGCTGCACGTATACAGGTCACATATCAACAGAAAGGCCAATAACGTATAGCACAGCCTTTAACAAGTTTAAGACACACGCTTTCACAAATACTACTGTAGTTTCGTTTCGATTTCTGCTACTGAGTCACAGCGTTGTGTTCGGAAAGCTTCATATGATTCCCGGGGGGGGCACTTAAGTGTATAGAGGTAGTATATATGTGCCGCGCGACGGGGTATGCTTTTTCGGCCTCTCGACTTGTACGACGGGTTTTTTGACCTCATACTTGTACGACGGGGAATGTTTTTCAGCTTCAATCTGTACGACGGGTTATACATTTGCATAATACCTTGTACGACGGGGTATGTTTTTGGCCATTTTGACCTTGTACGACGGGTACGGGTTTTCGAGGTCCCGCGGCACACCCCTATCCAGAATAAGGCCAAGTGCCCCCCCCCCCCCCTCCCGGGATATGATTTGACTGGTATATCGGTGTCACTCAAGTATAACGAGCGATCACATCGGGAGACGTTTCCTCTGGGTTCGACTGTAAGTTCTATCTGTCTTATTTTGGTATCAGTCAAACTATTTTGATTTTTTTACGCTTTACCTGTTCCCCGTGAGCCCCTCCAAACCTAATTCACACGAGAACAAACCCTTCTTCGTCTGCCGGTAAGGTTTCTTATGTACATGTAACTCCTGTAAGGCTAAGAGGAGGGGCGTTTTTATGACTCAAGTGTCGAACGGACTGGGTGTGATGAGTGGTTTGTGTGAGTCGCGATCAGTTACTTGGCCCACGCACCATATTTCTGCTGTCCGGAATCTTGCTGTGTTTACGCTCGTTTGACCTACCACTTATACAACTTGTTAAACAATATATATTCGATAGACGTGAGGGGGTGGGGGCGGTTTACTTCTAGAAAATGGGTATGGGTGGGCCTCCATGGTGTATCCGGTGGTCTACCCCTAACCGGTAAATTTATCAACTTGTTTTCCCCGTATACCTGGCCTATGCAAACAACTGACCCATATTTGCGGTACATCCCTACTAACCTTCTAACAGAGGACCCACCCCTACAAAAACAATCCCTTGGATCTGGTATAACTGAGATTCTGGCTGTCCACATTGTATCTAGGTAATGCCCGCAGAGCTCCCAACCGGTTATATGTTCTTTCCGACATGTGATTGACTTGAGACAATGCCTTCGATATCTATCTAACTAAAGTTTTGACTGCAAGATTAGTGTTACTTATCATGGAAAAGTCCGCGAGGAAATTTGGGGACAGAAATTCGCTTTTATTGAGTGATACGTTTTCTTTCCAAATGACTTCCTATATTAATTTTGGATAGGCTTCTGAAGTAGTTGTCTGTTATCCATTGGTTGGTAAATTAATCATCTAGTTAGGGAAATGAGCGCCAAAGAAGACACAATGAACCACACCTTTGGGGATTCCCCTGTCGCACACTGGGTGTATGGGAGGGATAGGTGAGGTGAGGTCACGCTGTTCAAATCTCAAGAAATCAAGCTGTAAAAGGACCCTGTAGTGGGTTTCATGGTTTCATTGATAAATACGACTTATACGAGACATCAACGGCAATTGATAAGATATGAAATCCCCGCAAGCTCCATTTAAAGTCAGGTGTTTAAAAACGCCTGTGTCGACAAATACCATATTGGAATCAATCTATATTTCTTTTTCCAGGATTTCTTGTTTGCAGCTACTCCCATCTTCGTGCTGTCTTATCAATTCGTCGAATCAGTGTCATAAATTACAATTATGGTGAGTTGCTATTCCCTCCACATAAAATGTTGCTTCCTTTCTTAAGCTTTATCATATGCATTGAGTTACATGGGATTATTGTTCAGACAACATCTTCCCTCTCAATCCCTACTTCTCGGTTTGACAAATTAAAATTCACGCGGCTTAATCGTTTTTTCAGAAGGTGCCGCATATCCAATCGTTGGGTTTCCAGTTGCAAGATGGAAGCATGATCCATGTTCAGGGCATAATCCCGCATAGCGCGAATAGGTAATAAGATATGTATGGGTTTCCATCACTCAGGCATGCATAGGGGTGGGCAGATATTTTCTTGGCGATGGCTGGTCAGGGCAAAACACACCGTCAGGTCCATAGGTGCTCTAACAATGGCCGTCAGCAATGAACAACTATTTAGATAAAGGTAAAATATAACTTCAAACCTTCATCCTTAAAATACTTATCGAGTTGGTTTTTGAAAAGAATTAGGTGAACTGGCTGAAACTTTATTCCATGGGGTCACAACGCGATTGGAAGAGCTCCTAATTCTGTCATAGCCATATATTTTGTCAAGGTCTAAGAATCACCCTGAAGTCTTGAGTTCTTATCACTGAGAAGCTGAAAAAACAAATCAATACTAACATTATCTTATCCTGTAAACATTTTGTATACATATATCATTTTATATCTAAGTAAATCTCATCACAAGCTGCGAGTTCTGATGCCTCTTGTTCTTCTGAGAGAAAAAAACGTTAGCTCCCTATTACATTTGAAATTAACGCAGTTCTATAAGAACGTCCATGACGTGAGGTATTGGTTGACGGCACGGTCACTTCATTCTCTTTATCCCTTTCCACTTCCAGTACCTTCCTATATGTTCACCAGAGGCACAATGTGGGTATATTTGGGAATTCTACCTCGTCAGCGACAGTTTTTGTTTTGGGTATCAGTGCATATGATGATTAAATTGGTTCTTTTCTTCCAGGTTTCATATCAATCTGTCGGTAGCTCCTGACTTAAACGAGAAATGCGACATAGCGTTTCACCTCAATCCCAGATTTGAAGGCACGAACCAAGTTGTGCGTAATAGCTACCTGGCTGGGAATTGGGGAGGAGAGGAAAGGGGTGGCGGCTTCCCGCTCACCAAAGGGTCCTCCTTTGATTGCATCATATCCTGCACAGCGAAGGAATACAGGGTAGGAATGAACATTTTATCGAGGAACCACATTAACGAACGATAATGAACGGTAATTATATCATGTTTATATGTGCCTGGTAGGTGTCGTTCAATGGAGCACATTTCTGCACCTTCAGCCATCGCACGGCTGCAAGCCGAGTGCGCGACGTGGTCGTTGATGGAGACATAACTTTAAACAGTGTCCATTTCAGCGGTACCGGATATGCACCGCAACCGACCTTGGTATGATACAACACCGCGTGCTTATTCAATTAACAAGGAACACATACCTTTTAGGTTTGTTCCTATATTGCGTTGATGAAGCTGTGGTCAATTACTTCATATACACATTGGTTTAGCCTCCAGCGCCTGCACCTCATATGCCAGGAGATTACCAACCTCCTCCCTACTCCGCTGGCTACGGCCCGCCTCAGCCTGGTTACGGTCCTCCTCAGCCTGGTTATGGTCCGCCCCAACCTGGTTACGGACTGCCCCAACCTGGTTACGCGGCACCCCAACCTGCTTATGCGGCATCCCAACCTGGATATAGCCAGCCTGGCCCACCCCAAGTACTGGTACGTTGGAGAAAACAAGCGATTTTTGATTGATTCAAATATCTGTAATTTTGTGGAATAATATTTTGATCATTCAACACCCTGTTTTTTCAGACTGTGCCCATGAAACGAAATATGGCCAGTGGATTGTACCCTGGATCTGTGATCACTGTCAGTGGTACACCATCCAACAAGTACGTTATGGTCATATCTTAATTGATGATCAGTAACAGCAAATGATCTGTATTCAGGTCGTTTGTGTTCTGATAATGTATTATTTTTACAGCTTAAGCTGTAACACTGTTTAAATGATGCTGCTGAACGATGTGGTCAACGATCGTTAACGATTGTTTAACGATCGTTGAACGACGTTGTTATCCACATCGCAAATTGTTGTATTTAGTTGTTAACTACGTTCTCTTTCACGTCAGAAAGTTATGATGACGAAAAAACATCTTCAAGCAATCGATGCTGACGTTTAACCACGTCCAAGTAGTTTTATGTAGTCGTGCGAAACGATCAAACCATTGTTTTAGAGGTTAACGACGTCGTTTTTTATCGTGACTATGTAAAGCGAGTATTTAGCGCCCACATTAAACGACAACGACGTAGTTGAACATAAAACCATTGAAAGCTTCAGGTTTGATCGTTGTAGTAGCGGTAGTATTATTTGCGGAATAGTTCAATATTACCATGTCATGTAATGCATGGTGGCTACAGCGAATGCTTATCTCTCAATCGGTTTGTATCAAGGTAT
This sequence comes from Urechis unicinctus, assembly GCA_034190875.2. NCBI lineage: Eukaryota > Metazoa > Annelida > Polychaeta > Xenopneusta > Urechidae > Urechis > Urechis unicinctus. The sequence continues at coordinate 23,453,622 of CM067347.1, forward strand.
ATTTTTTGAGAACTTGGAACTCTTAAGTCAATGTTTAGTGTGCATATAAACTAATGAGATTTTACTTCCTCTCCATCAGCATCTTTCTGTCTGGCAAAAAACGTTTGCTATATCGCTTTTGGATAATTACCAACATATCGATAACTGTGATTGTTATCTGTGAATTGCAGATTTACTATCAACTTGTCCATGAATAACGCACCGAATACAGATATTGCTCTTCACTTCGACGTGCGCTTTGACCAGAATGTAGTGGTGCGTAACACGTTCCGCAATGGTCGCTGGGAACACGAAGAGAGACAGCAACCTATCATGCCATTCCAACGAGGAGTTCCTTTCAACATCATGATCCTCTGTGAACAACATGCCTTTAAGGTTAGGGTTAGATGAACATGCTAGCTTGATAAGGCATTATTTTTTTAATTCCTGTTTAAGAAAAGATGAAATCAGAGTTTTCCTTATTGAATCCTGTAAGTGATTAAATATGTTGATAATATGGCTGTCTTTGTTAAACACATCTATATTTGAGATGGTGTGATGTGAATTTGCCCAATTTTCTGATATTATCATTTCATTCTGATTTGGCTATGAATAGATTTCCGTCAACAATGTCCACTTCGTCGAGTATTCTCACCGAATAAAGAACCTCCATGACATCAAATGGCTGGATATCCTCGGTGAATTGACCCTGTCTGACGTCAGGACACCATGAATTTGGCTCTCCCCAATGAGGGTTACCGGATGTTTATTTGGTGCCAAACGCATCTGGTAAGTTGTGAAGTTGTCAACATGAATTGTTCCAAACATATATTATGCTTATTTTTGTCAGCTGTATGTTGGTAAATAAGTTCACTTTCAAGTCTGACCCTCTGTCATTTGTCAAAGTAATGTATCATTGTACTTGATAATGGATCACAATGCGTCTTTGACCACTGCTGAGAGGTTGTTATAACCACACCAATCTAACTGTTCTATTGTTGACTCATTGATGCTTGACAATTAATATTGTTTAAAACTATTGATCTTCTCCCAATAATGATGACCTTATGGCTCGCTTTGCATTCTATAACTTGTTTAATGTAGGAAGAATATAATCAGGATATTTCCACAATTCAAATTCCATTAAAGTGTAATTTGACCATGGAATTGTCTATGAATTTAGAGGCAATCATGTATATTAGTTTTGCACATCACAAAAATACCTATTTGTGCCGATGTATGTATGGTTGCATTTATAATCAGCAGTTTCAAAACAGACTTTCTGCAATATAAATATCTCTACATTGAAAGCCAGTATGTTTTCAGATGTACTTGTCATCTTGTTATAACAGTTATGGGATATATTAATGTATTATCATGATGGTCAAGTAGAATCAAATGTACCAACGATGGACAAATCATATTTGATGACAATTTTGATCAATTGTATGTCAAACAGCCGTGTGTGTAACTTTACACTAGATTATTTTTCATCTTGCTTCAATATTACAAGCAGTGTATTTGCTTTTAACCAATAAAGCTCAATATTTTGTTTTAAAAAGGGTTGACACTTTTATTCCACTTTCATCGATAGTTACCACCTTTGCATACAAGTGTCAGCTCACATTGGTCACACAAAAGAGGAATGAAAATAACGAGATCATATATCTAAAAGCGGCTATTAGCTTTTGTGTAGTCTGGTTCTTATCAGTCAGGCATGTAGTGTTTTGTGTCATTATGTGCTTCAGTGACATATGAATATTAATGGACACAACAATTGTTATGTAATACAGGAGAAACTGAGTTCGTTTGAAGAGTGATTAATTACTGCATATAAAAACTGTCGGGGCGAATTGCACATGAGGAAAATTCAAGCATGAATTCAAATGACATTTTTAAAGACTAGCATTGGGTTCTATTTACATAAATTGAAATTGGTTGACGACTACGATGAAAGGATATTACGCAGAGGGGCTTCTAATCCAATAGTAGTATTGAGTTAGTAGAATTCGCCAGTAGCAGATACGTTCCATTATACAGTAATCCAGACTCAATGGAGTACTCCTCAAAAGTGTGGAGCATCTTAAACTTCCGACAGCCTCCTTATAAATGTGTCAACGGCGCCAACTTAATGAGGCGAGTAACACAGTCTAACAACTCAACCCACAAAATGCAGGCACGGACCAGGCAATGTGTAACTACTTCCTTGACTGGGAACTGGGGATCAGACGACAGGGAAGGCGGCTTCCCACATTCGAGTGCTTCAAATTCTACACAGCAACGAAAATCCAATGAAGTCATTTACCATGTTTTACTTTGAACTAATTGATCAAATTCAATGAATTAGAGATAAATATGCATAACATTGCTTGATGCTGTTACTGGAGAGAGAGACGCAGCACTTTATACTTCGGACATCTTTGTAATATTGACGTCCTCTTTGTACTTTGGACATCTCTTGTGTAATATTGACGCCCTCTTTGTGCTTTGGACATCTCTTGTGTAATATTGACGTCCTCTTAGTGCTTTGGACATCTCTTGTGTAATATCGACGTCCTCTTAGTGCTTTGGTCATCTCTTGTGTAATATTGACGTCCTCATAGTGCTTTGGACATCTCTTGTGTAATATTGACGTCCTCTTAGTGCTTTTGACATCTCGTGTGTAATATTGACGTCCTCTAAGTGCTTTGGACATCTCGTGTGTAATATTGACGTCCTCTTTGTGCTTTGGACATCTTTTGTGTAATTTTGACGTCCTCTTTGTGCTTTGGACATCTCTTGTGTAATATTGACGAACTCTTTATACCTCGGACATCTTCTGAGGATCATTGAGGCCCTATTCGCGCTTTGTACATCTTCTGGACGCCCCCTTTTAATGACGAACGTCTTCTGTGTAATATACCTGTATACTATGTACGGTTATTGCATCGTGATCATAACGTGCATGATTGCGATTAGGATGGGGTCACGGCGGGGTTATGGACGAGTACTGGAGGGGGTTAGTGCGGGAAAGTACGGCCGAGGTAACAGGGGTTAATGCGGCGCAAAATAATGAGAGTTGGCAGAGTGAGTATTTAGGTTGGGTCACGTCGTGGTTGTGGGTGATGTCCCGGTGGGGCTGTCAGGGATCAGGGCAGGGTTAATAGGATTAGGTAAGGGTCAAGATAACGACGTCATCCCGGCCCATGGGACTAACTCGGACGCCATGACGTCGTAACCCCGACCTCTGGGAGCCATAACACCGGTTGGCATAACGAGAGTCATATTATACGCATAATTATGTAAGTAATATTGTGTGTTTTCAGAACATTACTTCAGTGGGAGACTAGTGGTGCACTTGGCAGACAGCTCTAGCTCAGCGGTTCGACTGTCTTGTCGGAAGCAAAACCATTTTTCATTATAACCATAGTAATCCATGTTCAATAAACAAACACGATTAATGTTAATGTATGAATATCAAATACAACAATTAGAAAATGTTATGAACACCATTGAGTTAAGCATGCTTGTTTTTACTCGCTAAAACTTCCATGTGGCTAGAATCCATGGTAAAGCGCATTAACTTGGTGGTCTCTTTTTTATTTCCAAAGATATACACATAACATAAATTCTTACAATGCTTTATAGTAAATATGTAAGAAATTCTGATACCCCTTAATCTGACACAATTATTCATTTGCTTGTGAAATGGAAGGTTTTATAAAGTCCATTTGATCCAATACCAAGGATTTGTTTCCTTTGTGCTATGACATACCAAGTCAATTGAAATCCACAACACGAACTTGCTCATGGCAGGATTGTGATGTTATTTGGTTGCTCTGCCTCACATGGTGACAACAAAGAGCTTATAGCTGTTTTAAAGAGGGCTCACTCGTACCTCCGTCCGACAAAATATGTGATTACGCCACACTAGTGCAGCGCGCTGCTTTGTTATTACATCTCTTAAAATCACATAGAATTTTCTGATAAATTCGGGACCTCGACCAATCAGAAGAGTACATAATTTTAACATAAGCCACAAGGCGTTGATCCATGTCCCATGTGATTTTGTTGATTTTATGGTAGCACCGCCAGACGACGGCCAAGTGTTTCACCCATTAACATACTCACTGCATAGCTAGTCGGAGTGAGCCCTCTTAGCGTACCTTAAGCTCTTCCGCCAATTTTAGCATATAGTTCACAATAGACAACATACACGCATTAGTGCGGGTATGTTGTCTATTGTGAACTATGTGCTAAATTGGAATATCTCACATCAATTTAATTATATTCTATACACAAATATTTGAATAGAGCTGCTCATAATCAATTGTAAGGAAAATTACCATGCCTCTCGCCACCTCAACCTTCATTTTCTTGACTGGTCTTATTTGTACTGCGCCGCCAAATTTGGACAGTTTTTCCGGAAACATGCTCCCTATATTTATCTGTTAAAACACAAAATATTATTTATACTGCCATTGGTATATTGATGGGATATCGACAAGCACTTTTATTAGGTAATATGCAAAGCCGGGAAAAATAGAGACTGACCCGGGTTTGCGGCCATCATAGCTGTTCTTACGACCTGCGGGAAGACAGTACGCTGCTTGTATCGTTGTATCTCCGCTTCTCTCATTTCGTCATACATCTTCATCTCCAGTTGCTGCAGCTGCGTGTCGAGTTGCTTGATTATATCGATCTTTTCTTTAATTTCCTTCTGCAAAGAGTTTTTTGTTTTCCCTCTGTGACTTTGCGCTGGAATATTTCTGTGGAGAGCCAATGGTAATTCTTCCTTTTCCGTAGTTTTCGCCAACAACCGCAAACAGATCGGTCTTTCCTTTACGAGTTTGTCTATTTCGTCACAAACCTTATTGAGGTCATTCAATAGCCCGTCAATGTTTTCATTAAGAGATGCTCTGTGAAAATCGGGTTTATTATATTTTAAAGACGCCAGTCGTTTGATCAGCTGGTATTCTTTATCAACTGATTCTTGTCTTTCTTTTACGGTCTTTTTTTTTATTTCGATCACCTTTTTCTGGTAAAATTCCTTGATATTAAGAAGATGATCAGCGAGAATAATGCCGAACTTCCTCTTGTCTTGCTGTGATATCCTATGCATACACAAAGCATCATCCGCAATCAATCTAGACTCCGCTATTGTATGTTTGCGAACTTTGTCATAACAAGAAACCATTTTTTTTCGGAATTTGACTCAAGAACTTGACCTCTTCACGATAAAATGCAATTGATATCGAAATATGCCACTTGCTATAAGGCGGTGGATGCAGGTTGGTTTGGTAACACGCTATGGCTGCTATGATACAATCGATCCTTCGGGACGCTGACCCTTGACCCCTACCTGCATCTTCCATGAGGGGCGGAATCGAATATTCCAAGTCCCACACCAATGATCAATAGTATTACAAAAACTTCGAGTCTGCGCTGTGTTCTTGGTCGATCCGTACAACAACAGAGACTACAGTTCTGCTTGTATGCTCCTAAAGCCTGCAATGGCATAAGGGAGTCATGCGCTGTTGCTCCAGTGAAGATAGTCAATGTAGCCGGTGTATTATGTCAAGCGCTAACAAATGGTTCGTTTGTTTGGGGCATGACAGAACAGTCCCGGTTGTTGACGTCAGCAATATTTGTAATGTATCTCACACATTAAATAATTTCACACAGTTGCAGGCATAATTTATCGATTACTTCTCCAGCACATCGCCGGCGTGGTTTTTTTATGACAATGGGGCCTTATACATCTATTAGTGTTAATTATTATCGTTCCGTAAATGAGTCATCTGATATATCAGCAATAGAAGAATAATCATAGTAGCATCTTTTAAAATCATTTCCGATAGGCCATGGTGGTATTATATCGACTGCAGACTATTTCAATTACTTCCATTTTGGAGTGAGCAGGTTTTTCTCTATGTTTGTTTCACTGGCTAGGGAAAGATTTTGTTCCTGGAAACGAGAACTACGTTTGCAGTGTAATAATTAATGTTCATTAAGACTCTCCATTAATAACAAGTAGCTACATATATTGTGTGCTCACTCCATCACTAAAGGTACGACCCCCATCCTGTGCTCTTAAAATGTAGGGCAACCAGCTCTGTTGGGCACTCGAATCTTTCAAAGCCCAATCTGTGCAGGCGAATATATATTTATATGCCACCCGTTGATAGTGTTCGTTTTGTTGCTGTTGTTATTGTTGTTGTTTCTAAATTGAATAAACACCGTTCGGTAATGTTGGCCTTTCACGGCGAAATATCCGTTGACCGAGAGGAGCGGTGTGTTGAGACTCGAAAGCCTGTCCCGTCATGATGAACGTTATGACAATTTTTTGCTATGAGCGGCAATCAAGTGCCCCCGCAGAGCATTGTGGGATAGTCGATATCGCCATCTTGTTTGTTTAGAATGAATGTTGTTTGTGACACTTCAATCAAAAAGCGCTATGTTCGACTATTGAGATTACCAAATCGTGTTCATAATGAGTCCAACGTATATTTTGTATAAGTATAATCTGTTCTCCTCATAAAAGCAATGTGTTGAGTGTCGCCTGACGCTAAACTCTTATAGAAACCCTGTCACCAGGGAAGCCAAATGGCAGGCAACGCTTGGGTCGGAGTGAATACATTCTTCTACAAGCCTCATAAATCGACGAAATGCACCTGTCACGCGTCCATGTTGCAACAGAGCACCCAATGAACATTTATTTACCAACGAATTATGACAGGAAGATACGTTAGGAAATCAGTACCCCTGGAAGTGTAAGTAATACCCAAAATATTCTTTAGCCAGTTTTGCCTTTTAGGTTATGATTTGTGTTAACTGTTATCGGTATCAATGAATTTTTCACAATTTGAGTATCATCATGAGACTTAACCACTTGATAGAGGTTTCGATTTTCAAAAAAACAAAGCAGATATCTATCTCGACGGGTTCAAAAAGTGGATTCAAGTTGGGCATGTGTGAATGACTGTCTGTGTCAAAACTGTAAGTGTAGCCTGCTGCATGTTCTCCAAACGTGTCATTTTCCTTTGATCTCCTACCAGACACAGACTGCAATCCAGTTTAATTAGTTCATGTTCAATATATCTTATACTATAACTCCCATTTTAGTGATTTATATGCTTCTACAGAGTGTTGGTGTATGGCTGCTGTCCTTTGATCTGAACACCAGCTGAACACTCGCAATGTCAAGATATTTTACACTTTGCGCGCCTATTTCTTCATAGTGCCTACATGCATCACAGCATCCTGCCAATTTCTTTCAAGTTCTTAGGCCTTTAAGCTTTGTTCCAATCAATCTTGATGGGTATCAATTATGCCATGACATGTGAATAATAGGGTTCAATTTACTTGTATGTCACCAAGTTTCCCATGCACTTATAAACTGTTTTAATGATCTATTGTCACCAGGGCTTCTAGCAAATCACTCCAAACAATTTGTTCTTCCCCTACAGAAAACTCGATGATTTCCTCCCCCCTTATACTCTCAATTATTTAGCAAATAACTCTCCCTGACCCCACTTACACACTAGGCTGTAGAATGTATTTCGCAGACCCAGTAGAGTCATATTTTCAAATGATAGTATCAAGTCGCGGTGCCATGATATGATAGAGCCCCAGGGGTGGAAACTAACAAAATTAGCTACGAGTCATCTGGGCTGGTAACTTTCAAAAGTACATGTGATAAAATTTGTACAAAGACAAATAGAAATGAACACCAAGAACGCCTTAACTGCAAACACTCATCACTTGTCTATGCTTGCGAAATCAAGCTGTCTGTCCACACCCACACACGCAGTTTCTAATGATTCAGTCTCACTTACAGGATCGAAGAACACTCCTGAGGTTGACTTATGTGGAGTGGCATAAACTGGACCGCCAGTCACTCTTGGTTTGGCCCATCACATTGAAGCCTCTCTCACATTCTGCCATAGATGAACAAATTGTTGGTATCAGGTCTAACTAATACAAAGCACTCTTTCTCTAGCATACAACTCCCTCGGGGCCAGCTCAACCCGCTCGCCCTATCGAACCAAGTACGGGAGCTGCGGTAATAAAACCTGAAGTTGGTCTGTTGGGCTACCTATCATATATTGACATGCGTGAATTTTGTCATTGATGAACTGTGCTTATCTGGGGCCGTATTTATAAAGAATCTTGACTTGAGTTATCGCAACTTGAAATTGCAATCTCAGATTGTATTCATAAAGACTAACGACGGAGATTTTGGTCGACCCAACGACTAGTATTATTTTATGAATACGGCAGAGACAGCCAACTCGGATTACCCTCTCAAAAACCTTACTTCATGAACGCCTGATATAAAGGTTGTTGACACACATGTATTTTATGGTAGCATGCCCACACAAAAACCGGAGACAAACGTCTCAAGCATGCTTTTGATGGTTGGCAATGTCCCTGGAAAGTAATTAACCCACCCAGAGAGAGTGCGATAAACTGACTCACCACCCAGGCGCAAGATTAGGCGAATTCAACTCGCCCGAAATCATTTTCAGTCACCATTGACGGGTGGGCGACCATTAGTTTCTACCCCTGGAGCCCAATTTTCATATGATCCTATTAGAAACAACTGCAATCAGTGTGGGTAAAAAATCCTCCAGAGGATTCATTCATTTGTGAACTTTATGCACACGATTGGGTTTGGATTTTTGGGATCAGGAAAGCGACCAAATTGAAGAGATATGCATCCGCTGCAGTGGCATGTAATCTACCCATTAGATCTCATTATATTGTGGTGCCGCGATATGAGTAAAAAATTATTTTCAACTGTTCTTGGTTGCGGTCAATCTGATTTTTTTTTGCAGAACTATTCATTAGTATGCTTAGAATTTGGTTTAGGTGTTCAGGATCGGGAAAGCAACTAAATTGACGAGATATGCATCTGCTGCAGTGGTGTTTAACAGCCTGTCTTTTTAGCTGACTGCTTTCAAGAACTGGGTATTTGAATATCACAGCCACCAGTGAAATTGAACACGTAGTGTTTTGTCTTTCAAAGTTTGATCACAGCTTATGCTTAGGCCAATAAACCTGTTCAGCAAAAACATGTTACTGATATTTTTCTGTTTCCCTCTTAATAAATGAATGAAGATTGATGTTTCTAAAATGTACGTGAAGTGTTTTTTTTGATCTTTGTGGCATCCTTTGTAAAATATATGTGTTGTGGATATAATAAATCTTGGGTTTGTAGACTGAACCTAACACTTTAAGAAACCATCTCTGAAATCCTACCACATACATTATCACCCCTAAATAAAATTAGGTATTTTGATAATTCCTGAAGAACTCATATCGTCAAATTGTTTAATTTGAGTTCTTAAAAGTTACTACTTTCCTCACTAAAGATGGCATCTGGTTTCACAATGGGCCACAGTGTATCAAACCGCATGTTACAGTTTCAATGTTTCAGAGTAGACATCAGTGCTACAAATCTTGCACACTGCTGCTGCATCATGCATCAGTGAAAGTGATTAATGACTTAAAGCCCTGTGTGTTAGCCTATTCTGAAAAAAAATTCTCAACACACCTAAGCAGGTACACTGTAATAATCTTTCATCACCTGATTGCTATTTTATAAAAAATAGATGAGAATTTTGCACTTGAGATGTTGACTTATCTGGCAGTTACAGTGCACATGCCTCACAAAGTTGTTTGAAATCGGTGGCAAGTTCAATATAGACCACTAAGGCGAGGCATCTGTGGATGTTATCTTCTGTCTTGAGATTGTTTGCTCAGCTTTAATGGGTGGTACATAGCCTATATTATATACAGGTAATTGTGAAGTGCTACTTGAGTGGTTTCCTGGAGTGGCTGCCTATATGATCAATCAGTTATCTTGCAGGGCATCTGCTCGTACTTGCGGTGGGGGCACTTGTTCCTTGCTGTGGTTAATAACACTTCCAAACAAAGGGCTAGTGGTCGCCAATCATTCACCCTTATGTTTTCTGTTCCATTACATGGACACAATTCACTATTGATCGTACAAAAATTTTAAAAGATCTGAATCTTAAGTTTTATTGCACTCTTTCCCTGTGATAATACAACCTTGCATTTTGTGCCGACTCTGCTAACTATGGGTCGGTGCCGTAATTTATTGGTTTACCCAGCAAACCCCCCCCCCCCACCACCACCACCTCCCCTCACTTACTACAGACTACGATTATCACCAGAACCAGAGGGGTACATGTTTGTACTCGGGTGAGGCTCTGAGCCGACTTCAGAGTGACAAGCTCGAGCACTTGCCGTGATAACTCCGCAACAACACGTACATAACCAATGTCAGTGAATTGGCGGATGCATTGGATTGTGATGCTGTATTTTGTGGTTGCGGAATTCAATTGATGATATCAATGGAAGCTCAGTGTCACTGGGTGTTTGCCGGCTCACTACGACTGGATATATCCCTCCATGGCTGCTATCACTTATCAGGAAAATAACCACACTAGGAGTGGTGCCTCTTTAGGGAAGTACCTGTCTAAACCCACACCATTCCACGGAGTCATAGTTGGGTAGGAAACTCTATTTCAAATTACCCTAGCAACACCTAGCCATTCTTGCTGTTGGTACCTGCTAAAGTAAATAGGCAATCTTTGTTTTGGTGAAGGTATTTTGGAAAGAATGTGTAAATCAGTCATATTTGGAGATCAGACCGGAATGATGGATGAAGCCTTTGATATGTCAAACATGGTTTTGATTGATTACAGGCTTGTGTTTACCACGTAACCTGTGGCAATTCACAGTTTTTCATTTTCCCTGAAATTTATTCTGCTGGTTTGTTAGCATATTGATGTTCACGTGAGTAAATGATTCTTGCTTCACTTAGTGTATGCTACAGTTGATTGATATATATATATACACACACACATATATATATATATATATATATATATATATATATATATATATATATATATATCAATTGTCTCTGTAAGCCACATTTTAATTTTAATCATTGAGAAATGGTGGGAAAATAATATATTCAATCATGATTATGCCTCTGTGCATATTTTTGAAGGGAATTATTTTGTCAAAATTGTGATTCCTTACCACAAAATGACCTGTGCTATACTGAACATTTTTTAACCCCCTGTGGGTCCGGGGGTAAAATAGGCCCAAGGTATCCTCCTGCATGTCGTAAGTGGCAACTAATAGGGGGAAACCTGTAATCCGTGGGTTGCAACTTGTGTTGATGGACAATGGTATCCTGATGGTTGAGTGGTGGAGCTGTCCTTGCACAGGCTTTATCTGCAACACACTACTTTGGCCCGGATTTCACCTAGATGAGAGGCTGGAATGGCCTTGTTCAGTCAATCGGCTGGTGGCAACTTGCCCTTGGATAATCGTTTCCATTTTTATCTTTTCCATCTCCATATTCATTTATCCTAGAAGGCGGCTGCTTAATCAGGTCAATCTTATCTATTAACTTTTCTTGGCACCATATAACACATCAGTGTTGGTGTGCCGTTAAACCCTTTACTTACCTTACCTTACCTGAACATTTTTGAAGATATTTGTTAGCTACTGATCAGGTTTCATGAACAGGTACAGGTATTATAAATCAATATGTACTGACATTTGTCATAATGATCTCTTATCCTAGTTCTGCTGATAACAGCATGATAAGGACATATCACCCGCACAGATGATCTCCTCAACATATCTCTCTCTCTGATCTACCAACCTTATTAATTGTGACTGACAGGATAATCTCTGTGGTGTGTCTCTTGCATCACCCATGACACACCCTATTACCTGAATTCCTGCAGGTGCACACAGAGTGGGCAGGAGCAGAAGGGCCATGTGATTTAAAGGCTATGCATGTTCAAGGGCTCAAAAAATTATAAAACAGACACACTATATAATGCTGGGATCACTTAGCCTTGTATGGTTCCTGGAACCATGTCTAGTTTGAGTATGGCATGTCATGATGTGAATGGTGAAGTGAATTTTGTTTACAGACGGGGTATATCTCGCGACCGACCGGAGGACCCCTTCCCCCAGAGCCACCCTGCACCACTGTCTTCTTCATATAATTATGATACAGTCAGCAGGTAGGTCAACAGTGAAGTGCTCAGTATTATAATTGACCGCACAATGTAAAACTGACCCATGATCGCGGAATAACTTGCCGGGAGCATTCTCAGGTTACCCTACAAATTTGGCATCATAACAATGATATGTTCTGTACGGTATACCCTTTTTTATATATATTATATGCACTTGATAGTCCAATCACGTGCTTTGCCTGAAATTGTACCAAGTGATAAGCTGTTCACATAAGCATAACTTTTACCCCCCATTGACAATTGTGCTGTGTTCAGTTACATATCTGGTGAGGGGGCGTACACGTCTAGTGGCGAGTCTACGCCTAGCCATGAGCTGGAGAGCTGGATAGGCCTGTCTTATGGGTGTGGTGCATGGACCAGCTACAGCTACAGGAAACACCACAGACCGCTCCAGCATCTTCTCCATGGGAGAAGATGTAAGTGAATTACACAAGCAAATACCAATTATGCACGTAACATAAACAAGCTCAATGTAAACTCCATGTCAGTATTCAATCCTTAAGTAGAATTAATGCTTATTTTGCCATATTACGACACATTCTTTAGGGCAATTAAGATAAAGATCTTTCTCTTTCATTTCCTGAATAGAAAATGGCTTTCTTTAAGTAATTATTGATACTTTTATTATTGAACCAAGAAACCTATGATTTGACTTGACAGGAGTTCGATCGACAAGCTTCGCGCCAAGTGCGTAGGCTTTTTGACAACATAGAGGCGATGATGTTTGAGCGGAACGCTGAGCCTGTGAACTTACGGGGGGAGTGTGACGACTGGGTGTTAGGTCGACCGCATCTCAGGTAGGAGTTAATAATGACAACCTATTTGTGTTGCCTTAGACATTTGTGTTGTATTCTTAAATGCCTCTTGGCCAAGGTAGCTTCGTCTTTATATTGGTGCACACTCATTTAGAGAACCGTTCGATCAGCAAGATGCTCGGGTTTGCTTGTGTAGAATATTAGGGAAACAGATGGTGTCCCCGCAGGATCCTGGCTACCAGGTCATCACATCACCACGTGGTCTGCTGGCAGGACAGAATCAGCTGACGGACGTCACCGAACAGGATATTTCCCTGTCTCATGCTATGAATGAGTGAGGTTTTTTCTTTCACAGTGCACACATTTCTGGCCATGTCGAGAATTGGTTCGAAATCGTTCCAGTTGTAAACTTTTATAAACATCAAACACCAGAGCAGCCAATAATTGTGCAGTCAAAAATGAAATCTCTCTAATCCATGATCACTCACTCAAATCTTATCATGTGATCAACCTGGATTATGTTGGTGAGTGAGACATTGATTGTGTGCAGACTGTCAGTGTCTGGTCGCCAGCTTGATGTCCAGCTGCCAGGGGACATGATGCAGGCTTGTTTCCCTGTATCAGAGGAGACAATGTATCTACAGGAGGAGATATTTGAACAAGATGGTTGTTTTGAGGATATCATTGCTGTAGACTACTACCCCAGGTAAAGTCTTTTGCAATTTTTGTAATGTCTCTCTATCAATTGGCGTCAAAATTTTTTTTAGAGTGAAATTTCACTCACCCCCATACCTGCCTATGAAACCTCCCAAAAAATCAAGATTGAAAATTAACATTGTTCATTGTACCTGTTATTACCTGTAGTTATGTGACTTGATTGGTGTGTGTCAGTGAGGAGGATCAGAGGAGTGTCCATCGCATCAGGAGAGGTATGCCTCCACTCACTCCACAAGCCTGTGTGCGTGACAACATTGTGGGATCTGTGTTTGATATCGTTTGGACAGAGGTGGGTTTTTCTCTTGTTCAATGTTGAGATACTTAAATATGATAAATAGCAGATTTCATTACTATAACCATCACCAGCTTCATCATCACCATCTTAATAACCATTGTAATCATCATCATCTTTGTTACCTACCATCTGAATTGCCTATTGTCCCTTCCTTTTCCCTCCATTTTGACTTTTTAACCCTAACCCTTTTTGCTACCCAATTTGTGTTCAATCATTTCTCATGCACTACTGGGGCGTTCATGTTTCAGGCTTTATCCTGGCTACGGCTATTGCTGGAGCATTACAGTCTGAACATCATTGGAGGTTCCTACCACTCATTGTTAAGCTAAATCTTTCTTGAAACCCCATTCCCCCTCCCCTCCATCCCTTCCTGTGTCATATTATCCTATGCTCTGTGGTTTACAGAGGTAGACGAGGGGCATGTCTCCGTAAATCACGACCGTAATACCTCTCAAGATGGCTTCCCATTAGATCCACATATGGCGCTGTTTGCCCAGTCATCACACGAGTCCTCATTACTCAACTCCTCCAGACCCCAGGACAAGGTAGAAATGGCGAATTTTCCGGCATACATTGTTCTTAAAACATTTGATTGAACGCATACTGATTCAATCCAATTGAATTCTTAAACTGTAATCTTCATGCTGCCATTGATTTCTATCTGTGATAGTGACGTTATGCTGTTATCTTTTTCTTTATCCTTCAGGCGAGGATGACAGGAGGTCTGCATCCTCTGGGAGGCACTCACCTGGAGACGGTCCTCACAATCTCCAGCAAGGCCCTCCTCCCACGAGAGCGATCAACACTTATCGCAGAGTATGTCAGCATTGAGTCTTGAAAAAAATTCCATGATCACTTGATATAGATATTCTGTATCTTAGCCTAGATATCCAACTAGTGAATTATACACTTAAAGAAAGGTGTGGGTGTTGTGTGTGTTCTCAAGGGAGCAGCTGGAATCTGCTTTGTCTCACAACCTGCCCTTTGCCCGTCCTGCATCCAGTCTGGTCCGCGTCCATGGCAGACCCAACAGTGTCAAACTCTCTGAACAGAGGATGGCATCTGCACGTGTTAAAGGGGGTGCTCGAGGAAGACTGGCTCCTCTTGAGCGGGCCAAAACTCCCAACACGGTAACAGTCCACATTGGCTCATGTATTTCACTTTAAATGACACTGAATCTTAAAGATGCATTAAATATAATATCAAAAATATTCCCCACCCGGAAATTTGTATGAGCTATAATATCAGAGAATGATAAAATAATGAATTTATTGTAAATTGAACAGGTCGCTGCATATTTACATATTTAGAGGCACTGATATCAATGATTTAGTGTTCCCAATGCACATAGAAATGGAATCCTAGTAAAAATTCAACAAAATTACAGAAAAATGCATCTATACGATTGGGATTGAGAAGAAATGAGCTCTTAGTTCATCTAGGTTATGGATTGACCTGCATCCAAGATATGGTGTAATTAATCCACAATCTTATCAAATACTTTGAAGTAGATTCTCTTTTTATTCTAACGATGTGCATGCGTTTTTTTTCAGAACGAGGATAAGAGTCACGTCATGTCGAATGAAGTGCTCAAAGGTCACCGCCTGACCACTCTACACGACATCCCCTCGCAGCCCTTCTCTCGTAACGGCGCCCTACCTCCCATCGCCTTGATGGACACCCCCGCTTCTGAGTCACCTCGGCCTGGCTTGTCAAAGAACAACCAGGTTAGATATGTACTTTCTAAATGATGAGGTACGTGCCGGCTGGTAATGATTTATGAATCTCCTGATAGTGTGGGCTGAGAAGTGTTGAGGGCCGTGATTCATATCAGAGAGCTTTGTGCCAGCTCCACGTACCCACTGACATGAGTTTTGTCCATTCATCATGCGCACTTAGTGCTCTGTCCACATTTAGAAGCACTCTTCAACTCGAGTCCTCCAATAAATCAACAGTTTTCGTGTATTGTACTCGGCGAATGGGCTGTTAGTTTGACTCACACTGTACACGTTGTGACATTGGACTAGCGGTCAGTGGATGATGTATCTGAGGTGTTCACTTGTACAGAGGAGATGTAAGATAGAGGATGATATGAGAGCGTTGATTGTGGTGGGTAAGCGGGTGATGCTTCACCCCCGCCCCGTGCGGTCCGTTCCTAGCAGACGTTACACGCTGGCTGTGAGTAGAGCATGCACGTGGTACACACCCACCCCTGACCCTGTTTCTGGACATCCCAAATGGCATGGCATCTCTGACCCATCGCTGTCTATGCCCACTGAATAAAAGGCCGTAATGAATGAATGGGAATTATAATGCCATGAATTAATGATCAAGGGTCTTCTTGGCAAGGCATGGAGGATGGCATCCAACTAACAATAGTACAGCGTAGTGTATGTATTAATTAAACAACCAGTAATTCCTGAGTGTGACTGCCTGTTTGTATATGTTCCAATGTATTGGTGAAGGTTGTCTGCCTCGTTGAACAGGACTAATAGTGTATGGCCTGATCCAGTATGTGCTACGACATACAACGTTTGGCTTACTACCTCAACTTTATTAATATCAAATGCTTGACATGGCTAATCTGTGCTAGCATTGTTTGATATTGCAATACACACACATAACGATTTGCCCTGTTTAAATATTTACTGCATCTATATAAACAACCAACCAAATATTTTCGACCACCTGCATTTATAACGACAAAAGTGTATATCAACATCGTTATTGGTTATTATTGAGACTAAGGATGATTTGTGGTGTATAATTCACCGTTGATAAATACATGTGTGTTTGATGCAGAGGAAGCAGGGCTCCTTACGAGCAAGCAGTGCTGTCCACGATAAAGACAACAGGCTTCCCCTCCGTGAGAAGATTCTCCTCAATAGTGTCGGCGTCACTACCCAAGATGGCCGTCCCAGCACAACACATGCCTTGTACAGGGTGAGTGTGGAATACTGCTGAATTGTATGTATATATGTTGATTCCAACATAAAACAAACGTGAGATGATGTATAAGCTGTGCAACGTTCAACTAACAGAAGAAAATCAAGGAAAAAAACCAACTGCTACAATATCAAGATATTTCAAATCATAAAATCAGCAATTTCTTTGTTGAATCAGTCAATATATATTTCAGTATATTTAAAACCATGCAATGTAGTTAGAAAATGTATCAGTGCCTCTTGTTAATTTGTTAAAAATACTCATTTAGAATTATTTTTGCAATATTATGCATCCCATATAGTTCCATATTCCTCTCGAGGAAACTGTGTGACCACAAAAATTAATATTGATGATGAATCGACGTTTGCCATACAGAACGAGCAGTGAGTTTTTATATTTGTTGTGTCTGTACCAGTCCGAGACTCCGCAGGCCATGGGCCGAAGGTCATCAACGCCACTAGGCTACAGCAAACTGGGTCTTACGCACGGTCATACAACTTTAGGTAACTCACTTAAGACATCATTCTTTACTCTTCTGCTAGTTGCGGTGTCATAGGTGTGAAACCATATTATATCATTGTGCCGATTTATCATCATGAACTTCAAATTGGTACAGGCATTCTTTTATACACCTTTTGATACCATGTTGTCAGGTCTATCTAGCAGTGCAACGGGGGGCGTTATGAGGGAGAACCTGGTGCTCAATGTGACAGGAAATAGCATCAACCCCCACGGAGAAGGTCACGCTAGTCCTGCTGATGGCGATGAGCTGGACGAGGCTGACGATGCACTAGATGACCTTTCTCATCACGCCCCAGCCCATAGATGGGGTGAGTTGGTAACTTGAAGTTATGGCAAGTAGGGATGCATTAGAAAGATTGACTTGCCTTATCAAAGCTGATTAGTTTTTCTTAGCTGTTCTTATATAGACTTCTTTGGGCTGTTCCAGGTAATCACCACATACACCCACAAGTACGAAGAGCCAAACACCAAGCAGCAGTGAGGTGATTCACTGGCTCGGGTCAGGATGTGCTGTATGCCCTGCCTCTGTAGGTGATGTGCTTCCATCCGTGACCTGCGTAGCAATTGAGTGATGCTACAAAGACAATACCAAGTTCACTCGAGCTTCTTTCCGACCCCTAGTGGACCGGCGTCTCCGCTTCACACTCCTCGACCCCCCACAACACCCAACTTCTAACACAACACATCATCAGCACTGGCTTCCGGCTAGCATTAGTGTTGTAAACTGTATTCTTGTCCCAGCGGCTACTCGGTAGGAATCTGGCAGATGGTGGCACTATGCAGCTGACTGGAATGTCTACGGCAATAGCGTCCAGCATCAGATGTGTTCCCCTCTCTACCCGCACACCTGCAGGATATTAGTTATCTTATCATACACCTGCCTTGCGCCGTTTGCCAGGCTACACAGGCTTTTTATCACATGCTCAGAGTGACCCAGCATATGTGATAACGTAACGGTGCCTCTCTTCCTTGTGATGCCCCCCTATCAGCACCCTACCTGTCAACTCATAGACGGGTCCCTTTGTTGCTCAAATGACCCTCATGTCATAGTCATGTCGTGATCCCATGAAACCTTATTTTTGTGTATAGTAAATTTCTATTGCAATGTGAGACATACCAATATTTTTGTGACTCTTACTGGCTGCATTACCTCCCAACGGTGCCCATTATAGCACTGTTATGCAAAGCACCATCCTTTGTTCAGTAGCTTCACGTATGTCAAATTGACCTTTGTATTTTATTTATTTGATATAACTTGTATTTCAGAAGTGCTGTATGTGTTAAGACTGTTTCCATGCTGGCTCAGGGCATTAGCAACAATATCTGTAGCTAACCAGTACTTGACGAGATAAAGTGGGTAAAGCCGTGGTTTATAAACAGAACGTGGAGCTACATGACAACTCGCATGCCTTGATACGTCTTCTTATTCGTCATTCTCATATAATACATGCTTACTCTATGATATCATAATGGAACGATGTGCTCATTACACGGAGCTCCTCATAAATGCCCACTTTTATGTGGAGATGGTCTTCATTCTGACAAAAATCTGTGATTTTTATTAATGCTGATAGAATTTCAATTGATCACTGTTAAAAACGATCTGTTGCACAACCTGAAGTCTGTCATGTGCATGAATTGTTCCCTTGGAGCATATTTGACCTGCAGTAAATCACATCCTATAAATATTGCAACAACTGAACTTGGCCATCTGTACTTCTCCCTTCAAACAAATGTCACGCAATTGTTGATGCTGTTCCGACCAGCTGCGGCCGGCTGGTCAGTTCATCCATTTGCCAGTGAGCTGACCTTATACTTACTATTGCTATTGTAACCAGGGCAGCTTCTTGTCTGCGCAGCGCAGATTGACTATCTCTTCTGGGTGAAAAATACATGGTGCACATTAATTGTTACATATTGTCCATCATTGCTGTACAGGTAATTATTATGCTTGTGTTAGTATATAAATTGCCCAGTGTAAGTTGTGTACATTTTTGTTGGACATAATTCAGCTGTATGACACTGTGATTTAGCAAAGACGTTGTTGTGTCAATTTTTAAGAGACTATTGCAAACTTGTGTAGGATTTGTATGTTTGTGTTGTATAGTACCATACAATCTTAGGGGAGCTTTTGCTAAGGTTCTTGATTTGTGCAGCAAATATGTGTAGAGCATCCTATATATAATGAAGTTCACTTCTATTGAAATTCACTGTTCTTTGTTAAATCTTTGACCACAATTTGGCATTTGGATTTCAAACACATTGCATCTCTGATTCCACCATAACGTCCACTGATATGGTCCATTATCACAAGGTTCTTGGTGCTTATCACGTGGATGCATGACTGATGAATTAAACATTGAAGTCCCAATGAGTGAATATGCTTCCGAATCACCAAAGCTGATATAAAGTTTATATTTTGGGAGTCAATATTGCGAAGGACTGCGAGGTCCCAGTGAGTGTGGTTTGTTGAGAAGCCATGGGAGCAGCTGATAGGAGAAGATGGTGATGGTTTTTTCGCAATAATGCTTCACAATGTCTGGTATACCAGTATAGATACACCTGCTTGTTCGCAATAAGAACGTGCGATGAATTTGTCTTTTTGCCATATCAAGTCATAACAATGTTGAATAAAACACTTCTATCTCAACATGTCTCTTACCCTGCAGCTTTATATTAAAACCAATGAAGCGAGTTGTCGATTTCATCAGGCCAAAAGCACAGGTGGATAGCAATACAGAACCCTGAGTTGGAGTATTGTTATACCTGTGAAAAGTCCCCAATTTTGATTTTATTTACGAAGTGGTATCTGTTAATATTTATTTGTATCAGATATAATAAAGCAATAAAATCATGTTTTATGGTAGTCTTTGGTGCCAACATCCCTGCCATCTACAGTACCATCCATGAGGGGTCTAATTGGATCTTCTTAATGCCTCTGACGATCCATGTACGATAATACGGAAAAATTTGATTCTTCAGCGGAATTTGTTCCACTGAATTTCCCATACTACACTTTGTCTAGACATTGTTTCTGAAAGGAAAATGATGGAACATCAGAAATCATTTTTCATGTCATTTAAATCTTCAACAAAGACATACTGGTGTAATGTGGAGGTTTTCATGGCATAAAACATACACTGTTAACTTTTGCTAGCGAAGTCGTGTAAGTTAATCTGCTCAGTTCCTTGACTTTCATTTGACAATTCCACATTCATTGAATCTATTGACAATGATTTCTCTGTTTCTTCCTCTGTCTTTGACCCTTCCTCAGACTTTGATATCTCTGTAACAATTCCAATTGTGGCATGATCACTGCCGTCTTTGTCATTTGACGTCTTGTTAGCTGTGATTAATTTCCCCTCGGCTCCTTTTCTTGTTGGAATGCATCTGAGAAACGCTTCCTCCCAGTCTTTGGATTGTGTGTAGTGTAACAGGATATCAAAAACTATAACACAGGGGGAAAAAAAGAAATCAGTCTACCTGCAAGTTCCCTTCAATACCCTATGGCCTATGGGCACAAAACTACCCAGGTCAAGGAAATTTGACTCTTTGTACTTGGGCACCGGAAATCTTACTTTCTTGAGCATTAGTTAACATCCCCAAATCAAGTTCTCAAATGCAGATAAAATGATTTGTCAGGGTCTATCATCAGTTGAAATTAAGGATCGGTCAGGCAAGGAAAAATGGCAGTCACTGACCAGGCATCAAAGGTTACATGGGACACCACCAGTTTCCCAACTTATCAGCAAACAAATTTGTCATTTCATAATAAATATCCATACATTATAAAAAAAATTTATATCAATGTGATGGTCGCATACCATGGTTGATTGTGAGGACTTTTCTGGACTTCATTTCAAGATAACTGGCAATTGGCAATGCGGCATGGGCTAAACCCTTTTCCGTTGCAAGCTTGTGACAAAGCCCCTGGAAGAATTTTGATATGATAAATACATGGTATTAAATTACATGAACATTTATTGTGTCATGTAAGGTAAATGTAATTATCAGTTAGATATTTGTCAACACAGTTGTACAAAACACACAAAAATAGCATGGACTGTTATTTTGTATGACTAGGCCAATCTACTGCACACATAAAATGTTAATTCTAGCTTCAAGGTTGTCAATAATGATGAGACTGACCTTATGGTGGTTGTGGTCAACAAGCCCTCCTATAACGTATACCTTGCTGGCATCTAATTCGTCCAGTATGTTTTCAGACTCACTGCTCAGGTAAACCACATCGTTTTTCTCGAATAACTCATCATAGTTTTTAGTGGAAAAATTTACCTATTTTACAAGCAACAAAAGAAAATTAGTTCAATAAGCAAGAATATACTGAATATATAGAGAGTAAATTTTGAGTCATTTTAAGCTGGGTACATACATCCCACTGTTTGTATTGCCCAATTTTTTCAAGACGCTCCAAAGCCTTTCCTCCAATGCCAGTAACATAGAACTGAAATCAACCACATTGAACAATACAGTCTAGGCAACGTAAAAGACCAAGTTTTAAATAAGAGATGACACTGAAAGGCTGTACATCACATGGCTTACCTGGAGTGGACTGGGGGTCCTTCGGTTGGATGAGTAACAGTACTGTAGTTGTTGTACTAAATCATTCACCACCTAAAAGGATGCACATTTTGAATGTTGTAAATCTGTTGCTGTTGATATTGACCTAAAAAATAGCTTTCTAATTCAGCTTTAGGGCAGGGACAGATGTCCTAATATCACAAGGCTATATCGTGAGTCATTATTTTAACTCATAAATCCAAAAACCTACATGTTAGCGATTCTAAGAGAAATAATTGACTTGCTTTCTCACTCATAAGATGATCAAAGGAGCAATCAACGGCCACTTGTACTTTACATGATGAGTTGGCCATGAGTGTTTGTTTCATCTTGTTGCGAGAAGGTCCTAATTCCTCCCCAGCATCTCGCTTGGCTTTTTTCCTTAATTTCTTCCTTTCCCTTTCCATAGCTCTATGTAAAAAGCAACAATTAGAATATTATTTCACCATTTATGTTCTATATTGCAATACAAAATTATTAACATTGCATCTTCAGCAGGGATTTTTTTATCCAAAAATAACAAAATGGTACCATTAAAGTCCAATATAAATAATAAAGGATGGTAACACTTTGTCTCACTACCTCCGCTGTGGTCGATTCTCTTCTTTAGCTTTAGATCTTTCCAGTCTTTTCATCATTCTCTTGGACATAGTTCCTGCTGCAACCTTATTCTCTTGTGAATTGGAGGAATCATTATCTTCAGCATTTTGTTTCAAATCAGTGGGGACTGTGTTATCTTCCATTCTGTCTCTGCAAAGAAAACAATGTTTTTCTACCAAAGGTACCATTTTTGGTGTTCTTAAGGAGAAACAAACTTCTCTCCCCCACCAATAATTCTTGTCAATGACTGAAGATTTTCGCCAGTAAATCGGCGTACTTGCAGAACAGGTGGAAGTGCACCTTTTACTCTTACACTAATTGGGTCTGGAGGGACACAAGCCAGGCCTCACAATGAAAAAGTTCCATCAACTAAGTAAGCAAACGGCTTAACGGCACACCAACACTAATGGCCCCTTGAATGGTGGGATGAATATGAATATGAAGAGATAGGATTGACCTGATGAGCAGCCACCTTCTAGGATAAATGGGAAAAAAGAGGGGAAAACATGTGGATGATGATGAAAAAGATAAAAATGCAAACAATTACTCTAGGGCATGTCACCACCAGCTGATTGACTGGACCAGGCCATCCAGCCTCTAATCTAAGCGAAATCTGCAAGTCCATGACCTTCGTAGCATGAAGAACATCTTCATTAACGTCTGTAAAACACTTGGAAAGGCTTGCCAAATACACTTAATATGCATTAAGCTGCTATGTGGCAGTTTCCCACCATTAATCCGCTTCCTTTACTCATCCTCGATTGTTTCCCTTTGAAGTCTGACTGAGCTTGTTTCACTTGGATCAGTGAAATTCTGTTGTAATAATGATTTTGTTACCGTAATTTTCCATCAGAATACACATAAAAAATTCCTCAAGTGGGGCAGCGTATAATACATAGAGACAAGAAAATCTATTTCAGTTCAGAACTGGCAATGCGCACTATTTCTAACAGTCCTACAGTAACTAATTAACTCACTCCACTGGTATTTATTTACAAGGCGTGTAAGTCATGCTCTGGTCTGTAGCGCGATTATTTTTGTCTGCAGGAAACATCAATTTAATACTCCCCCATGACCGTAGGCGGTATAAGGCCAGTCAATGTTAAATGAGGATATAGCTTCTCTTGTAATTTAGACTTGACGTCACATAAAAGGTTGATGTTACTTTATCGGATTTAAAACTAGTGTTACACAATGCAAGATAATGTGTTAGGGCTCGTGATTTCCAACCAAAAGTCAAACCATAAGCTGGAACACAAGGGGAGGGGGGGGGGGGGTGGTTTGTGCAGTTTGATTTTTAGTAATAGGGGCATGACAAGATTGTTGGTGTGATGTCTGGATTATGAGTACATTCATGTTCATATATATATGCATGTTCACACACATATAAGGATATATATATATATATATATATATATATATATATATATATATATATATATATATATATATATATATATATATATATATATATATATATAGATATATATATATATATATACATATATATATATATATATATATATATATATATATATATATATATATATATATATATATATATATATACAGCTAACTTTTCTGAAACGAAACATTAAACCCATATTAATATAATTTATTACCAACTTACAGGATTCTTTTCAAAAAGAAATTAATTATATATTACGGCCTAAGGTGGCATAAGATCATCAAAACACCAAGGGTAAGTGCCTTGCCTACCATAGGGGTGGCAGTGATTTTTATCAAATTTGGAGTAGCAAATTAACCACTGGGTAAAGGGTTTGATTTATGATTCAACAACGAGTAACTGGGGTTTGAAGTTGAACATGTGTGAAGGTTTTTGTACCCAAACTGCGACAGTGCGACAGTGCCATCTCGCTGTTGTTCTGCATATGAACTACGTGCCTGTCCCACGCGATAATATGGATATGTCATCATGGGTGTGATGAAAGACCCTGTGGGGCGTGTGTGATAATGTTTAATGCCCTCGATATTCATACCAAAAGAAAAAAAATGTTTTGATACATAACATACTTTTGAAATCTTAATTTTGACAGTACTTCTGTTACTAAGGGGAGAATGACAAACTGTTACTAACGTTCAACGTTAAACTGTAAACTTCCAGTCTGATGATAAACCGATTAGTACAAAATCAGTTAGACAAAATGCCTACATTGCAATAATATGAAAAAGGTAAGGCTTAAATAGCAATCCGCGCTTTATTCGTAAGTTTGTATGATAGCCACAGGTTTTGGAGAAGAAAGTGTCGCTTACTTTTATAATTCCTGAATGTGAATATTCAGTTGTTAACTATTTATGACAAACAAAATGAAAGAAATTATTATGCAATAACTGCATTTAAAAAGGTAGATATTTGATCCCTATTCAAATAGAATGATCATTTCCGATGCAAACGTCTTCATTATTAAGGGTGTTCAATGATGGTGCCGACAATAGATCGCGTTTGTATCCATATGTTTTAAACTCATTCAAAAAGTAATATTTCTGGTCAATCCACGTTCTTTCAGCAGCAGGCACTTTTTGTTCGAGAATTGAAGAAGGAGGATAGATATGATTTACCACCTTCCTTCAAAACATCGATCCATAATAACCACTTTCACTAGGAAAATAATTAATAGTATATATATACATACAACAATATTATTATGTGCATTTAAATATATCTATGCAATACCATGTAACGCTATTGGGTTTTGATGAAATAAATGGGAATGCATGTTATGAGATCCTTATTCAGATATTGATCCCTTCACATCTGTAATTGTTTTGAAATATTTTAAAATAACATATTGAATATTATTTAACCAATGCTCATAAAAATTACTCACATGGTCGTGTCATCAAACCATGGAATCTGTTCCGACCACAGCGGTACGTCTGGCCGTGAATGTATTGTGTAGTTGTTGTTGTCGTTTTACCATAAATTCCATCTGACAGAAATATGGCGGATGGTTGTTTACGTTCGTGATCGGTACCAGTTGTTCAATGCTGGATTTCTGAGCTTTACAACTAAGTAATACTTATCATAAAATTCCAGTCGTTAGATTGTGGTGATTAACATTATTTAGAAGCGATTTCATTCATAAAATGTTTGTCAACAGCGATAAAAAGAAGTTATATTCGGTTTCCTAGGACTCTTTCACTCTTCGATGATTCGGTAACCCGGTCACTGACTCGCTAATTCTTCACTTACCAGTTATTGTTGGCCACAAATCTCAAGAGAAGCAAATTACCTCTTATATTTTTGTCTCTTAGTTGGGTTATGTTTGATTGAGTCGAAGCCTTGCTACTCTATCATTAGGGGTGTCAGCCGAACCTCGCCGCAGGCAGCCGCGCTTGTGCCTCAATGTTATTTCCAATTTTTTTCAACTTGCTCTAACTGGCATTTATATCTAAGATACATGGACGAATGATACATCAAACGAGAGCTAACGTATTGAATTTCAATAATATTGCCTTACTTTTCGCATTTTACTTCGTTTGAGCCATAAAAATTGTGTGTTTGTGGAGCAATGCGTTAAAATTCTTGGCGAGCATTTTTGACTTTTCGAAATTCAGTCCGTTTCGAATTCTCTAAATCGGTTCGTATTCGTTACTCGTATCGTTTTTATTGTTAAGTAAATGACAAGATGACATTCTAATGTTCATGATCATATAAAATCTTAGCCCTACAAGACGTCTGCGTATAAATTCATGTTACCGTTACACGGAGCTAATAAAATCTTTAAAAAATGGCCAAAGTGAAAATAATATTATTTACGTACGAAATGTTACGGCGTAAACAAATGTATTTTTTCCCAAATTTGATCAGTGGCCCGCGACAAAGGTACACACTTTTGATAAATTTAAGTATGATGTTGCAAATGGGTGAAGTTTTTATCTTATTAAATGGATCCGTTTTGTCGTATTGTGCACTTTACGGAGTAGATGTTGAGCTGCCGACAGTTACTGCGACGGTTTTGGGAGCTGCTCGTCGCCAAGGGCACCACCCAGAATTAACACATCAAAGAGATTCTGTTAACCACGTTTTGTGTCAGATTTGTTCACGGAGTACATGCCGAGTTTATCATGAGTTCGCCCCAGCCTTATATAAGCTGCGTAATGGCACACAAATATTCATAACCATTGCCGTTAAACAATTCGCATTTGACTCTTTCTCTGACAGGTGTCTGGTTGCAATAGTTTAAGCCCTGTTTGGCAATTTCAGACAGGTGTCTGGTTGTGATAATTCAAGCCTTGTTTTGCAATTTCAGACAGGTGTCTAGTTGCAATAGATTCATTGTTTGGCAATTTCAGACAGGTGTCTGGTTGCAATAGATTAGCATTGTCTTGCAATTTCAGACAGGTGTCTGGTTGCAATAGTATAAGCATTGTTTGGCAATTTCAGACAGGTATCTGGAAAAAAGAAAAGTGGCTGTCATCCTGTCAATTTTGGCTCAAAATCTGACAATTCCATGAAATTTTAATCCTCAATAACTGTTTTAATAATTGATTTAAAAAAATGAAACATAGCTTATTAGAATCCTCTACATTGCAAATTTCTTGTGGTATAATTTCACAATGATATTCTAAATATAAGACATGAAAAGTGTCTGTTATCCCTTACCATAGAGTTCTGGCACAAAACCGAGCAATACCATGGAAATTGAAACCTCAATAACTTTTTTTCTACTTGACTTAAAAAAATGAAACATACCTTTTTAGAATCCTCATGGGTATACCTATCTTCATGTATAATTTCAATGAGATACAATGAATATGAAAAAAATCACTGACAACCCTACTATCATGTACGAGTGTATTACAACACTTTTGTCTGTTCCTGTTGCCTCATTTCATTATATTTATTATACGTTCTGGGTCGTTACTGACAGCTAGTGACTAACCGTGATCATGGGTATTGGGTTTTAAATGCATCGCTGAATTTACCATCTAGAAAACAACAGATATCAAGAGCCTGTTAACAAATATCTTGTACCTCTACAAAAGCTTCCCCCGATCAACACGGTTATTTAAATAATGCCATTTATATATCGATATAACAAAATTGATGTGAGGTGTTTGTTTGCTCTCCTTTTGCTTATGAGGTGAATATTTCACTGTATGCTTGCTTTTGATACAGTTGAATCGAAGTCTTAACTCCATCACAATGGTAACAAAGGCATATGTGTGGCAAGGCAGTGCCCCCAGAAGCCGATAACACTAGCTTTTAGATGCTCAAGGTATCTTATTTCAATTGAGGATTTATCCATTCCATTTGATTCAGTCGTACTTGGACATCTAGGTAGATGTCCTGTAGGGCTATTCATGGATTGGATAGTGACCTTAAAATAATCAGTATCTTGCTCAAGAAGCCTTATGTACTGCTGTTCTTTTTGGTCAAAGGTTGGTTCTTCTCCCATACAAAATGTTGATTATACAATAACTACAACATGGGTAGTGTCAATTTTAAAACCTATGTGAATAAAATCACTATCAACGTCAATTGAGTAGCTAGCATCGAGTGCATGACAGAGCAATATTTGTGAGGTGTTTGGCACCCATAGGCATTTGTTATTTTTCCAGACCCTAGACAGGTACACCTCTCTTGAAGTATTGCTTCATTGTAATGTTTTATGTCAGAACCGGATATGAAACAACCACACTGAACTGTTGTATTTGACCTTGGTATTGCTACAACTCATTTCAGTGATTGCAAAATGATTGTTTGTATTTCCAGATATCATCATGGCTGTTTATTTTGATCAGCGCTGTCAAGCACCCTACCCGGGTCAAACACTGACTCTCACACTATACAGGAAGAGGTAGCATCCTATTTTAGCAGTTACTGAAATTTTGAAAAAGTAAATGCCATGTTGTCATAGCTTTCTGCAATTAATGACATATTTATTAAACTTTGTGCTAACAGGGAGAGTCATTACCAGAAGCTATCATCAGAAAAACACGACCAGCGTCTGCATTACAATGGCACCCAGTAAAAAAAATTTTAGCCATTGCCTGGGAAACTGGAGAAATCAACATACGCAATGAACATGAGAATGAGGTGTATGAAGTCCCTCTTATACACAAAGCAGAAGTAACTGTTTTGCATTGGTCTTCAAACGGTACTCGTCTTGTGACTGGGGATGCTGTGAGTTACATCATGTGGACCTTCTTGTACATTTTTATTTTCTATACTTCATTTCTACAACTACTGTGTACTATTTGAGTCTTGTTATTGGCATCTCTATGTATATTACGTTTTGACAATGACAACTTCTTCTTCCAGTCGGGTCTATTGCTGGTGTGGAAAGCAGACACAAGGGGGCGCTTGCAGCAAGCACCCCTGGCCAGTCATAACATCGGGGAGCAGTTGACCCAAATAGTGCTTCGACCACCTCCACCCATAGACCCCAACAAGTAAGCTTAACAATATATAAAAAATTTCTCGTGTTCATCAAATGTATTTTGTGAATGTAACTATTAAGTCTACCTCAAAACACATTGTACCAAAACCTCTCATTTTGGTTTCATCTTAGGTTCATAGTTTTCATTTCATACCCATATACCAAACAAACATTTAATGACTATATATTTATGCCCGTTGATCAGTGATCTTGCCAGTCTGGCACGTGCTGCTGTAAGTGGCGATGAGGCTGCTCTTGACAAGTTCACATGGCAATCCAAAAAGAAGCCGGGAAGTAACACCAACTGGTCTGTCTCTTTGGGACCCCAAGAAGCACTCTCCTTTTTTGTCGGTGGCAAAAGTGGTCTGTACCATTGTTTATGTGTTGTTTTGAGATTTAATATACTGTGGTGCTTTGATAAAGAAAATGTCTGTGGACTTATTGTCAGCTACATAATTGTACATAAATATGTATATCAATTATGCTATATTCAGTTGTATGCAATGTACAACAATTAACTTTAAAGTACATTCAAACAGCCCCTTGGTTAGTCCAGCCAATAACATTCTGTGTGCAGGTACTGTGTTTCACCTGAATGAATCTGGCAAGTTGGTGGAACAGTTCAAAGCTGATGGCCCTGTCAGGAAATTGTTATACTATGATGAAAATGACATCCTGGTCACAGTCACCAGTACAATGATGCTGACTCAGCACTTTGTATCACAAGATGGTGATGTACGAGAGATGCTCAAGGTGAGACTTGTTACAGCCAACAGAGGCCTGGGGTGGCACTTATGTGTAGGGGTAGTATATATGTGCCGCGCGATGGGGTATGTTTTTTCGGCCTCTCGAATTGTACGACGGGTTTTTGGGCCTCATACTTGTATGACGGGGTATGTTTTACAGCTTCATTCTGTACGACGGGTTATATATTCGCAAAATACCTTGTACGACGGGGTATGCTTTTGGCCATTTTGACCTTGTACGGCGGGTACGGGTTTTCGAGGTCCCGCTGTACACCCCTATCCAGAAAAAGGCCAAGTGCCCCCCCTCCCCACCCCCCGGGGGTAGGGGCTTGGGTCATTATTGTTGGCTGTATGACTCTTTTAGGGTTAATATAATCTATTAAGTGCGCATCTGTTCATCTCAATACTCCATTGTTGATTTGAATTTTATCCTTTTAATTTGCTTTGAATGATAGTGCAGAATTTGTGATCATAACAACGCATCACATTTGTTCAGGTGAAACTGAGCGGCAGGCCAGACCATGCTGATGTCATCTGGGCCGGCAAGGGGATCCTGGCTACATGCACAGGGGAGGCTGTTCTTAGGTAAAACTCCCAAATCCATCAACCAGAACTGTTATATAAAGCTGTGTGTTGTGAACATTTATCTGTTTGATGCAGTGTGATTATGAATTCACGTATTCCATGTGATTGCGGCCGAGTTGCTTTGGCTATTAGTTGTGAAGATTGGAAAAGTTTACCATACCATTTGATGATGTTTGTTTTTAATGATTTGTTCATATTTAATGGTGCATAAAGGTTGTGGGATCTGGAGAAGGAAGAGAACTATATATTGAACCTTGAAGGTCACAGTTCCTATGACCAGATGGAAACAATCACCTGCATCGCATACTCAAAAAATAAAGGTTACCAGTGTTAATTGTAGTTTGAATTCACAATGATGACATGGTTATATAACTCTTTTATCAGTGTTAGCTTATGTTACTATATTGAATCAACCA
This sequence comes from Urechis unicinctus, assembly GCA_034190875.2. NCBI lineage: Eukaryota > Metazoa > Annelida > Polychaeta > Xenopneusta > Urechidae > Urechis > Urechis unicinctus. Next base: position 23,484,248 of record CM067347.1, read on the forward strand.
TAACCTACTTTGTTCGAATAATGCTTTAGAAGTGACATCAAGCCTCTCAAAGCAGTTTTATTGGTGAATACTTAACTTGTTCTTATGGATGGATGTATTACAGGTGTACTCGCTGGCGGAACCGGTGCGGGTCATGTTGCCATGTGGAAGTATTCACCTGCCCAGGGGGCAGCAGCTAACAGACAGGAACCCGAGGACAGGTGGAAACTGCAATCAGCCTGCACTGTTGATGGACCGGTTTCAGATTTAACTGTCAGTTTACATTTGTTGTGAAAAACATTGATTATGCAAACCAGCAGATTCTGATGATTTGTGCTGATTATATATCATCATATATACACTTTCCAAATGCAAATTTCATCCTATTGACATATTTTGCATGTTTATGTTGCAGTGGGGTTCGCAAAAGAATCTGTTAGCTGTGAATACAGTTGATGAAGTTTATATACTGAGTGAGCAACTCATGTCTGCTCATTGCAGTGATGGGGTATGTCAGTGTTTTAGCTGTAATCATCTGAACAACAGAGTGATATTTTGCATATCATTTTGTATTCACATTCATAACTACATAGAAATTCTGGGTTGTTTAGTGTCAGCTGATAATGAATATCTTTGTCATCTTGATACTTGTGTTTATGAGTACAATAAATTTTATTCATGATGATTTACCTAACATTTAGTAATGATGTATTCTTCAGACGGCAGTTGTACAGATAGGCCCAATGAAACTGTCAATTGACGTCTTCTCGACTGAGACACACCATGATGTGAAGACGGACATCAAAATCAAAGGGGTCTACACTACAAAGGTAAAACTATATACCTTTTTAATTTTCATATTGAATAAGATTCCTGTCTGTCAGACACAGTGTCAGTCTGCTTTTTGCTCCAGGAAGCGGTGGCCATTTGGGATGGCAAGAAGGTGGTGGTATATGAAGTGTCTGGTGATGCCTCCATCGTTCGCGCTGCAGGTTGGTTTACGTCTCTACTCATTCTAACCTCGCATGACTGACCTTTAACTTGCTGTTGATGTTGAACCCTATAAATGAACCTGGTTTGATTTCTTTGTTTTCAGGAACCTTCAGTTGTGAATCTCCCCACGTGTGTGTTTATGAACAGAATACATATACACTGGAACCAGGCAAAGTTCAAGTGCGAACCTTCCAGGTCAGTTCCAGATCACGGTTATGTTCTAGCTCATTTCATCTTTCATTAACTACTAATCTTTTTCAGTAATTAAGTCATTATGAATATACTGACTCACTTTGTCTGGGTTCAGGGAACAGTAAAGCAACTTTTAAGCTTCACAGAGGCAGAAGGTGATCCAGTTGCCATGGAAATCTGTACACATTATCTGGTTGTGTGTACATCTAATGGTTATGTACGGCTATTTGATCTCTCTAGAAGGTAGGTCGACATGATAATTCATTAAAGCTTAGCTCTGTTGCTATACTTAGAAAGTTTCCTCTCAATCAACAGTTTTAATGTGTGTTCTAGCTGAATACATACTTTGCATGTCTTAAGCCACTGAGCTTATAATATTATCAGTTATATTGAAGAGCACCGTTGTTATTCTTTCTGACAGGGAAGCCAAAGCTCATGGGAACTCCAAAGCCATTGGAGAAGCCATTCATGGATTTGGTTGCATAGTCAGTGCCAAATGTAACAGCAATGCATCTAAAGTGTCCATACTCGTTAACAAGGTATGGTTGTGTGTGGGGCATGTGCTTGGACTTGACCTCCCATAATCAACAAGCAACGTTCTTATCAGAACAAACAGTATATAATCGAACTTATTGTAATATGAATGTATTGTATTCAGTTGCATTGTTGAGATGGACCATGCTCATTTCTATCTGGCCTCTATACTGCATGTTGTGAGTGTGTCTGGCCAGGCTGACAGAGCAGTGTACCCCCGTGTTTACATTTCTATCTGGCCTGTATACTGCATGTTGTGAGTGTGTCTGGCCAGGCTGACGGAGCAGCAGACCCCCGTGTTTACGTGTGGGATTTGGAGCTGGACTCTGTTCATTACTTCAACTTTGAGACAGGACGTGGAGAACAGGATGAGTATGACGCGGCAAACCCCCAGGCCCGCATGGACTTAGACAGGTGAATCTTGTGTATATATTTGAGGTGATTATCACTGTATTGATTTGCATGTGGTGTGGCCTCAGCCTCATCCCAGGCCCCTTTGTTGTGATACTACTTGTAATTTGCGTACTTATCACACAGAGTTGCTGATAAATGGTTGTTGTAATTTGTTACATGTTAAGTTTGGACACACTTGAAGTTGTTATATTAATCCCATTGGTAATACCAATCTCATTGTAATCCTTCTGTTGCATGTGACTGTTTTTTAAAATAAAATGGAATGCACTGCATGTTTTGGAGACGTTCACTTGCTTGCATTTGTTTGTGTGCTTTTTGATGGTAATCTCTGATCATGTATCAACGATTGATATTGATGATCTGCTGAATGTTAAATATGTGTGCCCACTTTTGACATGTCACACTTAAGGGGCCAAGCAAACTGAACATATGGACACCCTATTGCAATGTGCTATCATCATCAAAACTCTATGAATTGATTCATTCATTAAAGTCTTGATTCAAGTTGTCTCAATATAGCACCAATATAATCTCCCATTGTGTCTTCTACATAGGCCAGCAGGGGATGAATTCTCCTATGAAGATTGGTAATTAAGTGCTCTTTTTGCAGATGTTTCTGCTTTATGGCAGACGCGATTGTGACCTTTGTGCGGCTTGTTGTATTATTTACCTTACCATTGTTTCATTTCATTTCTGTCTGACTTTTGCTGATCTGTTCAGCTGATGACAGTCTTGTGTGAGAGTCTTGAAGATTAACATTTTCTGTGTTTTAGTTATCTGGCTCTGCATAATGCTAGGCATGCGAAGAGTTTCCCTACTAATGAAGGGTACTCTATCTTGCTATCAAAGTAGTTGCAGTCACTATATGTTATTATTGATCTGAAGCACCCACAACAAGTAGTCAGTGTCATTGATAGAACCTCATATTGTTCATGCACAAAGCAATAAACCCAGACACTGAGCGCAATTATGTCTGATACATCAACAGTCCTTTTATGGCAGTTTTCCCTGCATGGTTGGCCGGGAGCTCTACATGACAATCTCCTCCGTTTTACACGGACTTGTGTGTCTTCACTCTACAACTTATGTTCCCTCAAGTCGCTCTCCACTGCTTGATTCCAGGTCGTTTGTGGTCTTCCTCTCTCTCTCGTATCTTCGTATTTTTAACCCAGTCACTCTCTTCTTTCCGGAGCAACTGTCCCAGCCATCTCAACCGACTCCTCTTTACAACGTTGGACACAGGCTCATTCCTCTTTCTCACCCTCAATTCTGCACTTGGCACTCAGAGACATGCAGCACATTCATCGTACCATTCTCATCTCTGTCTGTTCAAAGCGCACTGTCTGGTCAATGTTCATACTGCACTCCTTACACACCTGACACACCTTCCCTTTCAGCGACACATCTTTGCTTGTCAGGACCCCAGACAGCTCTTCAAGCTTTCCCCATGTACAACGCACACAGATGCCGAGCTTGTTCCTCCGTTTCCATTCAGCATATCACCCAAATTGCAGCATTTGTCAACAATCTCCAGCAGCTCTCCATTTCCCAGATTCATGTTCATGTCTTCATCCTCCCCACCCCCCATTTCCATCATTACCACCTGCTCTCTTGCACACCTTGACCACAAATGTTGCTTCAGCTCGTCCAGGTGAGCCTTGCAAATTGAGCACCGTTTATGTGTCCATTTGTCACACTCTGTGCATGTGATTGAATTACCCTTACCGCAGACAGCGCATGGCAACTTCTCTGAATTCCCAATCACACCATGACAGCAACAAACAATAGTGGACTCTTTACTTCAAATTCGTCACTGTTCCCATGATTCGTTCTCACCACTGTCCTCACTCTCTTGTACATTGTCATCACTACTTTCACCAGCCGTTCATCAGCCAGTAGCTTCCTTAATGCCCACCTCACCACTTCATCAACAAGTAGCTTCCTTAATGCCCACCTCACCTCTTCATCAACCAGTAGCTTCCTTAATGCCCATCTCACCACTTCTCATGGTACACTATTAAATGCTTTCTACAGACCATCAAATGCATAGAACAGTGCCTTCTTTTTTGCCAGAAAATCCCCTGCAACTGCCATATCCCTTTGCCTGGCATACATGCAAACTGCATGCTATTGATGCTCACCTTCACTTGTCTTTCCAGCATTTCCTTCCCATGCTCCAAGAGCTTTATTGGTCGGTATGACCTCATATAGATCACCTTGTATATGGGCACATGAGTGATCAAGTCCCTGTCCCTGAGCAATGGATATGCATTCTAGATATAGATCAATTCTTTGAAGTCCAATGTGTAGAATTGTAATGTAGGCGCTTGCTGACAGATGTATGTATATATACAAGAACAATCATCTCAAATACATATATATATATATATATATATATATATATATATATATATATATATATATATATATATATATATATATATATATATATATATATATATATATATATATATATATATATATATATATATATATATATATATATATATATATATACTACTATAAGATGATGGTTCTTGTTCTTTCGGGTGGTAGTCTTTTAAGGGGTGCATAGATCTATTTAGGTAACTTTTCTAGTTTTACCTGTAACCCTAGTGTAAGCAATATACTGATGTACCCATGTTGTTGTATTTGCACAAAAATGTCTCACTTGATTCATGATTATTACCTTATTATCCTACTTGTGAAATTTCACGGAAATATTTTCATAAATTGATATACAGCCATGTTAATACTATATATTTTTTAACATTATGTGCTTCACCCTTACTAACAATACCTATGGTGATCTTCTGTTGAATTGGATGGTGTAGGGGTAAAGATCAGGCTGCCCAGGACCTGGCCGGCAGACTGCCTAGATGTCACTACTGGGACTGGGAAGAGCCTAAGCTGCTAGTGTGTGAGGCTCAAGTGTTGCCTGTGAGCCAGAAAGTGGCTCAGAAGGGACAAGATGTGACTGGGCCGTATGAAATGCTACCTGATGAAACGGTAGGTAATCAAATGAGAGAGAGGGAATAAGAGAGAGAGAGAGAGAGAGAGAGGGGGGGGGGAGGGATAGAGAGAGAATTAAAAAATAGGTAGTTGGATAAATAGAGAAGTTATAAGAGATGGAGAAAAAAGTACGATGAGTGTGCAGTTGTATTATTTATAATGCTTATGTGACCTTAGAAAATTGATTGTTGAGAGGTCTTTAACCAGTATTTGATGTGTTTCAGCCGGAGGTACTAATTGTCTCCCTCTTCATCACATCAGAGAACGGTATCCTCATCCAAGACAGCTTTGCCCTCAATGCCTCACACAACTCCCTCATTTCCCTCCAGGCGCCCTACTTCTACTTCGTTAAAACAGGTAATGGCTGACACAACAAAAAGGTCTGTTACTGATAAATAATAATGAGTAGATTCTGTCAAAATATGATTTAATACTTTGGTTTTTATGGTTATGTAATGATGTTTTTGCTTTTCAGTCTGACCATGTGACTCCCCAAGACGAGGTTAATAAGTTTGCTTCCGATGCAACAGTAGACCAGTCAGTTCTTTCCCAATCAGCCAAGAGCATGGTTAGTCGCAGGGTGCTGCGAGATTTTGTGGGGCTGGAGACAGCTGATAAGAATGCCCGCGATGCCATGATGAACTTCAGCTACTACCTCACCATAGGCAACATGGATGAGGCTTTCAAGGCAATCAAGCTCATTAAAAGGTAATATCCATTTCTCATGGCATTCCTGGGTGACAAATTCAGTTGAATTGGTGGTTTTCAAGGTTGACTTGTTGCTCAAGGATTACTTAAGTGAATAATGACTCAGAAGTCTCCAGTAGTATATTATTATTCTCTCCCAATACTTTCTGGATAGAGCTCAACATGTCCTCTCTTGTCACTTACTCTCTAGATCCCTGTTTTCCGTCGGCAATTATGACTATCTCTGTCAAAATTTCATTTGTTAATATTATTTTGGATTGGCATTGCGATAAGTCTCACAACTATATTTTCAGTGAGTCTGTGTGGGAGAACATGGCCAAGATGTGTGTGAAGACTCGTAGACTTGATGTGGCTACAGTTTGTCTCGGTAACATGGGTCATGCTCGCGGGGCCAAGGCCTTGAGGGAAGTGCAAAAGGAACAGGAGTTGGATGCCAGAGTGGCTGTCCTTGCCCTTCAACTGGGTCTATATGTGCGTATTACATGATATTGATATTTGTTGTCTATCAGATGTTTGTGTGTTTTCATCAATGCTTGTGTATGCAATGAGTATCTGTGATGAGATTATACACATGAATATAACGTGGTTTTGGTTTGTGAAATCTGCATTCAGGAAGATGCCGAGAGATTGTTCCGCAATTCTAAGCGCTATGATTTGCTGAATGAGTATTATCAAGCCAGTGGACAATGGGGCAAGGTAATATCTTCTCGCATCATTCGATGATCCATAACTTCCTTGTTAACACTGCATTTCTTATGACCATGTGCTTTATGATCAGGCCATGGAGACTGCCGAGATGTACGACCGTGTTCACGTGAGGACCACATACTACAGTTACGCCAAGCATCTTGAGAGCCAAGGGGACATCAACAGTGCCATTCCAATGTATGTGTGAAAAACAAGAAATCAAAAAGTGAAGCTAACGCTCAATTACCTAATAGTCCTGAGGTGTAAATATCTTCGCCTTAGGCTTTTATGACCTTGAGTCTGGGTGTCATGACATTAAACTGTGATATAATGACCATAATATGTGCTGTTTCAACCAAAATATGTCTTTTCTAGGTATGAAAAGTCAGAGACTCATCGGTTCGAAGTGCCTCGTATGCTCTTTGACGAGCACCAACAGTTGGAGAGTTACATAATGAAAACCAAGGACAAGTAAGACCTCCCTACATTTTATGTGACTCATCAGTACTTTTACCCCTCATTGATCAGCCATTTGATTATTTTAATAGCCCCACCATTTCAAACTATATACTATTAATTCTGATGTGATTTGTCATGGTGACAGGGATCTAAGGAAATGGTGGGCTCAGTACATGGAGAGTTCTGGGGAGATGGAGACCGCGTTACAGTTTTATGAAGCTGGGCAGGACTTCCTCTCCTTGGTTCGAGTTTATTGCTACTGTGGCAACATGGAAAAGGTAGAAAATGGAGATGCACGGCCATTTATGTAACCATTATTGTTTGTGGTTTTTTAAATGTATTTATTTTGCTTGCATAATTGCTAATGAATCAATGATGCTTATCGGTCATATGTTAAAGGCTGCTGAGATCTGCAATGAATCTGGGGAAAAGGCAGCCTGTTACCACATGGCTAGACAATATGAAAACAATGAACAAATCAAGGAAGCAATCCATTTCTTCACAAGGGCTGGTGCCTATGGAAATGCTGTCCGACTCTGTAAAGTAAGAAAAAAAGCGGATGTCGCAATGTTTTGTTCCAGAGCTGTGTTGGTCTTGCTTCATTCAGTTGCTTTTTATCAACACTGTTCATCAATACTTCTCTGTCAAAAGGATACACTTATGTTTTGTTGTGTGGCTTGCAGGATAACGGTTTTGAAGACCAGCTGATGAACCTAGCTCTTCTGGGTAAACCTGAGGAGATGATGGATGCAGCTCGTTATTATGAGTTCAAGCCAGGATGTCAAGACAAGGCTGTCATGCTTTACCATAGGGTACCTGTTACTTCAGTCTCTCCAGCCTTAGTTACCTCTAGCTGTTTCCATTATTGTTATGACCCATCAGCCGTTTGCCATTTTTCATGAATATCTACTTCACAATTTAATTTGTTGGTGCCAGGTATTGAGGTCAATCACATTTATCCTACAATGTACTATGTATAAACTGTCATTTTATTGCCCATAGGCTGGTTATTATGCCAAAGCACTGGATCTAGCATTTAACACCAAGCAATATGCAGCCCTTCAGATGGTCTCTGAGGACCTGAATGAGAAGACAGACCCTCAGCTTCTGCAGCGATGTGCTGACTTCTTCATCGATAACAGTCAGTTTGACCGTGCTGTCGACCTACTGGCAATAGGAAGAAAGGATAGAGAATGATGATATATATACGAATATATATATATATATAGATATATATATATATATATATATATATATATATATATATATATATATATATATATATATCTATATATATATATATATATATATATATATATATATCTATATATATATATATATATATATATATATATATATATATATATATATATATATATATATATATATATGTGTGTGTGTGTGCCTCATGGCCACCAATATCTTTAGGTGGGACTTTCTCACAATTCTTCACACCTGCAGAACCTGAATTTACTTTGTGCTTGGCTAGTTTGTAATGCATTCCTTGCTTTTGTCAGTATTGGGATGCACTGAAGATCTGCATGGAGCAACATGTACCTATGACAGAGGAGTTGGTGGAGAAGCTGTCACCTGCCAAAGAGAAGGGTGAGAATGATTCCGAGGAGCGCAATAAGATTCTGGAGGGCATAGCTGAAGTGTGTATGCAACAACGACAGTATCACCTGGCCACCAAAAAGTACACCCAAGCTGGAAACAAACTCAAGGTAAGTTATCCTCACATAATAATCTTAATGTTCAATGTAATGGCCAAATCTGTCCCAGGGAAAGGCCAACTTTCAGAATTACAACCGTATAATTCCGAATAAAGGTGGCAAAAGTTGGACCAAAATAAAGTTAAAAGATGGGGTTGGACCTATACAGAAGATTTCCACAATCATGCTGGAGAATATGAAAATTAGATTTGATACCAAATGTTACTGGTAATATAGAGCTTATAACTATGCTAAGATGGCTCACTCCAGCTCTGCCCGACAAAGTATGTCATAGCATCTCTCAAAATCACATTATATTTGCGTATCAATTCTGGGGTGAGGTCCCCTGGACCAGTTAGAAGACTCCATATCTTCAAAACTTGATGCTGGCAACACCAATTTGATATGCTACTATTGATTTTACAGTAGCGCCACCTGGCAACAGCAATGTAGTTCTCTCATTTACATACTCAATGGATAGATAGCACTTTGCCTGTACCTTGTGAGCCACAATCTGAACGTTATGATCCATACTTTGTGATGGGGACTCTGGAGGCAAGTCCTAATCGATCATGGAAAGAGGCCTCTTATGACTTCTTCCCAAAGTACACTAGATATGACACATTAAATGTATCTGTTCGATGCTTCTGTGGTCTTTAGTTGCTGAGAGCTGGGGTACTTACTGATAGAGAAACTGTCTTGTACAAAATAAACGTTGGCCATGTATTTCATTTGGGCCTTCCTTGCTGCCCAATAGCATGCCAGCTTACTACTGGATACAAATGGCTGAACTTCTAGATACTTGCTGTAAGCATTACTGTATGAATTCTTGATGGCAGTGTCATCTCACATGTAATTTCTTGAAAAAGGCAGGTGTTGTACTTCGGCTTGTCCAGTTGTTGGCCATATGTTTGGTATCGGAGGGTGGTACCCCCGGGGTGGTACCTCCTTTTATTAGGACCATATGTTGTCTAATGTTGACATGGACCTGTCCCTAATTCTGTCATTCTCATTATTTTTTCTATACTACCCTATCTTGACCCATAAGAATGCATTGATCCTGCCTATTTTAATGTAATGTTGCATTTAAACAAATTGATTCTGAAACAGCATTGGTTGTAGTGCCCTGTACAAATGCTGTGTGATCAGGCGATGAAGGCATTATTGAAATCAGGTGATACAGAAAAAATCGTCTTCTTTGCGGGTGTGTCAAGGCAGAAAGAGATTTATGTAATGGCTGCTAATTACCTGCAGTCATTAGATTGGCGTAAAGATCCTGAGATAATGAAAAATATCATTAGTTTCTATACAAAGGGTCGAGCACTTGACTCATTATCCAGCTTCTATGACGCCTGTGGACAGGTGGGTGGCTTTCTGCTCTAAGTATTTCTCTATATTGCATTGTTCTATGTTCAATGACTGACTTTTTTGTTCTCCTGACATTTTTAAGAATTTCATCTCCAATTTTATATATAAATGTGAATTATGTGATAATATGTAATTGCAGGTGTCAGATACTCAATGATCAATCAATCTACGTTTTCTCATAATTCATTTGCTGTCTAGGTTGAAATAGATGAATACCAGAACTACGACAAAGCCATTGGTGCCCTTGGTGAGGCATATAAATGCCTCAGCAAGGCCAAGGTGGCTAACCAGTCCCTACAGGAGGACAAGCTGGCTGACCTCAAGCACCGAATGGCCCTCATGAAGAAGTTTGTCCAGGCCAAACGGTCAGCAGATTTATCATTCTAATGACTAAGCTGAAGCATGTTGGCGACATTATTTGCTATTATGGTCATGTGCTTGATATGCCATACAATTACTTTGTTTGTTAGATTGTCTAGTTGATAAGGTTGATATATGTAATGTGGTTGTAGGTCATATGATGAGGATGCTGAGGCAATGAAGGTGTGCCAAAGTCTCATACAGGAGGGCAATGTTGATAGCGCTGTCAGAATGGGAGACATTTATGGCCTCATTGTGGAACACTATGCCAGAAAAGAAAAGTGGAAAATTGTGAGGGTCCCTTACATATTTTCTAGTAGATTTCATAGCATGTCAGTGCACAACCTGTGGAGCAATTTATTTTTACACAATAACATCTTGTGTGTTTTGTTTTGGTTGTTAGGCATACAATGCCATTGAGGACCTGAAATCCCGCATGCCAAAAGTCAACATTTCCTATTACGTTGGTATGAAGACACTCCAAGCCATATACAGTGCCCTTGACCTGCCCATGAAGGGCATTGGTGTTGCTCCTGTATCTAATGGCTTTCATATGTCCAATGGAGATGATGAGGAAGATGGAGAGGTGGTTGAGGAAGATGTTCCTGAGTACATGGGTGATTAGTACTGTTTTGCCTGGGTATTGAAACTTGCATTTCTGACCATCATCATCTCAGGTTTTTCTAACTCTTTGCACTACATATTATTTCTCTCTATCCAAGTAAAACTATAAACCTACATCTTCTTTTGAACTTACGAATCTTTTCATTATTTATTTGTGGTTTATTATTTATGTGCTTTTGATAGAATGTTATCGACCTGGTTTTATTTACTTGCATGCTTTCATGCATGGGATTAAATTGGGTTTAATAAAACCAAAAAACAATGAAATAACCATTGTATTGCTGCTTAGCAGTGTTGTCATGGTTACCACTGTAAGTATTGGTTCTCCCAGTAATTGTAGCATGTCCTGAAAAGCAATGGGAGCTTTTATTATTTTGGCGGCAGATCTCAAAAGTTAATAAATGTTCTACTTCATTGTACATAATCTAACTCTTTGACATGCATGTGGTTGTGATCTACATTCATATCATCTGTTGTTTGTGGTGTTACATGCAAGGTATCTTTGTGCAGTTGTATGTGAGTCCATTTACTAGGGAATGTATGCAAGATTATTGATATGTATTTACACAGGTTGTATTTTGTTTGGTATATCTGCCAATCTGTTAACTTTGTGATAAATTTAAACATTTGGATGTACCTATTGTTGCAGAATAATCGCACCATCCTCAAAATTCTCCGTCCATGCTTGTAAAAGACCATCTATTTTTTGTGTGATGCCGTCCCATTTGTATAGCCTCTGAGCTTGATCTACATGTTTGTAAGCTTTTTTCCAGATGTGTTATAGTAAAGTAACCAATGCAAAACAAACATTTTGTGTGGGTGGTTACACAGGTGGCCATAAATGCTCTCGCATCCAGTAACTTTGATCAGTTGGTCAAGCTTAAAATTTTCCATTCAAGAGCTTGTATTTGTGCATGATAGCTACATCAAATATATGGAATCTTCTTCTGAGATATTGATTTTGTGGGGGTGATAAGAGTCTCAATAAATGACAGGTACAACCTGCAGACAATTGTTGTTTTCTTTACACTATATGTGGTAAGCTAGCAGAGCTGTTTCTACTCTACATTCTGAAGATACAACCTGCTGGGTTCCAATAAGTACAGGGACAGGTTTTTGATCAAATTGCTAACAAAATCATGGTATAAATAGATGTTGCACTATAGCTCTCAATAATTAGTGGGTGGGAGATCTGTAAATACAATGAGATTTATTCTGTATTATCCATGCATCACTGAAAATGGATCAGTTTAATTATGATATATGATTCACACACCACTGAATGAATAAATTAAGTACCCCTGCACGATGTCTTGTATATAAGTATATCACCTTCTGACCAGGGCTATAAATTAGGTTACATTGCCCTAAGATTACAGCAACAAACATCACTTTTCCTGGAATACAATGTAAAAACCAGCAGTGCAAGAATAGTATATATATGTACGTATATCACAAATCATCAATATCTGGTTGATTTCTGCAATGCTTCCTCGATAAGATACTTATAGATAGCATTGGTCAAAAGGTAATATACTTAAGTACATGACGTCCTGCAGTGTTAATTTATAGACTGCCTCGCATGCACAAAATTGCAATGAGAAAATTTATATGTCGAACAAGAATTATTTTACAATGTGGTTGGTTGGATCCATCGGTATGTGATGTACTACTGGGCTTCTTTCAGGGATCATCAGTACTAGACCTACAATGCATTTAGGATGTTGCTGAGACTGCCTCGCCACTGTAGTGCTAGTGGAATGTTTGTCTGTAATAATGTACGTATCTCCCATGCTATAATTAGAAATCTCATTTTCAGTTTTAT
>CM067347.1:24102114-24302114 GCA_034190875.2 Urechis unicinctus
AAAGTATAACTCCCAGGTTAACAAATCCGTCTGGAGATCTCGGCATGATTATCAAAATATATCCCCGCGTATTGCGATCTTAGTATGTCTTGATATCTCACAAGTCTCTCCCTGAAAATATGTGAATCAAATACATAAAGGTGGCATGTTTTGTCTGTATAGCTTGTACAATGTTAAAGAAACGATTGCAATCATGTTTTAGCAAGCCTCTTATGTAGTTCAATACCAAGGTCTATGCTCTGTAACCTTTTAAGTAAGCTTCTGAATAAGATTTTACCAGAACGGTTAGAGTATCATCCTAGGGGCAACGGGTTTGTGACAAGTGGGCAATGTGGCGTTGTGTACGCATCGCGTACAATAAGCCTCATCTTTCACCATCGTGATGTCACCTCGTTGTTGAAAGTGACAAAAAACACCTTATATTTCACATTCTTTTGTGACTTCCTGTGAAAAATATTAAGACCCTCCAACTTCAAAGCATCGTGAAAAAAATGACCCTCCCACAGTGAACAAACTGATAAATACAACAACAAGCTGGGATTGCCAAATGACGAATAGGTGAATTTTAAAAAAAAAACAGCCAGCGAGGTGTCATATACCACAACTGAACACGGCTGGAGAATATTGCTGAAGTTTATGGTACATTCTGGTTTCTTTAATTGTGAAAGGCCTCAGTTGTCTGCACTAGGCAGCTGCTCACGTGACGACCTGGATGGTACGCGGAGCATGTCACGACTAAGTTCAGGTAGGGTTCTCCAAAAGACAAGATCACAACTTCGCTAGACCAAGTGTGACTGATGCCTAGCAGGTCGGTATTGTTATCAACAGGTCGTTCTTAATTCTTGCAACAAAATGGAGCCGTTTTACGGTCAGGATGTCGATAAACGAAGGTAGGTAAATAATAATGACACTATACATGTACATTTCTCGAACATGATTTAATGAACTTAGTTTATATTAGATGGGGGAGGCTTCATTAGACATTAAACATCGTAGAAATGTGATTAGTTCCAAGGAGCTAGGCCAGTCCTCTCGCCCGTGGATTACCGACTGCCTCACCTCCGTAAAAAGAGTACTATTTGCCACCGGAGGAGATTCCTCTCGCAGTCACTTGACACCGCAACGTTTGTCGCGTTGCTTTTGGCATTGCAATAGTGGACGTGAAATGGGTACGCAAGCATGTATTATTAGGGCGTGTCCCTTCAGTTAAAGTCAACGAAATAAAGCTCGAACTCTGGAAAACTCCAGACTCACCTTTTATAATCTGGTAGATATTTAGACGTGTAAGTATTCGCGATAAGTCATGCGAGAGATGCGCAACAAGGAATGAGTTCCGCTGAATACCCTTTGTTTTACCATGCCTTAAGGGAACGTTCATATAATTGTCTCGGAGGTGAGGGGGGATTTTTGGTAATAATGTTAGTATGAATTTAAACATAGCGAATTGACCCGTTACTCATTACGAGCTCGTACTTTTCAAAGCTGAATTTTCAGGCTCTCTTCAAGGCGCCGATGTCGATATATTTTCAATTATATTGTATTTCTATACCACCCAATCATTACAACCTAGTCAACTAAGCAACCGGGCGAAAACGATAGCAAAATATTGATGGCACATAATTAAGGAGAAAATGCTTCTCTATTAGTAAATGAGGTCAATCCCTGCCTTCACATTCTCGGGTTTCCGTCGCGGCCGCCAGGCGGCGATACTGATTTTCAACCGGTAGTAGGGGCATGCTTTTCCAAAACGTAAACGCAATACACGACGCGGAACGTTGAGATTTATGCTGTGGTGATTATTCGGTGTTTTGTGTTTTATATTGGTGTTAGTTAGGGGAAATTGTTTAAGAATATCGTTCTGTAGACTATATAGAATGCACGGAAGCAACAATGCCCAGGTTTACTTGCGCCGGAGTGGACTGCAAGGCCGATGTTTGCGAGAAAACGAAAAAACACCCGTGGATGACACCAAAGTTTCCGTCAGTTGTAATACTGACGTGACAAGTATGTAGACTGTGTAATTGCAATTGCCAGACATCAAAATAATCAAGGCGACAGGCCGTGCGATTTGTCACTTCATCAGGCGGTAATGTTGGATTAGACTTGGCATTAGTATTGAAGTCAGCCACTGCAAAACATCATGGCCACAACATGTTTGCAACCACCATCATTTCTGCAAAGATAGATGAGAACCAAACCACAACACCACATAAAACAAAACACAAAGTTAATATGTACCATATCATAGGTATTTATACATATTAATAAGATGTGTGACATATCTGTATTCAACTTTTTTAAGTTAAATATTCTAATTCTATAAATAAAGAATTACCCTGTGCACTCACATCCAGCAGACTTTATGGTACCAGATGGGGAGAAGCCATACATTGTATGGTACCTTACACATTTCCCCCTCAGATAACACCTACAATGATTGAGGGATTTATATTCAACTGCATGTAGGTGTTTGGAGAGGAACAGCTGATATCCCCTTTCGATTTCAAATGATGCCGCTCTGCTAGGACTCCATTTGCACTTGGTCATCAAATGAATAAGACAGTAAACCTCTGTAAGCTCAGGTGCATTTGACATGTCGGTCTGGCATGAAGAAAGTTTGTTGGGATCTGGGAAATTGACTTGCTGACCCTCTATGCTAATAGTTCTTCATTCATTGTAAATATTCTCTCCATCATCTTCCCCGACCAAGTCCACAATATTTACGGTGCTGCAGGCATTTCTTACTAATTCTACGAGCTCAGTTTTCTTATAACTCGAGCAAGGGGTTCCCCTATCTTTGAGGAAAGTTTTCAGCTGGGGTACTTTCCACTAAGAAGGGGACAGTGATGACATGTTGTAGCAACAGCTGCGCACGCTAACTTCGAAGAGATATCGGGTGAATACTGATGTTCTTGCAGAATACTCCCCAGACGACTGGTGATGAATGTAGTTGGCAACATTTTGGATCACTATTTTATGAAAATCTCTGGGTTTGAGAACTGTTTCAAATGTGCTCATTGTGACGTGACAGCGTTCAGGTGAACTTAACAGAAGTTCAGATTATGCTTGACACCTTCGGCGACGTCTTTTATGTCCTTTACAGCTATGGAAACACGCAACAAGAATGCGCGCAACAACGCAAGAACTTAAAACAGCAACTGGTATAGCGCCGAACAAAGCGCTAACAGCTTCACAGGCAGAAAAACATGCCCCCAGTTCCGGTCATAATCGCTGTGCGCGACCGTGGGCCTCCTAGCGGCCGCGACGGAAACCCAAGAATGTGAAGGCAGGAATTCTGCTGCTTTTTAAAAGATTTTCAATCAAACGTAATGATAAGAAATTATCATAACGTTGATATATTTACGGTACTCAGTATTCAATGGCACGGCTTAAAGGGCCATTAAGCCCTCAATCTGTGTCACATTGACCAAGTAATTGGAGTAGCTTATGCTAGCAATTATAACAGTCCACAAGTTAAACTCACAGGGAATGATGTCCCACTAGATTTTAATTTGTCTTGCAAGAAATTTCCCCATGGGGTTTACATTGTACAAAATATTTTTCAATTATAACTCAGGAGGCCATGAGCATTAGCTAGTCTATGTGTAATTTGAGGCTGCTTGCTTGCTTCTTTCAAAAACGTTTTGTGGATGTGACCTTTTAAATGGTCAAATGTTTTACTCATACTCAGAAAGAGGGTATTTTTTTTCCCATTCCTTTCAGTTGGGGAGGGTAAAAAAATCTTGATTGGATTAAATTGTGGAAAGCTGGCTCCCGCCGGCAGATAAATAATGACTCCTCCTTGTCGAGGTGCACACGTTTCACTTCTGTACAGTTAATACTGACACATGGTTTCTTGTTTCAGGTTCAACCCGAGAAAAAACGTTCTGATCCTATTTGGAACCATTCTCGTCTGCTTCTGCATCATCATTCTGATAGTTGTCATTTATTATGGAGAGCAAGACAAGGAGGAGGTGGCAAAAGTCACAGGAACGACCAGCACTGAAGCAGCTGCCACAAAGATGTTAGAACCTACAGCTGCCATGGTTGAATCAACCAGCCAGAAGGCTACCACAAAGGGTGCCATGACAACAGAATCAACAGCACTTCCTACAGTAACCTAACTAGGGAACACGAGGATATCAAATCAGCTTCTTATGACTAGTGCTAGTTATCTCACTGTATCCACCTATCTGTAGCATCCAATTTTACTCTTAACCAAACACTGATACATATATACTGTAAACCTCATTGTGTCAACAAGCTTCATGTTTTATTGATTGAAATGCTCCATGATTTTGCATAAATGCTTAAAAGACATGACATATTTGCAGCGCTATTCAACATTGGCATAGTTTCTTGGAATAAAATCATCCCACCCAGTGTGCTTTTTTATCCATAATGTTATGATAATCCCTTCCACCCTTAGCCCTTATCACTGCTCTTGACTGGAATGATGCGACTGGCTCATGAAATTGTGAAAGATAAACAAGGCAAGTACGTCTTTGTTTTGCAAAGCATCTATTTTAATTAGTTTAATTAGCTTATTCTTCAGTGTTCACATGAACAGGAATGAGTCTGATATGAGCTGTAAAATACAAACTGAAATAACCGCACAAGTGAGAGCCAAAGACATGATCACAAATACAATACAAGGCAGCCATTAATATCTTATTGTCAAGGCAACATCAATTATGGTAGCCATGGCAATAAGAGCTGATCAGTCTAGGCACATCAACATTAATAACAAATTACACAAATAGTTTATAGTTTGATATTTACAGTGATAACCACCAGGCACAATTTAAATACCCACTACAATGCCTTAGGCAAACCCACCAAAAAAGAAAGCCCCCCAAAATAGTAGAAAAATCCTAATCTTGTCAGTGTCTACATTGTTAACACCATGTTACATCATGCTGAACAAAACCATATCATTGGTAACCAATGACCTTGAAACAGTTGTGCGCTTCGTTTGGATGAGGGGTGGATGGGAGGACAATTATAATAGGATTATTTACTCAGCAGCAGAAGCCTTGCACCCTAAGCAAGGCATAGTCTGTGTACCAGTACCTCATTCATATACAAGCACAACACACCTTAAAATATACATTAAACCATAAAAAAACAAATTAGTGAAAGACAACACAGGTGTGTTCTTATAGTTGGTTAATAGATGACAGGTAGCATTGGAACATCACAAGGTTAACATCAAGGAGTTGGGAACTCTACATTCATGCAACCATACATGTATCAGAACGTATTCTGTACCCAGACAGGTACCATCAATTACACCCAAGGGTACCAGTCATACAATTTAGTGGGTACCATCAAACATTGCACGCCTGTAGAACCACCAAATACAGTGTACCAAGGCCAAGCCATTACATCAAAGAGAAGCCAGAGGAGATCCACAAAGACAATGCTCAAACTACAGTCCAAACTTCCAATCACAAAGCACCCATCATATGATATGAAATGGATATCAATATTCAAAATATACAATTAATGCATTTAATGATTAAATATCATTAGAATTTATGCACTTTGGAATTATGAATTACATTTGAGCTGAACTTACAACATATGTTCCAACTATAAGTCCCCCAAATACTGACTGGTCTCTGACGTTCTATACCTGACAAGACCTGTGTAGCTGAACCTGACAGACTGGTGGAACTGAACCTGACAGATTGGTCAAGCTGAACCAGACAGACAGGCAGAGCTGAAGCTGACAGACAGGTTGAGCTGAACCTGACACACAGACAGAGCTGAGCCTGACAAACCGGTGGAGCCGAGACTGACATACAGGTGAGCTGAGACTGACACCCATGTGGAGCTGAGCCTGACAGATAGGTGGAGCTGTACCTGACAGATAGGTTGAGCTGAACCTTACCAATAGGTGGAACAGAACTTGAGAGACAGGTGGAACTGAACTTGAGAGACAGGTGTAGCTGACACCTGAAAGACAGGTGGAGCTGACATCTGACAGACAGGTGGAGCTGACACCTGCCAGACAGGTGGAGCTTACACCTGACATACAGGTGGAACTGAACCATACAGACAGGTGGAGCTGACACCTGATATACAGGTGGAGCTGACACCTGCTAGACAGGTGGAGCTGACACCTGACAGACAGGTTGAGCTTAACCTGACAGACTGGTGGAACTGAACCTGACAGATTGGTGGAGCTGATCCTGACATACAGATGGAGCTGACACCTGAACAGACAGGTGGAGCTGAATCTTACAGACAGGTGGAACAGAACTTGACAGATGCTTTGCCCATAAAAAAGATTAGGGAATATGTTCAGGTGAGCATTACCTGAGACAGGAAACTTATTGCTGGAACCGAATGCCAATGCTACTCCATAGGTCCTACTTAGAGGCCAAGGTTAATCAGCCTTCTTGCTGGTGGCATCCTTCTGTAACAATGTTGTGTCCTGGCGGTCATCAGTCAATCTCATCATCATCCGTCACTTCCACAACACACTTACGAGGAAACCAGCCTCGGATGCGATTGGGCCCTGGTGAACAATCAATGATTTGGTGTAATATGCGATTCCAACTCCTCACTATAAGAAACGTAAACATTATTGAACCTGGACGACTGGTTAGAGATGACCGCTCGTGTAACAAAGGGAGAAATACCCACCTTTGAAGTCAGCACTTGTCCTGAACTTCTCACCGTACAACCAGTGTCTGCAAACAGGCAAATATGCGATTGAATCGATTACATTTGCCACATGTTGTCTTATTCTCAGAGTGCATAATACACCGCGTTGAAACCACCTACTTTTTCCAGCGGGAAACAAGAACCTTATCGTCCTTGTCAATCTTGATGCGGGGTTCATCTGTGCATGGTGGGCAGTATAGGACCTTACAGCCCCATGTGATGGGACACATGGCCCCGCTGAAGTTATGCTCCACAGCGTACACCACGCTGCGTTCACGCTTCTCTGCCTTCTGGGCTAGCTGCTCCATCTGGTGACACACATGGGCATCACTGTCAGTGGGATGAGTTCAACGGCAGATTATGACATGATAGGCAAACTGGCAGCCAACACAATGGAATGGTACTGACAGTATGTTAAGGTACACGTAGTAGCTATGTTTGTATTATAACAATGTCTGTTATTGTGCTTTAGATGACCAATGTCATATATCCACTTTGCAGAACCCACCCTTGTCATATGTCCACCTCTCTGTAGCCACCCTAATCATATGTCCACCTCCCCATAGCCGCCCTTGTCATATGTCCACCTCTCTGTGGCCACCCTTGTCATATGTCCACCTCCCCATAGCCGCCCTTGTCATATGTCCACTTCTCTGTAGCCACCCTTGTCATATGTCCACCTCCTCCCCATAGCCACCCTTGTCGCTTATGTCATATGTCCACCTCCCAATTCTCTGTCATATGTCCACCTCTCTGTGGCCACCCTTGTCATATGTCCACCTCTCTGTGGCCACCCTTGTCATATGTCCCCTAGTCAGCCCTTGGTCCACCTTAACGACCTAGTCATATGTCCTATTATGTGACTACCTGTGCACTGTAGCCACCCTAAATATATAACTCCCCAGTTTACCCTTGTATACCAGCAAACTGCCATCATTGCCCACCTCTTTGTGTATCCCTGTTAGCGGCGCTATAGATGGCCCAAAACTGTTGCTGATGTCAGCAAACTGCACATTCGCCCAGCTGAAAGGTGCTTAGATGGCCCAAAACTTTTCTAGTCTGCACATTCATTGTAAGCTTGTTGTACAACTCATGTTGATAACTGCTACCATTTCATACAACTTGCTACATGATGTGGAAGCTATAACTTACTGTGAGGGTAAACTGGTTGCAGCCTTCTACCACTGGCCAGTAGATGCCATTAAGCTCTGGTCTTCTCTTCCAGTGCAGCACCATACGTAGGTTTGCCCAGCGACCCAAATCGTACGGGTAGACAAACTCCCCCTCATCCTCCGGACGGTCGCGGTAATCAGCCTGCCAAACACGGAACATCAACATAAACAAGCGGGACAAACACCAACACCTCCACAGACAACAACCGGACAAACGCAAACACATCCACAGACAACAACCGGACAAACACCAACACCTCCACAGACAACAACCGGACAAACACCAACACCTCCACAGACAACAACCGGACAAACACCAACACCTCCACAGACAACAACCGGACAAACGCAAACACATCCACAGACAACAACCGGACAAACACCAACACCTCCACAGACAACAACCGCACAAACGCAAACACATCCACAACAACAACAGAAAATGCAAAAAGATTATCCGAGGGCATGTCACCACCAGCCGATTTACTGGACCAGGCAATTCCAGCCTCTCGTCTAGATGAAATCTACTGAAACAAGTTGCAACTCAAGGCCAACAGCTTGTCCCCCATTAGTCGCCTCATACGACATTGAGGAGGATACAGTGGGCCTATTCTAGCCCGAGACCCACAGTGGGCTCACCTAAAAAGGGAAAGGGAAAATGTTACCCCCCACCCCATTCCCATGTACAACAGCTGGCAGCATAACAGTCATGTGACGAGGCTCTATAGTTCTGACAGGATGGTTGGGATGAAGTAGAGAGGCAGGAGGGGTAAAATGTAACATGTGGGAAGGCACGAGGGTGTGCTGACATATAGAATCAAAGGATCTTCATATGGGAAGGCATATGAAGATCCCTTGAGCATGAAGGAGTTATTTAGACTTCCCTGATCAATGGATTTGTAAGCATAGAGACATTAGCATCAACATGTGCTGTGTTCCACTGGAGATAAACAATGGCACAGCATGCTGCTTAATGAACTTCAAGAGCAATAATCACCTTATCTTTGATCCAGCTTTCAATGCCTGTCTCGTTTTTGAGGATACTCTTCATCTGAAGAGGAAAAAAAACCCAATAAAATACTGCACATTCTTCACAGAGCATCGTATTCAAGTCATTATTGGAGCAATTTGCCTCCAAATTATTAATCAGAATGGATTTAACATAAATGATCTTATTCATAAAAAACATTATTGTTGTATTTCAGCCACAACATGTCATGTAATAATGAATTATCGACAATAACACGAACACTGACCTACTGGTGAGGTGTTGGTCTAAGCCAGCTGGTTAGCATCATTCCATTATACTGTTTGACGATTATCAAGAAGGTTACTCTATCTCACCTCATCTACTCAGCGGCAGTGACTTCAGAATGAGCACATCTACAAAACAGGGTTGTATGATCCACTCACATCAAGCTGCTTCAACGAGCGGCTCAGACTGACCTGGCAACAGAAGAGTCCCCCAACCGACACGATGACTCCCACAGCCAGACCACAGGAGAACATGCATCCAACGAACTGCTGGATTCCCATGAAGACCAGGGGCTCTTCACCCGTACCAAACCTCATGTAGTGGCTCTGGATCCCAAA
Source organism: Urechis unicinctus (assembly GCA_034190875.2). Classification (NCBI taxonomy): domain Eukaryota; kingdom Metazoa; phylum Annelida; class Polychaeta; order Xenopneusta; family Urechidae; genus Urechis; species Urechis unicinctus. The sequence goes on from CM067347.1 coordinate 24,111,555, forward strand.
ACCAACAGGAAGAGGATCAAAGCGGGTTACCTTGGTGATGTAAGCGCAGCCTCGCCCTGGGGTGCTGGTCCTTTATCAATATCCTCACACAACATCCAGCGAGGGAGGCATTGTTGGGGATGTGACCAAGCATGAGGTCATGACATGAGGTCATGGCATGGGGTCATGGCATGAGGTCATGGTATGGGGTCATGGCATGAGGTCATTATGTGGGTATATTGATAAAGGATCAGCATTACATGGCCATAACATTATACATCAAAGACCAGCACCCCACAAAGCACTACCTGGAAATAGAATAAGATGCCTACTGCCACGGACACACCCACAGACAGACTGATGCTAAACATACTGCCTATGAAGACGGTTGGTTCTAGGTTTACCATGGGCACATTTTCAATGCCGTGAATGATGTAGTATCCCTGAAGCATGTTAATTTCACACAAATAAAAATGGCTGCAAAGGTTTTGTATAAAAATAAAAAAAGTTTAAACCAGCAACAAATACTTTTGTGAGAAACAGGGCACATTGGAATATTGCAGTGTGGGACTGTGCAATAAATATCCACAGCGGATTATTAGTAAAAACAAATAAGAAAGGAACATCTTAAACATATCAATCTTTATCTTTAAGTGAGAAAATCCATGCGCACTGGATGATCTAGCTTCCTGCATGACGGACTAATCACCCAAGTTAATAAGCAATGAACTTAAAGTTTGTAATCAGATAACATTAACAGTCGAGCCATATCAGAACTTGGTTCTTTATGATTAGTCATTGCTGAATCCTTGTGTTGTATCAACAATCTCAGAACATGAAACAATCATGGCATATATCGCACGGAGGTGGAGATCATTCGCAAATCTATTTAAATCCACTAAATTCCATATTGGGTGTGTCGGTGATGTATTAATAATTTCCGAGAGATGATATTTTATGTTGCATTGTACTTGAATATTTGTTCTAGCCTTTGAAGTTATCGATGAGTTACATACCCTGTTGATGGCTCGGTACAAGGAGGGTATGACAATGAACAGGGCATGGATGCAACCACACGGGGCAAAGAAGAGGAAGGAGGTGAAGGAAGCATGGTTGGAGTGACCAACGCAGTTGTTGATCCATGGACAATGATGGTCCATCTTCATGACACATCTGTTGCACACATCATACAAACTCATGTCTCTGTCTCTTCACAATGCAGGTTTCAGTGAACTTTTTGCATTGATATGTGTAACATACAATTATCATGCAAACCTATTCAGTTCACTTTACAGAAACGTACATGAAAAAGGGAGTTTGTATTTAAGTAGTTGGCAATGATTATGACCTTATGGTAGAACAACAGTGAAGGAAGTGTAGTACCTTTGGCACTTGCGGCAGTGATGGGAACGTGGTGCCTTGAAGCCCTCACAGAGATTACAGTATTGAAGGAACTTTTCATCGCCTTGGTTTTTCTGTTACATATATATAAAAAAAATGTAGAACAGGAAGTTAAACTCCCCCCAAAAATACTTTTAGTATTTTAATTAGCAGTTTACTAAAGTGACTGTAGAATAAAGATCTTACGGGTTTCCAGCCCTTAGGAACAAGGCCAGGTCCTGTAAATGCTGCAGTGATCATGTTGTACAAGGTGAGTACGTTCCAGGTGAGAAAAACTCCCAAATTAATGGCGCCCCCGGCTGTGTTTATGGGCCACCATTGTAAGTCACAGGACACAGCGAAAGTGGTTATGGTTCCAATGATGGTGAAGGCTACTAATGGTCCCCAGTGGAGCAGTCGCACACCACAGCAGCCAGCCATTTTGGTCTGACACCAATCTCAACTGCAAGCAACCATTAGGCATCATTACCTATGATACATGTGACCAAGACAGATATATCTGTAGGTGTTTAACATATGGACAGGCACAGAGTGTGTTGTGGAAATGGGTGTACAGTATACAGATCTGGGACATTAGATCAACACCACCCACTGTTATTTATTGCCAGTGGATAGAGCCAACAGTACTAGCTCAACAAAATAATTGGGTCAAGGATCTGGCCATGAGTGAGCTGCATTGTTCCACCAAGTATTTATATATAAGGCATCCTTTATTCTCAACAAAATGTACACTGAGTGGCAGACCAGTGATGTAGGCAGGAATACATGACTGAGTGAGCGTGGGATACAAGCTATAGGGCCTAAACTCCCCATGTGTACTTAAAATCACACCTGGTTTTGTGCTTTCTTACAAGCTTTCCATGGACATTCTTACCCTGCCTGACCAGCTGTACCTACCCGACAATATATACTTTTTTTATTATTAAGCTGCGATAATTGGGTTTGATGCCGGGTAAGCCCTACAGGACGTCTCTGTAGACATTCCGTGACAACTGAATCCTACGCAATGGACAAATCAGGACGTCATTATGAAATGGTACGCCCGCGCAGGGCTAGTGCCTAGCCCAACAGACCACAGTCGATCGGGTACCGCAAGCTCCACTTTGTTCAAAAGTGCCGGGTAAACCCCCCGGTAAGCCACCCACGAACCCAGTCAGAGCGGGTTCTGCCTCTCAGTCGGAAGACTATTTAAAATGAAAACTCAATTTGTAAAAATTGAGCATGACACCAGACCTTGCTTATGCTTAGAGATTTGTTCCTGTATGGGAGAAAACTATTGAGCGATAATATAACTCCAACACGGCTGATGTCCTGGTGATCAATAGTAACATCTTTATTCACTAGGCGGCGCTGTTGTTTGTGCAGCCGGAAAGGCGGACCATTGTCGGATTCGCCACGAGCCCTCCAGTATGCATAACACCTGACCTTGCTTATGCTTGGAGATTTGTTCCTGTACGGGAGAAAACTAATGAGCGATGATACAATTCCATGGCTGATGTCCAGGTGATCAATGATCTAATGCCACCCTCCTAGGCGGCAACATTTAAGATTGATAATGATAAATAGCACAAACCTCGAACCTTGTTATAGCCCACGGCAAACATTCGTCACGTAACTGACCTACTACCGGCCACTCTGGTTGTAGTGTAGACCAGTGGCAATGATAATTGGGTCTGGTCACTGGTGCCGGGCAGCTGGTGCCAGGTAAACCCACGGTTAAGCCACTCACTGACCCAGTCAACGTGGGTTCTACTTCTCCGTAGGGAGACTATTTTAATTGAAAACCCGATCAATGGAAATTGAGCATAACACATGACCTTGCTTATGCTCGGAGATTTGTTCCTGAGCGGGAGAAAACTAATGAGCGATAATATAACTCAACGGCTGATGTGCAGGTGATCTATGGTCTAATGCCACCCTCCACGGCGGCAACATTTAAGATTGATAATGATAAATAGCACAAGACTCCTGTTATAGCCCACGGCAAGGCTGGAAAACATAACAACAAAAAAGAAACAGTTTCTCGCATTGACGATGTCGTGGCAGTTAACCAGCCAAGGTAGTCAACGCCAGTTCAATGAACAGTGAAAGATAGCTACACATGTTTTTCAAGGACAATGTTTTAAGTAAAGATTAAACCGATCGAGTTGTATCAGTGTATTGTACATTGCTTAAGTTCTAGGCGACTAGATTCTACAACCTTTTTGCTCTGACCACCAATCAGGCTTCTTTGCTGATATAAATGTTATATAAATTTATCTTCGATGCCAAAACAAGCTCTTTCCCCAACCTTTTAATAGCAATATATTTGAAGCAAGCAAAATCGCAGTGTTTCTGTTAGTAAACGATGAAGGCAGCCGAATAATTATAACAAACTATCCACCGAATGACCCCTAAAACGTAATGTCGGATTGAAAAACGAACAAACTAGCATGTAGCAGTGATTGTGAGCCTCTACCATCACAGCATGTATAAACTTGTTAATTCACACGATGTTGAAGGGTTCATAGGTATGCCATTCTTTGAGGTATAGTTGACCTTCGTAAGCGGATTACTCCATGCTCGTTTACCTAACATGCCGATGCCTTGTAGCAGTATGGTGATTTAAAACGCTATAATGAATCTGCTGTGGTGGATGATTACTCAGGATACACCGAAATCAATGTAATGGGACTTGTTCGAAGACCGTGATAGAATTGACTTCGAAGTTGCTGCATGGATAGTTCGGGGCACAGGCGCTTGGGATAGACTATTATTACCTTCAACCCCGCATGTAATGTTATTATATGGCACAGGCACTGCGGTTTGACTTATATGAAATTACTTTCAAGCCAGCACTTTATTCTATATATTCTACTTCTGCATGTTGTTCACGGAGCCATGTGCTGTTAGGAATGCAAAGCAAAAAAGGGTAAATCAACACTTAATCCTCAAAACATTTATGTTATTGATGCTGCCCTCGTTAATGCATAGAGATATGTTCATATACACTCGGCCGTATACTGGCGGGCTTGGGGCGGATAAGCGGTACCCACTTCCGGTTACACAAACAACATACCACCTTGATTTAAGATGATACTGTATGATACTAATTGATGAAATTGTTTGATGTACAATGTTGAGCAAACAATACCTTATGGTGAAGGATGGCCAGGGCAAAAAGACCGTAAGGTTAAAAGGTGCCTTGCATAATGATCATCAACAACTGATTGCAAATAAGGTAGAGTTTAGACATCACATAAAACCTTTATATACATATCAAGTTGGTTTATAAAAGTGTGGCCGAAACTATCTTGGCTGGTTAACTATTCCATGGGGCCACAACGCGATTGGAAAAGCTGTTTCATCTTAATTCTGTCCCAGCCATGAACTTTGTTAGAGTGTATGGATGTACTCAAAGTGGTGAGTTCTCAGCACTGCAAAGCTGAAAAACAAATCGGCACTTATATGATCCAATCCATTGAACATTTTGTATCCCTGTATGAGACGCTATGTTTTAAGAATTGTCAGTTCTGACCAGCGCAGTCTTCGTTCGTAACCTAATTCAGAAATGCAGGCCTCGAGATTAGTACCACGCCTTTGAACTATTTCTAATATATCTATGTCACGTTGAAGGAATGGTGACCACACCTGAATTACATATTCTAAATACGGCCTAACAAGTGCCTTATAAAGTTTAATAAAAAAATTTTTAGAGCGACTTGTGAACGTCGACCTGATCATCCCGAGGATCCTGTTAGCCTCCGCTGCTGCTGCAATGCATCGTGTGATGGATTTATATCACCGATCAGTTATGACACCTTAATCCCTTTCATCTGACACATCATCTAATTGGCTCGACCTATATGCAGTACTTAACATTTGTTTCCAGGTTAATATGCATTTGTCAATCATTTCCAGTATAACTCGTTATGTAAGCTTTGTTGTTAGTTAAATGCCTGGTGTTTGGCCCTCACTCTGGAGTAAAGTTCCGTGTCAACTGCAAATGATGTCAACTGCACTATCTAGATTGTAATGTACATTATGAAAAGAACGGGTCCCAGTATCGACGCTTGAGGGACACCATTAATAAGTTATAACCCTTGTCTAATTTGATTCAATTCCATTCATCACCACTCAGTGCCTTCTATTACCGAGCCATTCATTTGTCCATGCTATTACACAGCTACTGATGTATTGGGCCATAAGTTTGCTGGCTAACCGTTGGTGGGGAATTCTATCAAACCTCTTTTGAAAGTCTAAATGAATATCATCTACAGGGTCCCCAGAGTCTACCATTTTAGTCACGACCTTTCGAAATTCCAAAAGGTTGGTAAGACAAGACCGCTCAAACAGGAAACCATGCTGATATTTGTTCAATAAGTTGTGTTTAAGTTGATGTTCTGTGAGTGGCAAACCACGGATGTTAAGCTAACTGGCTGGCTGCTGACTATTGCTTTTATTGAATATTGTGCCTTCATTAATGGACTGGTTGAATATGATAACGAGCGGAAGCGATATTTCCTTGGCAAGTTCCTTCAGAAGCCGTGGGTAGAGTTTAATTGGACAAATTGCCTTCTTTGTGTTTAACGAAGTTAGCAATTGTAGCCCTTTGACCTAGCTAAAAGGTATTCTCTATAAAAGTTCCTTATATCTACCGTTGGATAATCAAATTGGTTTCAGGAGTCCCGTTATCTCATCTGTAAATATTGTAAAAAGTAACCATTAAGTCAATTTATCCACTGTCTTTGTCTTCCGAAATAACATTATTGGCACTATCTAATAGAGAACTATATGTATCGTTAGTGTCAAGTTTTGACCTTCCATAGCCATAATTAATTATAATTATGAAGTATATTATTATTTATGCATATATATACGTATATATATATAAATATATAGATATATATATTATAAATGAATATATATATATATGTATGTATACAAATATATATAGATATATATATGATATATAACTATAAGTATATATTATATATTCCTATATATATTTATATGTATATACAAGTATATATATATCTATATATATATATATATATATATAAATATATATATATATATACATGTATATGTGAATATATATATATATATATATCTTATATATAAAGTAAACATATTTTATATATATATATATATATAAATATATATGTATCTACATATATATATGATGTATATTCATATATATAATATAATATATATATATATAGAAGTAAATATGAATATACATATATATGTATATATGCAAGTAAATATAGATACTGTATATGTATTTATAGATACATACATATATGTACATAAATATTTATGTATAATTAAATATCTATCTATATATATACATATATATATTAATTTGTTTAAATATATTATTAATATGTATGTATATATATTAATATATATATATATATACATGCATATATACAAACATTCAGACATAGACACACATATATAATATATATATATATATATACACAATGTTCAAATACATATATATATATATATATATATATATATATATATATATATATATATATATATATATATATATATATATATATATATATATATATATATATATATATATATATATATATATATATATATATATATATATATATATATATATATATATATATATATTTGTATTTTTCCCCTTGGTCAGGTAACGTGTATATTGATATATTTCTCCTGATATATATATATATATATATATTTATACATGTATATAAATATCAATCTTTTTTTATATATATAAATATATAGATATTTATGCATAAATATCTATTTTTATATATAAATACACACACATATATATATATATATATATATGTGTGTGTGTGTGTACAAATGAATATATGTACACATATGTATTTATATAAACATATATATATGAAGATATATTTATTTATATGATAATATATTTATGCATCAACATCGTAAATATTCATATTTGTATATATATACATATATATCTATATCAAAGTATATATCTATATATGTATATATATATACGTTTATGTATGATATATATATATATATATATATATATATAGACAGATATATATGTATATATAAATATTTATATACATATATATATTTGCGTATTTTCCAAGAGCCAGAAAACATTATACACACACATATATAGAGATATATATATATATATATATATATATATATATATATATATATATATATATATATATATATATATATATATATATATATATATAGATATATATATATATATATATATATATATGTTTATGTATACATATATTATATTTATGTTATAAATGTATATATATATATATATATTTACGTATATATATACATTTATATTTTAAATATACATTGAATATATATAATATGTATGAACCTCCTTGTATCTATCAATTATTCCATATCATGGTCTCATCATGGACGATGCGAAATTATTGATATGAGATATTTTTACTCGGAATCGCCCTAAAATCGCCTACTGTACTTATAGATAATGTAAATGCAGTATATGATGGAGCGTAATCTGGTCTACTTGTTATGCATGTGACGTAGCGTAATCTGGTAATGGTCTTCTAGTAACGCCGGTGATGTAGCTTAATCTGGTAATGGTCTACTTGTAAAACCGGTGTTGTAGCGTAATCTGGTAATGGTCTACTTGTAACACCGAAGATGTAACTTAATTTGGTAATGGTCTTCTTGTAACACGGTTGATGTATTTTTATCTGGTAATGGTCAACTTGTAACGCCGACGATGTAGTGTAATCTGGTAATGGTCTACTTGTAACGCCGGTGATGTAGCTTAATCTTGTAATGGTCTACTTGTAAGACGGGTGATTTATTTTAATCTGGTAATGGTCTACTTGTTACGTCGGTGTTGTAGCGTAATCTGGTAATTGTCTACTTGTAACGCCGATGATGTAGCTTAATCAGGTAATGGTCTACTTGTAACACGGGTGATGTATTTTAATCTAGTAATGGTTTACTCGTTACGTCGGTGATGTAGCGTAATCTGGTAATTGTCCATATGTAACGCCGATGATGTACTGAATATCGCAATGGTTTACTAGTAACACCGGTGATGTGGAGTTACTTGCAGGGCATATATCATTCAGTGACATGTTGTTCAGACCACCAGTAACCTAAAGGCATCATAGTCCGTGTAAGGTTTACGAGTTTTTATCTGTGCTTTCGATGATCTGGTTGATGACAACCACATTGCCTGATGACAACCACATATCACTGAAACACTGCCATGTCGCTAATTTCTCAAGGAACCATAATTTTTGTCACTAATGTGATAAATAGAAAGACTGTCAATCTGTTATCATTGCATTAAAAATAATTATTCTAGATATCTGCAGCTCGGCCCTCATTCCCTACCCTACTCCATCCTCTCTCCGTACCCCCCTCCCCCACCCCTACCATCAACCAAGTGTCTTTATCAACACCTATCGGGCTACTCTGTTCTACCCATCCCCTATTTGCCTCAAGCACCCTGCCCTACACGATCATTCCTCTATTAGCAGATCAAGGTAGGCATCAGCGCTGCAGCCTGTGAACATTTGCGATACGACAATGCAAAGTCAAGCCGAGGAGAATTTGTGTTCAGTATTGATAATACTATCGTGATTTCGATATGACGTTTTTAACGTAATTTGCATGTTAACAGTGACACAATAACAGCGTTATATTATATATTGAATGATCTCATTCACTATTTATTCACTACCAACATTGACACTTGTAACAGAGTTCATCAGGTATCGCCCAGTTACGTAAAAACACACTTAAACAGATGAAGGTACACACCTCCTCACGTACCGTGATCATTGTTTACTTGAAGTAAATAATACAACCGTTAAACAAGAGCAGAATTTTTGTTAAACAAGAGCAGAATTATATATCTATTTTATATATTTCACCGTTTGCTGTTATTGCCTGTGAAAATTACTGTATTATGGTTTAATGAAACATGCTGACAATAATAATCAAATGCAACAGAAGAATTTCTCATCAACTTATTTTTAAAATTTAACTACTTGAGAGATGATTTCAGGGCTGGTAACCAACTGAGGCAAGCACTTGTCTACATTCTGGGTAATTATTCACGGTCTCCACCGATGCTGCCGGTACGATTTTACGCCATTCATTTACGTCCTTGGTTGAAAACTCACCCTCATTACTATGTGTATGTCCTGTGAGCCATGAGAGAATCCTCGGTGGATAAGACTCTCCGAACGATCCGTACATTTTATCCAGGCCGTCTTTTGGGTCAAGAATCAGGTCTTCGTAGCGGACTCGCTGTATGACGCCTGGATAAGTGCGGTTGAGTTTATCAGCTGCTAAGATGTCAGTTAGCATCTCATCGCAAAGTTGACGAGTCATTTGTTCCCAGCGGAAAGGGATAAAACTTGTACCGTTAACTCTCATACGAGTCTCTACGATTGCTCGTGGGTCACGGAAGTAGTGCATAACAAAAATGTCAGGTACAGCTTGAATAATTGGCTCCATATATGGCATTTTTAGGCGTAACACCTTAGCGGCTCTGATTGGTTTAGAGGCACACTGTTGCTCTATTTCAGAAGTCTGGCTGCATTCTTGCACGATTTCACCGAGACGGTCCATGCATATCTGTTGTTTGACAAAGGCAGCTGATTGTGACGGACCCATTGAATGTCCCGTTGCTCCCTTGATTTGCTGCGAGAGGAAGTCAGATGTGACAGCACTTGCTGACCCTTTCAGTTTCACCAGAGCCCGTGTGTATTCCATAAAATTGTCACAGTGCTTCAGGATAGCATTCCCCACCGACTGAGGTCTAACGGACGATGGTATCTCACAGAACTTTCCGACTCCCGTTCGTTCATAGCAGTCTGTTTCATGAAACACTTTGCTCTGTTGTAGATTTTTATCGTAGTAAAGAGCCTTTTTCTTGTAGCAGGCATTGAAGTCGTTAATGGCTGACGTGCGGCCCGAAAAATAAGAACTTAGAAATTCAGGGGGTAAATTGTTCAATTTACACGAGTAGAGATTGGTGAAGAAGTAGACGAGGTGGTCCATTTCCCACTTACCGACAGCTCTACAACAAACGCGGAGCAGCTTATAAGGCATAATTGATTAAGTAAATGTTTCTGTTTATTTAGAGCGACAAGGATGTTGTTCACTTGCAATATATCAGCTCACCTGAATGATTTGAAATCAGGGGTGTGATCAAAAACAATGGAAGAAGGGATTCTGAACCCAGGCAATGCGTACATATACCCATATATAGGCGACAGAGGTTCGTGCCAGGTGATTGCCCGAGCATCCTCCTCAATTAGCTGTTCTAGCACTGTCTTACCCCCGCGCATATAACAGAACATAAACACGGATTTATGGGCGTCCGGAGAGCTCAACAGTTGCTGAAAAGCATATGTGATGCATATTATATTTCGTACCATGGAACCACTTTTATGCTATATGGGCCATTGTATATTTTCCAATTCATTATTGTCAGATATTGATCGTGGACAAATGATTCTTGGAAGACAGGCAGACTTAGCTTGAAGGCAGACATCGTCATCTAACCTTTCGCATAAAGGGCCACTCAGCGCGCATGCGTGCCATCTCCTGAGGAGAATTTCCACGTGGTTTCGAGAGATACCTTGATTCATCTGATACCAGGTAATCATCAAACAAAGCAATCAGCGCCATGGCCGTTAATGCATAGCACAACGTCACAGGTGTTATTAAGATGATACTGATTTAACTGCATAATAAAATAACCAAAAGTATGAAACTAAATCATAACCAATAAAATCGACGATATCCCATATTGCGTTTGAACTCACCTCTGTTGTCTATATTGGACCTCCCGGAAATCATGATTGAGACGAAGAAGAGCGCCAGTGCTATGAACGCTGCTCGGAAACAGGTTTTCTCCGAATTCGCCATGCTCAGCGTAGATAGATGCTTGAAACGTCAAGCTACTGTTCAGGAAATACGAATGTTTGGGATATAGCAATGCGTTCGATTTTCCGCCACCCAGTCTGAAGATCGATGTGAATAACGCATCCAGCAACGACCAGGTTACATATTTTAATACTAATACATGACGCTCCTTGTTTCAAATGTATATATACTGCATAATCATTAGTGATTTGACGCCGCTGGTGTGTACACCTGATATGAATGTACATCGAGGAAGCACATGGCGGACATTAACTCGCGGAAACAGCGATAAGACACTCTGAACACATGACGATTGCTTTCACATCGATCTTACAATTTTTTACCAAGCTACGTATATTGTGGATCCTTTTTTGACTTTCCGTTTGCATAATGAGCGGCTTCCAAGCCGAGTCCTACGTATAGGGGTAACCCAATTGTAATGATAGGAGTAATGTTAGATCCCATTAACTGCTCGCAATGGACATACCCCTGAAGCAACATATTTATCCGACCGAGTGGGGAATTCAACGTGGCCCTTATTGCATCTACATGGTACGATCCCGCATGGTCCATCTGTGTTGATAGTTATCGTATTTTCATTGATATTTTGGCTGCCTTGTTATTAATCATTTCGTGAAGCACATATTATAAATAAGTCTTAAGAGCTGTAGCGCACTAATTAGTATCCTGCATGTTGTGTGCGTAAGCAGTCGGGTTGTTTCTATCCAATCGTTTGGCTACAAGTTTGTGCCAACATTTCTGGCCACCATGACCTATGATTAGGGGTGGGCTAATCCGAAATAATTTTCAGGACTTGTGTTTCCAGAGACCATTGAAGGATTCCGATCCGATCAGGGACTAAACATTAATTTTTCGGTCGGATCGAGTAAATGATTCAAAATGCCGATTTTGAAGTAAGATACAGGTGAAAGACACCGTATCGTGTAATTACTCGCGATATTGGTTTTAATGGTGTCCGAATACAAATATGACGTAATGTGTTCTATTGGTCAACCACCAGGTACGCTGCTGAGAGCATATGGCCGAAAAACAACTAACCTACACATGATTATTTACAGGAAACGGTTTTCGGTAGCATCTGCCTCGAGCTTCAGCGCATTTATTATCACCTACACTGTTCGAGGGAAAATTTCTCCATTTTTTCGTTCTTTCCATCAGCAGTTTGAACTCTTCTCATTTGACGGATGTCAGTAGCTCTGAAGGAGCCTACCTAAGCCAGCAGTTGCTTCTCATCTAATTCCACTGCCGTCTCAATAGAGTCCGGCGTCATTGAACCGCAGTGTTCTTTACATTTGGCTAATAACCTGAGTTTTTCATTCTCCTTCCTTTAGCAAATCCAACACAAACCTACAACATCATCCCCTGTTTATTATCTGTTTTGTAACATATTCAAGGTTGAGAAATAATGCATCTTCAAGGTATCTATGGGTACTTCGCCTACTTGGTTATACATACGTCAGATCTCTTTTCATTCGTCGACGTTTCATACCGAACTACAACTTCCGGCATTGCATCACCACTACTGTCGATAACCTCGTCATCATCATCAAGCACTTCATCTTCGTCCAAAATTTATTGAAAGTTTTCTTTCTCGCTCGGATTTTCACCTGTGGAAATTCTGATTCATCGAACTGTGAAGTAATTGTAGATACCGGTTCTGGTGTCGATCGTAGTTTCTGTCACTTTTTGGAGTTGCAGTCTTTTCTGATTATCGGCGATATATTCAGGCATTGCAGTTTATATTTATTTTACTCTGTCCTATCTGATCTGAGTCAACACTCATTCTCCTCGTTTCGTCCGATAGAGCGCGCTTCTCAATTCGTATCTTGTTTTGTTGACGTGGTACAGATCGCCCTGCAGCTTCCATGACAATTATCGTGATAAAAATCATCATCTTTTTTTCATTTTCACTTCTAGTTCGTTTTACTTTTGGTATGGACATCGAAAGCATTTGTTGTCATTCTGTCTTTAAACAAGCTAGCATTTTTGTACCCTTTGTCAGTTTTCGTTTTGTTGCTTACCGATTTTCGTAGACTTAGAAGCTGTTCATAGTCATCCTTTATTTATTTATTTTCGCTACAGCTTTTTCGTTTATGGGATAGACGTTTGTATCAATTATGGCTGCTGAAGTTTAAGCAGCTACAATCCTACTGGCACCAGCTTGACTGATCACTGCAGTTCCTTTCTCTGGTACTCGGCACAATGCCATCATGCGCTCAACACAAATATTCCTGGCCCCAGCCTGGGTTTACTCACATACTCTTCTTCCTCTTTATAAATATCCCCAACCAGTTGTTTACGTACGACATAACCCTGCGTGGACGTCGACGTCCTGTAGGGCTATGTATGACGGTACTTCGCGCTGCCTTAATGTCTGCCATTAACACGGAAATCATATTCCGAAGGAACACAGCACAAGCATTTCACACTGCAACAAAACACCAAAATGAAATCCTATTTGTTAACATAGACTTACGGCGCTGATGCATGTTCTCCACAGTTTGCCCTATACTGAGGTTCCATGTCTGAGGACAGTAACAACACCCAATCGACGCTTCTTCAACCGAGTTTGCAGAATACCAGCAGCAAAACCATCACCACAACCAACCATCGACAAAATCAGGATTTGTGGCCGCCATTTTGTGAAAAGATCACTTGATCCGACCGAAAAAGTTAATTTAAGTCACTGATCTCACCGGAATCGCTTACAACACGCCCAATGACCAATAGAAACGCTGGTCTTGATATGAGATGCACGAAAACATGCTGATTGGCACAACCCAAATATGATGAACTTCATTGCGACATTAGATCAAAACAATGATAAAATAAACTATAGCTGTATAATTCACCCATCGTATGGCACATGCATTAAATGAAAAGTTATTTTGAAATGAAATTGACAATTCAAGGCTCGTAATCAAACGCCGCTAGCACAGGTTTGCAGCAACTGTTGACTTCGTCCACAGATTCACGGGGTACAAGACTACGCCAGGCATCAACGAGCCGTGAGGCGTTGCTTCGCTGAACAGAAAATGAGTTTCCATCCGTTTTGGCATTCATCGTGTTTAAAAGCCAGGTTAATTGCTCTGGAACGTGCGATTCACCAAATGATGCGTAAAGTTGTTCCAGGCCTTTTTTAGGCATGAGGACCAGGTCCTCATAACGCACTCGACGTATGACACCTGGGTAGGTCCGGTTGAGTTTCTCGGCCGCGGCTATGTCCGTAAACATCTCATCACAGAGCTGACACGTGACCTGAACCCAACGCTTATGAGTGAAAGTATCCATACCATTGATTGTCATTCGCGATTTGGCGATTGCTCTAGGATCACGGACGTAGAATAGTACAAACATACCCGGGATTGCCTGGATTATTGGTTCCATATATGGCATTTTGAGGCGTAGGACTTTCGCTGTTCTTATTCGTTTCTGAGAGCAAGTTTGTTTTATTTGCGTTGTCTCACTGCACGCCGCCACCGTTTTAGCGATCCGCTCGAAGCACATCTGCAGCTTGATGAAATTAGCTGCTTGTGTCCTCTTCATCACAAACCCTGTGGCTTCTTCCACTTGCTCGGAGAGATATTCGGGCGTCACACCAGTTGGCGAGCCGTTGAGTTTCGCAAACGCTCGCGTGTACTCCATAAAGACGTCACAATGTCTGAGAATGGCATTACTCACTGACTGCGGTCTTCCGGAACTCGGACTCTCACAGAATTGACTGGTTCTCGCAATATCATGACAGTTTGTTTCGTAGAAAATCTTGCTCTGTTGAAGAGTTTTATTAAAGAAGACTGAATTGTCCTTGTAGCAGGTAGTATACTCGTCGATGGCCTTAGTGCGAGTGATGAAAGAATTACTCAGAAACTCGACCGGCATCTTGTTCAAGTTGCATGAAAAGAGGTTGGCGAAGAATTCTATGAGGTGGTCCATCCCACTTTCCAATAGGTCTGTAAGAGCACAAATCACAGTATGTAATCCCCAATTTGAATACGACCCATGTGATGATAGGAGGTTTTTTAAAACTGTCAATCATTCCATAAGCCATGATGCAATAGTTCCAATGTATGATAACCAGCTTTAATGCATAGATACAGAGAACAAAAAAACATTTATCATTAGGGGCACTTGCCTGAATGTTTTATAATTGCTTTTCTTATCAAACACGATGGATGTGTGGATCCTGAAGCCAGGCATACCATAGAGATGACCGTAGAGAGCCGAGAGGGGTTCGTACCAGGCGATGACGCGTTCGTCCTCCCCCATCAGTTGCTCAAGCAATGTTGATCCACCCCGCATATAGCTGAACAAGAAGACTGCTTTTTTGACCTCCTCTGATTCTAAAATTTTCTGGAAAGAAAAAGCAATTTGGGTGTGTCAGCAACTACACTGTGTATTTTTGGTTGTTGTAAATTGGAATGAGAAGCGCGGACATAAAATTGTGAATAGGATGTTCTAAAGTGTCTCTGTGTCAACATTTATGGCAGAAGATATATTGAGGCGAAATGATCCCGGCCGACTATGCCCTTGTTCAAAGCCAATGACAGAGCTAATTAACCGAACAATATGAATTTAACGTTGCTCTTAGCCTGAGGGTCAAATCTCATCTATAATAGATGAGGTTAATTTTGACGCTTGGACAATGCACCTACAACGCGCACATATTACAGTCCAGAGAAAGTGGGTGGATTGTTTGGGGAATGAAAGATATGGGTCAATTTTAGATGTTTGTCTGATTTCAAATTCCCTTGATATAAAACAGAAGCAATCGTATGCATAGCATGATAGATGGACTCCAATCAAGAGTAGTTGTTTTAGTGTACTACGTCACAATTTCATTGGATAGAGAATACTTACAACCACATAGTATATTGCCATGATCTCGTCGGCCTTTGTGTCATTAGAACCGATATACAGCATGTACGCTACCACCGGACTCAAGATTGAATTAGATATTGTGATATATTTTTACCTTTCGTTTGGCAGGCCACTCTGTTCGTAGACGGGTATCTCTCATAGCTGACGATTCTCGAAATTCCGCTATATACCCTAACAAACACACGTCAACAAACAGAACTTTAAACTAACGTATAATATCGAATAACATTAATACATCTGTCACGTATCGGTAGCGGACTGGGTCTTAAAACCGACCACGGTATCCTTCATCTAGTAGTTCGTTGTTACCCAGCCCGCTTTTCCCCAAGTGATCCCAGACCACGGGTCATTGCCTAAATGCCCTTATGGCCAGTCCGCCTCTGGTGTCATGAATCATATCATATCGGTATAAAACGATTCTCTCTCAGATATATTTGTTCATCTAAGTTTTACAACGAAGGTTGTATTAGAAAAGAACAGGAACAGAATGACATCAACAGCGACCCCTACAATCTATTGAACCGCACCACTCCTTGCGGATATACACATTTCCTTATTAAAGATGCTCACCTTTGTCGCTTGACGTCACTGTTGCAGAAATCAGCATTGAGATGAAGAAGAAAACCAGCGCTATGATGGCGGCTCGGTAGCAGGTTTTCGCACGAATATTCATCTTAGAAAGCAATCAAATGGACTGAGCATTGAAATCTCCACTGTTTCATATCACTTTGAGTGATACCTAATTGCTACAGTGTGTTCTCAACCACCGGTATTCCATCGATAAACGCAAATAATCTAGCCCACAAGCTGGCTACATATTTTAATACTAATTTACGACGCACCTTCACTGCATGATCATATGTATATATGTATTTATATATATGTATGTCCAGAAAATAATCAATTGCTCATTTGGTGAACTGCTGACACCATAACAAGCGCGTTTTATTCGCAGGGTTCTATTCGCTGCATTCAGTTTGATCTTAAGTGCTCTCATCTATTCAAAACCAGCAAGCGATATGCTGATTGGACCCGCATTTCAAACCATATGGTGGGCTGTACATTATCTTGGTCAATGACTTAAAATAGAAACAATACTGGGCTGCGGCTGATTCAAAACGACGCTCCTCTGTCAGACATCTGAGAGATATCACTTCAGTAACGCAATATGTACATGGAAAACAAACACTGAGTTACTACAAAAACATAGAACTTCTTTATCTAGCAATCTATTAGTGGAAGTGCGTTTAGTGGGGATTTTTATTGAAGCTATAAGCTCAATCTGGCAACAATTATTATCAGCCACATTATTCCTAGTGACTGGCTCTGTTTCAGCTCTATGAATAGCTCATGTGTTGACACAGCGGCAGATGTCACGATGGATGGTTACCTGCTACTCTAGACTCTAGTGTTACGAGTAAGGCCATAGCAAACTAGATTGTGTGTGGAAAACGCCAACATGCTAAAAACGGCCACCAATCGATGCACACAAAGCGCATGCGCACCAAACCTTACACTGTGTATGGCCATAGCGTTGGCATAACTCTGTATGAAATCTCATTCTTCGTAGCTCCAACGGTTTTGGAGGAGATAGTCTGAACAAAAAACTCTTAGACTGTGAGAATCCAGACAAAATATGTTATCCAACTATCGTTGGACGACACAATGAAAGCAATCTCCTCATGGGAACTATCAGAATACATTAGACAAAAAAAATGATACAAAAAAAAGTTGAGGTATGACATGAGAATAACAAGAAAATATGTCTTGACTGGTTGAGGATTGATTGATTATTGCTCAGCAGTAGTTAATTCATTAACGAATTACCTGCTTGAATGGGCCAGGCAATGTTTGACATGGGTGGTGGCATGTTTGCTTTTACTACGCTTAGGCAGGTCATATATCCTACAAAACTGGTTTTGGCGTATGGCAGCTGTCACGAACGTAAAAACAGACGCAACGTTGAGTCGGCTCGCATATTTCCTTCATTCACCCGTCCATTAGACATCTAACTGGCTAGGATTTCCCTGAGATACCCATGAGGAACTGGCTGGAGATAATGATGACGAAAGTGCGTAATTCCTTTATTCATTACTTCGGCTATGTGTTTTGTTTAGAGTTGTCTTCGGCGGTATTAATCTTTGGATACATCTTGCTACCACTGATCGATGTAGTGTTATCCAATGGAATGCATGGCTTCTTTTTAAACGCATATCTGCCGAAATTCTATTGCTCTGCACAAAAAGGCAGCCAGAATTTCCGTAGAAACATACCGCAACGCAACATATCGATAATCTGGGTGTTTGTTGAATCGTGCGATTTCACTCCACAGAAGCTGCAGTCACTTAAAAACAATAGGCGAGGCAGAATATTCAGCAACTGTACTGTATCCCCGGGTGAATATTTACAAGGCTGATGTTATCCGTTCATGTTGGTACGAGTATCACTGGTGTTGCTGTTTGTATATAATGTGTGACATTACACCAACTATCAATGAAAATAACTTTCAACATTCGCTATATGGTGTAAATTCATTCATAAACATGAGTAAAGTTTGTCGTCATCAGCACTTATCTTAGCATATACTTTTCAAATTGGTCCGATGTGCTTGATTTGATATATATATTTTGTTTAGCACCTTATTCAATGATAATTGGCACAATCACGATATTATTCCCATAACTTCGAATCAATGTTAGCGTAGCGGGCAACCGACAGCGGGCTTTTATTTGAGCTACCCTCAACAAATCCACCAATAATCAATGATTGCGTAATCCCAATAACTATACAAACATTGAACATATGCATTGAACATCACAAAACCCGACCAAAACCACCATCATAAAAACTAAGAAACCACAAGTATTCTGGGACATTCATTCACCTTGACAAAACCCATGGTCTAGAAAGAATTAAGGATTTCCAATCGCGTTGTGAGTCAATGAAATAGTTTAGATTAAGGAACTGCGCAGGACCAGTAATAAAACAGTAATAGCGCACAATCATGAGTCAAAGATAACAGCGCTCGAACATAAAAGTAAAGCAGCGATGCCGCGATCAGAAATAGAATAATGACAACGTGCAATCACAAGTAAAAGGCAAAAGCGCCATCACCTAGCGATGAAGACAATATCGCTCGACGAGAAATATAAAGGAACAATCTTTTACCAAATATTAAAAGTAACAGCGCACAGTCAGAAAGTGAAATTAAAAGATCACGTTTAGAAATTGGAATTAACAGGACACCATCGGCAACATCGCTACGAACATATTTAAACCGAAGCGATGTACCAGAGAGGGTGATTACAGAATGAAGGACACTCTTTGTTAATGGTGCTTTGATGTTTTCATACATCCCAACATTGTTTATATCATATCATGTCTTGTTCACTCACAGCCTGCCTCAACTGTCTTTCTTCACGTTATCCATGTATGTTCGCGGTCAATACGGATGGCTACTTCAGAGAAAACCTGCTATCGCCTGGCTTGTCTAGCCTCAGTTGTCTGTATCATCACATTTGCTGTATACACGACACCATACACAGGCGAGATGGGTGAGTCGGCTAAATCTCGTCTACATTGAGTTTGCCTGATAATGATACCAATCCAATCTCGTACAGACCTAGCTATGTATTTAACCGACATTATCTCATACACTCACTTTGCAGCCTTCGTATAACTGTTTTTCGTTTAAGAAAACGAGAAGTCAGCCGCCCTATCACTCTGCTCTTTAATAATAAGTAATCGGGTATCAAACCGAAGATGATTTCAGGCATCATGCTGTGTCCCTTCAGTCATGGGGCTTTGGCATTTTTTATTGCAGCAAGGATGTCCCGTGAAGACGACCAGGCGTACAACGAGGGAGACACTGAGATGGTTGAAGCCAGCTGGTCTGTAGTCCGTCAGGTAAACCACGTTGCCATATGAAGAACCCTAAATTCCGAAATCGACCTCTAATGACGTTGAATTGCAGATGAAACAGATAATGATCTTGCAGTAATTTATTTACTATGAATATATTTCATTGCGATATCCTTTCACATTACAATTGCACCACAATGGCCTTCCGTCGATGCATACAAATAAGTTACCCGGGTAACCGTTGTTAATATGCTGTAACTATATTTGGAGATACCACATAAATGTCTCTCCGTCCAGCTGACATAGCTACCATGATCATAAATAGTTGTCCTGTGCATTGAGTAAATATCTAATTAATCCCGGAGAAAATACAATGATTTGACTGACCTGTTATAGAAACTACTGAATAAACACGGCGCGTACAAATCTGTGTTCATATTCGGCTATATGCGTGGTGGCACGACACTGCTGGATCATGTGATTGGTCAGGACAAGCGCGCCATCACATGGTATGAGCCACTGGCTCCTATCTACGGACACATGTACTCTTTACCTAAATCTAGGATACACCATTGGATTGTGTTTGATCCAAAAGGCTCCACAGAATTCAGGTAAGCATTTGTATTAGAACGGCCAGATGATTTGATATGAGTTACTCATATGGTTCCAGGTTAATCATCCTTTTCAATCGTTTGAATACTTGCACAAGGAAAATATTACAAACTTTCAAAATAAATGTTAAGAGATATTTTTCGATTGGCTGAAATTTTGTGGCTGATTTTTGTTATAGAACAATTGGTAAATGGGAGATGGAGCATCTCGTCGATTTCTTCACCAATCTCTTCTCGTGTAACTTGGACAAGATTCCGGTCGATTTTCTCAGCTGCTCTTTCTTGATTCACACTAAAGCCATTAGCGACTATGTATCATGCTTCAAAAATCAGACTACTTTCTACGACGAAACTGCTAAAAGAACTAAGGTATTTTGGGAGTCAGATTGTTATGATATGACGGGAATAAGTAAGTTCTGTGAAATACATTCTGAAACAAGAAGCTTTCACGTGGGAAATGCTATTCGCAGACATTGTGATGTTTTCATGGAATACACGAGGGATTTGGTGAAACTCAAGGGTTCAATTGCTGTCACACCGGAGTATCTCTCTCAGCAGATCAAGGAAGCCACGGGATACACGATGATTCCATCACAAGCGACTGCCTTTCTCAAACAGCAGATATGTATTGATCGTATTGGCAAGATAGTGCGCCAATGCAGCCAATCGACGCATTTAGAAGAACAATGCGCCAGTAAACAAATACGAGCCGCTAAGGTTCTGCGCATCAAAATGCCAAATATGGAAGCAATAATCCAGGCAGTCCCTGATATTTATATACTGCACTACGTCCGTGATCCAAGGGCTATAGCCAAGTCCCGGATGACATTAAGCGAAAATGACGCAATACAACCGGATCGTTGGGTTGACGTGACACGTGAGCTATGCGATGAGATGCTCACTGATATGTTAGCCGCAACGAACCTCAACCGCACTTATCCAGGCGTCATTCAGCGATTACGTTATGAGGACCTGGTCCTCAATCCAGAGGACGGTCTCGATCGACTGTATGGATCATTTGGGGAGTCTTATCCACCCGAACTGCATAAGTGGCTGAAAGAAACAATGAACGCCAATGAACCTTTTGACAATGCGGACGGTGGGACCTTTTCAGTGGAGCGCAGCAATGCCTCAGCGCACATTGAAGACTGGCGCAAATATCTCCCTGCAAAATACGTTGACAAAGCAAACATTTATCCAGGGTGCAAACAAGTGCATTAGGATACACATTTTAGTGCTAACTTGCCTATGAACGCTGTAGATGTTAATTTAAACAAATGTCTATAAATATCGAACGACTAGTTATGTGTTCTTACACAAAATGGAACCGTGCTAATTTCATTTTGCAATTGTTAGGTCAGTACGGATTTTTTTTGCAGGTGAAACAGGTGAAAACGACAATCTAACATGTGCTTTATAAAAATTTGTCGGTCCGTTTATGTGGCTGTCAATGTATCCTTGTCCTCCCTAAGTTGGTCCACATTTGCAACTTTCACTGGGAAACTGAGGCTGTGCATTAAAGATGGCAAGGCATAAACCTGAATCTAATGCCATGCATTGCACACATTTCGGTATTGAGAGGACTGTTGAGTCAAGATTGGAATCAGGGAAATGTCCGGGCGAGGGTTTAGTGGGACATGGTGAGTATTTGGGTAGGATCAGGACGTGAATGAGGAGATCTCGTAACCAACTGCCGTGCTACGCCGAATTTCTGGACCGAGATATTGCGGATTGATTCCGATGACCATTCATTGTTTTTAAGCCACACTACAAGTGGAATGCACACGATCGCGCACAGAATATTTAATATTCCTGTTTGAAGCATCAACCTCATTCTCAAATAAACATCGCAAAACAATGACAAGGATCCCGACCAACATTCGTCTTTGATTTTTCCTTTCGACTTAGCGGAAGATATGGTAGGAATGAGATGAATTTGTTTGAAGAGAGAAACGTGTGTTCATATATTCTCAATCTTAAAACTGGTAGCGGCATTACCAGTGGCCTTGGTAACATACAAATAGTCATCGACATCAACTCATGTAACCAACTTATCAATTCATACAATGATGAAGGTGATGATAATGATGATGATGATGATGATGATGACGACTATGATGATGATGATGATGATGATGATGATGATGATGGAAAGCAAGTTCCCCACCGACCTGTAGCCGCGCACGACGGTAATATAAATATATACCGTCGTGATTGAGGATATGTGGGTCGTGTGGCAATTTTTGTATTTCGCGTGCATATAGCTTCTCATCAATGTTGTGTACTTACGTAAATATATATGTCGACAAATAAGATGAATATCCGCTAAACCGGACTATTTTGGTTATCCACTGTCTCGTGATTATTTAGCAATTGTCAAATGAACTTTTAGAATCACAACTTTCGTTCACGGCAGCCCCAGTTTTGGAGATATGACGTCACATTACGCAGTTTCATTTTCACTCGCCATGTGGCTGCAGGTCCCGGGGGAGGGGGCACTTAAGTATAAAGAGGTAGTATACATGTGTCGGGGTAGGTTTTTTTTTTCGGCCTCCCGACGGGTTTTGTTGACCTCATAATTGTAGGATGGGGTATGCTCTTGCCATTTTTACCTTGTATGACGGGTACAGATTTTTGAGATGCCGGGGCACACCCCTACGCAGGACAAGGCCAAGTGCCCCCTCCAGACTGCGGGAATCAATAAGTGTTATCTTTTTTTAAATGTCAATGTGATATCGTTGAATACATATCGCCCTTCAAAGTAGATATTTCCAAAAGATAATCATTGACAAAATGACACATATACTTAAATAATAAATTCAGAAAGAAAAAGTTCGCTTGCGGAGAACCTTGTCTGCGCATGCGCGCAGAAACCGATCTTGTCGTTCAAAATAAACATGAACTTTTCAGAATTTGTGTGGCTGGATTAAATCGCCTTTGACGAAATCTCACACGTAAACTAACTCAACTTGTTAATAAACATTCAATTATGTGAAAAATTATTCTTCATATGTACGTGTCTGTAATAATCGTGTATTATTGGAACTCATGTATTGTCGCGCCGCATTTGGTTACGATCATCGCACGACGTTGACCGCACAAAGCGTTTCAATGTGCATTTCATCAAAAATCAACAAAATCCTGTTTTGAAGATAATAAAATGGAAGCACAATAAAAATTTCACCATATTGGCATATAATGCATCTTTAAAGATTTGGGGCAATTTTTATTTGTTTCCATTTTCATGTAGTTGCTGGAATGACTTGTTTACATTATCGATCAGACGTACGGCAATTACCTATTCGAACCAACAGACACTGACTCACACAAAACTATCTCCCACATTTTGCAAGTGCGTCTGTTGGGGGGAGCTCACTTGTGCACCTTGCTTGGCCCGTTTTCACCAACCACGCTGAGCTTAAGTCACGTTTCCTTATTCCGCAATAATATTTATGAGATTAAATATAATTTGTGGTTACAATTTAGGACTTACATTTCTGTGCAGCTGACGTTTGACATATCGCCTCTCGTTCTCGGTACTTGATGAGTGCCGGGTTAAAAATCATAATGAGATTTTTATAAATCATAATGAGATTTTATCGTTGTATATATACAAAACAGTATCGCCATCTTCTGAATGTATGACTGACTATTTTTCTATGATATTTAGCAGTCGCTATACTTTGCATGTGACACCAATGTCATGTACACATCACCGACCCTAGGACATGTGTTCGCTGTCAGCTTAGCAGTGACTAGAAGAAAAGGGTATCGAGCGAAATATCTCGCTTCGCAGACAGATTGTAGTCTCTTTCGGCCAATTACATAAACTGTCGCTTTATCTCTCATTTAAAGATCAAAACTAACGTTTTTTGGCATATCCGATTTGTATGTTGCAAAATGTAGGAAAATATCTTTTAATCTGACCACGGTAGATAATTTTACATTCTCTCAAGTACTGTGGACATAAATCCGCTGAGAATGTGGTGCTCGGGTTTAATTCCGATCGAATTCCCAGAGTCCATTTTGCACCAGTTGGTCGCTAGGAGGCAGGTCGCGTGACGTCACGTTTGCGGCTCGTCCCAAAACAAATTCGAAGGCGGTATTTCGGAAGCTGAGAAAACATTATACGATCCGCGATTTTTTCCCTGCAACTTTCCTTTCTACTGATAGGTATCTATTAACATGTCGTCATCAGATGAAGATTATGAAGCCCCATTAGGTGAAATGGGTATTTATTTGAGCCCACACAATTGCGAATAACAAACAAGTCAGATAATGATGTTGGGAGCTCAGAAACGGATTCCGATTCGGAAAATGAATTCAGCAAAGACGCTTTGACTTTCAGGCCAGTGGGAGTGTGGTGGGTAGAAATTTTTCTTCTCTATTAGTCTAAATGGATTAGCACCGGTAGAAATAACATTTCCGTGTAATGGGGTCTATCTGGCCCACACACCCAAGTCAATAAATTCACCCAGCGCGTTCCCCGAGCGATAGTGACATGTATGATAATATACATAATTGACTTGGGTGCCTGTGAACTGGCCCCTTTCAGAATTTAGACGTCCTGTTGATATATCTCTCATCAGTGTATATTTAAAAGACTAAGTCTACTCTTTTGCTCACAAATAAAGTCAGAATGCTGAGAAGAACTGAATCATGGACAAACATGGACTGCTGGGTCAGCTTTTGTTATGTGAATGATCTAACTTGGAGTTCAAAATGGCTAAAGCTTGATTTGGGCAACCTTTCAGGTGTAGCTGTAACAACTGCGATCAGATGACCACATTGCAGGAATGTGTTTGTTGTCGAAATTACCCGAAGATTGGCAACAATAGAAGAGTGGCCATGTATGACCAAACATCCAGGGTTCAAGTCAACCTGCTTGGACCGTTATGTCCTGCTTGCATGGAAATTCGAGTTCATACAGATAGATGGACATATAGGGGATGAAGTTAACACAAATGAGTTAGTTATGCCTTTATTGAAGCACTTATAAGACACACAGCCACTTCTGGACATGGACAATGTGTATCCCAAGTGTCCATGTTGTGCAATACATTTGGTAATCACGTTCAGTGCTACATGACAACAAACAGCAAAACCAGCAATACATTTATATCTGGAGTACATAGTTGACAAAAAAAAAAGAGTTAAAAAAAACATTACTTTCATATTACCCTAAGAAATAATCAATTCTTTTTTACTCCAGGTTATTCAGATATTTGGCCTATCGCCGTTTCATCTACTGGGTGTGGCACAGATTAGGTAGACATAACAGAAAAGTATTGCCATCATGTGTCTTAAACAAAATAAGATCTACATTCCCAGAAAGTATTGCCATCATGTGTCTTAAACAAAATAAGATCTACATTCCCAGACCCAGAGGGCCTTTACAGAGGATATCTAGAAAGTAGCCGAGTAGATTTTGTTTGCATGATTGAAGCGGCATCGCCGTGCTCCCACAAGGATGTCCTTTGCTGGCTTTTCAAATTGAGCAGCAATAGGGGGCGGAACACTCCTTTCCACAGAAAGAACTTTCGCCAGTCTGTAATTGGGATATTTCTCATGAAGCACAAACACTTCAGTAATGAGGTTGTCAACATAATCTGAAGCATAACCAGTTAATAAAAAGATTAGTAATAAATTGTCTTTGAATCATTAAATGGAATGTTTGATCTTTTGTGCCAGTATAATTACCCTATGGGCATGGCAGAGACTCATAATAAATTTATCTTAATAAATACCAGCATTACATTATTGTTTAACTCATATTTACATATATTGAAAACAAATCCTGTGATATATACCAATCAAAAGTGATGGGAACTTTGACAGGCTTCACCACTGGATCCCCCTGTCTGGACTTTGGAAAGGACACTCCCCATTGTGCCTGGCCTTGTTGAGTGACTGCCTGAGCTCTATTGGAGTTTTCATTAAAATGCAAAACTGCAAGGAGTAATCTGGAAGTAAAGCACCAACAGTAGCAGATATAGCCTGGTGGTCTGGCATGCCTATGTGAGCTCACAATACACCAGCATGTCATAACTTTATAAGGACCAACATAAACCCGTGTTTTACATCAGGTATTTGCAATATATACCACACTACAGTCACAGCAAAGCTCAAATTACCTTGCTTCCATAGTGGCAAAGGGAAAGTGTACACTCTTGGGCACGAAGAAGATCACCACCTTGTGGAAAGATTCTAAGCTGCCAATTTCTTTCAGAAGGTGTTTGCTGTTCATGACCAGGGCCATCCTCTAGCTCAATGTCACTATAAAACCAAAGTTGTAGGTGCTTTATTAGGCTTATGAGAGAGCACTGATTTTGTATAAGTATGCAATACAATTCCACTGTTTACAGGGGTATTTTCAAAGTAATCTTTCTCTTACATTTCCTGGTGCACTGCATGTTCATCCATATCATCCTCGTCACTTTCCATGTCGAATATAGACATCTAGGTGACTCAATATACCTACAAGCAAGCATGTTTGAACTCCAAACGATTTGTGGGAGCCCTCTACCGGTTCAGTTGAGCTGGCCTCTATCTCGGGCACACCTGTCATCTCCTTTTCACATTCACTGGAGGCATCAAGCATCTCAGCTCCAGTTAACATTTCATGCAGCACCTACAAACAGAGGCATCATGTGTTTCAGTGTCGACCAGTTGTACACCAATGATATTTCCCAAATAGGGGGATCAAAATCACCTATATCAATATACTTCTATGTACAGACTGTCTAATTTATCCTATGACATCAGTAGTACTCATGTAAATGGACCAATTAAACACAGAATGTAGTGTATCCAAATCCCTTAACAATAAACAGGCAATGTCAAGCAAGCATTTTGAGATCACATTGAAACACCAGTTATTCTGTTATTGAGCCATGCCCATGGGGCCTTTCTTTACTGTGTTTACAAGTGATGCCTTAGCCTTAACACGGCCATGTCATTTGGGTCGTATGATTATTCATATAAGAAATAAATTTTGCTGTCAATCAAATACAAAGGCACAACCATGACTGGGATTTAGTGGGAATGAAAATTGAATGGTCCTATCTGTCTTACCTGTTGACGTCGTCTTTTCTCAAAGGCACCTCATGTGGAGTCCTCCCTTTCCAACACAAAATCATACCTGCGACCCAAAACAACCCTTCTCCCACCCCGATTTTCCAAATCCAAACTTTATCAATTTGAACCTTTTTTTCCCTTTTTCCCCACTTTTCCTTCTCAAAGACTTCCCCCAAAACCTGGCTTTTTTCCCCATATGAGCAAAACTCTTTGGAAATTTTACATTAAACTTCTAAAACTACAAGGAGTATCTGGTTTTCCACCAACCACAGTATAATGGTGGTCCCCCCCTCTTTCCTATGTGAGCTCACAATACATCAGCAATGTCATAGTTTTATAAGGACCCCAAACCTAAACCCCTTTTTAGATTCAGGTATTTGCAATGATATACCACAATACTTCAACGAGCAAACAAAAGCTCAATTAATCTACCTTGCTTCCATAGTGGCAAAGGGAAAGTGTACACTTGGGCACGAAGAAGATCACCACCTTGTGGAAAAGATTCTAAGTCCTTTTAGCCTGGAAGCTTACCACTGTCTCAAGGAAGGGCCCATCCTCTAGTGGTTGAAATCTCCACATCGCAACCAGTTGTAGGTGCCTTTATTAGGCTTATGAGAGAGCACTGATTTTTATAAGCTGCAATACAATTCCACTGTTTACAGGGGTATTTTCAAAAGTAACTATCACTTACATTTCCTGGTGCACTGCATGTTTTTCATCCATATCATCCTCGTCACTTTCCATGTCGAATATAGACATCCAGGTGACTCAATACCTACTTACAAGCAAACATGTTTGAACTCCAAACGATTTGTGTGGAGCCCTCTACCGGTTTCAGTTGAGCTGGCCTCTATCTCGGGGGCACACTGTCATCTCATTTTCATTTTTCACTGGAGGCATCAAGCATCTCAGCTCCAGTTAACATTTCATCATGCAGCACCTACAAACAGAGGCATCATGTGTTTCAGTGTCGACCAGTTGTACACCAATGATATTTCCCAAAATAGGGATCAAAATCACCTATATCAATATACTTCTATATACAGACTGTCTAATTTATCCTATGACATCAGTAGTACTCATGTAAATGGACCAATTTAAACACAGTATGTAGTGTATCCAAATCCCTAAACAATAAACAGGCAATGTCAAGCAAGCATTTTGAGATCACATTGAAACACCAGTTATTCTGTTATTGAGCCATGCCCATGGGGCCTTTCTTTACCTGTTTACAAGTGATGCCTTAGCCTTAACACGGCCATGTCATTTGGGTCGTATGATTATTCATATAAGAAATAAATTTTGCTGTCAATCAAATACAAAGGCACAACCATGACTGGGATTTAGTGGGAATGAAAATTGAATGGTCCTAGCTGTCTTACCTGTTGACGTCGTCTTTTCTCAAAGGCACCTCGACGTTTTACTCGATCCTGGTTCACACCCATGTAATTGAAAATCGTTGGCATGGCACCTTGGCGAAACCTAGTTTGTGTAGAAAAGCCCAGACTTTTGAGCAGCTCTGGGTCAGTTTCATAGGCGTCCCTCTCAAAGTGGTCGGAGCAAAGGACAGTTGTTTTGGTCGGCTTCCAATCCTTCCTCTTCACCTTTGCAATCCAATTCTTGTGCATGTTTCGGTCTTTCGGGAACCGAAAGAAACTCTTACCCGACCTCTCGTCGTTTCTACACCCAACCGGACACAACAATAAGGCATAGTCCAAACTGTGAGTGTAACAAGCCGTGAAGACTTTTTCATAAACCATCAACGAGCCGCGACAACAATGGCGAACCTTGTTGACATTCTTGATCAGCGAGCACAGAGCAGCGAACGTGACGTCACGGGCCAAATAATTCCGAACGTTGCCGAGCGGGATGTTCAACGCGCGAGGAAGATGAAAACATACACTTTAAAATCATTTTTTAAAGGAATAGGGTGCTCCAAAGTAACCGCTATTGATATGAATACCATTATTGAAGTTTATTCTTTCGAATTTCGATTAAAAAAAAAATTGTGTTTATGATCTTTAACATTATCATGAGCTATAATCAAACAATCACTTTTGAAATCACAGAAAGAAAGGGGGGGGGGCATGTTGATGTTAACTGTGTTAAAGTTGCGTTACGTAGTTTTGAAGATACTGAGCATGCCATAACTGCGATGAGTGATGATTCCATAATGAAAACTGTGAATGGCCCTATGAAGTCGTCTTCGTCTAAACGAGTCAACGTTATAAGAACAAATCGCGCAATTGGTCGGACTTGCTTCAAATGTGGTCAGGTTGATCACATAGCTCGCCGATGTGGAAACAAACCTAAAGCCAAACTGTGGTGTAACTTTTGTCAAAGTTCTTCCCATAATGACATTTCATGCCGAAAAAATGGGAAAAGAAAAGACGGTAGAAACAGAGACATTAAAAAACCGGAGGGGCATCTTATCGAGTTGACGAACGGGACTAAATGCAACAATGTTGCTCTCAAGAGAGGCGACAGGTCTGTGTGTCAATTATGAATGTTGATGGTAAATGTGTTCAGGCATCATTGAAAAATGCTTTCTATGTCCCATCATATCCTCAAGATGTTTTTTTCTGTTCAGGCTGCAACAGATAAGGGTGCCAGTGTTGTGTTTCACCCTGATTATGCTTAGTTGGTACACACTGATGGTACAAAATTTAACATTGAAAAACATGGTAGACTGTTTTATCTTAACACATATTGTAACAAGGTGTCATCTGACAAAATCAGCTATGCACGTGATGTTAATAGTTGGCATGCAATTCTTGGCCACTGTAATCATGAAGATGTTTTGAAGTTGGAGCAAAGATCTTGCTATAATAAGATACCCGACTCGGACGTTTACGTTGTGAAGCTCGCGACCAGCGCGCCACCTGGTTTCGTGGAAGCTAAAATGTAAATAAAAGCGCGTGGCTCAATGCTAAAAGATCGATCGGCGATGGTATGTACTAAAAAATACCGCTGTATTTCTAAACTTTAACGACTTTTTGATAGAGCCAATAAATAAAAACAAAGCCAATTACTATTGACACCTTTTTTCAATTTGTGTGACGATTTATTGACTACAATATTATTTTATGAACGTTTGAACGAAGTCGCATATATCAGTATCTACCCCAGGCCTAGCCCCGATCGGACGGTAAAATACATACTTACTAAAACGTCCTGTAGGGCTGAATTTATCCCTTTTTAAGACACAGTCGGATGTCTAGTCTAGCCTGTTTGTTGTTAAAAGATTAATCTGAATCATACTGGTTTTGTCATTAGTGTGGACATATTTGTAGCGGAATATAAGAAGTTGATTAAAATACATGCTCATGATTTCCCGATTGAATAATATTTGATTTGTCACCCGAACCTCCACCGAATCAACAAGCTGCGTTGTCGTTTGATTTTATTATGTAGTACTGTAACATGTATTCTTGCTTATTTTGAATAACAATATAATAATGAATTATTTCAGGACATATACTAAAAACATTGATGCATCATGAATTTAATCATCATTAACTCTCTCTCTCTCTCTCTCTCTCTTTCTCTCTCTCTTTCTCTCTCTCTGTATTTCTGTCTCTCTCAATCTCTCTGTCTCTGTCTCTCTGTATCACTGTCTCTCTCTATCTCTCTATCTCTCTCTGTCTCTCTCTCTGTCTCACTGTCTCTCTCTCTGTCACTCTTTCTCTCTGTCTCCGTCTCTCTCTCTCTATATATACACACACACACACACACACACACACACATATATATATATATATATATAGATATATATATATATATATATAGATATATATATATATATATATATATATATATATATATATATATATATATATATATATATATATATATATATATATATATATATATATATATATATATATATATATATATATATATATATATATATATATATATATATTTAGGTCGTTACTACTAAAACTATCCTAATAGCTTACTCAGAACAACCACAAATGAAATGAGATCATCAGCATACATAAGGAGATTAACAACAAGCACACTACAACTACACTGAACACAACAATTATTTAAAACCAGAGCTCAATTCATCCTTATAAACACTGAACAGATAGGTTGACAATATGCCTCCCTGTCTTATGCCATTACACACCAAATCAGCCAGACATAGTTCTGCCCCATCTTACACACACATCTGAGTACCATGCAACCAACCATTCTAGCAGTATATCCAGGGACACCTTTGTTCGACAAGCTCCCCCCACCACAACAATCTAAGGTGCAGTAGTTCTATATACTGGTGTGGATTTATGATAGAATAGTCCTTGTACATCTGCCATAGAGGGATTTCAAGGAACTAAGTAAACAAATATCAATACTTGATTTTTCGGAAATCTACACATACAACAGCACTTAAAACAAATAAGAGCAAAGATTTTCATGTGTGGGAAAATGTCAATGTCTTACGATTTTTTCTCTCCTTATGGTCCCTTAACTTACAGTAAGCCTCTCTCAGGGAATGATGCAACCTGATGTTCACCATAATACAGAAACATGACAACTGCATGATTCACATTGGAGTTTCTCTAATGAGACCTCTTTCGTACAACCCTGGCTTTCACTTGCTTACTGTATTATACTGTGTCAATGAATTTGCGGCAATGATCCTTAAACCTGCATAATGCATCTAGTAGGGATTTGCTTGGGACAACGAGCCTTTCCTTTGCACTTCGGTAATTATTCTGGTCATGTTTATCATTGACTACAGAAATTTTGTTGCACACAACTTAATTTCCGGGCAATATAGCCAGAGACATATGCTAGAACATTCACTTCCTGGGTGGAAAGGCCTTCGTCAATTCAAACAGTTAATAGAAACCGCGCGTTTGATCAACTGCCGCATTAGAAACAGCATATACTGATTTGGCTGCACCTATTGATCTAGTTTCTAAAGAAGGTTACAAGTATGCCATAGTATTTGCTGATGATTTCTCAGGTGCAATATTTGTGTATTTTCTGAAAGACAAAAGTGCGACAATGGATGCAACTGATGCAGCCCCATGGCGAAATATTAAAGCTATAAGGTCTGTCAATGGCTCTGAGATCACCTCAGAAGCATAGCAATCACTCCTCAGAAAGAAGGGAATAAGGCATGAGACGTCGGTACCTTATTCTACTCATCAAAATGGCACCACTGAGCAAAACTGGAGAACCTTATTTGAAATGGCTAAACTTGGCAAGAAGTTGTGACCATATGCAATAATGGCATCTGCGTATATAAGAAACAGGTGTTATAACAAGAGCGTAGTTCGAACAGGTCGTAAGCCAAATCTGTCCAACATGAGAGTGTTTAGATCTGTGTGTTATGCATACAAGCAAAACAAAACTACATTGGATTCAAGGTGCACAAGGGGTATCTTTATAGGGTAGGACAGGGGTAGCCCTGCTTATCTAGTGTATTTCCCAGAAGCTGGTAAGGTCATGAGTCATGAGAAATTCAGCTCAGAGAATGGTAGGCTTACAGATAATGAGCAACAGGTCCAACCAGATATGTTAGATAGTGATGATGATTTCAAATTACCAAGGTCTATTCCTGGTGTTGGTAAGTCATCTCATGATGATAAATCAGAATATTCTGAACCTAAAAACCAAACAGAGGCATAATGTTTTGGTAGCAATGCTAGATATCCTAGCCGGCACAATACATGAGGGATTATGCAAGTGACTTAGAGGAAAATGACCAAGTAATATCCAGCATTGATTACTGTTACAGTGTATCTGTTTTACCTCAAAGCTATAATGACCACTGGAAAGCGGCAATGAAAGATGAAATGAATTCTCTGAAAGAGAATAATACATTCACTCTGACCACCCTACCAGAAGGTCGAAAGTCAGGGGGAGGTCGTTGGGTATATACTATCAAAGAAAGTTCAAATGGTTCTCAAACTTACAAAGCTAGATATGTAGCTAAGGGTTACAGTCAAGTGAAATGAGTAGATTATAAGGAAACGTTTGCTCCAACTGCCAACCTGACCTCAGTGCGTTTTCTGATGCAGATAGCTGCACAGTATGATTTGATTTTACATCAGACGGATGTGAAAACTGCTTATCTCAATGCTCCAATTGATTGTGAAATATATGTGGAGCAAGCTGATGGTTTTGAAGTTCCCTCTGATTGTGAAGTGAAACTGGTGTACTAGTCGAACAAATCTCTGTATGGATTAAAACAGTCAGGTAGAAATTGGAACAGTCTGTTACACAGTTATTTTTTAGAAAACAATTTTGTACAGAGTTCTGTTGATCATTGTTTGCATACAAAACAAGTTGAGAGTGGACTGATTGTACTACTAATCTGGGTTGATGATCTTGTTATTGGAATAAGAAATGATGTTCTATTGAGTGATGTCAAACATATGTTGAAAGCCAAATTCCAAATGAAAGATCTTATTTCTTAGGTATTAACTTTGTTAAGATGAATCAAAGAAGGTATTTATGCAAAGTTCTTGAGAAATTTAAATTGTTTGATTGTAAGCCAAGGTCCACTCCTTCTGTGCAAAAGCTCGAGTCAGATGGTGATGAACTCTTTGACCCTAGAAAGTAACGTGAAGCTGTTCGTAGTCTGATATATGCCATGATATGTACTCTACCTGATCTTTGAGTGGTTTAGATAAATATTGTGACGACTTGGAAACAATCCCACCAAGTACACTGGGTGGCTGTCAAACAAGTGTTGAGATATTTGAAGGGTACTATTGACTACCAATTGTGCTATAGGAAAAGTGAGGATGGTATGAGGGTAATAGGCTACAGTGATGCTGATTGGGCATCATCAACAGATGATAGACGTGGTATTACTGAATATGCTTTCAGTTTGACCACAAATGGTCCTCTGATTTTCCCACTGTTGCCTTGTCATCGTGTGGGGCAGAATAAATGGCACTAGCAGCTACTAATCAGGAAAGCTTGTACCTCACCCATTTGTTGAAAGATATTGATAAAGTGTGTGAGGATGCAATTGATTTGGCTAAAAATCCTGTCAACCACCAAAGATCAAAGCATATTGATATTCGTTATCATTTCATACGTAGTGAGGAGGTCAATGGTCAAATAGTTCTCAAATATTACCCAACCAATGACATGGTGGATGAAATAATCACTAAGTTTGCCACCAAGTTCAAGTTAGCCATATTAAAAAGCTTATTTGGTCTGCCTTAGGGTAGTAGCTTTTTTGTAAATGTGAATGCATGTACTTTTTATTTTGTATATTTCTGACTGTTCAAATAACGTTGTTGTCAGAGTGACACATCTATTTTTAGGTTCAATATATATGTTTGATTGCACATAACACATGTTTATGTAACTTAGTTTGTAAAGATATGAGATCAAGTGGGTGTGTTGGATAGTAGTGATCTCTATCTGTTGTTACCCGCTAAAATACGGGACTTGTTTATCGGCGCCACCTGGCGTTATATATTATTGTAATATGTGTCGCACTAAAAAGCCCCGAAGAATTACTTCTTCCGGTTATGGCGAAGCACGATGTTTTGCCTTTTCTTTTAACCGTGCCCTCATCATGGCAGAACGTGGATATCTAACAGAATACCGCTAAGTCACGGCTCAGCGTTTTTAGACAGAACTTAGACTTAAGTCAGTTGGTGAATACGGACCCATGACATTTGAATTCATCATTCCTTTATCGTTAATCCTGAGGGAATTCCGTTGTGAACTATTGATCTGGCCGGTCAGTTTTTAATTCCAATTGGTCTATCCTCTCTTGTAACTATTTTATTGTCGCTGTGCCAGGGCAATTATGCAGACTCTGATGTTACGTCTTGTGAAGCGCTTATTAATGTCATTATTCCTTCCATTACGGTTAGTGAAGTTTTGCGAATAATACATGACTATAATCCAAACTATAATGCGCAGCCAAACATTTCCGGTGAAAATTTGCAAACGTTGACCGAAATTCAACGAGCAGGGAATGGTCGTTTAATCGACTGACACATATAGGAAAGACTGATTTTATATAAATTTACGATTGTCGTTTTCGTGTGTTTTCTCTCATCATCAGTTGTGAGGGGATTCCTTTTTGTTAAGCTAGAGCTCCGTTGAGGGTGTTATTTTGATATTTGAAATGGCAGATTTAGGGTAAATGAAAAAGGAAATAGAGGGATGTAAATGATAGAGAGTGGAAGCGATATTTCTGTGGCGCGTTCATTTAATAGCCGTAGGTAGAGTTTATCTGGGCCAAATGTCTTGTTTGGTTTTAGTTT
The DNA here is from genome assembly GCA_034190875.2 of Urechis unicinctus. Classification (NCBI taxonomy): domain Eukaryota; kingdom Metazoa; phylum Annelida; class Polychaeta; order Xenopneusta; family Urechidae; genus Urechis; species Urechis unicinctus. The sequence continues at coordinate 24,147,559 of CM067347.1, forward strand.
TAGGGTTTCATCCTGACTAAAACGTATCCTCTCTAATTATTCCTCATAACCACGTTGAATAATCTAATTGGTTCCATAAGTCCTGCTATCTCGTCTGTAAATATTGATACAAAGTCATTATTAAGTCAATGTGTGCTTTCTTTGTCTTCCGAAATAACATTATTGGCACTATCCAATAGAGGACCTGTGTTTATTTTTAGTTTCATGATCGCAGTATTGTTCGGATTTTGAGACGTTTAATGCTAATGTTTTTATAGTTATCATTATTACGCAATCAATGATATTTTTTTTTAGATTTGTTACTGATTTCGGTGAAGTGCAATCTATTGACAGCAGATATAGGTTTGAGATGAAGCTACGTAGTCCATTGGAAAACACCTTTTTTATCAATAGTAGTTGCGTCCACAGCAACCACTAGCTCAATATCCACAGCAGACAAAACTATACGAATCAAACATTTATGAATAAAGGAAATACGCACCATTTACATTTTCATCAAAATCCAATTCTTCCTCCGTTTTTCAATGAAATCTTAGCCAGTTTTAAGTAAGGAACTACGTTACTTCCTCGCGTGAATAATTGTGATTATATAGTTACGGGTTATATGATTATTATGGATAAGCGAGTACACTGCGTGTATGTAAACTAAATGCTGACATCTGAGTTTATGCCAGGGGCAGCTGTAAGTATCCTGTATTAACAGCTGGGCTCATCACCGAAGTATCCTACTTGATGTCACTATCCAATAGAGGACCTGTGTTTTACGATCGTAGTATTATTCGCGTTTTGAGACGCTCAATGACAATGTTTTTTGTTATCAAGATGTGTCATAAAAATAATAATTACCTGAACACGTATGAAAAAAATTCATTGATTTACCCAATCTTCTGCGTCCTCGTCTATTTCACAATAAATTGTATATATTTCAACATGAGATCAGGTAGGTGGGGAAAATGCTTTCCATCATCATCATCATCATCATCATCATCATCATCATCATCATCATCATCATCATCATCATCATCGTCGTCGTCGTCATCATAATCATTGTATGATTTATTATATGAGTTGATGTCGATGACTATTTGTATGTTACCAAGGCCACTGGTAATGCCGCTACAAGTTTTAAGATTGAAAATATATGAACACACGTTTCTCTCTTCAAACAAATTCATCTCATTCCTACGATATCTTCCGCTAAGTCGAAAGGAAAAATCAATGACGAATGTTGGTCGGGATCCTTGTCATTGTTTTGCGATGTTTATTTGAGAAAGTTTGAGAGAGTTTGATGCGTCAAACAGGAATAATAAATATTCTGTGCGCGATCGTGTGCATTCCACTTGTAGTGTGGCTATGTGTCAATATTATTGTTTTGAAAGCTGAAAAACGATGATCGATCATCGAAATCAATCCGCAATAACTCGGCCAAGACATTCGGCGTAGCACGGTAGTTGGTAACGAGATCTGCTCATTCACGCCCTTATCCTACCCAAATACTCACCATTTCCCACATAACCCACGCCCTGACATTTCCCTGAGTCCTCCCGATACCAAAATGTGTTGAATGCATGGCATTAGATTCAGGTTTATGCCTTGCCATCTTTAATGCACAGCCTCAGTTTCCCAGTGAAAGTTGCAAATGTGGACCAACTTAGAAAGGACAAGGATATATTGACAGCCACATAAACGGACCGAATTTTTTTTATAAAGTACATGTTAGATTGTTGTTTTCACCTGTTTCACCTGCAAATAAAATCCGTACTGACCTAACAATTGCAAAATGAAATTAGCATTTTGTGTAAGAACACATAACAAGTCGTTCGATATTTATAGACATTTGTTTAAATTAACATCTACAGCGTTCATAGGCAAGTTAGTACTAAAATGTGTATCCTAATGCCTTCAGCACTTGTCTGCACCCTGGATATATGTTTGCTTTGTCAACGTATTTTGCAGGGAGATATTTGCGCCAGTCTTCAATGTGCGCTGAGGCATTGCTGCGCTCCACTGAATAGGTCCCACCGTCTGCATTGGCGTTCATTGTTTCTTTCAGCCACTTATGCAGTTCGGGTGGATAAGACTCACCAAATGATCCATACAGTCGATCGAGACCGTCCTCTGGATTGAGGACCAGGTCCTCATAACGTAATCGCTGTATGACGCCTGGATAAGTGCGGTTGAGGTTCGTTGCGGCTAACATATCAGTGAGCATCTCATCGCATAGCTCACGTGTCACGTCAACCCAACGATCCGGTTGTATTGCGTCATTTTCGCTTAATGTCATCCGGGACTTGGCCATAGCCCGTGGATCACGGACGTAGTGCAGTATATAAATATCAGGGACTGCCTGGATTATTGCTTCCATATTTGGCATTTTGATGCGCAGAACTTTAGCGGCTCGTATTTGTTTGCTGGCGCATTGTTCTTCTAAATGCGTCGATTGGCTGCATTGGCGCACTATCTTGCCAATACGATCCATACATATCTGCTGTTTGAGAAAGGCAGTTGCTTGTGATGGAGTCATCGTGTATCCCGTGGCTTCCTTGATCTGCTGAGAGAGATACTCCGGTGTGACAGCAATTGAACCCTTGAGTTTCACCAAATCCCTCGTGTATTCCATGAAAACATCACAATGTCTGAGAATAGCATTTCCCACACGAAGGCTTCTTGTATCAGAATGTATTTCACAGAACTTACTTATTCCCGTCATATCATAACAATCTGACTCCCAAAATACCTTAGTTCTTTTAGCAGTTTTGTTGTAGAAAGTAGTCTGATTTTTGAAGCATGATACATAGTCGCTAATGGCTTTAGTGTGAATCAAGAAAGAGCAGCTGAGAAAATCGACCGGAATCTTGTCCAAGTTACACGAGAAGAGATTGGTGAAGAAATCGACGAGATGCTCCATCTCCCATTTACCAATGGTTCTATAACAAAAATCAGCCACAACATTACAGCCAATTGAAAAATATTTCACCACATTTATTTTGCAAGTTTGTAATATTTTGCTTTGCGCTAGTATTCAAGCGATTGAAAAAGATGATTAACCAGGAACCATATGAGTTAAACATATCAAATCTACCATCTGGCCGTTCTAATACAACTGCTTACCTGAATTTACCTGAGTCTTTTGGATCAAACACAATCGAATAGTGTATCCTATATTTAGGTAAAGAGTACATGTGTCCGTAGATAGGAGCCAGTGGCTCAAACCATGTGATGGCGCGCTTGTCCTGACCAATCACGTGATCCAGCAGTGTCGTGCCACCACGCATATAGCCGAATATGAACACTGATTTGTGCGCGCCGTGTTTATTCAGCATTTTCTATAACAGGTCAGTCAAATCATTGTATTTTCTCCGGGAATAATTAGATATTTACTCAATGTTCAGGACCACTATCTTCGATCATGTCAGATATGTCAGCTGGATGGAGAGACATTTATGTGGTATCTCCAAATATAGTTATAACAATATGAACAACAGTTAGCCGGGTAAATGAGTTGTATGCATCGACGGAAGACCATTGTTGTGCAATTGTAATGTGAAAAGACATCGCAGTGAAACCTATTCATAGTAATAAATTACTGAGAGATCATTATCTGTTTCATCTGCAATTCAACATCATAAGAGGTAGTTTTCGGAATTCAGGGTTCTTCATATGGCAACGTGGTTTACCTGACGGACTACAGACCAGCTGGCTTCAACCATCTCAGTGTCTCCCTCGTTGTACGCCTGGTCGTCTTCACGGGACATCCTTGCTGCAATAAAAAAATGCCAAAGCCCCATTACTGAAGGGACACAGCATGATGCCTGAAATCATCTTCGGTTTGATACCCGATTACTTATTATTAAAGAGCAGAGTGATAGGGCGGCTGACTTCTCGTTTCTTCAAACGAAAAACAATTATACGAAGGCTGCAAAGTGAGTGTATGAGATAATATCGGTTAAATACATAGCTAGGTCTGTACTAGATTGGATTGGTATCATTATCAGGCAAACTCAATGTAGACGAGATTTAGCCGACTCACCCATCTCGCCTGTGTATGGTGTCGTGTATACAGCAAATGTGATGATACAGACAACTGAGGCTAGCCAAGCCAGGCGATAGCAGGTTTTCTCTAAAGTAGCCATCCGTATTGACCGCGAACATACTCTATGGATGACGCGAACAAAGACAGTTGTGGCAGGCTGTGAGTGAACAAGACATGATATGATATAAACAATGTTGAGATGTATGAAAACATCAAATCACCATTAACAAAGAGTGTCCTTCATTCAATTATCACCCTCTCTGGTACATCGCTTCGCTTTAAATAATGTTCGTGGCGATGTTGCCGATGGTGTCCTGTTAATTCCAATTTCTAAACGTGCGCTTTTAATTTCACTTTTTGACTGTGCGCTATTACTTTTAATATTTGGTAAAACATTGTCACTTTATATTTCTCGTCGAGCGATATTGTCTTCATCGCCAGGTGATGGCGCTTTTGCCTTTTACTTCTGATTGCACGTTGTCACTATTCTATTTCTGATCGCGGCATCGCTGCTTTACTTTTATGTTCGAGCGCTGTTATCTTTGGTCCTGCGCAGTTCCTTAATCTTTTTCGTCTGGGCGACGCTGAGAGTTTTTCGGGTCGCGCTCTGCTAGTTTTATCACATTTTGACGGGCAGTTGCGTGCCAGTTGGCCCAAGACCTAGCGCCGGCATAATATCTGGGATTTACTATTAACCCGATGGCACCTTATTTGCTTATTGTTGATCTTATTCCTGCTGTGGCCTCTGACAACTTTTAAACGCTTTATTGATTGAAAATGACCTGACTAAGAAGAGTCAACGCAGTGGTAGAGCGAAGTAATATGCTGTTGATTAAAGGTGCATTTTTTTCCAAAAAAATGGCATGCGGTCAGAATTTAAAAATAAACGTTTTCCGAGAGGATTTTAATAGGGCTGCTTGGAAACAACGCCATCTGCCGGTCGCCTGTCTTGATGTTGCGTCATGAGATTTAGTTCGAGTTGTATTTGGGTTTCCTTTTCTCCTTGTCTGATCGGGTTATTTCGGCATAAGGCTTTAATAGTTTTGCCATTTCAACTTTTCCCTTTTTTTGGCAACGGTCTCTCATTGTCTCCAGCGTGGGCTTCTTTTTCGTTAAGTAAGGGGAGTAAATATGGGCTCCATTGAAAGGGTAAGGGGTGGGGGGTGGTGGTGGTGGTGGGGGGGGGGGGGGGGTGTTAAATGCCGGCTAGGGCAAAAAGACCATTGTGCCCATAGGTACACTGCCAATAATTTATCACTAATTAGATAAAACGTTACTTAAAACCTTTGTCCTTTATATTCTTTGCCTGTAAACTATTCCATTGACTCACAATGCGATTGGAAAAGCTATTTCTTCCTAATTCTTTCGAGGCCATGGGTTTTGTCAAGGTGTATGAATGACCCAGAATATGAAAAAAACATATCATCTTCCGGAATAACATTACTTGTTCTAACCAATAGGGGACTTGTGGTTTCTTTAGTTTTTATGATGGTGGTTTTGGTCGGGTTTTGTGATGTTTAATACATATGTTCAATGTTTGTATAGTTATTGTGATTACGCAATCATTGATTTTTTGTGGATTTATTAAGGGTAACTCAAATGGAGCCCGCTGTCGGTTGCCCGCTACGCTAACAATGATTCCAAGTAATGTGAGTAAAATCATGACTTAGTCCATTATCATTGAATAAGGTGCTAAACAATATATATATATATATATATATATATATATATATATATATATATATATATATATATATATATATATATATATATATATATATATATATATATATATATATATATATATATATATATATATTAAATCAAGCTCATCGGTTTGAAAAGTATATGCTAAGATAAGTGCTGATGATGAAAAACTTTACTCATGTTTATGAATGAATTTACACCGTATTGCGAATGTTGAAAGTTATTTTCATTGATAGTTGGTGTAATGTCACACATTATCTACAATCAGCAACAGCAGTGGTACTCGTACCAACATGAACGGATAACATCAACTTTGTGAGTATTCACCCGGGGATACAGTCGCTAAATATTCTGCCTCACCTATTGTTTTCAAGTGACTGAAGCTTCAACAAACACCCAGTTGCTTTGCAGTATGTTCCTACGGTAATTCTGGCTGCATTTTTTGTGCAGAGCAATGGAATGGCGGCAGATATGCGTTTAAAAAGAAGCCATGCATTCCATTGGATAACACCGCATCGATCAGTGGTAGCAAGATGTATCCAAAGATTAATACCCGCCGAAGACAACTCTAAACAAAACACATAGCCGAAGTAATGAATAAAGGAATTACGCACTATCTCCAGCCAATTCCTCATGGGTATCTCAGTGAAATCCTAGCCTGTTAGATGTCTAATGGACGGATGAATGATGGAAATATGCGAGCCGTCTCAATGTTAACATCTGTTTTTACGTTCGCGACAGCTGCCATATGCCAAAACCGGCTGCCACGAGCTAGCTCTATAATGTTATAACATTTAACATCACCGTCCGACTGGGGCTATTGTGGTTGGTTTACTGATAATATAAACGGATGGTGAAAGTGTACACAGTTTTTCTGTGTCGATCACCACCATGAAACATGGTGGCAGCGATAAAAGGGAACAATATACGTCCGGAAAAGACAGATAATTCACATTTCAAAATGCTTGGCCATTTACAGAGGGGCAGACGTCGCTGTATCCCGCTTAGAGACCTTTGAGAAGGCGGAAACAGCAGGGTTGAAATCGGGTAGTCTTGCGGAAAGTCAAAGCCACAGCAATGCTAGACAACGAAGATCGGGGGACTAAGGGAGCTCCGTGAAAGCTGACATTGAAGGCAGAACCATGTGAGATCCTAATAATGGCTCCTTACTTACCGCAAAACACGTGCTCTGTGCGGAAGGAAAGACCATTTCAGGGTGAAATGCAACAGGGAAAAGAAAGGTGACTAGAAAAACAAATGTGCGTACAGTTCGTGGTTCATGCAAAAGATAACGTCATTTGCTGACATATTCAGCGAAGAGATAGCAAAGGGTTTATAGCTATACGCTAAGAGGACTCACTTCGAGGTGGCGCTACCATGACACAAACATAAGCATATAGGAATAATGGGCTGACGTCATTGCGATTGATGGGAGCGGGAAGAATGTCGTTTTGCATGGCCTTTCTGCTGCCAAAACAAGTGGCACAATGGGCTTAAAAATAGCTTGATAAATTGTCCGCTATGCGGTACACCTATCGAAAACAGATCGCCTCTCACAGCGTCCGCGCAGTTTACGATCCTCGATCTTTCATGTCCGCACTGTAGATGGTGGCTTTAGATTGTCAGGGACATGTGAAGGTCTCGAGCCAAAAAGTTTACAGCTACGCTAAGCTGTGTGGCGATTATGAAATGACACGAAATGCACCCCATCATCAGACGACGATACCATGAAATCAACAAACGCACATGGGACTGTTGATTCAACGTCTTCGGCGTCTGTTAAAGATATGGAGTCATCTGATTGGTCGAGGCGACCACGGCTCCAAATTAAACAGAGAATTCCACGTGGTTTGAAGACACGCTATGACAAGACGCTATGACAAACCGCTTAGGGTCACAGGTGGCATCTTCACATATTTCCACGGGCGGAAGGCTTGAGTGAGCGCTCTTAGTGTGGCTATAAACTCTTTGGAGATAGGTAAGCTACCTAGCACAATGTACCTCGCTGTATATGAGTCTGTCACACCAGTCGCAGTCGCCTCGTATCGTGTACCGATTGGCATGACGAAGAAGGTGAAGACCAAGTGCGAGGAGTCCATGCGCCCTCACTGGGACAGCCGCGTGGTCGTGGGTATATGGGAGCCAGATCGTGCATTGATGCAGCAACGAATTAGCAAGGCTCTTAAATGGAGATACGTCTTGTATGAAATCAAATGCCAGCGCACTATGGAGAATGTTGCGAAAAATTGATTTTGTGTTTCAAGGAAATCGTAGGGAAAAATAGTGCAGGTGTAAATGTGTTGGGGTTTAGGCGAATCGCTGACGTTTATGTTATGAGATTGCAGTTGACAAACCAAGTATGGTAGTATTCAATAAATTTAGCTATGCCATTTTACATTACACATGATGACATAGACAGTAGTAGCTTCTTCAGTTTGTTGTGATATACTTTAGTGAATGTCATCTTGGACTTCAAACCTTGAGAAAAGGAAGGTTGTTACAGGAAGAGCTTGACTCTGGTGCTCTATGAAGACAAACGGACGATGCGCCTGTACCTAGTAGTTCTGTTTCGATCATCGTCTTGAAACATATTCCCGTTGTTGGTCGCTTGGCTAATGCTAATGCTCCACCCATGTACCAGCTGGGAACCCAGTTAATATATATGCACGCCCGGTAACGCGCGTCACAGCCGTACGATGTGGGTGAGAGATTACTGTGCCCCAGAGGTCGGAAGTCGGCCACAGCTGGTCCTTGTTTAAAATAGCTGCCGACAAAGCTAACATCAACTGTTTCGGAGTAAATTGACCAAATAAGTACACCAGGCAAACAAAGCCGGTGGCACACCCTTAACATACCAGTAAGAGCAGAAAACAGACTCTCTGTCGAATCCACAGCTGACACAACATTGGATAAGATAGAGAGAGTAAGAGGTGGAGACAATGAAACATCGCGCTCCCTGAGTTGTAGCTTCAAGTCATTTTTGAATAGAATCCTGATGCGTTTGTAGGTTCGAGTGCAGTCTTAGCGCTCCGGCCTTTTTGTACGTTTTGGAAAAAAAGGTAGAGTTCAACACTAAGAGCCTATATGTTCAAACGAAATCAGATTTACTAAACACTATTAAAGACATCACATCACTACCCATCAAATACTACGCTATACAAGTCATCACAACACTACCCATCAAATACTACACAGCTCAACAGAACGTCGATTTCGTTTTTTATGTAGCTGCTTTAATGACTCGAATGTTATCCTTTTTTGGTATTGGGACCCCAATTAATCAATAATGTGTCGCTATCAGAGCCTTGATAAACAGCTCCCGAAGTTCGTCTAGAAATATACAAATGAGTTTCGACAGGATCGAGTAACTATGCATGTCCAAATCAAACAGAGACGATATGACAAAACGCTTTGGTTGACAGGAGGCGTCTTCACATATTTCCTCGGGTGGAAGGCTTGAGTGAGCGCTCTTAGCGAAGCTATAAATTCCTGCATGGTATTACTACACGTTAATGTAAAAAAAACCCAACTAGATGCCCATGTGTACAAGGGGGAGCTTGACGAACTGTATCAAGGAGTTTAAAAAACCACAATTCAACCAATTTCATGACCATCGAACGCATATTGATGATTTTATAAGCGAATAAATTTATTAAATAAATCATGCTGTCACGGGGCCATGATAGATTGACAATTATTTGGCTGACTCAAGGAAAAGCTTTGTTTATTAAATATTACCGCGGCGTGCCATACTTGAGGCATGCCCGTGAGGCGAGCAAAGACCTTTGTACAGCCCGATGCGTAAGCCGCACTTAACTTACCAGTGAAAACGATTGAGAATGTACAATAAAATATAATAGCTTATAAGTTCAAAATGGGTTTTCGTCGAGTGAATACATTTGTATGACCATTAACGATGGAGTAACAATGTTTTAACTTGCTATTGCACTGCTGATTTACATTTGATTTACATTTTTTTTAGCTCGTAATGTGAATGGTGTGAAACAATGCATTGTTGGGTGCGCTTGCCTCCCACTGGCAATAATAATAAGCGGGTGTAATCTCTCCTACACACAGCACGGGGCTCAATGACTGGTCAATACACAGCTACACTTTCCAGAAATTTACCCCGATGGGTTTAGTGCAATTGATTTCTATAGCTTTCATTCAAAATAAACATTGACATAAAGAATTATCCAATTTATGGCGAATGAAGCAATTAATTATTCTGGCAAGAGGTAAATTTTCAGGATATCAGCAGACTAAGTTGTATAGGCCCATCCGACACCTGCATTCACTTCAATCGATTGCGGATTAATGTGTGAATTGTAATATTGCTACTTAACGTTCACTGATCCGTCAATAGTCAATAGGATAATCCCTATCTTACCTGAGTTCTGCACTATGAACTGTCTGACAATATTTAATTTAAGGATACATTATCTGTCTGAATATCAACATGACATGACATTTACATCAGTATGAATTCATCACACAGAGGTGCGAATACTGACCAATCAATGACGGGGCGAATGTACCCACGCCGGCATCGGACCAATCACATGGTACCCACGCCGGCATCGGACCAATCAAATGCTCGATGGATGCCGTGAGGAGGAGCAACGCTTACCTCCTGTCTGTCACTATAAACGGGACTTTGGCAAAGCCCTCTTTTTCATCGGACGATAGTAACTGAGTAGGCTTTCGTGCGTTACCTCACTCTCAATTAAATGCCTGGCAAAGTTCGTGGGATCAGGCGAAAGTAGCGCGTGTCCCAGAATCAACTTCTGGACGGCATGATAGAAAATTGCAAAGAAGTTGGACCTATAGTACTGGCGCGTCATTCATGTCGCATGAACCGCATATGCTTCTCAGAAGGATTTTGCCTCGTGTGGACTAGCTGCGATTCGTCTAGGTACATTGCTGGCGAATCCGGATTTGCGGAATGGATTCAGAGAGAAATGGATCCCCGACACCGGAAATAAGACCGGATATATCTCCGAGCAAGAAGCGATTCACTCGAGGCGTCAACTCCATTCGAGCTGTTATCCGATTTCGTGCTGCATTTCGCTCGCCGGTGCGCGATCAACCATCGGCGCAGCCAGCCGCGCCGCGCGTCAAACAAAAAAACACATACCAATTGGAGCCGACTGAAATCCATCGTGCCCGGCTCAGTGCCATACGACAAGTCGCCTTAGAACAACTCAGTCTGCAACTAAAAGACTACACATATGATTACGAGAACGTTAACAAATTCACCAAACTTCTCTCTGAAGCGGTGAATCACGCGGTGAAGAAACTGGATTACCAGAGATATCGCATTATTAGCAGTGTTCTCTTGAGTCAGCTGTCGGGTCAGAGTTTGAGTACAGCCAGCAGATGTCTGTGGAACCCGGATACGGACTCCTATGCGTCCGTCACTTACAAAGGAAAGACGTTCGTAGCCACAGCAATTATCTACGTGGTTTATTTAGATTAACCGACGTCACGATTCACGTAGGTTTCGTGATCATCCCTCATGTCGGATGGATTATCCGCGGCGAGCTTCACCCAGGGCAGTAATGTTCATACGTAATACATACGCGAACACATTAAAAATGGCCGCCATTTACCCACCGATGCTGTTGAGTAACAGTCTGACTGTGCTGTGTATTGAACGGTTAAATACTCGATTATGGTTAATTGTGGGAAAATTCGATCTGCAATAAAATTGTATCCCCCGCTCAACGACAGGTGTTTTGCCACGAACCAGGTATTCAGCCGCGAAACATTGCTGTTGTTATGAAACAGATATAAGGCGAGATTAGGGAGCATTTCTTATCGTATGCATTCCTACTCAAATTGCTGTATAAAATTACATTTTTTATTTAAAGTTCACTTCACACTGCCTACCTGGTGAAGTGCTAAATGGCAAACTAACTGAACAACAAATTGATACCTTGGTAGTGTACAATACCATGTCATATATAAGTATCGATAATTCACTATGTAATACACACATCAGAATTAAATGTATTACTTATAATGTACTACCCAACTCCAGAAATATCGATCATACATCACCACTCTCTAAGTACCTAGCAATTTCTTACCCAGAATAATCACAAGCAAGCCTTATATGGATGCATGTCGAAACGATGTGAGGCATTAGATGTAACTTTACGATGGTGTTATTGCAACCCCGAACAAATCATTGGAATCAGCTACCACGCCGAAAAGACCAATTAGGCTCACCTTATGTCCCTCTGAATCTTCTGTTCTGCTTCAAACATCACACGAGCCCACTGTGCTGGGTACTAGTGCAACGCCAATTGACCTGCAGCAAATGTTACTAAGACATGTGGCCCGTATTTTTTGTTTGCGATGATGGTAGCAAGCCCGTGCTACGCTACTGCCATGGTCGTGTTTATCACCAGACGGTACAAACATTATAACAGCTGTAGCCATAGCTCCGGTCGAACGGTAATATGAATAAATGCTTCGATCGGTTTCCGCATTCTCCTGCAAACAAATCCACTGTAGTGCTATGCAAAAGTAAAAAATGGTCACGGTTCATCGAATTTGTACTGCAGTGGCAACATTTAGAGGGCAGTCAGGCCGAAATTGCACAAGTTTTTGTGCACGCACACACAGCAGACAAAAAGGTACGGTGGCGACATTGCAGCTCCGATGCCCACTCCAACGGATGCATGCTTTCATGACATTTGCTATGCAAGATTTGCAGATAAACAACACGTTTTGCGAGTGCAAAAACGTATCACAAAGAGCAAAGAAGCATTGCAAGTAACGTCGCTAGTACAGGTATGTTAATATTGTTCTTTTTTACTTTTTAGGCCTAGGCTAAAGTCAAGAGTAAAGTAAAAGTAGCATTGGGAATGGAGTGAAATTTTTGTACCATGCTGAACTCAGGCTATATCACAGTATATCTGGTAGTTGCATATCGTAAGAGGAAATACAGGACAACTCGTACCGGGTACAACTCGTACCCCATGTGTAGTAAAGTGGATAAAGTTAAACATTATTATGGGCAGGATAGACGGAAAACAAAATTCCATAAATTACTAAGCCCCGAGTCCATTAGGTCATAACTGCATTAGTCCTAGTCCGAGAAACTTGGACCTTGCAACTCGCCCTTTTTTAGGGGTAGTGCATGACATGACAAAGATTGTTACAGCCCATTTCACTTATTTTGATTTAAATCAAACTTTTTCAAAGTGGTGAATTTGTCTCTTTTCTTTTGTTGTGTTTACAGCTTCGGCCACTGGTAGCCAGGACAATCCAAAAACAAAGACCAGCTAAGGACAGACATACTCTACGTTCAAGTATGGTGATGAAAGGGAATGCCAGATCTCTGCACGTTTTGCCAGAAATATGTGTGATTTGCCAAGACGATCAATATGTTGAAGAGGCTCACACTCGCAAGAGGAAAAAAGAAAGACTCGCTTCATGTTCAACTATCGATGCGAACAACTTAAATCAAGCAGCAAGGGTCAACAACAACACAGCCCTTCTATTTCAGATTTAGGACAAGGATTGAGTGGCCATCGAAGGCAAGTACCACCCAAGATGCTACAAAGAGTACACAAGGTAATAGATGCTCCCACCTTTAAGACAGGAAATCTGAAAACTCGCCTGCAGATAACATTCCCACAGCTCCATTTTCTCACACCCAGCCTGCGATATCAAGGAGATCTTGTCTTTGTCAATGACATTGCCACAGAAACACAGCCGGTATCCAAAACAATGGGAAGAACTGAAAGACAAAATACTGTACAAAGTGTCTTGGTTAACTTTTCATTTGAATAAGCATGAATGAGTCATTTATAGCTTCTGTAATGAAGCAACATTGTAACCCTGAAACAAAGCAAATACCCAAAGGCAGTAATGTTTAACTTGTGTACTATTAAGGCAAAGGTTGTCTTATGAAAACTCTTAGAAGTGACTATAGATACAAAATCTTCTTTGGTCAGTATATGGTTGATTTGTGAGGTGTTTTCTAACTAATCTGTAGTACATTTCTATTATTAATAATAGTTAATTGTTTTGAATTTTCAGCTATATATAGGAGAAGTCTACAGGCTACTCCAGACATCCCACAACCTTCTCACCATGGATGGAAGATGGAGAACGACGACCTCCTAATTGACTCGATGACCTTTTCACCTGCACCAGATAGTGTCATGGAGTTGGCCTACTGTTCTGGGACTTGCAAGAAGAACAGATGTAGCAACGCTAGCACATTCACATGTTTGCAGAATAACGTTCCATGTACAGAACCTTGTAAGTGTGCCAGGGAGAACTGTAGCCATGTTACAGGACACCTTGACCCAGCAGGTGATGATGAGGATGATGACGATGAGGATTCTGATCTTGAAGAAGATTAAGCTTTTTGATATGTATATTAGCGGGAACACCATGTCAAACATACCTATTTCTCTCAAGCTGAGGTCATAGGAAAAATGCGTACATTATTATTAATTCCTTTGAGAGAATATTATGCTGCATTTCCTTCATTATGTTTCAACTTTATGCTACTACATGGGACACCATTATGTACTCCTGTCACTATATTCTGATTAGCTTCAGTTACAGCATTTATCATCAGTTTTAAGTATAGAACAGTGAGATCTGTCATTGCAGAGTTAAATTCATGGCATAATATTCACAACAATTCAAGGCATTGTTGTCAAAAAACATCAACTGCACGTTGCATGTAATTGGTGCATCTTCTGCATTTATTGAAGGAAATTTATTGATTTTGTTTCTTTATTTCTTTGCTATTTTCTACCATAATAAATAAACACCGTTTACAGAATAGAATTCGAATTACAATATCAAAGTCTTTGTTATAATTACAGTTTTCCAAGTGTTCTGAAATGAGAATTTTTTTTATACGTACAGTTGATGTCAACTGACACTTAAAAGTAGTGGTTCTCGCATATGTGCAACATTTGCGACTGTGAAAAAAAACATGTTCCTTAGAAGGGTTTTGGGTTCCATTTTATCAACTTTTTACCCCCATCCCAGATGGCGGTCACGGAACTGAAAAACGGAGGCGAATTTAATGCCATGGCCCACAGTCTAGTATATTTAAAACAATACCCAACAAAGAAGACCTTGAGTATCAGCCAATCCTATCTACGTGCTGACATGACAATAAGCCAATCCTACCAACGTACTAAGTTGAGTATTAGCAAAACCTATCTACGCACTGACTTTAGGATCAGCCAATCCTATCGAAGCACTGACTTTAGGATTATCCAATCCTATCGAAGCACTGACTTTAGGATCAGCCAATCCTATCGAAGCACTGACTTGAGGATCAGCCTACCCTATCGAAGCACTGACTTGAAATCAGTCAATCCTACCTGCGTACTGACTTGAGTATCAGTCAATCCTACCTATGTACTGACTTGAGTATCAGTCAATCCTACCTATGTACTGACTTGAGTATCAGTCAATCCAACATATGTACTGACTTGAGTATTGATCCATCCTATCTTCGCACTGACATGATTAACAGCTAATCCTTCCTGCGTATTGACTTGAGTGTCCGAAAACCCAGTCTACGGACTGACTTGAGTATCAGCCAATCCATTCTACATACTGACTTGAGTATCAGCCAATCCATTCTACATACTGGTTTGAGTATCAGCCAATCCTATCTACGGACAGACTTGAGTATTAAACTATCATTGCACTGACATGATTATCAGGCCATTCTATCAACGTACTGACTTGAGTGTCAGTCCATCATATCTACGTGAGTTCTGTCAATGCTATCTATGGCTTGTGGAACAGCCAGTCCTATCTACGCATTGACTTGATTATTGAACAATTCTGTCTTTGCACTGACATGATTCACAGCCAATCCTGTGTACGTATTGACTTGAGTATCTGCCAATACTATCAATGCATGGACTTACTATCAGCCAATCTCATCTTCGCACTGACTTGAGTATTCAATAATCCCTAACTACGTACTGCCTTGAGTATCAACCAACCCTTTCCTCACACTGTCTTGGGTATCAGCCAATCCTATCTACGAACCGATCTGAGTACCATTCAATCATATCCCAGCACATACAAGTATTCTATGTGGTGACTTTTATTAGAGTCAAGTATTGACTTCGCTTTCGTGAATCAATTCAGCTTATCAGAGCTGCTATTCACAACAAACAATTGTGTCCAATGAATTTAAGAAGAATTAGCGTAAAGCACTAAACCGATGATCGAGCTAATCGCATGTAAGAACAGTCATAACAAGTCATACGTTTGTCCATATCATTCCATGGCCAAGAGTCCATGTAGTCTGCTTAGCGTCGACCAAGTAATCGCTGTTATATCGGGATCGGATAAATCGGCTTAGGATAATATCGTACATAACAGGTAATTTCGGGCAACCGGGAATAAGCTTAAACTATGTTGACCGAGCAGTAAGATGGACGGAACGCTTTGATTAGCCCGACGCACAGGTGTTCAGGTTGGTCCATTGAGTTCCTCGCCAAGAATTTTCGATATGATCTGGTCCGCGTGTTAGTAACGTCCACGCAAGTTGTGGACGGCGAATGGATAGAAACAAGTTCCGTTACATAAGTGAGCTTGCGCTCCTCAGCATTTATTCAAGTCAGCTTTAAGTGATATTCCTATCTATCTTCGCCCAAATTTGACGTCTGACACCAGGAGGTACATATTGTCAGAGTAGCGACCGCGTGTGTTTATGGATACAGCACACCGATCAATCAACCGCAAGGAATTAGTTGATTGAAAGGCCAAAATAAAGAAGCAGTACAGGACGATCACCGAGACCAGAGTCTTATCCAAGAAAATGTCTTCGTCGCCGAAGCGGATATCCGGGTCACATGACCGACGCATAAGAGCTACGACCGCGGGGGCCAAATCCAACGCTCACCGCGCCGCCAATCGCGAGACGAAGACCTCGAACACGGATGGAATACGGGCAGTTACAGCCCATCCCAGGCCGAAGACACCCACGCTCCAGCTACGTGATGCTTCATTAAGTAAACTAACAAGAAAGGAAAAAGACCCCCAAAGACGCGCACTTAAAAGCGATTCAAGAACCCCGCGAGAACCACAAGCTACTGGTGGACAAGCGACAAAAGTTACAACGATCGGAGCCTCACCGAGTGGTGCTGAGGGTCAGAAGGATCCGTCTGCTTTGAGGAGGCGCTTTTCTAAAAGTGTCAATACATTACGTGCCATTATCCGCGCTCGAGCCTCGTTTTCAAAAAGTCCGTCTGCATCCAGATCTCCCTCTCCAAATCAATCGACAGAACCCACCATCAAGATTGAAAACACCTACCAGGTGGAGCCACTGGCAAAACACCGCTTCCGGTTGGACCGAATCCGTGATGTTGTACAGAGAAAGCTTCATGTAGAACTGGCGGACTACACGTATGAGGCGGATACTGCAACGGACGTCACCAAACACCTGGCTGACGTTGTGAATCACGCTGTGAAGAAACTGGATTACCAGAGATATCGCATTATTAGCAACGTTCTCTTGAGTCAGCTGTCGGGTCAGAGTTTGAGTACAGCCAGCAGATGTCTGTGGAACCCGGATACGGACTCCTATACGTCCGTCACTTACAAAGGAAAGACGTTCCAGGCCGTAGCCGCAATTCATATTGTTCATTTGGACTGATTTCGAACCAGGACAGCTAAGTGTTGTGGACTAAAGAGTTTCTCTAAGAACTGTTACATCCACAGGTGCACATTTGCATAGACCAAAATAAGAGATAAAAACTTTGCCTACTAACGCACTTCATGTATCTGTGGGCTGGATATCCAACTCAAATGCATCAATTTAATTACCTCACCAACAAGTGACTCACAATTAATCCCAAGTTAACTGTACCTAATTTCCTGCTACAAGTACCCAGAGCACAAGAAGCCGTACATTGCCTTACCTACCAGTATCCCACTCCAGTCCCCATTGTGACCCCACCTTAATCCACACCCTGACCTCGACCTTATCCCGCCGTGACCCATTCTAATCTCAGCAGTGATCCTACACATATGTTCGCCGTGACCCTATTCTAATCGCCCCCACCCCCAACCCCCGTGATCCCACCCCGTGACCCCACCCCGTGACCCCACCATAATCCCTGCAGATATCGAAATGAAACGTTTTTACCGCTACATCAAGCGTCCTATGCATTTAGTTAAAAGCAATTTTTGCATTGAATCCGACGACATTGGAAACTGCTATGCGAAGCAACATATAAGAGTGGCTTGTGTTGACTTTTTTTCAACTGTCTATGTGTAGCCGTTTGGGAGCAGAAAATGAGCCTACAGACAGACACACACACGCATTCTAAAATACAAAGAGAACTTTATTTGTACATCTTCAACAGGCCATAATGCCCAATGAAAATACATCAAACTATTTCAACAATGTACATCAAACATTAATAACAGTTTTTAGCAAACATATAATACCACCAGCTTTAACAAGTATCAGCTACACTAGGTTTATTTACAGGGGGTCATGACAACACGAGGACGAATTGTTAACTGCTACCGCGAAGTGATGTCCTCTTGCGGAAGGTTACAGTTGGTTTAGCAAGATGCATATCGCCGTCGTTGTACAGGTAACACAACCCACCCCCCGCAAGACACACACACAATGCAAACCAAACTTGTTGCAACTGATATTGTAAAATGAGCAAAACATTAAATGAAGGGTTCAGTGGTTAAGAGACGAGTGATTAAGTGACGACGAGTGGTTAAGTGACGACGGGTGGTTAAGAGACGAGTGGTTAAGAGACGACGAGTGATTAAGAGACGAGTGGTTAAGAAACGATGAGTGGTTAAGAGACGACGAGTGGTTAAAAGACGACAAGTTGCCAAGAGACGCTAGTTTGCCGCGGGGAGGTGACCATGTGAGATAATGTACCGCTTTGTCATCTGCTACATCAGCTCTAGCAAGGAGTCCCGAAGAGGTAGACATTTGGGCAAGGTCCGTGGGTAAATAAGTGTGCTTTGAATTTAATACATCTTGTACAATATTCGCTACTGTTTTCATTGCATGAATTGCAACGTCTTGTGAGTTCATTGTAACACCTGACGGAGTGGTTGTTGAGTTAATTACATCTCCCGGTAATGCAGTTGTTGAGTTAATTACATCTCCTGGTGAAGCAGCTGCTGAGTTAGTTGCATCTCCTGGTGAAGCAGTTGTTGAGTTAATTACATCTTCTGGTGAAGCAGTTGATGAGTTAATTACATCTCCTGGTGAAGCAGTTGTTGAGTTAATTGCATCTCCTGGTGAACCAGTTGTTGAGTTAATTACATCTCCTGGTAAAGCAGTTGTCGAGTTAATTGCATCTCCTGGTGAAGCAGCTGCTGAGTTAGTTGCATCTCCTGGTGAAGCAGTTGTTGAGTTAATTACATCTCCTGGTAATGCAGTTGTTGAGTTAATTACATCTCCTGGTGAAGCAGCTGCTGAGTTAGTTGCATCTCCTGGTGAAGCAGTTGTTGAGTTAATTACATCTTCTGGTGAAGCAGTTGTTGAGTTAATTACATCTCCTGGTGAAGCAGTTGTTGAGTTAATTGCATCTCCTGGTGAACCAGTTGTTGAGTTAATTACATCTCCTGGTAAAGCAGTTGTCGAGTTAATTACATCTCCTGGTGAAGCAGCTGCTGAGTTAGTTGCATCTCCTGGTGAAGCAGTTGTCGAGTTAATTACATCTTCTGGTGAAGCAGTTGTTGAGTTAATTACATCTCCTGGTAATGCAGTTGTTGAGTTAATAACATCTCCTGGTGAAGCAGCTGTTGAGTTAATTACATCTCCTGGTAATGCAGCTGTTGAGTTAATTACATCTCCCGGTAATGCAGTTGTTGAGTTAATTACATCTCCTGGTGAAGCAGCTGCTGAGTTAGTTGCATCTCCTGGTGAAGCAGTTGTTGAGTTAATTACATCTTCTGGTGAAGCAGTTGATGAGTTAATTACATCTCCTGGTGAAGCAGTTGTTGAGTTAATTGCATCTCCTGGTGAACCAGTTGTTGAGTTAATTACATCTCCTGGTAAAGCAGTTGTCGAGTTAATTGCATCTCCTGGTGAAGCAGCTGCTGAGTTAGTTGCATCTCCTGGTGAAGCAGTTGTTGAGTTAATTACATCTCCTGGTGAAGCAGTTGTTGAGTAAATTACATCTCCTGGTGAAGCAGTTGTCGAGTTAATTACATCTCCTGGTAATGCAGTTGTTGAGTAATTTGTAACGCCTGGTGAAGCAGTCGTGGAGCCGGTTGTCAAAATGATGCCAATGTTATCACCCAGGATGACATTTGGGGTACCTGGACCACTGTGAGAGTTTAGTGCTGTCGTCGTTCGTGGAGCACTGACTGTGGTGTTCAATTCATCACCTGTTTTCTTCAGGTCGAGTTCTGATTTGCTCACACATAAATTAAAGGTACATTTTATCAAAAATCATCCAAATTCAGTTTTGAAATGAAATTCATTGACTGGTTCCTAACTACGTTTAGTAATGATATCCACCAAAAACTCGAGTCCGATCGGCGACCAAACTATGTTTTCGACATTTGTAATGTTCAATTTCCTTTTTTTGACTGGACGTGAATTTTAATCCAAATATGGAACACGGTAAACGCTACAATGCATCCGAAGCAAAAAACGGGCTGAGTTTGAGCGACTATAGCAGAAAATGGTAGAGTTGTCCAGGTCGTTAATTTATTCATTTGAATATTTCGGTAAACAAATTTTGGAGGCTTCTTCAATATGCGTCTTTATCGATTAAATATCAATGGTTGGATGTTCACAATATAATGAAAGGCATGTAAATGAGTTATTGTAGCAACTACACAAGAATGGAGGCAAAATAAAAATTTCATCAAATCGCCCAAAATATATCTTTAATTAAAGAACCTCGATTAACCGATCATTGTTAGAGATGCAATACAGCGGCAAAAGGTCAGAATCTGAGAGGGAATGCTTTACCTGTTCTAGATCGGTTACACACAATGTCATATGTTGTGGCATCCGAGACAATATTCATAAAATGCTGATTTGTTTTGAAATCCTCGGAATTAAGATAACATCCATATCTATAACACAATCATTCTGTATTACATTACAATACAGTTCACACATGATTACAATTCAATATAACAATCCCTGCCATTATGACTAAAATACAAGTGCTTCGACACACAACAGAAATATATAGTTATATATATATATATATATATATATATATATATATATATATATATATATATATATATATATATATATATATATATAGTTATATATAGTTATATATATATATATATATATAAATATATATATATATATATATGTGAATATATGTGTGTGCACATGTGTGTGTGTGTGTGTGTGTGTGTGTGTGTGTGTGTGTGTGTGTGTGTGTGTGTGTGTGTGTGTGTGTGTGTGTGTGTGTGTGTGTGTGTGTGTGTGAATTGGTCGAATGGTATAAAGCTTGTCAAGAGGTCACCTGTTCACACCATGGTCCGGTCCAGAATCTATCACCGTGAACGACTTGCAGACTGCGATAGATAAACAGAGTGTAGAACATTCTTCTGAATTCGTCCCAGGTTTGTGATAAAATCTTGATTGGAGCAGGAATCCATGGCTTGGGCGTTTGTAACTACATGCTAGGCCAGCGAAACAAAAGGATTATACTGGGATTAATGTGTATGATTATATTCAGTGCTGAACGGACCGCTTAATACATTGATTATGATCATAGAAGTACAAGTGAAGGAAGCAGAGGGTAATGTTTTGGTATTTCGTATATACAAAGAAACAAGATGTCTAAACGAAACAAAATACTAACACAAACACAGAATCAGGGATTGAAATGCCGTTGAGTGTTTAGTTTGTGATTTAGTAAGCATTCACTTCCGTAAGCTTGATAGTGTTTGGTTTTGTAAACATGTTGGAGTTTGGTTGTGTAAGCATGTTAGAATTTGGTTTGGTAAGCATCTAATGTTTTGGTTTTGTAAGCATGTTCAATTTGGATTGGTAAGCTTGTTAGAAATTGGTCGTGCGAGCATGTTAGTGTTTGGTTCAGTAAGCATGTTGGCATTCCAATTTCGAGAATATTGTAGTTTTAGGTAGAGGTTTCGGGAGAACGTAGCGTTTGGTTTTGTAAGCAAGTTAACGTTTGGCTTCGTGAGAAGGTAAGTGTTTGGTTTTGTAAGCAAGTTAAGGTTTGGCTTCGTGAGAAGGTAAGTGTTTGGTTTTGTAAGCAAGTTAACGTTTGGCTTCGTGAGAAGGTAAGTGTTTGGTTTTGTAAGCAAGTTAAGGTTTGGCTTCGTGAGAAGGTAAGTGTTTGGTTTTGTAAGCAGGTTAAGGTTTGGCTTCGTGAGAAGGTAAGTGTTTGGTTTTGTAAGCAAGTTAACGTTTGGCTTCGTGAGAAGGTAAGTGTTTGGTTTTGTAAGCAAGTTAACGTTTGGCTTCGTGAGAAGGTAAGTGTTTGGTTTTGTAAGCAAGTTAACGTTTGGCTTCGTGAGAAGGTAAGTGTTTGGTTTTGTAAGCAAGTTAACGTTTGGCTTCGTGAGAAGGTAAGTGTTTGGTTTTGTAAGCAAGTTAACGTTTGGCTTTGTGAGAAGGTAAGTGTTTGGTTTTGTAAGCAAGTTAACGTTTGGCTTCGTGAGAAGGTAACTGTTTGGTTTTGTAAGCAAGTTAATGTTTGGCTTCGTGAGAAGGTAAGTGTTTGGTTTTGTAAGCAAGTTAACGTTTGGCTTCGTGAGAAGGTAAGTGTTTGGTTTTGTTGTCACCGTTCTCATATGAACTAATGTTTATCCTATTGTTCAGGAATACATATCCATATGTGCTTATACTAGTGTTCCATGTGTTCGAATAAGTGTGTCATTTGGTGTAAATCAGTTTATGGAAGTGTGTCATGTTCGAATACGTAACGCCTAGTTGTAGTATGTGTTGATTTGTCTTAGAGGACGCCAATGCATTTTAACCCCAAACATTTGATGTTAACAGAGTGTGTGCAGGTCACTAGCTAGTGTGCTCTCGTCGTCGACTGTATTTGCGTTGACCTACCTGATGCTATACAATGTTTTTCATATACAGTCCATCCTCTGGCCACGTGGTGCTGCAAACGGCGGAAACCGCCTCCGTGTAACAAGCAGCTGAGCCTGTAACACCAAGACAGATTCATCATATGGTGCGCAACAGTAGCAGCAGATGCTGCAATAAACACATCCATTACATGGCATAGTTCATAAACAATAGGTCAGATAACCCTGATTTACAAAGAATATCGTATTTTTCTGCAGACCGGCAACATATCAGAAGTAATTTATCTCTTATATAACAGAATAAATGCTGTTGACTTGCTGACACTGGTGTTAAGATTGGTGCTTACCCATGGGATTCCTGTCGTAACGAAACAGCCATGCATCTTGACATTTTGGCGTTACACCATTGAAGACAACGGGCGCGACTTGTGAAGATGGTACGATCGACAACTGGTGTCAATATCACATCTACATCAACTTCTACATGACGGCATTCTACAGACAGAACACATCATCTCGACATGACATTGAGGTGGAGTTGGGCAGTGTCAAGGTCATCTAGATAAAAGTCACGGTCGTCTGGATCATTTCTAAACCAGCAAAGCTAACTGGGGTTCAGTTTAAGGTCATACTTGTAAATAATATGTAGGTTTAGTTTATAAAAGTCTTGATGATTTTGATGAAGGTAATACTGGTAGACTTTGAGCACGGAATTAGCAAACACTGATACAAAATATGATCAGCACATTCTCTGAGGTTGTGTTGAAAATTTTAGGTACTACGGCTGGTACACGCCCGGGGATTGCTCAAATGAAAATAAAAAAACCACGAGTTGTTTAGGCGGGACCCATGCGAGCGTGAAACTTCTATCTTCCATTGTCTCAGCAGCTGTGTGACAACTCAATGCGCGATTTCAGTATGTGAGTTAACCCACCTGGTGTATTTATCGGCGTTGTTGCAGGGGGTTCATTCTCTTGCGGACCAACAGTACGTCGACCCGATTGACTGAATACTTCTGGTTCAGGAGGGGTCACCCATCCATCCTCAACTGGGGTCACCCTACCATCCTCAACAAGGGTTACTCTGTCATCCTCAGCTGGGGTCACCAAGTCATCCTCAACGGGGGTCACCCTGCCATCCTCAACGGGGATTACCCTGCCATCCTCAACGGGGATTACCCTGCCATCCTCAACGGGGGTTACCCAACCATCCTCAATGGGGGTAACCCTGCCATCCTCAACGGGGATTACCCTGCCATCCCCAACGGTGGTAACCCAGCCATCATCAATGGGGGTTACCAAGCCATCATCAACGGGTATTACCCTGCCATCCTCAACGGGTATTACCCTGCCATCCTCAACGGGGGCTACCCTGCCATCCTCAACGGGGATTACCCAGCCATCCTCAACGGGGGTTACCCTGTCATCCTCAACGGGGGTCACTGTGGTAGCATCTTCATGGGTCATCGTGTCTTGATCATCTTCGGAAAATGCGACAAAGATTATGCATTTTCATTTCTCACAAACCCTCGCTTCAATACACACATATCAGTCACATAAACAGGGTCATTAAGGTGTGATGGTATCTCTATCCGAATGCAAATTAAAGGTACATTGCATCAAAAATCTAAATTCCGTTTTGAAATGAAATTCATTGACTGGTTCCTAACTACGTTTTGCAATGATATCCAAAAACTCGAGTCCGATCGGCGACCCCAGCTTTTTTTACGACATTTGTAATGTTCGATTTCATAATTTTGACTGGACGTGAATTTTAATCCAAATATGGAACACGGTAAACGCTACAATGGATCCGAAGCTAAAAACGGGCGGAGTTTGAGCGACAATAGCAGAAAATGGTAGAGTTGCACATGCTTAGTTACTTGTCCAGGTCGTTAATTATTCATTTGAATATTTTGGTAAACAAAGTTTAGAGGCTTCTTCAATATGCGTCTTTATCGATTAAATATCGATGGTTTGGTGTTTCAAATAAAATGAAAGGCATGTAAATGAGTTATTGTAGCAACTACACAAGAATGGAGGCAAAATAAAAATTTCATCAAATCGCCCAAAATATATCTTTAAATAAAGAACCTCGATTCACCGATCATTGTTCGAAATGCAATACAGCGGAAAAAGTCAGAAATTTAGAGAGAATGTTTTACCTGTTCTAGATCGATTACACATTATGTCATATGTTGTGGCATCCGAGACAATATTCATGACATTCTGATTTGTTTTGAAATCCTTGGAATTAAGATAACATCCATATCTATAACAAAATCATTCTGTATTACATTACAATACAGTTCATACATGATTGAAATTCAAAATTACAATCCCTGTCAATATGATTAAAATACAAGTGCTTCGATACACCACACAGAAATATATATTATATATATATATATTTATATATATATATATATATATATATATATATATATATATATAGATATATATATATATATATATATATATATATATATATATATATATATATATGTGTGTGTGTGTGTGTGTGTGTGTGTGTGTGTGTATTAGCCGAATGGTATCAAGCTTGTCAAGAGATCACCTGTTCACACCATGGTCCGGTCCAGAATCAATCACCGTGAACGACTTGCAGACTGCGATAGATAAACAGAGTGTAGAACATTCTTCTATATTCGTCCCAGGTTTGTGATAAAATCTTGATTGGAGCAGGAATCCATGACTTGGGCGTTTGTAACTACATGCTAGGCCAGCGAAACAATAGGATTAGCTTTTGCATATAATACTGCAGTGAACGTTTGTCAACATATACTGGAATTAATGTGAATGGTATTATTCAGTGCTGAACGGACTATTTCGCATATACAAATAAACAAGATGTCTAAACGAAACAAAATACTAACACAAACACAGAATCAGGGATTGAAATGCCGTTGAGTGTTTAGTTTGTGATTTATTAAGCATTCACTTCCGTAAGCTTGATAGTGCTGGTTTTGTAAACATGTTGGAGTTTGGTTGTGTAAGCATGTTAGAATTTGGTTGTGTAAGCATCTAATGTTTTGGTTTTGTAAGCATGTTGAATTTGGATTGGTAAACATGTTAGAAATTGGTCGTGCGAGCATATTAGTGTTTGGTTCAGTAAGCATGTTGGCATTCCAATTTCGAGAATATTGTAGTTTGAGGTAGTGGTTTCGGGAGAACGTAGCGTTTGGTTTTGTAAGCATGTTCAATTTGGATAGGTAAGCTTGTTAGAAATTGGTCGTGCGAGCATATTAGTGTTTGGTTCAGTAAGCAATTTTTACAATATTGTAGTTTTAGGTAGTGGTTTCGGGAGAACGTAGCGTTTGGTTTTGTAAGCAAGTTAACGTTTGGCTTCGTGAGAAGGTAAGTGTTTGGTTTTGAAAGCAAGTTAATGTTTGGCTTCGTGAGAAGGTAAGTGTTTGGTTTTGTAAGCAAGTTAACGTTTGGCTTCGTGAGAAGGTAAGTGTTTGGTTTTGTAAGCATGTCACCGTTCTCTATATGAACTAATGTTTATCCTATTGTTCAGGAATACATATCCATATGTGCTTATACTAGTGTTCCATGTGTTCGAATAAGTGTGTCATTTGGTGTAAATCAGTTTATGGAAGTGTGTCATGTTCGAATACGTAACGCCTAGTTGTAGTATGTGTTGATTTGTCTTAGAGGACGTCAATGCATTTTAACCCCAAACATTTGATGTTAACAGAGTGTGTGAAGGTCACTAGCTAGTGTGCTCTCGTCGTCGACTGTATTTGCGTTGACCTACCTGATGCTATACAATGTTTTTCATATACATTCCATCCTCTGGCCACGTGGTGCTGCAAACGGCGGAAACCGCCTCCGTGTAACAAGCAGCTGAACCTGTAACACCAAGACAGATTCATCATATGGTGCGCAACAGTAGCAGCAGATGCTGCAATAAACACATCCATTACATGGCATAGTTCATAAACAATAGGTCAGATAACCCTGATTTACAAAGAATATCGTATTTTTCTGCAGACCGGCAACATATCAGAAATAATTGATCTCCTATATAACAGAATAAATGCTGTTGCCTAGCTGACATTGGTGTTAAGATTGGTGCTTACCCATGGGAGTCCTGTCGTAACGAAACAGCCATGCATCTTGACTGCTTGGCGTTACACCATTGAAGACAACGGGCGCGACTTGTGAAGATGGTACGATCGACAACTGGTGTCAATATCACATCTACACCAACTTCTACATGACGGCATTCTACAGACAGAACACATCATCTCGACATGACATTGAGGTGGAGAAGGGCAGTGTCAAGGTCATCTAGATCAGTTGGAGAAGGACAGTGTCAAGGTCATCTAGATCAGTTGGAGAAGGACAGTGTCAAGGTCATCTAGATAAAGGTCACGGTCGTCTGGATCATTGCTAAACCAGCAAAGCTAACTGAGGTTCAGTTTAAGGTCATACTTGTAAATAATATGTAGGTTTGGTTTATAAAATCTTGATGACTTTGATGAAGAGAATACAGGAAGACTTTGAACACGGAATTAGAGATCACTGATACAAAATATGATCAGCACATTCTCTGAGGTTGTGTTGAACATTTTAGGCACTACGGCTGGTACACGTCCGGGGATTGCTCAAATGAAAATCAGAAAACCACGAGTTGCTTAGGCGGGACCCATGCGAGCGTGAAACTTCTATCTTCCACAGTCTCAGCAACTGTGTGACAACTCCCCATGATTTAAGGTCATACTTGTAAGTTTGGTTTATAAAGGTCTTGATGATTTTGATGAAGGTAAGAGGGTTGATGTGATTTTCACCCATTTGAAGATGAAGGTGTTCAATGCAGATGACGGAATATTAACTCCAACTGCACCTGCAGTTACTATTCCATCATCCGCAGGGGTTACTTCGGTACCATCCAAAAGAGGCCATTGTGGTAGGGGTTACTACGGTACCATCCAAAGAGGCCATTGTGGTAGGGGTTACTACGGTACCATCCAAAGAGGCCATTGTGGTAGGGGTTATTGCGGTACCATCCAAAGAGCCCATTATGGTAGGGGTTATTGCGGTACCATCCAAAGAGGCCATTGTGGTAGGGGTTACTGCAGTACCATCCAAAGAGACCATTGTGGTACCATCTAAAGGGCTTATTGCTGTTCCATCTGCATTAGGTCACCAAGCCACCATTTAAGGGACAATAACAAGAATAACGCATTACCATTTTCCATAAACCCTTGTTTCGCCACACTCACATTGGCTGCATTAACAGTTTATCAATGGGCGATTTCAGTATGTGAGTTAACCCACCTGGTGTAGTTATCGGCGTTGTTGCAGGGGGTTCATTCTCTTGTGGACCAACAGTACGTCGACCCGATTGACTGAATACTTCTGGTTCAAGAGGAGTCATCCAGCCATCCTCAACTGGGGTCACCCTACCATCCTCAACGAG
The DNA here is from genome assembly GCA_034190875.2 of Urechis unicinctus. Lineage (NCBI taxonomy): Eukaryota > Metazoa > Annelida > Polychaeta > Xenopneusta > Urechidae > Urechis > Urechis unicinctus. The sequence goes on from CM067347.1 coordinate 24,175,778, forward strand.
GGTTACTCTGTCATCCTCAGCTGGGGTCACCCAGTCATCCTCAATGGGGATCACTCTGTCATCCTCAACGGGGGTTACCCTGTCATACTCAGCGGGGGTTACCCTGCCATTCTCAATGGGGGTTACCCTGTCATCCTCAATGGGGGTTATCCTGCCATTCTCAATGGGGGTCACTCTGTCATGCACAACGGGGGTTACCCTGTCATCCTCAATGGGGGTTACCCTGTCATCCTCAATGGGGGTTACCCTGCCATTCTCAATGGGGGTCACTCTGTCATCCACAGCTGGGGCCACCCAGCCATCCTCAACGGGGGTTACCCTGTCATCCTCAACGGGGGTCACTGTGGTAGCATCATTATGGGTCACCGCGTCTTCATCATCTTCGGAAAATGCGACAAAGATTATGTATTTTCATATCTCACAAACCCTCAATACACACATATCTGTCACATAAACAGGGTCATTCAGATGTGATGGTATCTCTATCCGAATGCGATTTAAGCCAGCAGACCTGTGGAGGAAGGACAAAAACGGTCGTAGGTCTCAGCTCCCTCCTGGCGGCCGGAGTACGTAGCTCCTCGTACGTGACGACTATTGATGTAACATTCGTACCTACGCAACACACGCGTATATATGACTGCTACCCTCGCACAAACTGGACATCATGTAGAATCGTAGTCAACAGTATCGTCCTCCTCAACATCGTACTCATTAACAGCAAGATAACCATCGTCGTCATCGCCATATACATCTCCTCCACGGCCATCATCATCATCATGATCATGATCATCATAACCATCATCATCATCATCATCATGATCATGATGATCATGATCATCATGATCATGATCATCATGATCATCATGATCATCATCATCATCATCATCATCATCACAAACATAATCATCAAGGAAGTATGCGCTACACTTAATTAGTACCAGGGTCCGTATTACAGTACACCACAGCAACAAATGAGAATACGTCGATCCTTACCTGCCGTTGAAATAGCTTAGAAAGCCGTGGTCGACTATCGTGACGGATAGGCACACCTGTCGGTTGCTGTCACAGATATTGTGGCATTGTTGACGCCGGGAGAAGCGGCCCATAGAGAGGGCGCCACTCAGCAACCACTGCTTTCCCGGCTCGGAGTAGTAAGGGTCGCAGTCTGTACACCACAAGCACTTTTGGTTAGCAACAATCCAGCAATTACGACCGGGTGTGTCAGTGTTCAACAGCGGCCTGTGTTCTTCAAAGGTTGTAGAATACAGTCAGACCACTACAGCTAAACACTTGGGATTGATTTGGAAAAGCATACCGCGGTAGGTTTCGCAGATCTTGTTTAATACCTGCGCGTCAGGTAAAGCTGTCAGCTCTCCGCTCTCTTCATAATGTACAGTGTTGAGGGAACACAGAATGGACGACCCCCTAAGACACAACGCACCATTATCATACATCATACACCCGTGATCGTTCTGGCTCGCGATCCAACACTCAAATGACAACATTGATTGAATCTTTCACCAAAGATTACTCTCGATCAGGATCATAATGGATCACTCTCGATCAGAATCATAATAGATCACTCGCGATCAGGATCATAATGGATCACTCGCGATCAGGATGATAATAGATCACTCTCGATAAGGATCGATAAAGATCACTCTCGATCAGGATCATAATAGATCATTCGCGATAAGGATCATAATAGATCACTTTCGATAAGGATCAATAAAGATCACTCTCGATCAGGATCATAATAGATCACTCACGATCAGGATCATAATAGATCACTCGCGAACAGGATAATTATAAATCACTCTCGATCAGGATCATAATAGATCACTCGCGAACAGGATCATAATAAATCACTCGTGAACAGGATAATGATAAATCACTCTCGATCAGGATCATAATAGATCACTCGCGAACAGGATCATAATAAATCACTCTTGATCAGGATCGTAATAAATCACTCTCGATAAGCATCATAATAGATCACTCTTGAACAGGATCATAATAGATCACTCGTGAACAGGATCACAATAAATCACTCGTGATCAGGATCAATAAAGATCACTCTGGATTAGGGTGACCAAACATCACCCTCTAACAGAACCCCCAAATTACATGCTATATGAAGATCTCCAGAGATCCTGTTTAATCAGAAAGACTCAAGATCATTGTCAAACATATTCGAAAATTGCCAAAAAGTCAACGAATCATGATTATTATCGTTACATATCGTAACCTCAATCGACAACGGTAACATTGGAGCATTACCACAAATGCTGAAGATCGCATTGGATCCTAAACATGGTCGACTGATATATCCTGATCACAATCAACCAAGAATGAAATCGTATTATTGACTCAATGCACTAGGTGACAGACGTAATGGAAGGATGCGCTCAGAAGTTTACCGTCGTAATATGGTGACGGACTTGCATCGCCCGAAGCGTGAACACAAGTCGAGACATGATTCTCTCGTCCGTACGCGGCTTGTCCAGAATTCTTCCGCAAGTTTCACTCCCAATCCTGGTGTCACGTAAGTCGCTTGATTGCAACCTGACAAACATATCCAGAAACAATAACCATTCAGATCCACGTCAAAGCAACTTATTTGAGACTCTCTTGCGCGCGACGCCTCGAATGCAAATCAAAGGGTAACCAATGCATAAAATAATATATATATATATATATATATATATATATATATATATATATATATATATATATATATATATATATATATATATATATATATATATATATATATATTTAAAGCTATTTGTACATCGGCTCTTGCACTTAATAGGCTGCAAGAGAACATTACCATGGGGCGTTGTTATGGTGCAGGACGCCAGTTGCTGATTGTCGGCCATGTTCTCGCCTCGCCCCAGCCAGTCGTTGGTCCTGGTACCGTGAAAGGTGACCGACCAGCTGTGTAGGGAACCTGTCACAGTCATTTACATCAACTCTTAGTAATTGTGATCTTTATGTTGAATAAACGTAATGAATGCAGCCTACACCATATGAAGAAGTAAGCTGACCATTCGACTGAAGATTATTGAACGCTCGTTGAAACAGGAGACCCCATTGGCCCCGACCAGGGTTCTCGCCCCAGAACGTTACTGCCATGCCAGTCCAGTTGACACTGGTGCTGTAGGCGTCCTGGTATCTTCCAGGTAATAAAGTAACATGCGTTTCACCGTGCCTCAGGGATACTTTGAGATGTCCTCTTCTCATGTACGTTGCTATTATTGTCACCTCCACGTGCTCAAGGACATGCATGTTTCTCAAGCATCTGTTGTTGCGTATTCTGATTAAGCGCGATCTGTGCAACCTGAACATGACAAACATAAGACATGCACAATAAACAATCGTCACAGAGTTATCACGGAGAAACAGGTGTCACAAACAGGTGTCATATTCAAGTCCCGAATTTTTGTTTGAAAAAACATCAAGCCCTTTAAAATATCTTCTGCTGTAGATATCATCCAGTGGAAGGCTTTTCAGCAAACTTCAGGCTGCTACACTGGTTACACATGACTAACTACTTGACACAAACTGGTCATGACCAATCTAATCACCTGACACGCGCTGATCATGACGATACTAATCACTGATACTTACTGTAAAGACGAGACTATTTACCTGACACAGACTCGCCATGACGAGACAATTAACACAGTTATCCCAGTGACACACTCACCTGACACTCCCTGCTGGCGACGAGATTTGACACTGATATTTCTGGGGAGCCGACTTCCATTTGCTGGCCATTTCTACCATTCTACCAGCGTTTATCATTCCAAATCCGAATGTGGGACTTACTAGACATATCAGTAAACAATTGATATAACGTCCTGATGCAGGCTTAAACGCAATATTGAATGATATTTATTTGCATTGACAATTTCAGAACCGTTACATCAAAATGAAACAAAATTATCACAAATCCAAACTAGATTGCCTCAAGCGCAAACGGTATGACTTCTAACGGCAAGTTCGACGACCAACAATACGGTATTAACAAGTTGCGGGAAAACTTTAATATGCAACCGGGACTGTGGTTGCCCCTTGCTTACATAACATAGGATTGTTGTTAAGTACTAAATGTAAAACTTAAGCACGTTTATGAACATCGTAAAATCCGTATCTGATGTCAACAAGGTAATAAAAGTAATTGTAATGGTAATAGTGGGGTTTCATGTCGCATTCAACATAGAGGTGATATCGCGACGGTGATGGATGAAGATGATTGTGATGCTTGGACAGCTTCCATTAAGTGCCAACGCCCACTTAGCACAAATCCGTTGCCCAGACCGGGATGCGAAACCCACACCGCTGGGACAAAGGTCCAGCACGGTACTATTGAGATACCGGGTCGGGTGCATCCCCTTTCACAGATGGTACCGCTATTTTACGTGATCGTCCGAGTGAGAACCCTTGGCATTATCGAATTATAGGAAATGCAATTTCGTAAATGACCTTGAAGCAAGGTCAAGGTAATTTCAGCAGCATTTTTGTGCAAGAATATTGGTAACGACAACAAATACAGCAATCGTGCACCGTCCTGCTAGTTATAAAGGTTTTACAAAGGTACGAAAAAAATATGACAGTTCAAAGATAAAATGTTAGGATAACCGCAGCTTGCCATACTTTGCAGCCAAGCACCGAACCACCTCATCTTTTTTTTACAAATAAAGGACTTTGACCTGCCGCAACTGACCGGTAAACAACGCAATACCAAGTAGTAATTTCACCAACGTCAGGTGCGTTCCCAGCCAGAACTGACGTCATGTATATACATGTGATTTTGCAATTAGTTTTATGTTGTTCTGATGAAGTTACTATCCAAATTTGAGCGATCGAAAAATTCATGCCTATTCCGCTGTCCAATGTTCATTCTGCTTCTATTGTGAAAACTAAGCATAGTACATGCTAACATGCAGCGTATGAAAGTTTGTCAATATTCTCAGCTACCAGCTAGTCGAACCAACAGTAACGAAAATATCACGAGGGAAAGGCATTATACTCCACACAAAAAATACTTTTTTATGGTCCCTATGACCTTGAAAATTACCTCAGGGTCAACGATGATGAAGCAAGTTGTAGAACTTTGTAATATCAGTACTGTCAAAATGGCCATGAAAGCTCTGTCGTTATTGAGTTTCAGCAAGTAAACAAGTAGTCATTTTTTCAATTGACTGATAGACACTGTGAAAGTTAAATGTCAACTATACAAAATTAATTAATCGGTCAATATGGTCACGAGAGCTTTAATCTTCATCAAGTTATAGCAAATCAGAACAATTTCTCTTGTAACATTGACTTTGAAATAAGGTCCAGGTCATTTAAGGACCGGTCTTTTGTAGAAATCTTGGTCAGGATAACATAACCACCAATCGCACAAAGTTTGGTACAGCTAGCTGCATTAGTAATGGAACTGTGTGGCAAACGTAACAATGTTCAAAATGGCCACCAATCGATGCGCACAAACCGCACGCGCACCAAACCTTAAACTGTACATGGTCAAGCGTTCGCACACCTATGTAATCCCCTTCTTCGTATCTTTAACGATTTTGAGTCAGAACATTTCTGAACCCCAAAACTATGGTTGGAAGACATAATGACGCAATCGCAATATGGATATACTGATAGGAATGTCAAAATACCTTTGATACCAGCAGCATTCGTTGTCCATGAGTGTCTGATCTTGTCCCTGTCAGCTGTCTTAACGATGATGTGCTGGACATCTCGCCAGGTTAAATCTGGACTTTAAAGTAAAATCTACTAGGTATTAAAATTCTACAATGTGTCAGTATAAATTACAATAAAGTCAGAGTAAAATAAGGTTAGTCAAATTACAATTAGGTCTACAAAGTGTCAGTCCAAATATAAGGCCAACAGAGAGTCAGTTAAGATACAACAAAGTCTACAATGTGTCAGTCAAGATTCAACAAGTTCTAAAAACTGAGTAAAAGTCAATCAAGATACAACTAGATCTACTAAAGTCAGTCATGATACAACGTGTCAGTCACAATACAAAATGCCGGTCAAGATTCAAAAGTGTTATTTAAGACACAATGAGGGTCAGTGTGCAATAATGTCTGAAAATTGTCAACCCAAGACAAATAAGGTCTGTATATTGCGAGTTGAAGTACAATGAGGTTTAAAAAAGCATCATTCAAATTTAAAACTCAGAGCGGTAGTTACATCTGAACAGTGTCATCCTATTAAGCATATTCCATTTTTAAACAAGAAAATTATCGTGTGGTTCACTAGTAACTTTGCCCTCCAGACGCTCGGTTCCCGATGCCAAGCTTCCGAGCGCTGAAATGCTCTCCACATTTTACACATTGTTATATATAGGTAGCGGCTCGGCGCTCGGAAGCGGCTCGGCCAATATTAACTAGAATTTAAATAAACGATGACTGATTGTTTAACAGAATGAACAACTCGTTCATTAGCAAACTAATGACACGTCAGACGTATATAGTATATATATATATATATATATATATGATATATATATATATATATATAGATATATATATATATATAGAGATATATAGATAGATATATATAGAGATATATATATAATATAGATATATATAGAGAGATATATATGTTATATATATATATATATATATATATATATATATATATATATATATATATATATATATATATATATATATATATATATATATATATATATATATATATATATATATATATACATGTTAAACGTGCGTATAGTAATCTGTCCATGTCCATAACACTCAAACATGAGTGGACTCACTTGGCCTGCAGCATGAGAGCTATGGCTCCTGTCGCAAACGGTGTGGCCATTGACGAGTCGCCGAAGTCATCAGCACAGTCAGAGCCCCTACCTTTACTTGTAATCTATGACAGATATCTACGAGTTAACATTACACGGGAAAAAGTATTGTTCATTAAATATTCGACAGATACATATGTGACTTGTACTAACTATGCGGCCCCTTCCATGCTGGGAGTAGGTAGAAGCAAACATGGCCGAGCAGCTTTCCCCCGTTCGCAGTTTGCTGTGGTTATCATCCACGCCGGCAACAGCTATCGTGTAGATGCTATTCACGAAGCCATCATAAGCACAGGAGTTTCCATTCATGCCGCCATTGCCAGCGGCCCACACATACACGGCGCCTTTCCCATTACGACCCTATAAACCACACAATCACAGCGCCTTTCCCATTACGACCCCATAAACCACACAATCACAGCGCCTTTCCCATTACCACCCCATAAACCACACAATCATAGCGCCTTTCCCATTACGACCCCATAAACCACAAAATCACAGCGCCTTTCCCATTACGACCCCATAAACCACACAATCACAGCGCCTTTCCCATAAACCACACATACTTAACGCCATTCCATTTGAGCCTATTATCCAACACATAAACGACGTCTTTCCCATTAGTACCATACAAACAATACACAACGCCCCTTTTGACACAACACACGGGGACAGTTCCAGATCGCTCCAATTTCTCAACACTAAACATCCCGCCAATTGATTGACTTAACTGCTGGACATATGACTCACGTGACGAACGCTGTCCCGCAGAACAGCCTGGACTTGGGGACCCACTCGTCCCCAGATGAGTGCGCTCTCCGAGGGTCCCCAGCTGTTAGAGAAGATATCCGTACTGCCGGTGGGGTCAATCAGTACAGCAGCTTCCGCGGAGTCTGACAGATCCTCATCCAACGGTAATTCATTCACTGTACACCACAAGCAGCTTCCTAAGTTGTAAGTCTTATGACCGATATATAATCATTGTTAAACATCCGCGGTTTACAATTGAAATTGATATATTGGCAAGAATTGTCACATGTATAAACCTTTAAAGGTGGCTCCAAAGGACACGCCCACTCCACACCTGCCCGAGGGCGAGTTTATTGCTATACCTGCCGTCATCATGCCGTGATTGGGGTAACCTCTGGCACAACCAAACCACAATGATTACAACAAACTGTTCATGACACGCATGAGAATAGATCATTGCGATATTTTGAGTATTAACATACGTCTCGTCGCAGGCAGTCGGGTCATGTTCACCAGTCTGCAGACAAGTGTGTAACGACCACCCGCTCACATAAATAGCCAACATACACCGGGAATTAGTCGACCAATGAGATTTATCATCAGTATGAGTTCATGCAGTGCGAATGGGACGCAGGCACACTGGCGATGGTGGTAGACAAAGATGATGTGACATTATGATGTTCAGATACTATATCTATAGTCTATTTACATCATAATGACCTACCCGTCATTACCCTGTTACATTTAGATTGGGTGAGTTAGGAGTGAGCATGGCAGATTGAAACTCACATAAGCTCTGGTGATTTCGGAATGAGTTGGACAAATGGGATCGTCCACAATGACCAGCTTGACCCCGGCTCCCGTCATGCATTGCTGCCACGCGCCAGTTATGTTCATACCAGCTTCGCCCTGAAACGAGACGCATCATTAAATATAACGAGTAGCTCCGGTCGAACGGTAATATGAATATATACCCGGACGTCTTGATGGGCTAATATGACACCTCAGTGTACTAAAATCCACCGTAATTTTTATATAACTTATTTACTAAGCATTTGTATATCCTACTAAAAGATGGACGGTCGTTAGTAGGTTCGATAAAAACGACTTGTTGAATCATTGTTTGTGAATTACATAAAAGCATATCCAAGTTTAAAAGGATGATTATTCAGATGAGAACACGGAACACATATAGGTTGAGTATATAGATTGGAACAGCCAACTATTGAAAGGAAAATTTATATATAGGTTACGCAACTATTGATGGTGGGTATTATAGATGGTTATACCAAACAACTGATGGTGGGTTATAAATATGGTTATACACAAGTAATGATGGTTATATAGATGGTTATACACAACTACTGATGGCGGTTTAGATAGATTGTTATACCCAAGTATTGATGGTGGGTTACATAGATAGTTATGCCCAAGTATTGAAGGTTATTTAGATAGATGGTTATACCCAAATATTGAAGGTTGTTTAGATAGATGGTTATACCCAAATATTGAAGGTTGTTTAGATAGATAGTTATACCCAAATATTGAAGGTTGTTTAGATAGATGGTTGTATCCAACTACTGATGGTGGTTTAGATAGAAGGTTATACCTAACTACTGATGGTGGTTTATATAGAAGGTTATACCTAACTACTGATGGTGGTTTATATAGAGGGTTATACCTAACTACTGATGGTGGTTTAGATAGAAGGTTATACCTAACTACTGATGGTGGTTTAGATAGAAGGTTATACCTAACTACTGATGGTGGTTTAGATAGAAGGTTATACCTAACTACTGGTGGTGGTTTATATAGAAGGTTATACCTAACTACTGATGGTGGTTTAGATAGAAGGTTATACCTAACTACTGGTGGTGGTTTAGATAGAAGGTTATACCCAGCTATTGATGGTGGTTTATATGGATGGGTATACACCACTGTTGAGCATGGTGAGGAATTCGGAGACGTACATAGCGGACATTAAGCATGCACACATACACACACATCGACATTTATATCCACATACCCAAACAAACCAAAAACACACACATAATCGAACCAAAAAGCTTGCAGCGGCAAAAAGAGCGGTCACCGCCCGAGAAAATATGTGAAGACGCTACTTGTGAGCCACGTGTTGCTTTATTTCTTAAAACCACGGGGAATTCTCTGCTTAATACGGAGGCGTGGTCGCCCAGACCAATCAGATGACTCCATAGACGTAAGAACAACAATCCTGTGTGCTTTTGGTTGTTATATTTCCATAATAACCACACAGCTTGTATGATTAAGCACTCTTAAACTCATTGATCGAACTGAAACCCACTCACAAACAAAACCCACTCACTCACACACCTACACACAACATTGAGACACGCGCACCAACAACAAAACTCGCACAGGCTGATCACAGGGTAAGCCCTACAAGACGTCTGAGTAGACGTCTTACTCTGTTTGGAAACGACGCAATGTTATAAATTTTGAGATCGATTCAGACAACTACCAAACACAAAACATATGTTACCGTCCTTATCAATTAGATATTATGTATTAACTGTATAGTAAGCGTCGTCAACCAGTGTGGATTCATAACCCCCCCCCCCCTTCCCAAGTGCTGATGGTGGGTTATATAGATGGTTATACCCAAGCGCTGATGGTGGGTTATATAGATGGTTACACCCAAGTGCTGATGGTGGGTTATATAGATGGTTATACCCAAGTGCTGATGGTGGGTTATAAAGATGGTTATACCCAAGTGCTGATGGTGGGTTATATAGATGGTTATACCCAAGTGCTGATGGTGGGTTATATAGATGGTTATACCCAAGTGCTGATGGTGGGTTATATAGATACCTGGACATCACCAGGGTTACTCCACATACCACAGTTTTGTAATTTATATTCGGACTTGCGGGATACGGAATCCGTACCCCCACATTCAGAAATAAACATCCGTTTTCCAGTTACCATTCAATTGACGTCTCGTCTTCATCACTACGTCCATAAACAGTGCCGACGTTCGCGGTGAAACATACCCAAATGATGGAGTTTTAGAATGCAATGATGTTCACGGACAATTTTATCCCTTTGTGGCGAGGGATTTCATCCATGATAATTAGTTATAGTTCGATAAATTTGGAAGCGGTAGAAAGTCCGAAACACATCGCGCATGCTCAGAATGACGTGACCCATCGACGACTTTTGCTTCCTGCGTCTGAACTCGATAAGATGCAGTAGATTGCATTCAAAGTGCGTCAACGTGCTCCGCAAGCTTAGCAGGGAGGCAATGCGGATGAGGCGGCGGCGATACGACATATTTTTTCACATGCTCTTGATATATGTTGTTTTCTAGATGCCAAACCCAGCGATATAGTCAAACGCATGTTTTAATGGGCGCCAGAAATATTGGAGCAGAACGGTATATATTTATATTACCGTTCGACAAGAGCTAATCACAGGGCTATTTCCCACTCACCAGATACCAGAGCTGCTGTGGGAAGGCGGAGTCGGTAATGTGGATTTCGTCCCCTGCTCTAAACAAAAAGCTCTCCGTCTGGGAGCTCCATGCCCGACCCATGACTCCCGATTGAGCCGAGGTGAGTATCAGCATAGCATGGAGTATCCATCGCAATCTCGTTCCGTCCAGTAACGATTTCATCTTGGTGACCTACACGTCTGTCGCACATGGAAGTATGAGAGTGAGAGTGAGATTATTCTTACGGCACGCTCTCTGAACATCACGGATTTTGCGGAAACCCCGTTTCCGCAAAATCCTGCGCCATTGTTTGAGAACTAGCTTCTTCTGGCCCGAGCTGATTGACATTTTAAAATGCAGTCGCCGTGCCGGAAAGAAACCGGAACTAACCTCGTTCTCAACATTAAAATGGTCGTATTTTCCACTAGTTTGCTCTACCAGCAGCAACTTGAAGAATCCAGTTCCATTGTGAATAGCAGTGATTTGCATTCAGGGGAGAATTCGCTTAAAATGTAACAAGGCCAGATTACTGTGTCCATGGAGGAAATACAGTGTGTGATGTCCACTCTGTTCGCCTTACAGCATAGGTAAACTGAATCACACAACATACGGTACTATCCATTTTCTGTAAATTCTTCCATCAACAATCATAATTGCTGCTATTATGCCGAGTCATCCGACAAGATGTCGCTTTGTGCACTTTAGACTCTGTGATAGAGATATTCCTATTCACAGGCGCTTAAGCTAGACTGTAACAAATAATGTTATATCTATATTAAGAAAAGAAATGTTTCATACAATACTACTGTAAACGAGCTTGATGGTCTAGCGTTAGCGCGTATGGTGTACAAGTCTGTATAAAAGCAAAGAGTTTATAGCATTGCTATGAGTGGCTCTGCTTCCCTAATTATAAAACACAGACACCGTCAGGTGGCTCTGCGGTGAGCGGGAAAATGTCTGTTTGCAGAGCTTTGCCGCTGACAAAATACGTGTCATAATAAGCTTTAAAATGGCAAAAATAATAAGTACAATATTTAATAAATGTGAACCTAATATATTGCCCGGTCTGGAGTGGAACTATCGAAAACAGTTTGCCTCTCACAGCGTCCGCGCTGTCTACTATCCTCGAGCTTTTATCTAAGAGTTGATATAGCTGCCCAAAAGGGTTCACTCCGTTAAGCTGTGTGGTGATGATTTAATAACATGAAATACACGCCCGTCATCAGGCGACGATACCATGAAATAAAGAAACGCAGGTGGGACTGTTGATTGGACGTCTCGGGGCTCGGCGTTTGTTAAAGATATGATAACTCAGGTGTGGTGATGTCAGTCCATTGTAGGGCTGTACAACCATGTTGGATACCTGAAGCACTTGTTCAGAGGAGACTTGAGTAGGATTCTCTGTAAAAGCAGCAACCATAGACATCCTATATATTTAGTTCAAACTTCATTTATATCAAGATACTCTTAAAATAGTGACCATATTTAGGGATATACTTGACTAGTCATCCACCATGACTATGACTTCTACCTTGACTCTTTCACTTGGGAAACCAGACGGCTTTGCAAACCGAATTATCTTCGAAAGCACTATAATATGGCACAACAATATTAATGACTAGAGTATTACTTTAAAGCTATAGACTGGTCAAGGCGACCACGCCTCTGAATGAATTCCAGCGTGAGGGGTCAATTTTTTAAATCGCCCTTTGATTTTTTTTAACTACATCAGGTGGGGGGGGGGGGGGGAGGTAGGGGGTCATAGTATTTTCCATACTAACTTATCCAAAGAAATATCTTCGTCTATAAGTGGCTGCGCGTAATGTTTGAATATATGTACGTGCGTATGTGAGATAGCGTCGCGTGTATATAGGAGTGCGTACGCCTTTGTATGTTCCATTTCGCTAGGTACACCTTATCAGTACCATATATCATCATGCCACAAGGAGCATACCACTGCTTCACTATCATAATTGTTCCAATACACCCCCCCACCCTACCTCCCTCTATGTATTTCAACACAAGTACCGTGAGAACGTATAGCCCAAATGTCATTTCCACACCCTGCCCACTCCAGCCTCATCCCCACTTACCCACTTACACTAACACCTCCTTACACCTATTAGCCTCCAAGAGGATGGTTACTGACCATGGACCTTGGAGTAATGAGCTAACGTACGTGTTGGTTTACCACTCGATGCTAGAAATGAGAGTTCCCGCGTCATAAACCACGTGTATCGATATGTAGAGTGTCTTAAAAACGCCAGGTTTACTGTGACGGACCATATGTAAACCCACTACACCGCCTCCCTATGTGCATGAAAAAGGGGTAATTCAGTGCATTAAATGAATAAATTTACATAGGAAATGAGACAACACAAACAAACCGATGCCATACATGGCTAGAAATAACGCATTTGGAGGCCGCACGCGCACACACCATGGGTAGACATAAAACTGTGCACGTGTACAACTTCTAGTTCCCTCGCTGCCGATCTCCATTAGCTCCTGTTAAATTTTTGTGGAACATTCCGAGAAAGGTGGATATTCTGAAGTAGTTAAGCTGTGCTTATCAATATCTTAACAATCTTACATTTTCGAACCCTACACGTCGAGTGAACTTCAGTCACAACGTAAACACGTGTTAATACCAGCGAGGAGTGTTTTCCTTTTGTTAGTGCAAGTTGACATAGCTGTGACAACCTCGCCTTTGGCCTTGTTATTATTCTCGGGGTGGCCCTCTGGTGGTATTTTTTTTAAACTGAAAGCAGACACTCTAAGAGTTGCTGCGATATAAACAGGGCCAAGCGTAACTTATTGTAGATTGAGCACATATCTCGCGCGCCTTATCGCATTTCCTAACACGGTTAGCTTCAATCCGAATGTTTTTAGAATGGGGATTTAACAAGTACATTACGGTGCTATCAATAATGCGAATGGTAAACGGGTATGTAAATACAAATAGGTTCATAAAAATGTAACCGTCAAATCAAGGCTGATGGAAGTCCCTCTTGCGTTAAATACAACGCATGTGGAATTGTATCTAATTGGCTGTGTTACTAGTGACATCTGGAGTAGTCAAACTTAAACAACGGGAGTAGTAGTGACATATCCAAGTGACCCTGAAGAGGATTTGTTTACCATTAGAGTCGCGTAGGAATGTACCTCTTATTTTCAGTGTGGAGGTCTGTTTGTGTACACATTATCAAGAATGTATTCATAGCAGTGGAAGTCTCGTCCTCTCTCGTGTTCTGACTATATATTTACTATATCCACATCACTAGTGTTAGTGTACAGTGAAACCCCTAGACTTACCTCACCATTAGCTTCCTCTTCATATTCATGCATCACAATTAAGGAGCGGGCAACGGAGGCGGAGAGTGATTGAATGAGTGAGTGAGTGGGTGGATCAGGGAGTCAGTCAATGAATGGGTGCGTGTTTGGGAGGGAGCGTAAGTAAGTGAGTCGGTGAGTATGAGTCAGATAGCAGTGTTGTTGACATCGATGTGTAGCTCTTTCTAGGCGGCGCGCGTCACCAAGTGTAAACCGTGTGTTGTGGTGACGAGTTCACAGGTTGAACTCTATATATATCTTAGCCGAGTAGCGAGAGGTCGTTCGTTTATACAAGTGGGCGTGGTAACATCAACCAATCTCCTCTCCGCGCCATCAGGACGATGACGTCATGAGTCACATATTCTCCTGGTTAACATTTATACCTTAAAGCGTCGCGCAAATATTGGTCCCGCGTCTTAAGCGATTTTCTATGGTAAGCATAAGTAATGGGGATTACTGTGAAATTGAGTCAATCTGTTAACTATCGTGACTGGAATCTGTTATGAATCCTTCATATGGCTTGTGTTGTTAAGGCTGAGCGTGGGCGGTAACCAACAGTAGTTATGATGAGTGGACGAACAGACAAGGATCTCATACACTTCAGGTATAGTTGCGAGGATCCCATGTGAGATGGTATGTGTTCAGATCTGTCTCCCATTGAAATGAAAGTACTACAGTAGCTCTGTTGAACCAAGCTTGGAAGACGGTGCTCAGTCTTGCTAATCGATCCGACTGTTGGCCTGTTGGGCTACACTACAGTATATATCACTACCCCCCAGCCCCAGCAATCGACGCGAATTCACCTCAATGAAATCCACCTTAATGAGCCCCTCTTAATGTGTAATTCAGCCATAGAAACATAAACAACATTTCACTCAACATTGCGTGGCCTAAACAGGCGATTCAGCAACATGGCTTGGCCCAGCTATCGACCGAGGGGTCAACAAATGACCATTTGGACGGCCCAAGTTAAAAGCCACAACACCAATAATAAGTTGTCATGATGCCTCAGTGGAACACCCCGACCCCTTCCCACGCCGCTTGCTTAGTCCAGACAGGCTCCGATAAGGAACTGTCGCCACTAGCACCCCCTTCTGTTCACTTTATACAACTTACACAATGTGAACTATTTTTTTGTCAGCTCTTGCGGTTATTTATCAACTGGACATTATAGCTCTCCGCGTTACAGCCTCGATCTTCATTCATTCCGTCGCACACCCAGTGTACACACGCCTAACACGCTCACTCCCATCAACTTCTGTCGGGGTCTTCTCGCCTGTGTAACCCACCGACGCGGTGACACCGCTTGGCGGAGCGTCGTGTCTTGAGCCAATCAATGTATGTTGTGATCTACCGAGTGTCACTCAAGTGGTAAACATCGATCCAAACGGATTTCCTTTAAGCAACTTGTTCGTTTCTGCTTACTTTAGTTTACCCACCGAGCAACGGAAGGACACTTCGTTCGCAAGAAGGATTTCCCGCTCTCAGGGATGATGGTGGCGAATAAACCGTTTAGTGAAGGATTGACGCGAATTCATCCAGCCGGGATACGTCGCTTGCAGACGTTTGTTGCTCCGGAACCGGACTGTTTCACCCCGGCCGGCGGTTTGGGTGTCCAGCGCTCTAATCAAGCAAGTGGTCTATTCCGAGCCGTTGTCACCCACCGCTTATCAAAGATCAAATTCCTGCTCGACAATGGAGTTTCCACAACAGTGTTGAATGACCGCGGTCATAATTTGCTGATCACTTCTCTCTTCATAAATGACGGACAGCAGAGAGACAGAGTGTTCCGCTACCTGCTTCAGCGCGGCGTCGACTGCTGTTACCGCCAACGAGAGACCGGGCGCGATGTCCTGGCGTGGGCCTCTCTCCTGGGCCGGGCTGACCAAGCGCGCCGCACGCTCGAGGCGGCCATGGGAGAGATCGACCTGCTGAAAGCCGACAACGATGGACAAACTCCGCTTCACCTCGCCGTACAAAAAAACCACATGGACGTTGTTCATGTTCTTGTCAAAGTCTTACAGAAATATCACTTATCCGTGGACATAAGCGATAAATACGGGCTGACTCCGTACATGTACGCACGTCGGTTGGGGCTCACGGATATGGCCCTGTATCTCCAGGAGCAGGGTCATGCTAGTGTCCACCAGAGGGACAGTGTAACATTCAAATCAGCCGAAGACTGGGCTGGTATTGGCGCCAAAGAGCAGGAGAAAAAGCGCAAGTACCAAGTGAAAGAAACCATGGCTTTTTACAAGATAAGAGGTCGTTTGCCGCCAATCAGTGAACTCCCTAAACACCTGCCCCAGGTGATGTTGAATGGCCGGAGTATTGACCACGTTACCGCATCACCTCGGGATTCAATGAGCTCCCACTCTGATCCAACTCTTAATTCTAACCGAACCTCTACTTCTGATAACAACGATGAGCCCCAACAGAAGATATCCCCTGATAGAACTAACCGACTCACCCCTCCAGCACAAGTTACCCATAGCAGTCTCTTTACCAAGGCCCCACATCCCACCATACAGAATTCACTTCGTCGAGGCTCGCAAGCCTACCTAAGTCCGCAGATGAAACCTCTCCACGTGTCGAAGCGCGAGGTAATGAGTAAGTCGGTAGATACTGCCTTTACCCTGCTGGGGTTGCAAGCTGTAGGGGAGGGTGAACTTGCCACTCACTTCGTCAGTAGTCAACCTGTGTTGTCGGAAATGTCGGTGCCGCATCGGAACCCGATCCACCTGACCAAGAGCGCGGGTACCATCGACTTGTCGGCCATGTTGACTGCGCTCTCCGATCAAAAGTCCTCCTCGTTCAGAAAAGTAGCCATCGCACCAAAATCACCTACTCCCTCCCAACGCATCCCAACGCCGAAATCCCGCAAAAAGGTCTCCTCGCTGGCGCTGCTGCTGGCTAAAGAACGCCGCGGCGGAGCCCCGAAAGGACGACGCGTGAAATCTGTTTCCAATACACGCAGGAAATCAAACGGTTCACAGACTATGAAAAATCATGCCAAACTCAGAAAGAAGCGACAGGCATAGACAATAAATAAATCCAGTTACTGAAAATTTGTGATATGTGATGATAAAAAATGATAAGATTTGATGATCGTTGATTGATATTTGGTGATAAATAAGAAGCTTGATAATAAATGACAAGTTGCGATAAGTGATGACAAGATGAAATATTGTGATGTTAAATGATAAGCTGTGATATAAAGTGAACAAATAACCAGATGAAATATTGTGATGCTAAATGATAAGCTGTAAAGTGACAATAAAAGACAAGTTCATATATTGTGATGATAAGCTGTGATTTAAAGTGTGTTGGGGGGTGGGGCGGGATTCTCCCTGTTGTAATGATAACCTAACTATCTGAAATATCCGAAGAGTGAACGGGGACAAATGACACAGGTGACTTGCGACATATATCCTCAAATCCACCCAGCCTTGCCCCCCCCCTACCCCCACCCACCACCTCCAACCACCACTCCCACACCCAACCAAACCCACATTTCCACCATCCCATCAACTAGCTACGTACGGGCAAATGGTAATAATTGGAGTTTTTGAGCTTGAAGAACCTACAACTCCAATAACGATATATTTGAGTAGTTTAAATATTTTGTTAATAATGCTAGCTATCAATAATATGTATAGGATTTCTGCAATATGTTTATCGACACGAGCTGGAATTCGCATCTCTTATGTCACCATTCCTCGCCTGTAATGCGTTGACCGGAAGTGACGCCAAGCCTCTGCATTAATTTCCGGTCCAAACCAATCGGTGTTTATATTTACCTGACAGCGTTAAGGGATCTTATATTGCCGTAATACCACCTGCTCTCTCCCTCTGTCGCCGAATGACAATCGGTCAGGTATTTAGATGGGGAGACCGCACAATACTGCTATTATTATATATCACCATAACAATCGCTAGACTGCTGGTTTATATATTTGCGAAGCAAAGAGGCCAATACCGTCCTCATGTAACACCGGGGGCTTATTTAAATATAGACTTGGCAGCAAGACAAACTGTCCGACGTTACTGCAGCCCGTATACGTCTATAACAACCGCCATTAACACCCCCCGTGTACCATTGCCAACTAAACTGTCCTCTTAAATCATTTATTTGTGTTCATTTCTTAAGGTATTATTGGGTCTATCAGTTTCTTAAGTGAGGTATTACGATCTTAAAACTCGCCTCCTTCTTCTGCCAACGCGTCAAATATATTGAATAATTGTAACCTGTCCTGATCGATATAAAGAACCTAATAATTCCTATTTGTTGTTAGTATCTATTTCCACAAACATGCATCGTTAACAGACGTCTGGGTGAGGACGGGGTTTGCAGGCAGCGACCATTGTCCGCGCACGATCATTTTTGTGTATCTATGCTGAACATATGTGAGATGCTGACTGTGTTATATACGCCTACAGAAAATGGTTCAATATGCCCCCAGGGTTACCAGTATATGTTGCCAGATCAACCGGTAACGAGTCCGGAGAACTTGGTTATGAGGTTTCTTGAGTTGAATGGAGCCTATTGCATCAGGGTTAACCAGAGGCCCCTGATACCGGAGTCTGGTGATTCTAGGGAACTTTCTTATTAGAGGCCTGTGGTAGAAGCCTTGTGATTCAAGGGTACAATGTTACCAGAGCCCTGTGAACCAGGGTACTAAATACCTGTGTACCGAATACCTGTGTACCAGAGGCCTATGATACCTGACCTGTGTACCAGAGCCTTGCGCTACAATAGGCCTGTGTTACCTGAGGCTAATTTTGTTACCTGAGGCTTCGGATACCAGAACACCGCTTTATCAGAAGTACTTGTTTCCAGTGTTCTTTGAATACATGTTGACAGCAAACCGACCCTGTGCATACATCCTTGCAAATATGTTTACCAGTTTCACGGATCTTTGGTTTAGCTACCCGGATTCAGATACGTGCAAAAAATCCATTACATGAAAATGATATGAATGGGTTTGCGTGATCAGTCTGAGACAAGATCGAGTGTCATATGGATGGAATACGAAGCAGAAGATTGATTGAAGAAACGGATCCGTTGTGTGTCGCTAATGGATGTATTATGCAGGTATGAATGCAGATGCCGTGGAGTGTGAATGCTGTCGGGCGATATAATGGGAGGATTTTATCGGGCCAGTGGCACGAGTCTTGTGGCGTTCCGCTGTTTGGATGCTGGAGGGCCAAGTTTTCTCCAGAACTGTCAATAGACTGAATAATTGATGTATTATGAATGGGTAATGTTAAGTCTCAATCCGTCAATATTGGGTTATTGTGGTATATTTGAACATCACATTTACCTCGTGTTAATTTTATCCTCGACTTTTTTACTGTTTCTTCTTTGATCATATCAACTTGCAGCTCAAATAAATTATTTTAACCATGTTTCCACCTGTCGTATGCCCCAACAACCCGTTAATGACACCAAAACAACTCGTAAAAGATTTTGCATCACGATCAATTAATCGTTAACCAAATTAGAATCTAGACTCACAGGAAACCTTTATAGAACAATGGTTATGAGTGAAATGTCAATTATAGTCCATCGAAATGGCCAGAATTGGAATGAGTTTGTTACGTTAATACTGTTGTCTTTCACTTGATTTTACACTGGAGGTTGGTGCAAGCCGCGAATGATGTA
This sequence comes from Urechis unicinctus, assembly GCA_034190875.2. Classification (NCBI taxonomy): domain Eukaryota; kingdom Metazoa; phylum Annelida; class Polychaeta; order Xenopneusta; family Urechidae; genus Urechis; species Urechis unicinctus. Next base: position 24,195,845 of record CM067347.1, read on the forward strand.
AATCAAATTGAGTGTTAACAGCGAGTCAACATCCGCCGGTAGTTAGTCAATATTTGCTTCAGAGAGGATCTCATTCTAGGTGTTTACAGTAACAAAACAACTTCCATACTTAAATATCATTCGAGGGCTTATGTTAATCTTTTCACACTGGTGTTATGTGGTCTTCTTCAAGGGAAAATAAAATGGACAAATGTGTGAACTGCGTCTGGGGTACAAGAGAAAACCAAACGCTACATCGCCATATCAGACGATGTTAGTCGTTTAATTGGTTTGCTAAGTTGAACTGCACAGAATAAACACATCTTATAAATAGTGCTCGGTTAATATCGATTTATTTATTGTAGTATGACTCATTAGCTTTTGGGCTCGCAGAACTAGCTCGGCATTCCCCGTGTCCTCCTGCAGATGTGGTTGCGTACATTCGATCGTTCCCTGTCGAACGAATAAATATTTCATTATGACAAGGATATATCATAACGTTCATGCATTGTTTCACAGAGAAGCAGAGGCCACAAATTGCGTCACACTTGCACTTTATAAGCGTCCTTCTGAAAGGTGTTTTATAATATTCTTCAAGCTATATCGACATTACATGCCATCCAAATGTATCAGATTCACTCTTTTTTCGCAATTGATGTAGCCTTGAAAACGTGGTCCAGGTGTAAGATAGCCTCTCAAGTCTTAGGGTTCCACTTGCCTTTGTATATTGGCAGCAATAAATAACTATAGGTCTTCTGAACTTTAAGAACATGGAACAAGATACTTATCTTACGCTTTTCATTCTTCACTCATCTGGGCATGCTGACTGGATTGTAAGTTTTCAAGAAAGCGTTATTGTTAGATGGGTCAATGTATGATTTTGGGCTGCTAACTTGCCTCATGATAAAATGAACCATCAAAAATTAACAAACAACTGACTTAGTTCAAGTATAAGACAATCTCTGCTCAACAGCAACAAAAGAGAAAAGGAAGTATCATCTCTGACTTGAGAAGACAGAGACATCAGTGATCATTTAACCATTCACAACTGATGACAGAGATTACTGCAGCTGCAAAGAGGCACAGTCTTCTTTATTCAACAAATATCCAACCAGATACAACAACAAAGAATGAGCAATGAGTTTCCATGTAATCGACACTTGAATTCATCAATAATAGCAACAACACAAACATCAATAAAATTAGTTGTCATATAATTATAATGATAAACATTATTCGCCAATTGCAAGCATTATATATATATATATATATATATATATATATATATATATTGGGGCCATGTATCGCTTCCAGAGTTTCAGAGAATTACCTATTATAATATGCAGTAAGAGATCCCAGTCCATGATTCTGTAGCAAGTGATGTGTCATTAGCATAGAGTGAATGTGAACACTTAGTAGGGATTTAACACCCCCATCCCTCCCACTGCACCCAACATGCAAATGCATGTATATGATCCACAAACAAACAGACATCATTACAATGACAAAAAGAGTCAAATCATCGCCGAATCTTGACTGATTCATACATGCCGTTCATCGTAAGTGTGCAGTTACTTCACAACAACACAAGTGGGGTTGAATGACTACATCTCTGTGATGTTAAGTGTACAGTTAACTATGTATAATACTGTACTATGAGCAGATGAGGGATTTAGATGGCGTGAGACGTTGAGGCGTTGACAGAACTTGTAAATGACTACCAGTCAAACGGGGATATAACCGGAACACATGGAAATGCTTACACTTGCTTATTAAACATTGGATCTTAAATTCAGCTTTCTTGATATCTTGACCTCCGATATCAGCCTTATTATAAGCTCATCGCAGTGGGTCCTGTTGATATTCATCCTCATAATGAATGAGGTCCACACAATTTGCCCTGTTTATATCATTGAGGTCCTCACACTTGGCCCTGTTGACATCGAGGTCCTCACAGCTTGCCTGGTTGACATCATCGAGGTCCTCACAGTTGGCCTTGTTGATATTGTCAAGGTCCTCACAGTTGGCCCTGTTGACATCATCAAGGTCCTCACAGTTGGCCTTGTTGATATTGTCAAGGTCATCATAGTTGACCCTGCTGATATCATCGAGTTACTAAGCATTGGTCCTGGTGATATCAATCTAGGTCCTTGAAGTAAGCAATCTTGATATCAATCGAGGTCCTCGTAGCGGGCTCGCTTGGCATCACTACAGTAATCATCAGCTGGGTCTAACGTTTGACCACCCAGTACATCCATCGGAATATGTAGCTCGGTGGTCTCTATCATTCGCTGACTCTCAACCACCTGATCTGGACAAGTTCCACTTTCTATCTCAGCCAGTACACGGTCCAGTGTCTGAATGACACGGCGTGCATTGTCACAGGTGAAGCACATGGGAGGTGTTAGAACTATGATGTTTTTGTATGGCCCTTCATTAGCAACCAAGATCTTCTCTTGTTTCATCCTTTAAACACACATCAAATCAAACAGGCTCTCATAAGAAATGCTAACATTGGAAATGTAAGAATGTTTCCAATCACACAAAGACTTAGAAAGGACATACTTGTAAGTAAGAAGCTCAGCTGCCTCTGAGGCTGGTTTCCTGCTTTCCTTGTCAGTCACCAGCTCAACTCCAACAACTAAACCTTGACCCCTGAACATAACATATAAAGATGTTCAAAATCACACCCTAGTCAACACAATGGATAATCAATCATCAGCCCCACCTGGCTTATACACCTGACATTCCCAATCTGATCTTTGCACCTGACATTCCCAATCTGATCCTCACATCTGACATCCTCAATCTGATCCTCACACCTGACATTACCAATCTGATCCTCACACCTGACATTACCAATCTGATCCTCACACCTGACATTCCCAATCTGATCTTCACACCTGACCTTCCCATCAATCATTCCCTACCTAAACTTCCCATCTCCTTGACCTTCATTGCAGACTCCATGACATGACAACTCAATGAAACTTTCTTTGAAGCCATTATACATTCTCACCTGACATCCCCCATCATAGGGTGATTAGCTTTGATGTTGGTGAATCCCTCAAAGAGCACCTTGCCCACACTTTTAGCACTGCTGAGGAGCTTTTCATTGCTGATGACGTCCAGTACAGCCATACCAACAGAGCATGCCACCGGATTGCCACCACACTGTCACATATACAGAGCAACACATAGCACTGTGTTATATAAATGGGTCAGCACACTTGTCACATTAACAGATCAGTAGACAGCACACTGTCACATTAACAGATCAGTAAATAGCATGCTGTCACATTAACAGATCAGTACACAGCACGCTGTCACATAAACAGATCGGTACACAGCACGCTGTCACATAAACAGATCGGTACACAGCACGCTGTTACAAAAACAGATCAGTACACAGCATGCTGTCACAATAACAGATCAGTCAGGTTTAGACAAGATATGATATATAAGAGATTCAAGTAGCTTACAGCAGAATCAAAGTCTCTAAGACTTTCTGCCACCTCTCGACTTGTTATAACCATGGCCATAGGGTATCCATTGCCCAGAGGCTTTCCACATGTCACGATGTCAGGAACAACATCTACAACACAGGATAAACATTATAATTAGACAAGGGCAGATACAAGTAATCAAAACGGTGACTCAGTCTGACGTGGGATGACTACAGCGAGACTCCCATAAAGTATTACGTATTGGACGCTAACAGTTACCATGTGCTTGGAAAGCCCAGTACTCTCCAGTGCGCCCTAGACCAACCTGTACCTCATCAGCGATACACAGACCCCCTGCCTCTCTCACATACCTGAATATCAAACAGATAAATAGGATCAATTATGGATATAATAACTCTTTGTAGAGTTCAAGTAAATTAGGAGATAATTGTATGCACAAGGTGCACATATAGCTATCACTGTAGAAAACATCAATTAACAGGAGTAACGCAACGCGACCCTTTTTCTGTAACACCCCGATGACACACATGAAAGATTAAAGCAATAACACTCACCTGTAGACGTACTTGAGGTAGTTTGCAGGTGGCTTGATAACACCAGGTAAAGCCATCAGGGGTTCTGACATAAATGCACGCACCTGAATGGAACACAGTATAGGTAACAAGTATTTGTATTTTAAATTCAATCATCAGGAAGCGAGTACACGAGGTAAATCACTTTATCCTTATTCATATTTACAAGCAGTGTAATTGTAAATACTAACATAACGTTATCTGAACCACAGACACTTCCATGTGAAGCTTCCGAGCGCTGAGCTGCTTCTGAGCATAAGCCACTCTCTATATATAACTAATAGGTGTGCTGGGGGCACAGCAGCACTGCCTCACCCTTCCCTTATTGACTTATTCACACACTAAATCTCTGTCTCTCACTCGGGTGATCATAGATTGCGATTAGTGTTTTGGATACTCATTAGAATATTATCTGCCTTCGATGATCAACTTTCAAATGGCCATTATTTCACTAATCTGTCACATCAGTTACTGAGCGTTTGTGATCTGAACACCAGACAGACTGCTTAAGTCAGTGATAGCACCTAACATGTTGTGACACAGACCTTGCGACCTTGACCTCTGAGTTTTTGGATGACCTTGAGCACCTCATTGGAGTAGGTGACCCCTGGATTTGCTGTGTCTTCTTTGTATATACCACGGTAGGTGTCAGGGCATGGAACCTTCACAATCAGACCCATGGATGATTTCTTCACTCCACCAAGGTGTCCAAACAAATAGCTTATGTAGATAACACAAGGTACTTTCTCTCACCACGTGTACATGGTCCTTTTTACCATTGGGTAGGTTCTTGAATCTTGAAGGACTGATGTCTAGCAAGTTTCCTAGGTTACCATGATAAGCACTGCGATGAAGACACACAATCAACTCATGTTTATTGGTAAAGGCCCATCAAGGCAATAAAATAAGGAACAGTAACTATATGTGTTTGTGACCACATTATACTTACTGGTCAACAACAATGACATCATTGTTTTTTGTGTACTCCTTAGCTAGTCGAAGGGCAAGGTCATTGGCTTCTGATCTGCATATTTTGATGGAATACGGCATATATCATGACCAAAGACATATATAAATTCAATGTTTTCAATGTAGTGATTAAGGTATATGCTAAAATGTGAAACATTGGGTTAAATATTGGTTGCAATATCAGCTAAACGGCAATAGTGATACTTGATGGGAGAAATCTGCCTAGTAAGAGCACATTCTGTGCATCTACACAGAAAGAACCAGAAATAATAACCTTGTCAATAGCATCAAGAGTCTTAATATAGTCTATACTAGACACACATTGTACATTTCCATCACATCACCCAATAATGCTACAAAATGGTCTTCCATCAAAGTCAATCAATATAAGATAACAATTACCCAGAATTCACCATGAAGCAGACACAGAGGTTTTCTGGCAGAGTTTCTGTGATGCGCTTGGTGTAAAGAGACAGACTGTCACTGAGGAAGCCGATATTGGTGGTGAGTTTGGCCATCTGGTCCTGGCCTGCCCCAACCACATGGGGATGGCAGTGTCCCACTGTCACACACACACAGCATCAGATGACAGACACAACAACCACATGTTCTGTACCACAGTCAGGATCAAAACCAGGGAGCATATAAATCAATATGATATAGAACAACAGAATGAATCTGTGTCCATATTAAGGATGGATTGAATGAGGAAGCTGGATTTCAAGGGAAGTGGATTGGTAAAGCTGGAATAATTGACATTGGAGAGCTTGGTTACGTGGTGACTGTCGTTGGTAAAGCCAAGAGGTTCAGAGGAGAAGAGCTGGATGAACTAAGATGGTTGGTACAGCTAAAGATATGTTGTCACAAACTTCATCATGTGGTGACACAGGCGAGTTTCAGTGGCTTAGCCATAATCAAAGCTGCGTGTGTATGATTAAGACCGACATGTTGTCAGTTGGATATTTAACTTGCAAAATAGGTGGTAAATAATGGAAGATTTCAAGTATCATTCACTGTCATCAAGTATCATAATACTCGTAGCTGACAGTGGTAGAGGAGGGTTGCCATGGGAGACTGCAAATCAGGCAATTACCGTGGGAGACATTGTTGATGCAATCAAGATACTCCACCCCACAGTCATCGTACATATACTGCTTGCAAGCTCGTACTATCTTCAATGGAGCTACTTCAAAGTGCAACTTGCAAGACTTCCTGTGGGAAACATAGAAATATCTGTACAATGAACAATATGTCACATAGTCAATCTGTATTCAAAGGCATAATCAATCCAAGAGTGGAAAGGAACTAAATGATGGAGAATGTTGGATAAATGGGAAAATAGGGAATACTCATTAATTGTTAAGAGAGAGGGAGTAACTGAACAACTTAATGGAATAACAGTAGGGAGAGAGTACTTGGGGAACTTGTTATATTAACAGCAGAGAGAGAGAAAGGGATTACTCACGCTACGTGTTGGCGACGCATCTGGAGGGTTTCCCTGAATGACATTTTCTCTAGCATATCAAGATCAAAATCAATCAGCCCAGGGGAATGGTCTAAACAAATGGCCTACACACAAAGAGCAGAGTTAGCAAACAAGCCAAATTCTGACAATAAAACAACTCTCACTCATCCAACGTTCACTCATATCCACCCTCCATCCGCCTTCATCTTCTCATATCCACTTTCCCTCCATCATCATCCACTCATATCCACCCTCCATCTACCACCATCCACTCATATTCACCCTCCCTCCATTATCATCCACTCGTATCCACCCTCCCTCCATTATCATCCACTCATATCCACCCGCCATCCATCCATCATCATCCACTCATATCCATCCTCCCTATGTCATCATCCTCTCATATTCACCCTACCTTCATCATCATCCACTCATATCCACCCTCCCTCCATCATCATCCTCTCATATCCATATTCCCTCCATTATTATTCATTTATATCCACCTTCCTTCCATCATCATCATCCACTCATATCCACCCTCCCTCCATCATCATCCACTCACATCCATTAATATCCTCCTTCCCTCCATCATCTTCATCTTTATACATCCACTTTCCCAAAGCTATCCAAATTTTTTGATAAATTAGTCAATAAAAATTCAGATTACATGGATGGATGAGTACCCTGTTTTGTATACACTGAAAACGATGCTGGGTAGACTGGGTAAGGCTTCCAGTTATACCTGATTTGTATTGACCAGAGTGTTAACTGATATGTATTCATCAGAGTGTTACCTCTAGCTATTTTCTTAGACTAGCCGTGCACAACGTCTTGTATATATGTATACTACCGCTGACCGAGGCTTTTCTTATACCTATCATCGGCCTCTATGTCTGCAATACCCCAACAGACCAACGGTCGGATCGATTACCTTGTTGCACTTAGCTCTTGCAAACAAAGTATGGGAGTTGCTGCTGGTCTCCATCTTCAACAAGGTTATAAAACTTGACGTTGGTCTGTTAGGCTTGTTGCACTAGCACCTAAACTTCAAAAGAGCTAGTCTGCAGAAGTTACATTAAGTTAGGTTTGGCACCGGGCTAGAAGCTATGTTTTGGTTAGCTCCGGTGTAACAGTGTAACGGTAACATGAATTTATCTCTACGGAGACGTCTTGTAGGGCTATGTTTTGGTAAGCCCCGGTCGAACGGTAATATAAATATATACCGGACGTCTGCTCGGACGTCTTGTACTTGTAGGGCTATGTAATGATATATTTGTTATAGTTTTACTTAGATGGCTATGATTATGAATATGATCACTGACTGAGTGAAGATTACCCTGTTACCAAGGGAAGTTTTCATCAAATATATTAAATGCAAATAGACTTACTGATGGAGAAATACGTAGAACAATGCCGTCTGGTCAGTACGGTCAGCGCTCGACAAATGCCTTCAACTTCATAATTAACTTAGGTAATGATGTTTTCGCAGAAACCGGGCAAGAGTGAGTGGAGACGGCGTGACTATAACACACTGCATAACACAGCCTTGACCTCAAAAACCAGTGGGAGAGTAGGTGTCGCGAGTATATATTTTCCGACCGAGCTGAAATTGATTTTACTTATATACGCATGCGCATAAGAAAGCTATTCTCATTGGACGCGTAGGATTGATCACGCCGGTGAATGCCAGCTTGACCAATCGAGCACGCCCAATGATATCGAAATCTCTGGAGAAACGAGAGACCATGATAGGTTGACATAATGGATTAATGTTTGTCTGTGTGATTTCACAATGTCAATACTCTCCGTCAATGCGATACTCAGTACGTCATTGCACTCACTTGTGTAATCCACTAGTTAAAGCCGACGACGAGCCACCGTTGGGCCGTTGGTGGACCGTCAGCTGGGAACTGCCGACGGTAGCCAGCAGCGGGCCGCTAGCGTTGTGTTATCTGGGTGGCGACAGGTCTATACTACTCAAATAAGTCGGGTTGCCAATGCTATGTCTGACATATGACAATGATGAGTCATTGCGTTTGTGACTCGAAGTCCCCTCCCTTAGTAGTCGCAGGACATATTGACAGTAGAGATTACATGTAGACATGCCAACATCAAAACTGAGTACACACTCAGATGAAATCAGCAATTTTGCCTCTTAAATTTATCAAACAGAAAAGAAATAATATTTCTGATCAGGAAATCAAAGTTGAATCATAGCTTTAAGCACAGGGATTTGCATTAGCCGGCCGCGCGCTATCTTCTATGTATACATAGAAGATAGCGACCGGCCCGGCCAATGCAAATCCATGTCCAGAAATATTGTATATCATGTGAAATATTGTCACATCATGTGAAAAGTGTTTGATCAAGGTAGTCAGTGGTCCAAAAGGAAAACAATAATGCGTAATAAATCACCTACCGCCGTAGAATTCTGGCGATGACCACTTTCATCTCGTGCATTGCGAAATGCTGACCTATGCAGTTTCTGACACAAATAATGACACCCGAGTGAGAGTGTGTGGACTTTTCTGTTAACAATGGATTTGGAAGGCTCATAAATTTTGAGCCTATGACAATTAATGTTACCTAGGCCCAGCTGAGAAGGGAACAAATTGGTGGCTGTCCATCTTATGTACTCCCGCTGAGGCAAACCTCTCAGGTAAGAACTCTTGCGATCAGCCATAACACATTACATGACATCCACATTTAAAGTTTTCAGCATATTGGGATTACTTTTATTGAGCTTTAAATCATCGATAATATGTCAAAATCAACGCTTTAAAGACAGCCCCGAACTTCGTTTTTAGAAAACAATATCCACGAAATGTCGCTGGCTGTCGTGTCGTGACCTGGCGTGCACACCGCTTGCATAAAATTCAGTTAACGTCAGGTGAGGTAAAAGTCGATACCAGGTGGGATTCTCTTCCCACTCATTATTGTGTTGCAGAATGAAAACTCACTTACCTTCAAACAAGAAAGGGTCCACTTCGTATCTAATTTCGAGGTCGGTAAGACCTGATCCATCGCTGTCTTTAGCTGTAATATGTCGGGCTTTAGGATATATGTCGAGGAAGTCAAGATAGCGATGTGACCTCTTCGATGAACCCTATGTATTCTAAAGATGCAGATGTGATGAAGAACCGCTGAACATTGAATATCATAATGTTTATTTTTAATCCCCTAAGGTTCACTCACCAGAATGTTGAGGCGTTTTTTTTCATAATTTCATTTGCCACGAAGTCACAGATCTTCTTAAACTTGCGACCAGCAGGAGAGAGGGCAAAGAAGAGGTCAGGATAGAGCCAAGGTCGTCTTCAAGGTCGTTTGGAGCAAAAGGCAGATAATTAGCTTCGTGAAAACATGCATCCAATCGACAGAAATTCTAAATTCCAGCAGCAATTTCTTATCATTTAGGTGAAGTTTGAAGGTGAAGGTAAATTAGAATCACAAGCTGGCTTATTTGTATGCATAAGAAATAAGCTGATTGCGTTTGGGTATAAATGCAAAGTATAATGCAGAGGATGATTAAGAGTGAGGCACCGCGCATAAATGTGAAATAACCGTCAAGAGTTTATACTAACAGAAATCGATACGGCAGTGATGCACCCAGATCATTGAAGGCTTTCACACAGGGATCATTCTCGCTGCAGTGTTTAAGTACAAACAAAGACAAGCTAATGAAATATTGGTCACACTTGCACAGCCATAGTTAAACCCATTGCCTAACTGACTGAACAAATCGCTCACTCGTTCAATAACTAACATGTTGAATTACTAACAGAATGACGAACTGACTCCCTCACTCCCTCACTCACTCACTGGCTCGCTCACTCATTCACGCGCTGGCACGCACTCAGTTACTCACTCACTCACGCATCCACTCACCCACCAACCCACTTACTCACACACTCACTCACTTATCCACTCACTCACATATTCACTCACTCACTTATTCACTCACTCACTCACTCACTTATTCATCATTCCACTGACTAACCTACATACTCATCATTTCAATAACTCACCCACTCACTCCCTACACACAATCTTCTGACCCATGCAGCTGACAGTTGTTCTCGTAGGAAAACGCAATATGATATCAAAGGTACACAGACTTATATAGTTGAATATCTCGAATTTTTTTCCCGTCTTATCAAACCCCAACCACTTGGACAGGTAATTTTAATAAATATTGATAATGGCCGCAATAGTAATCGTCATTATGAAGTTCTGTATCATTGCAATATCTACATATCGTGCTGAGACGTGAGGATCGACGAACCACACTGAAGCAGTAGTATAGAGAATGAGGGTTCTGGTGCAGCAGGGGACGGTTCTGGGATCACCCATAGGAGAGGGTTCTGACGCACTTCATCTCATCAACACTACACCACTAATTACAGCTTGTCTAGGGGATTTTGCTTCCTGTGTTTTTGGAAGGTGTGCTTCCAAATGACCCCCAACAGGGCAGCGCAGCTCATAAGCAGGGTGGGGGATCGGCCCGACCCCCAGCAGGCCTGATGGTAAACTAACGTGACCATAGGTCAAGGTGTCAACGCTGTTCGCGGCCATCCTCCACAAACGGGGAGAGTGACACCTTGTTGACGTGTAGTCCATATAGTTTATGACAATTACTGCGTAGCATGTTCGATCCATGACGGAGCTGCTTCTTTGTGAACAGCGACTCCATGTACTATGCTTGGCATAGGTGACTCTTAACCACAACCTTCTTCACTCCCTTTGCCTTTTTAATCTCGCCATTGTCAGACATCAGGATCGAGTACGTCTTGGGGCAAAGACCCACATACTTCTTGATAAACACACCAGCGCACTCATCCTTCATTTTCCCTAGCACATTCTTCTTTACTTTACTGCACAAGGGATGGGAAGGATCATAGTTGCTTGTATCAAAGAGGTCACTTTTATGTCTGCGTACACGTCAGCTGTGCAGATTTCCATAAGCAGCGAGTCCGTGTCTGTGTATAGCAGGCCAAGGTCAATACCACATCTGGACTTCATTGTGGTGTAATAGAAGTCATACATCAGGTGCTTGGAGAGGTCGAGTATGCACATGCCTACATACACCAGGCGGTTTAGCACTAGGCTGGTCTTGTGCATATGCTTTACACACACATGACAGTGGGTTGCCACCTTGTGCACTCTTTTATCCTCACACGCCATGTGCATTGGAGCAGGCTTTGATGGAACTGCTTTGATCTTGCGCTCTTCCTGTTGCAGTGCTCACAAGAATTTCTCCACAGGGTTGGCCTCTCTGTACACCACAGGAGGTTTAGTCGGACCATCGCACCCGACAACTTCATGGACATAACCACATGGCTAAAGTTCCTCTGTCTTTTGCGTGTAGCTCTTGATAGGATCAGATGCAAGGCCTAGAAGCTTCACCGTGAGTGCCTCAAAGTCGCCATAGATAACGTTTCCCCTTCCACTCGCACAGCAGCCTGCCCTATCCCATGCACTCAGGCAGTTGTTCATCGGCATTGCTCACAGAAGAACTTGCGCTCTTTGTGTTTACTCTGATCATACAGCAAGTGGTGTAGATCTTTGATCTGCTCGTAGTGGAAAGTACCATCTTTCTCAATCCAGGTTGTTTACTGATGTGGTGTATGATAGTGCCCCCCCCACCCATCCCAGCCAAAGACGTTCAAGCTGCGACACTGGTGTTGGATACTCTTTGCCTTTACCCTCCAGCAGGGTTAACAGCCACTGAATGATATATTTAGATGGTTGCGTGTGGGTCCTTAGAGACCGGTGCAGAGCCTATTCAATAGACAACAGAAGACAGTAGTCGTCCGTGTTTTTTACGTTTATGATCGTCTTCTTAGCTGCATGCACACTCGGTAGTAGCAGGTAGGAGCCACCTTTTATTGGCTGGTAGTGGGCAATGTCAATCGACGGAGTTGCGACTGATTCAAACTCCAAGCCGCAACCTTTATTGGTCCATTTCTCCAACCGCTCTTGGATATTGGCATTGCTCTTGTTCAGAATATTGCTAATATCTTCTGCAGAGAGAACCACCTCCTGATTATAAGCAGTACAGGCTCAACATACTTAGTGCCCTATCGTTGGTGTGCTTCATGAGTCTCACCTGCAGGGCAAACTGACACTTGATTCCGTTCAACTCCTTTAGCTCATTGGTCAAACCTTTACACATCTGTTTATGTACGCCTCTTAAGAACATCATAACATCCACACCGAAGGGATGTGACTCAGGGACGTTCATCACCCACCCATGAGAATAGTTTTTAACTGCGCACTTAGTCTTCCTAAACTTCAGGCAGGCAGAGGCCTTCTCACTGCAGCCTTAAGTATAGCAAATATGCGGTCAAATTCATTACGCTCTTAGACAGCTTAGAGAGTAACCTTAGGGTGTGGGTAGGGTGGTTTAACCCCATGAGCTGCAATGTAATTGCTTTAAGCTTTATGTGCTCGTGTATGGTTGCTTCCGCATGGTGAAGGCAGAGGCCTTTCTGCTGCAGCCTTAAATATAGCAAATATCTCATTGCACACGCGGTCAAATTCATTTTGCTCTTCAAGAGCTTGTAGTGCAACCTTAGAACATGGGTAGGGTAGTTTAACCCCATGAGTTGCAATGTAATCGCTTTGGGTTCCACCATAGCTTGGTCTCAATGGTCATCCACATGGCCACGCCTGACGGAGACCCAATGTTTGCTGATTCACTGGTCCCATGAACTCCCGTCCAGGGTCTACCTGAAGTAGTTGAGGCCAATGAATTGGTCCTCGCTTGTATATCCTTTCCAGTGCACCTGCAACCTCTTCAGCCTCTTTTGTAGTCAACGGCTCAGCCACTTTGAAGCATTAGGCCACGTCCACTACTGTGAGGGCATACTTGTAAGTCCGGCGTTTCAGGATGTTATGAGGAAGAAACAAGAGATCAGCTTGGTGAAACTCATTAGGCCCAGACACATCAAATTGTTTTGTCTGGGAATGTGCTTTGGCATTGGCAGGTAAATTTGTCATATAGCTTTCTTTGTCAGCCACCCTTAATGTTAAGCTGTACATCCATAAAAACAAACATATAGACGTTCAATGCACCTGCCGCCTTGGCTTGTTTTGTGATCTGGATGGTGATACCCTCAGACGCATTCTCCACATGAAATGCCTGCTGGGTTAACAGAAGATCATGTCCGAACAAAAGAAGATACCAATGTCTTAGTTAGGAGGTGGGAGAAGGCATAGTCAAGCTTGGGCTGTGGGCCGACCTAGAGTTTAGATCTTCTGAACAGGTTGATATTTGGGTCAAATGGGGCTGCGAGAGGAAGCTTCTGACATGGAAGGACAACCCCAGCAAATTCCTCTCGCCAAGAAGCATAGAGAATTACGGTGTACAGATTGCTCGGGCTCTTGGGGTGATCCCTGAACTATCCAAATAGGCAGCAGAAGCCCTCCAAGGCGTTGACCAAGCTGGTACTAAAGCCGCAGAGAAGTTAGAAATAAGCAACCCCAAAGCCGTGACAGAGCGAGGGGGCGTAGATGAAACAAGCTTCATAGAGGCGTTCATAATGCTAAAGTAGAAGTGGGTACACAAACAGATGGTCTGCCACTACGAGAGCTAATTGGGCTTGACAAGGCTATGCAAACCCAGAGGGGTGGAGGGGAGCTGGTCAACAACCTAGCGTGGCTTAGCGAAATGGAGAAACATATAGCCAGTTGGGAGCATAAGCTGGAGGAGCTGCCAGACGACTAGAGGAACTCCAAAAGCGTAGGCTTGCAGAGCTGCGGGAAGAAAGACTAGTAAGACTAGAATCTGCCTCTGTAAACCAAAAACAGCTGCGGACCCAAATGAACCACATCAGGGAAACTATTAGTAAACTTCTTAACGAGGACACAACGCTAGCCGAGCGTATCTGCACCGTATTTCGGGAGCAGGGCATTACAATCGCCTCCATCCTCACTGCAATTGGGATGATAATCTCAACCCTGGTACTTTCTCTGACAGGTGGAAGGGGAACTAGTGCCACCCCGGCACCAACACCGACACCAGCTGATAAGCCTTGTCTGCAGGAATGGATTAAAAAACGCTGAACTCCTTGGCAAATGCCCTAAAGGGCCTAGCTGGTAAGCAGCAGCTAGTTTCATATTATCATATCTACAGCACTTGAAGATGATAATATCAGGATCATGAGTTTAAACTCGTCTTAGCTGAGGTCCCAAATATACTCAAATGAAGGGGGAAATTAAGGCTAGATCGTTAAAAGTATACCAGACTGTTTCAATCGATGAAATATGTGGGAAAGACGAAACATTAGAAGGAATCAGGAAAAAAATTGGTGCTTCTAAACCTTCCAACAGACTGTAAATGATATTGACCCACCTCAATACACAGAATTATTTCATTGCGTGCTATATTCAATTATAAACAATGGGGAAAAACTGTGCTATCAAAAAGTGACTTAGAAGGTGTGTGAAAGGCATGATGCAAATACAATATAGGAGAAGCCAGGGCTAAAGAAATCCGTACAGGTGAAAAGCCACCAGAAAGGCTGCAAAAAACAAAGCCTAAAGGCTCTGCAAAATAGTCATAGATACGTTTGACTCAAAGCGGTGTATAGCCGCAAACAGTGTAGATACCTTGGTCTATGGTTACGTTAGTTTACCGTCGGGCCCGCTGGGGGTTGTACCCTATCCGCCACCCTGATTATGAGCCACGCTGCCCTGTTGCGGGTCATCTGGAAACACACTTTCCAAAAACACAGGAAGCAAAATCTCCTGTGCAAGCTGTAATTATTGTGTAGTCTAGATGAACCCTCCCTTAGGAGTGATCCCAGAACCGTCCCCCGCTGCGTCAAAACATCCACTATCTATACTACCTAAGCAGTATTATTGCGCCTACCAGAGGGACGTCGACGCACTTGTTAATGACACTCATGTGAAGCTTGAGAATATCGAAATTGAAAGCAGGAGTCAACAGACGTCGATTTCGGGCCCATCTTTTCCCCTGAGATACAAGCAGACCATCCCCTGACATGGCCAGGCGAACTGGTACAAACCCCCGAAATTCCGCGGCTTGGGTTCTGAAACCAGTCAAATGTGGTACAGAGTTTATGTAGGTTTTACTGGAATCTTTGAACACAGCTTTGGCGGTAACTGGGTGCACGATGTTGACCGTGGGGATCGGTCCTATGAAGATGTACATCAAACGAGGATGTTCTTGTTAACGGTCGAACATCAACATCAGACCTGCTGCATTTGGTCCTGGGAACTGAACAATGTGCAAGTAATCATTGTTCCCTATGTACAAGCCATATCTAACGCACATCAAAACCAACATTTACATGGTGACGAGACAACGAGGTAATATATTTGTTAATAAATGCTTTATAAATGCTACTTTACACCTGGATACGAGGTTTACCCTGTACTGAAGAAGTATCGGCATTGGCGACCGATTCAAAAGCATTAAGGAATGCATTAATTGCCTTTAGATCAACGAGAAATCGTTCCAATAAGTCAACTTTACTTAGAGTGATCTCTTTATCTCCGAAGTTAATATCTGTCTTTACGCTTGCCACCTTCATAATCTGCAGCAACACATACAACACAGGTCTAATCACCAAACACCACCACAACAACGAAGATACAGCCGCCATCGATGAGATCGGCAAATATGGTTTATAAATTTTGTTTATATTCCCCAGAACGTTTTAGAATTAATGGGGTTATTAACATGAGGTAACATCATTAGTTATCTGCAATCTTTGCAATGTCAAAGTCCAGGTACACCGAAACAGCTTTTTTTCGGTCAAGGTGAACGACAGTGAGTGCTCGTGAACATAACATGATGAAGGAGACACCAAACTGTCCAAGCATTACACCCGTGGCATACAGGGAACTAACATCTACGTCTTGTCGTGTCATGTCTCGGCAGTACATTCGCAGCCCCATACATTACGGTATTATTTGTAGCCATAACTGATATCTTCTATTGTCGTTCAGATTTGGTATTCAGCGTTGACTAGAATTTTAGCCAAAATTAACAGGTTGTCTTGCTTCATCCAACAGACCCTGATAATGACAAGTGTGTTGCCGACTGTATGTAGACTGCAGGACTCGTTTATGACGTCACAAGATACCAACTGGTGTGGTCGATGATCGCAGTAACTGAGGAATCTTAGCTTGCGACACTCGGTGGTGATGAGTGATATCACAGTAACTGAGGAATCTTAGCTAGCGACACTCGGTGGTGATGAGTGATATCACAGTAACTGAGGAATCTTAGCTTGCGACACTCGGTGGTGATGAGTGATATCACAGTAACTGAGCAATCTTAGCTAGCGACACTCGGCGGTGATGAGTGATATCACAGTAACTGAGCAATCTTAGCTAGCGGCACTAGGTGGTGATGAGTGATATCACAGTAACTGAGGAATCTTAGCTAGCGACACTCGGTGGTGATGAGTGATATCACAGCAATGAGGAATCTTAGCTGCGACACTCGGTGGTGATGAGTGATATCACAGTAACTGAGCAATTTGATGCTAGCGTAAACTCAGGCCATCTCTCGAATATCACAGACGACTGAGCAATCTTAGCTAGCGGCACTAGGTGGTGATGAGTGATATCACAGTAACTGAGGAATCTTAGCTAGCGACATTTCGGTGGTGTTGAGTGATATCACAGTAACTGAGGAATCTTAGCTAGCGACACTCGGTGGTAGTGATATCACACACTAACTGAGGAATCTTAGCTAGCGACACTCGGTGGTGAAGAGTGATATCACAGTAACTGAGGAATCTTAGCTAGCGCCAATCAGTGGTGATGTTTGATTGCTAAATCCATAAACATGAGATGGAGAGCAATGCGCATACTGCTTCAACACCATCACTGTACTGTTATTTGATGATCCGTAAACTCAGGCCATCTCTCGAATGCCACAGACGAGCCGACGTACTCCTGTCAAACGTGCATATCTTCGAAAAATGGGCGAAAAAGTTCCGTTAGTCTTCTATTGCAATTAAAAAGAAAACCCGAAAGTTTATTAATTTCTTGCGACGGCGTAATAAATCGTTCTCACGACGGACATTGGTAGTTGAAAATGGGCAATTAAAAAGAACCCCGAAGGTTAATTAATTGCGCAGAATTCGGAGCTGTTTTCACTGCCCCGATATCGATGAAATATCGATTAATTTGTGTTACCAATAACAACAACGAATTATAATGCTGTCGTTCCAGCAACCAGATTAAATCGGGAATAAACCCCAGAAATCACTTGAAACCTGCGACAATGAAATCGTCAATATGATTCAAGTGAAAGCTCAATTAGTACAAACCTCCATTCACATTTTGTTTACTTCTGCTGTCACGCGGCTCCACAGCGCGACTGCAGTCGAACGTTTTTATATGAAAAGCATTGGATCGGGACGATTTGATGACAGCTGTATGCCATGTAGTTTCGGGGTAACAAGTTCATAGCTTTTTCCCGCAAACTTTAGTATTTACAACATTGTATCATTCTACACGAGTCGATCACATTAATTCACCATCTTTATGCGCTCCCCGTTGAATATTATTCAAATTACTTTGTCACCAGATAATGTTTTATTTGCACCTGACGACGGTAAGTTAAAATGGTTTGCGTCAGTGAATGAAGTTTCAGCTTTGTTACCATGCGACTTAAAATGAGTATAAGGTAAATGTCACGGGGTGACGCCCATTTGAGGAACATTCCCACGGACTGTATGTTTACTCCTGTATTTATCATCACAATCTTTATGGCTCTCAATTAGAACCACTTTTCACTCAAAGAGACGCAATATTTCAAAGTAAACATAAATCATGCATATGATATGATCATGTCGTTAGGGTGTGCGCGCGTGAGTCTTTAAGTCCCCATTAGGGGTTTTGGTGCTAAGCGCTGCCTAAAAAATATATCGATATGCATGAATGATATTGCTGCAACGTAAGCTGGGAGACCGGTCTCGTGTGAGGTTCAACAGGGCATCAATTCCACATCATAAAGCCTATTTAAAGACACTATTGTGCTATTGTTGCATTGTGGTGATAGGTTATTGGTGGTAGGTGTGAGCAGGAGGGGCACATTGTCGACGAGGAGCGCAGACGGCACTGCGCAGCTATACCGGCTACTCAGGTGAGTCGTGATTTTTACTTATCAACACATTTGTCAGGGTGTGATTTGAGTTAATCATGCAGACATCATTAGTAATCCCACTTATATATTAGGGGGGGGGGGGTGTTAGAAGTATGTGGAATTAAATGCATTAGCAACCAATTCAATGTATTGATTAGCTTACTGATTCCGCAGTCTTTATGACAAACGCAATCAATGGTTCTGATTGATCTCCACTTTATTTACGACATGCGTAAATACGTAAATCGTGAACGCAATGATTTTCTCACTCAACTGCAGTGCACTAGTTAGGCGTTATCAGCGCCATAGTAGTCTTCTAGCACACCGCCGAGTAATAGCTAAGACAATTTTTATGAGTTACAATGACCAATAAAAGGTTAAAACGTCGTTTCAAATTGTCGCCTCTCAAGTTCCTCAAGAGCAGACTTTACATAGCTTCAGGCCTAGAGACTGACTTCAACGTGTATATATCGCCAAACAAGGCATTTCTGGTTTTGCGGGGAAAAAACCTTTACCTATGAGCGGGCTATTTTCTTGCATGATTTAAGGTTACACTCATAACGCGAGATTTAGGAGTTCATCTTTGTGAACTTAACGCCAGAACATTCACATAAGTTAATTATAAGGTAACCCCAAAATGTGCCCTTTCATTGACAGCGTGATTTGTGACTCAGTTCAAAACAACGACGATAAACTAGATTAAAACTGTAGAATATGCTGTCAGCTTCCCCAAGGCCGCTAGTTTTCACCAAATGCTCCCTCGCGGTGATCAAGGGCAGGTTATGCGCGGGCAATTACCACATGAAGCATTGCTGATTTTTTCCCTTCGCTTAAGCGGAAAACACAACTTTGGGTCCCGAGATATAACATTGCAATCAATATCTACAGCTTATGAAAACGATGCTGTAATCAAGAAAAGATTTGAGGATAATGCATGGTTTCTTAACAGGCCCAGAACATTGTCATTCTGAACTCAACTGGCACCGCCGCAATTATGCTTTTAAATAAAATCAGGGTGCAGTCTATTAAGAAGTCAAGATAATCGTCAACACATGGTGGGTACTATTTGCCACAAATGGGAAACAAACAGCGCAGAACCGAGCAACTGGAGAAGTTACATGCTGGCACCGTTTTAGACAGTTACATGAAATCGTGCGCATTGAGTTATCTCGCATTGCATTGACGAATCCCTAAACAGGCGCTACGATTGTCATGTGAGGATAATTTTGACCTCCAGAAAACGCATGTTTTAATGGTGAGAGGTTTCGGGACAAGACTGATTGATATCCATTCGAACAACGCCAATGTCTATGAAAAGGCGTGGTTTCGAGTAGAATACATCGTGATAGCTATTAATACATGCCTTACTTAGATGAGTTGATTGGGATGTCATTTTAATTGCTAACATTGACGGCACGATATGTCATGTCAGCTTGGTTACTATGGGAGATGCATGAGTGATTTGATGCATGTCGGTGATTTGTGTTTTATGTGGTGCGCCTGCAACGTCTGTCTGGTATCTATGGTGTCTGTTGTATGCCTATGACGTCTGCCTGGTATCTATGGTGTCTATTGGATGTCTATGACGTCTGCCTGGTATCTATGGTGTCTATTGGATGTCTATGACGTCTGCCTGGTATCTATGGTGTCTATTGGTTGTCTATGACGTCTGCCTGGTATCTATGGTGTCTGCTGGATGTCTATGTGACGTCTGTCTGGTATCTATGGTGTATATTGGATGCCTATGACGTCTGCCTGGTATCTATGGTGTCTGTTGGATGCCTGTGACGTCCGCCAGGTATCTATGGCGTATGTAAGTTAGTCTTGTGCGTCGGTTGGTTGGGTCAGTTGGGTGAGTCAGTCAGGTGAGTAGGTCAGGTACGTCAGTTGTTTGGGTCAGACAGTACATCAGTTGGATGGGTCATTTGGGTGGGCTGTTGGATGGGCTATCAGCTTGATAAGTTGAACCTTGTTTGATGGTAATAATATTTTGATTTATTACCCAGGCTGAGTTTACTGTCCTTGTCAGATGTAAATAATGGCAGCTTCATAGCTGCTGTCATCCTGCCCTGATGATACCAACCCAGGGATATGACACGAGCACAATGAATCCCAGCGTGCATATTCATGTTCCCCATTCAACGGGCTATGTGTCTTATTTATGAGGGTGAAGCTTGGGTGCTCCGGTTAACTTGTGCGGACGGCTTGAAATGACTGCTGTCGTCTAACACGCAATCATGTCATAAGGCAAATAAATCATTGTATCCATATATAAATGATTATGTTCCTGGTGAAATAGTGCCATTCCAGACATACCGAATATTATATAGGCTGAATGGATCAGCATTGGGGTTTGGCGAGAGCGTTGAGTGGTGTGGGAAAATAAACCCTGGAGGGCTGTCCTTACTTGACACCGACTTTACCCACATCAGTCAGGCTAGCACGTGGCACGCACGTCGGCGAAGGGGTTTCATAATGTCGGCGAAGGAGTTAATGATTTTCAGTTAACTGATGTCCGGAATTGTTATGAATAACTAACCCTTAAATTAGCACTTTCCCGTAGAGATTATTCAATATATAGCTAATTCGAGAACACAGTTGAGGTTAATCATTCCCGTAGAAGCACAGTTACGTGGTTATAATGTGATTGTAGTGCACAGGTGCTAGATCTATCTCGTAGCTATGCTGGATTTGTTTTCTACAGGATTCCCAGCAGATACTGTTGACCCTTGTGTTGTGTTCAGCGGCACTGTAAGCCTCTTGTGCACAGGTGGAGCCGTAGGTCTCTTGTGCACAGGTGTAGCCGTTGGTCTCTTGTGCACAGGTGGAGCCGTTGGTCTCTTGTGCACAGGTGGAGCCGTTGGTCTCTTGTGCACAGGTGTAGCCGTTGGTCTCTTGTGCACAGGTGGAGCCGTTGGTCTCTTGTGCACAGGTGGAGCCGTTGGTCTCTTGTGCACAGGTGGAGCCGTAGGTTTTTTGTGCACAGGTGGAGCCGTTGGTCTCTTGTGCACAGGTGTAGCCGTTGGTCTCTTGTGCACAGGTGGAGACGTTGGTCTCTTGTGCACAGGTGGAGCCGTTGGTCTCTTGTGCACAGGTGGAGCCGTTGGTCTCTTGTGCACAGGTGGAGCCGTAGGTCTCTTGTGCACAGGTGAAGCCGTAGGTCTCTTGTGCACAGGTGAAGCCGTTGGTTCCGTGCCGCAAAAGGGTGTCGCAAAACGGCTCCAGGGCCTCTTAACGGCTTTACTGAAGAGAGAGACGTCGGCTCTGAACTACACATAAGCATACACGCTAAAACATCTTATTTATAACGGGCCTTTGTATGATATATATGCCGGTTTGCTAGCAAGCGTGGCACCTGGTTAAAGTCGAATGCCAGCTTGGATCAGCACAAATAAGTAATTACACGTTCATGGTACCAATCTAACAAATGCTCATATATAATCAATCGGAATTAGAATATTGCCCTTCGAGTTAAATGAAAGGAAAACGGCTGCAGCTGTCAATAGACAGTTACGACACTGCGCCAAGCGGGTGTTACTGCTCTGAAAGTTGTGGTGGGCGGCTTTGCCGTTATTTTGGGACAATGCCAAAGTGATGAAAGACGTTATATTAACATTCCAGTAGGGCATATAATATAAGAGCGAACTACTATTTTTTAAGACAATGCGACATTGAATTAATCCAATTTTTAGCGATAACCTGTTGAGTACATTATTTATCTACGGCAACAAACGGATGGAACTCGATTATGAATTATATTTCAAGAATTGAATTTAAAATGAATGTTACTTAACATAAACTTGTTTAGGATTAAGATTGTGTATACTGTGTTGAGATCTGCCACATAATGATGATGATGATGATGACGATGATAATAACGTCATTGATGGTTTATATCTACAGATTTTCATGCTTCATCTAGAGCGGTGTGTGATGACGAACTGCCTCACCATGATGCTGGCATTTACGTTACCATGGCAGCGCTGCGAATGGCGTCAGCTAATCACAGTCTGGGCGCTGGTAGCCGTTACATCTCTTCAGGGGGTGCTTTCGCAATGTAAGATTTTAATCATTATTCTTACAGGTCATGAAATGTTTCCCGGAAATTCAATGAACACCAATTCCAACAAAAAAAATTACGTGGGTGGGTGTGACGCTCGTCGCTTATAAAAGTATTAGCATGGTCGCTACTTGTATAACGGTGTCCCCAGGTAGGATATGAACTCTTCGCCACTGAAGGCGAGACAATCGACGGGTTATTCTGGTATTATGTGCGACTGTGTTGCTGCATTGCCTGTGCCGCGTTACGGTTGACTCACATGGCGTGTTTGTATCTATAGTAGAATATATGAGATATCATTAATAGGTTGTTTTAATAGCAGGGATGATGCCTGGGGTTTACAGATAGCAAGGTTTGCTGCGTAGGAAGGACAGTCGACTGAGGACTGTCAGTGGATACGTGGTAAGGTGGATAGGTAGGGAGGTATGTAAACGGGTAGATAGCTAGGTTGGTAAGTTCATAGTTAGTTAGGCAGCCTTGTTGTCGGGTAGGTAGGTGTGTAGGTTGTTAGGCAGGTTGGTGGGTGGGTAGCTTGGAAGGTAGGTTTGTAGGTGGGCAGTTGGGTGCGTAGGTAGAAACTAGTGTTGGTAGGTAGTTGATTGGTAAGTAGTCAGGTGAGTGAATTTCTCCGCTGCTGATTCGTGGGATAGCGGACTGTCGATGTCCAACCTTAATTGTTTGAGGTTGTCGGGTGAATTGCTATGCTCCGTTTTGGACGAGATTACGGTCTCGGTGGTAGGGATCGTTAACTTGCATGTACATCGATTATGTTGAATGCAATGAGCAAACCAAATACTCACTATGATTATGTAAGGTTCCCCTCATTGCGATCACAAATATCTTTGTAGTTCTACTTCTAACTTATTTAAGGTCTTGGCCCAACAGGGGCGTCTGCTCAGGTTTTATCCAAAGTGACAATGATGATATCATTGCGCTGATATGATATCGTGTTTTGCATGTTGTGTCTTTCTCCACAGATCCAGGATTAAGAGGTAAATAAAGATCACCAAAACGTAGCTGAAGTTGTAGATCGCTCGTAGCAATTAATTATCACAGGTGTGTTAGGCGTCAGGGTTCATGGCAAGTGCGTTGATCAGACCTCAAACGACAACACACCTGTGTATCATTAATGAAACAATAGTGGAATTGTAATGTCAGAATTAACCAGCGTTGCAATAAGCTGTTTGATTTTGACTGGTACTAACACGAATGGTTGAGTGGCTATGTTTTAGCATAGTGTAGATGGTTTAACTCTTGACTTTCAGAGACATGACTGCGTCAAGATATGTGATGATTTGAACTATCTAATTTTGACACAGGGTTGCTGTGACCTGCTGCTTCACTTCTGTCGCTTCTATTTCTATAATTATCTATATTTCTAATTTTCAAAACAGCTGTTATATAGCAATACCATTTACTAAGCAAACGTAGCGGTGACGTCATCGTAACAATCACAATCACAACAAACTAGCGATAGTTATACATGATTTAATCATTATCACATGTTATGTCTTGGGAATTTAATACATGAGCAATTAATGCACATATTCCTTCAAAATTTGAAAATGTAGTGAAGTCAAAGCAACAGTAGAAGGTTGTAAATGAGAGCTTGTATAAACGATTGTCTGTGAGTAAAAGATAAATGCTGATAACATGATTAAGTCTATTACTAATTCCCAACTTCCACTGCAGCCTGTGACCGATCCGGACAGTCAGTCTCGAGCCTGATTAAATTCGACCTGGACGAGACAACACGAGATGGTCAGTACCATTCCTCATCTCATATCGATCTCTTCCACGAGGCTACAACCCTTCTTCGTCTAGTAACCATCTAATCCAGGACTTGATTATCGTTTGAAAAGAAAACGAAGCCCTGGTAGTTTGTGTCTAAAAAAATTACAAGTTCGGTCAAACTAGCTCTAAATGTATCGTAGATCACCTCCCCCCCCAAAAAATCACAGAAATAATGAAATTAAATGAACATTATCCGTACAGCTACCATGTTTTGAAATAGCTTGAGAAAATAAACTTAATTAATGTTGTTCTTTTGCAAAAAAATATATCCAGATTAATATTTGACAAATCAAGTGTAAATATTTTGATCGAATTTGAAAAAAGGATATCGAGATAATTTTTTTGTATTGCTGTGATAGAGCCACCAGACGAGACGTTCCTGTTAGAGATAAAGGGGTCGATGTCGGGGGGAGGGGATGACCGCGTGCGCATCACCCTAACTGAGACGACAGCCTTCAACCCCTACCAGTACTTCAGCGTGATTGACAGTGCTGACGGCTTGTCGTTACGGCTACTGAGAGGTGTCGACAGAGATGTATGTACACAGACACACGGACACACAAGTCTCACACTATTACTATATCGTAAAGAGAAAACAATTATTAATGAGTAGTTAGACGCGTGGCTACGTTAGTACGACTCATCCATACATCAAATGATCACGATCGGTTATGTGACTGATGCTTTTTTCTTGGTGTTGCGTGTGTCAGGGGAGGAACGAGTCTATTAGTGATGACATGGACCTACTCGAGTTTAGTCTGACGTGCCAGCCACAGAGCGGAGAGACTCGGGTAGGTATAGACACCGAGAGTGCCATGATGAAATGGTGGCTTCCCAGTGGTGCGTGCCACATAGGTACAACGTGAGGGGGTCAACAAATACCACAATATAGCAACAGAAGGTCCTCCAAGTTCACGGGATAGTTTTAGACAACCCACAATGATCAAGGTTTAGCATAAGGAGCCCCAAAAAGATCAAGGTTAAGCATAAGGATGCCCACAAAGATTAAGATTTAGCATAAGGAGGCCCACAAAGATCAAGGTTTAGCATAAAGATGTCCTCAAAGATCAAGGGTTAGCATAAGGATGCCCACAAAGATCAAGGTTTAGCATAAGGATGCCCACAAAGATCAAGGTTAAGCATACGGATCAGAAATCAAGTGACATCGTGGGTTCCATGAGGGTGATCTGTATCCTGTTGCCAAGCTAACGTTACGGTTAGCTGATTGTGATCATTTATCGCGTCTGCTTCTCATTTCAGACTTTCACAATCCAGATTACTGTGAATGACGTCAACGATAATAGTCCTGTGTTCTCACTGCCTCTGTACGAGGTGACTATCAATGAGGTAAGTTCAAGGTTACGCCCAGTGTCCCTACAATGGATACACTGTGATTCATGTCGAAATGGGGACTGGGATTAGTGTCGAAACGCTGCGAGTTTTTCTGTTTGTTGGTGTTTGTACGCCGGTCGATTGACGCCGCTGGGTTAGTTTACACAGTTCGGCGATTTCGGACCTGTCAGTATGGAGCCGGTCGATGGGGAAGTTTATTACTACGTGGCACCCTATGAGGACTCCGCGGATATGGAGAGGAATGGGGATATGTTCAATAACGTGGCACACCATATGAGGATCTCAACAACTCGTTTCAACATGGTCCCTCATCAGGTAACGTCAATAGTAGTAAGTTTTACGTCACTTTCAACATGGAGGTGATACCGTGACGGTGATGCAGGAAGATGCTGGTGATGTCTTACAGAGCACGCTTCTCTGTCGTATGCTTACCAGGCCACAGATATATATATGTTATTCAACCAGGTCCCGCTGTGACCCCACCCTGATCGCCACCGTGACCCCACCCTTTAATGAAATGGTTTCCCGCTAGGTTACTCGCAGACCAGTGTGTAATGCAAGACAATGGAACGCATCAACAAGGTCTAACCCAAAGTACCCATGGCTTAATGACATACAGGGTAAAATTACTCAAACTGAGTCACATTGGGCTCCGTAGTGACGTGCATCGATGACACAACAAGGTCTAACCCACAATACCAATATATTAATGACATATATAAAATTACTAACTGATCATTGGGCTCCGGAAGCCCCATCGATGGGTTGCATCGATACCCACAAAGATCAAGATGCATACTCATCACAACCATATAGGGTTTAACGGCACACCAACACTTGTGTGTTATATGGTGCCTATCAAGCGACAACTCCCTGCAAACCAGCACGAGAGAGTGGGCTCAATCATATACCTTTAAGTATAGGGTTTTAAGACATCACACACACACTTATGTGTTATACGTGCCGTATCAAGCGACAACTCCCTGCAAACCAGCACGAGAGAGTGGGCTCAATCACTACCCCAACATGCCTTCAAGATTAAGAGGTGATCAAACATATGGACTAATTATGAAGCATTCGCTAGGGCAGTAGCATGGCGCTATTCATGGTTCATCTCACATCAAGGTGATCACAGATTATCAATCAATGAAGATTGTGAGCATGGTGACTAGTTAACCAGTCAGGGATCATTTATGGTTAATATATAATTAATGTCATAAACATGTTAAACCAGTCATATTCACTATAATATATTTGTTGAATATTCCAGGCATTGTACCATGATATATATATATATATATATATGTGTGTCTGTGTGGGGCAGGACCGCGGGCAGCCGAGTAGGACATCGACGTCGTATATATATGATATATGACAGATCTGTGACGACCAAGGACCTGTCGTTGGGGTTTACACAGATTGGCAGCCGATTACTACACATCGACCCAGTCGTGTATCAATCCGCGTTATGACAGTGACAACAAGGTTACGACCAAAGTACCTACGTGATGTATACACAGATTGCTTTATCACACTACTCATGCATGTATGCAATCAATCAATCATGGTTTAGCATACAGTACAACAGCATGATACAGTGGTATGGTTTGTCATGCAATCAATCAATCAATCATTCAATCATCTATTCTTTCCCTCATTTCTGTGTTAACAATGTACTCCGCCAAAAAGTGAGGATATTGTTAATGGTAAGGCAAGGAAACAGTGCATTAGCGTTCATTACCCCTTTCACAAAGTGCTTGCCAAAAGAACCATAATGAATGCCTAGTATCCTTCCAGGGGGGTGCACTCCGTGTCCTACCGGAGGCGATCCGTGCCCGGGACCAGGACACGCTTAACTACATGATCACATACAGCCTCGTCGGAGTATTATCATATGATCGGGTCTATGGAAGTATCATAACCCGGCATACCTAATGTACTCGGTCTATACAAGATCACGGATATCATAACGTCATGCTTCTCCACGGATATCATAACGTCATGCTTCTCTACGCTGGCGTAAGAAACGGGCGACAGACTGGTGCGTTATGTTTGCAGGTTACCCGGCTAACTACAGCTCTTATTTCACCGTGGACGCTACCAGCGGGGAAGTAACCCACATACGGTCCATAGATCGCCATGTCTTCCCCAATATGACGCTAATCATCAAGGTAGTAATGGCATACATCATTAATATTCATTTGATTAATTAGTTATGACTTGTCATTTGTATTTTGAATGGTACTGTTGTTGTATTTCAGCTACCCATGCAGTGTATATTTTAGCTTGCTACAAACTCACAGTTACGGGGACCACCGGTTATAATATAATGTATAATAGAAATAATATCTATTCAGATTGTGTATAAATTAGCCATAAGATAGTTGGTTCTCGAAATATGATGACTGCCGCGTAAAATGTTAGTACTGTAACTATTGGTAATTGGTTCGCCACTTATGTCTGAAGTTGTCCATGGATTTGTCTTTCCCTATCATTTGATTAACAGGAGCATAAAGTGCCACAGGTTGGAACAGTCACTTACTAGAGGCCCATCTATTGGTCAGACTTATAGTAATAATTGTTATTTATCATAAAAAAAGTATATGTAAAATGTTTTTTTCAGGCTAAGGAATCTATTGGAGGACGATATTCCACGGCTACTCTGATGGTCACGGTCGACCCAATCAACGAATTTGCACCTGTTCTCACCTGTTCACTTGCTGATTGTACTGGTTATGTAGAGGAGACCATTGGCAGTACATCACTGTTGCGTGATCAGGCATTGAGTGCTCCCCTCAGGGTCCAGGCACGTGATCCCGACCAGGTAAACACACCTGTACACGTGATTCCGATCAGACAAACACACACCTGTATACGTTATCTTGATCAGGTAAACACACACCAGTATTCATGATCCTGATCAAGTAAACACACACCTGCATAAGTGATCCTGATCAGGTAAACACACCTGCATACGTGATCCTGATCAGGTAAACACACACCAGCATACGTGATCCTGATCAGGTAAATACATACCTGTATACGTGATCCTGATCAGGTAAGCACACACCTGTATACGTGAGCCTAATCAGGTAAACACACACCTGTATACGAGATCGCGGCCAAGTAAGCACACACCTGTATACGTGAGCATGATCAGTAAACACACACCTGTATACACCGCCAACAATTTCAATAGTTAATTAAAACAAATAGCCAAATAACGAAAGAAGAATGCCAAAAAATCCATGACTTCTGGAAGAAATACGAGTTTAGTCCGTTACTGAAACCAAGCTATCTTCATTTTCAGACAGAGCAGGACCCAGAAGCCTCGTTCACGTACGCCGTGGACGGGTCATCTTTGTTCGACGTCGACGAGGATGGCTTCGTCTATCTTAACGGGGTCGACCTGGATTACGAGACTGTTACCAATGTCACCTTCCAGGTGCGTAGGTTACTAATTGCATCCACTTGTCAAGTTGTGTTTCAGTGACAGCGCCCCTGTGTTCACATACGTAATTGTCCATCCATACAATAATATACTACTTGGTCTATTCCCAAAATGATTTTTAACATGTCACATTAATTGACATGCGGGTTTGGTGTAGGTGGTGGTGACGGAATCACACGTAATGAATCCCAAGTCGAGTTCAATAGCGATCCTGGTCTACGTGGTGGACAGAAATGACAACAGTCCCGTGTTCCCTGCGGACGGGTACCGAGTGGATCTGGACGAGGGGTTCGAATCCCGGTCGGTAGTCACGGTGAGAAGAACACTTCATACAAAATCATTTATTTACATAACTAGATCTCATCAATGCACCAACACCATTAGACAGGGCCCGCCTGCTAATATTTGTACGTCCATCTGGCATTCCGTGCCACTGGAGTTTGTAATGCGAGCCATTTCACTAGAAGACAGTCAATTGGCAGCTGTAACTGGCGTCTTCCAGCAGTCCAGCGTGAGTTGGTAGTAGCCCAAAAGACCAACGTCAGGTTCTATTTATCGCCTTGTAAGAGGGAGTGCATGCATCACTCCCGTACTTAGTTCGAAAGAGCTAGGTGGTAGTAATACGTAGACAATGAGGTCAGCATCGTAACAGGGCTTGCTGTTGTCACGTGACAGGTATCGGCGAGTGATGAAGACAGCGGGGTATACGGACAGATCCAATACTCCATCGCGTCCGTATCAAACGACGGCCGGAGTAAATTTGTAATAGACCCTGAAACAGGTGATATCCGAGTAGTCAGCTATGTGGAACGGGATGAGACATTCATAATTCTGGTACAGGCGGAAGATAAGGACGATAACTCGGCCTCAAGACGGTACAATTGACTTCTTACTAATCCTAGCCATTCCCCCAAACAATCCTCCACTGTGTCTGCGAACACATCTTCTAAAGAAGGACACTGATTTGTTTACAGAAGCACAACCACTGCGGTAGTTGTGAGTGTCCGTCAGGCTGTCAACCGAGCCCCACAGTTCCCGGCCCACCTGTACACGACCTCCGTCAGCGAGGGGGCTCACATCGGTGCCCGTGTATTTAGCATCAAAGTAAGCACAAGCGTACTTCATCATCTCTGCATGTCCCATCTATCATTTATCATTACCAGATTTTCTCCCCTGTACTTGTAACTTTTTTCACTGTGGTTCGTCTCGCATGACTTGGTCAAGACTCGGGATTATCAGTAACAGCACGAAAATCGTACATTATGATATATTTCAAGTCACATTATGATCTTAATCAAAGGAACCATGAAGTTGGTATTTAGCAATAAGGCTTCAAAATTTAAGCTTTCGATTCATCAAAACTCCTTTGTGTTATGTGTAACTGAGTTTTCGTTGAATCAATCATTTCACTTGCAAACAATCACAATATTCATCATTGTTTTCAGGCATATGATGATGAATTGGATCCTCTCAATTACACCATCATATTGGGCAATGATCAAGGTCATTTTGGCATAGGTCATGACAGGTGGGATGATTTCCTTATTGATATTCATGTAAACTCAATAATGTCCTTGTATCTCAGCCTTTAAGTTAAAAATATCCCCAAACACATTTAAAAGGTGAACTATGGTCCTGTCAGATATTGATTGAATGTCAAAATCATACAGCAAAAGTTGCTCATTATGTCTTACACACAGTGGAACTGTGGTAACTGCATCGATCCTGGACCGTGAAACTCTGGATTATTACCGACTAGTTATAATGGCCACAGACCCATCTTCAGAGGTGAGGTCATGGGATCTATAAATACTTTAAGATAATGAATATCTTACCTAAGCAACAAGCAATATAGAGGATTAGTTTTGCTTTAAGAGCTTTGCACCACTGAGAGCATGTATATCTGTGTTTGTTGTCATGGTTACGGGATGTCTGTTATCAGTCGGCGAGTACCACACTCAGCATCACCATCACTGATATCAATGATAACAGCCCAGTGTTTGTCAGCACTCGCAGATTGTTCTCAGTCAGAGAAAACCGCCCTGATGAGTACGTGGGCAGTGTGCTTGTAAGTCATTTCATTCTGATTGTACAATGAATGATTTCCAAATGCATTGATCAGATATATTAATAATGACAGACAAATTAACCAACCCTATGATAAAATCTTTTACCAAAAATGCACACTTCATTCTTTATTCTTACTGTAACTATACAGGCTACTGATGTGGATTTGGGAGATAATGGTCGAGTTGTGTACTCCATGCCAACCAATATGTAGGTTCTCTTTCATCTTTGGAATAAGATAACAAGACAGTAATGGCTGATATGCTCTGTAGATGATACTTTTTGGTATGCACCACCTAATTTAACTGATGCTGCCTAACTGATGCTGGTTGATGGATACTGCTTAATGGATACTGCTCAATGGATACTGCTTAATGGATACTGCTTAATGGATACTGCTCAATGGATACTGCTTAATGAATACTGCTTTATGGGTACTGCTTAATGGATACTGCTTAATCAAGTTAATGGCTGCTGACCAATGAATGTTGGCTAATGGGTGCTGCCTGAAGGATGCTGCCTGATGGGTGCTGCCCCGAAGGATGCTGTCTGATCGGTGCTGCCCTGAGGATGCTGCCTGATGGGTGCTGCCTGAAGGATGCTGCCTGATGGGTGCTGCCTGAAGGATGCTACCTGATGGGTGCTGCCCCAAGGATGCTGCCTGATAGGTGCTGCCTGAAGGATGCTGCCTGATGGGTGCTGCCTGAAGGGTGCTGCCTGATGGGTGCTGCCCCGAGGATGCTGCCTGATGGGTGCTGCTTGAAGGATGGTGCCTGATGGGTGCTGCCTGAAGGATGCTGCCTGATGGGTGCTGCCTGAAGGGTGCTGCCTGAAGGATGCTGCATGAAAGATGCTGTCTGATGGGTGCTGCCTGAAGGATGCTGCCCAATAGAGGCTGCTTAATGGCTCCTGCCTAACGGCTGCTGACTGAAGGATGGTACCTGAAAGGTGCTTCCTATTGGATGCTGCTCAATGGATGCTGCCTAATGAATCCCGCCTAATGGATGTTGCATTATGTATGTTGTCTTATGAATGTGGCCTTTATGGATGCTGCATATTTAATGTAATGGGTGCTGCCTGACTGATGCTTACTGACACTTAATTTAGATTCAGTGTTGCCGGGCTAGTGGTATCAACTAAAGCAAGTGGTGCTGTTCGTGACTTAATTATAGCTGCCACTTTTCATAATTACTTTAAGTGCAGATTCTTCATTGATAACTGGTGTTCAGATATATTGATTTGTGATGGGCAGTAATTTTGTGTTGGATGAAGTTCTTACTTAATGCTGTGTTATGGAGCAGCCACTTCACAGTGGGGGCACAGAGTGGTGAGATCCGCACAATAGAGGCTGTGGATTATGAGAGGGACACAGTGTTCTCTTTGATGGTGACAGCCAGTGACATGGCCGCTGCTAGTCGTGTCAGCTTCACCAACATCACTGTGGTAGTGGAGGATGAGGAGGATGTGGCACCAGTTTTCCCTCAGAGACAGTACCATGCCAGTGTCTATGAGAATATGGCCCGGCATCCTGTAGTTCTAGTTGAGGTCAGTTCATTTGTCACCCAGAGGCTTAAATATATTATATAGATTAGGTTTATTAAGGGTATATAAGGAAATATGATAATTTTGCCCTGATTGTCATGACATGTGTTATGTTATACATGAGTATCATGACACATGTAGTGTCAGGCATGAGTATCATGACCCATGTGGTGTCAGGCATGAGTATCATGACCCATGTGGTGTCAGGCATGAGTATCATGACCCATGTGATGTCAGGCATGAGTATCATCACCCATGTGATGTCAGGCATGAGTATCATGACCCATGGGGTGTCCGGCATGAGTATGATAAACAATGTAATGTATCATGACCTGTGTGATGTCCGATGTGTGAGTAGATTCCTGTGTGATGTTGAATGAACTGTGTTCTCTGTGACGTTACACGTGAGTGTCGTGATGTGTGTGATGTTTGACTAGGCTGTAGATGCTGATGCTACCTCGTCCATTACTTACATCATAACACAAGGAGACTCCTCCCAGTTCACAATCAATGAGCGCACAGGACAAATATACACACGAGAAGGACTTGATTATGAGGGGCAGCAGAACTACACACTGGTGGTATCTACAGTGCAGGCTCCCGATGATGGTGGAGAGGAATACACTGCCATAGTGTCGATCATTGTCATGGTTAGTCTCAACAACAGAGTGGTGTTAAAATTCATAAAAGTGAAAATGTGAATACAATGCATATATTTCTTAAACATATGACCGCTTGTATAATCTAGTTTTTTAAATTCCCATGTGCAGGATCAAAATGACTTTGCCCCTCAATGTGACCATTCATTATTTGATGCTGGGAGCTTCCTGGAAACCTCTGTGATAGGGACCAACATTACTCGTGTGCGAGCCACGGATAGTGACCCTGATGTAAGTAAATGATTTTCCATTGCTGTATTGTTTGTTATTCAATAGATTTGATAAAAATCAACTTCAGGGATGAATTCATGTCTCTTCTCATATTAGCAGTCATTGTACTGCTTAACTTGGGCTCTGTGAGAGAATAATGTTGCATTTTGCTCTGTGTGCTAGGGCCTGAACAGCCAGATACGTTATGATATTGACACAGTGACACCTACTAATGGTTCATCGCTTTTCTACATCTTCCCCGAGTCAGGGGACCTTGTTTTTCGTCAGTTGCCATCTAGTGCTTGTCAATCCAATTCTTTTGTGGTAAGGAGTTGCCATTTTGCTACATTTAAATGGTTAAATATACTGTTGTCAACAACACATATATATTACACTCAAATGACACTTTCACACAATTAAACCACTCAGCACAATTATCTTTAAGATATATTTGATCTAGACAGATGATCTTGTTAATAATTTAACTTCAGTTGAGCACCTGTGTATGTTGATTACAGGTGAGTTTACTGGTAAGTGATCTTGGCAGTCCAGTGCTGAGCTCCACTTGCCAGGTGCGTATAGGTGTGTTTGTGTAATCAGCACTCACCTGTGTTCACCTCACCTGAGTACTCCTTCAGCATTAACTTTACAAGACAAGTAGAGGAGACAGTGGGTTCTGTAGAGGCCACAGATGCTGATACAACAGTGAGTAACATGTTTAGTCAATTCTTCTGCAGGTTTTTTTCCATTTTATGCGTCAATAATTATATGGGATAAGATCCAACAGAGCATACAGAAATCTTCTTGTCTTAGTTATTTGCATGTAAGTTGTTATACCTCTTTGGGATCCAAGTTATTACTTGCCTTTAAATGAACAGAGCAATAATGGCTATTGTATTTTGTCCCTGATCGGTTTGTTGATCCATTGTAGGAAGCTTTCAAGCAGATTCACTACTCCATCGTGGGAGACACATTGGCACTGGTTTACTTTGGCATAGATGAAGTCTCTGGCCGTATCTACATCAAGACCAGCCTCCATGCAGACACCCATCTCTCTTACATTGTATGCTGACCTTCAGTTATATATTCTGTTCCATTCAGACTCCATGACCCATTTATGTATGTTGTATGTTGCTCGTTAGTGATTTGAGATTTGTTGTGATATGACAGGTTCGTGTTCGCGCTGTTGATGGGGGAGACCGTTACCGTGACACCATTGTTATGGTTACCGTCAATCGTAATCTCAATCTCCCTTTCTTCTTGCCCTCATCCTACACCACTGAGGTCCAGGAGAATGAGCCTCTGGCTTCCTCATTTCTACAGGTGCTGGCCAGTGATGAAGATGTCCAGGTAACCTCGTCAGCGCAAAATTCATCATCACTATCGCCCTCATCCATCAATGTCATGATATGATGTCCCATGTCAATAGCCATGTTAAAACATGTTATAAATAATGCCCCTCTTCTCTGCCTACTGTGACCGTCAGGGATTCGACGATGGCTTGCGAGAGGTGTAGCGAGTAATTGATACGGCGAACTGTAGATGTAATCCTTTATTTACGAAGTTGTAGATCGGCACGCTCTGGGGATGTTTGGATGGTCTTTACTACAACTGTGATGTTGAGATGTTCGAAGTTGTAGATGCGTACGATATATATTTCCAAGTCTGATATATGAGGTTTGTCGTTGTATTTATAGGGCAAAATGTGGGCTGGACATAGGTGGCGCATTCTGATTGGATGTC
The DNA here is from genome assembly GCA_034190875.2 of Urechis unicinctus. Lineage (NCBI taxonomy): Eukaryota > Metazoa > Annelida > Polychaeta > Xenopneusta > Urechidae > Urechis > Urechis unicinctus. Next base: position 24,231,303 of record CM067347.1, read on the forward strand.
CACTGGCATCTGCCCGCACTGGACATTGCCGCAATTACTGACTAAACATGAAAGGGATTAAGGTTAAATATTGATAAGGTTTAAAGTTGAGATCAAAGGGCCTGGTGTTAATTACCTGTAATTCTGATACGTTTCGGGAGTAAAAGGGGTTTGAAGTTGATAGCTTGGAATGTTAATTGTGTGAGGGCTATGGCTAGATCAAAATAAGTTCTGTTTGTTTCAAAGGGATTGTGTATATGACGTGAATTTAGAGGTCCTGAGAGTCTTGTGAAATGTATGAGGGTCTGGCTGTGATAGAGGGCTGTGATACTACTCTACGTCTGCTCATCCTGTGTTGTTGTGTTCCGCAGGCGCCTCACAATGAAACACTGCTCGCTCTGATTGGGGACTCCACAGCACTGGAATACTTCATGGTTGATTCCACAAGTGGCTTTATCAGTCTGAGGAAATCTCTGGCTCTAGATCCCTTCCGTCACACCTCTTATGTTGTGAGCTGGTGACTATGTTCTTATATGATACTTACCCCTATATCCTCTCTTTGGTGTGGAAGATGCCAGCATTTCTTGCCAGTAATTTGCTCAACTTCCTGATTGTAATCACTGTGTTGATTTAGTACGTACCTATATATACCTATATACCTGTCTCGTTATACAACCTAAATCATGGTTGATGGTCATCTTGTTCCCATTGCTTGTTATGCACAGCTGCTGTTAGAAGCCGGGGATCGTGGGATACCTATGTCACTTATCTCTGCCACCCAGGCCACAGTGACCGTGAATGTCATCCGTAATCAACATGCCCCTATCTTCTTCTCCAGTAATTACTCACACACGCTACGCATGGATGCTCCCAGAGGCTCCAGGCTGCTGGCGTTACAGGCCAATGACAGTGACATTGCTGTGAGAATGAAAAATAGATTTTTGGATATGAAGATGAGAAAAGTTTCTGTTTGCATCACATGCTGCGGGAGTTGTGGTCTGTTAGTATCAAGTGTGTTTTGATGTTGTTGTTGGCAGACGGACTTCCGCACCATTTCCTATTCTCTCATTGGGGATGGGAAGGCTGTGAGTCTGTTTGAGATAGAGTCAGCTACAGGAGAGATTACTACCAGGACTTCTCTGGAAGTTGACACAGATGAGTTGTACAGAGTGAGTGATATACAGGGGTCTCACCGACCACATACACTGTGAACTCTTACACCAAGAAATGGAGTGCTATGTGAAGTAAACTTGTATATTGTTTAGAGAGCTCTGCTCATTGAACAATGTATTCGTAATTGTTAAGAAATAGTAGTATCTGATACATTGATATTTTCTTTGTGGGCTCTGGTGTGCCATGAAACATTGCATTACTTGAACTGGTGGATAGCTTAATATGGAACCCAAACTCTATGCTATAAGGAAAGCAAAGTGCCTTGATCATCACAGCTTCAGTCTATATTTGTACATGACATACTCAGTTGAACCCTCTGTGGATCTGCCATGTCTGTATTCTTGTATGTGTCTGTGTGTTAGCTTCGTGTGTTGGCGCAGGACAATGGCTCTCCTCCACGCAGTGCCACAGCGATTGTCTATGTCAATGTTGTACGTAACTTCCATGCCCCAGCCTGGTCACAGGCCACTTACTCAACGCGCATACTGGAAACACAAGTCCCTGGTGTTAGTTTCTACACACTCACTGCAACAGACAGAGATATAGAAGTGAGATATATTACTTTTCCTCCAATCTTAACAATATACACTACAGTAGCCCCATGATATACATCATTGTGAAAATAAGCTGTGACATGAAACCTAATGAGCTTTTATCATGTATTCAGATATTAAAATTCTAGAATCCCACAATTTCTTTACTTACCTTCATGCTGAGCCTAGTGTTATCAATGACATGACAGGGCGTGAACAGCAAGGTGCAGTATGAGGCAGTAGGGGGCGCCACACACTACTTCTCCATCGACCCATCATCGGGGGCGGTGTCTGTGGGGTGTCCCTTCTCGAGGATCCACTGTACACCACGCTCTACCAGGTACAACTCATACAGCACCAGTCTTGGGGGAGAGGAGCTGTATTGAGGCAGCTTGATTATTCATTCAAATGATACTAAATTCATGGTGAAGATGATCAATAAATCACACAGAGTGATGTACAGTATATGACAGTTTTGGTACACTTGTTCTGAAGTAAGTCAGTCACCCTGTGGTTTATATGTGGGCTTCAGCTCTTTGTTAGGGCTTCTGATCATGGCAACCCCAGACTCACCAGTGGTAATGGCACCCTTAACATAGCTGTTATCAGAAATGAAAACAGCCCTCAGTTCACCAGAGATGCGTACCAGGCTACCATGATGAAGACAGCTGATGTGGGCACCAGTGTAGCTGCTGTACGAGCAACTGATGCAGACCCTAGGGTGAGCTGGAAAACAGACTGGTTGAGTCGGTGATATCGATAAAATACTATCGTTATCTGGAATCACAAGATGATATTGTCTGTATCTCATATATATATATATCTTTTCTCAATCTAGTTTCGATTGCTTTTAATTGCCTTGGTTTGGTATAAAATTATAAAATTTGAAATCTGATGAAAAGATTTGTGATGGCAAGAAACGTAATGCGTTTTATTTCTTTCTCAAGTTGTATATTTTTGCTTGAGCATTCACGGTAGATCACTACCATTATTGCTGCTGCAAGCATACCATATTATGTCATCATCAACATTTGTATGATTTTCTAATTGGTAATGAATTTCACATGCTCTGACATGGGATGTACGTTTGCTGTATGTTTTGTATGTGAAGGACCAGTATGGTGTGGTGGAATACAAGCTGACCGGTGATGATACTGCAGCTGACTTCTTTATGGTGAATGCTACCTCTGGTGTCATCTCACTAAACGCTAGTCTCCTTGAAGATGTCCTCAATATGTACAGAGTAAGTGCACTTCTCATTCACTTTACTGGTGTAAGAAATAAAGTATCAAATTACTTACTCTTCATGGGAGCTTTAACTGTTCAATATTCTCTTTCAAAAGTGCCTTTGTGATTATGGAAATGATACTGTTGTGCATTTATAATCAAGTGAGTATTATAGGATTGTTTGACCTCAGGTGTCACTTCTGTTGTTCGTTTGATTGGGCATTTGAGTTGTGATTTGCTTGCTATATTTAGGTTCGAGTCAAGGCCTATGACAATGGTACACCTGCCAAGACAGCGGTTGCCGTAGTTACAGTGATAGTACAGAGGAACCTCCATTCTCCCGTCTTTCAACATGGGGACATGGAAGTGACCATTCTCTACCAACAGCAGCTTGGAGTAGCCATTGCTCAGCTGAATGCTACGGATGCTGACAATCAGGTATGTACGGTAGACTGTACTGTATCCCCTAAGGATAATCAATCCTTCATATTCTTTTCTTTGTTGTAAAAATGTTGCTGGAAATTTGCAATTGCTTCACTTCCTGTGTTTTGTTGACTGACATGCGTAATTAATCATGCTGTGTATTAGCCTCCCCACAATACTGTGTGGTATTCTATGAGAGGGTCTGAGAGAGCTCGGCAGTACTTCACAGTGGAGTCAGTGACAGGGGAGGTCCATGTGAAGAAGGCATTGGCATTGGATCCACAAAACTCTGCCACGTACTCGGTACATATTTGTCTTTGAATCAGCCCAGTGCCGGGCCTTATTAACTCACTTTACTGAGAGGTGGTAGATCCCTTATTATAGTGCTCTGTAGGCTACGTCAACTCAATTACAATCATCTTCATTTTCCAATGTCTTGTTATAAACTAAAGCCCCTCACATCTACCGGTTTATACAGTACTTTGCAGCCACGTTGTTGATTTTATCTGCTCTAAGAGAATCATTTGCATATTGTTTATCAATCCTGACTGCCACCTGTCTGTTTGACTACAGCTGCAGTTCATGGCACATGACCTGGGCGTCCAGTCTCTTACCAGTCGTAACATGCTGCGCCTCACCGTACGTGTCCTTCGTAACTATGCCACACCCAAGTTCAGTGGCACCCTCTCCACCAGTATACCACGTGACACGGCTGTGGGGGCGTTTGTGAAGCAGGCACAGGCTACTGACCGTGATCCAAATGTAAGCTTTATTGAATAATTGCCAGTTATTATGAAATAAATGATGCATTTAGTCTGCTCCCTGCGATTCCACCAGTTGATGAACCTGTGTATCAGGAATATGGACAGGTGACTTATAGCATCGTAGGAGATGGTTCAGCTGTCTCCTACTTCACAATCAATGCTACCACTGGAATTATTACCCTGGCTAGAAGCCTCAATGATGATTCCAACGAACTCTATACTGTGAGTATTGGTACCTATGATAATGATATTTACCATTATTGATCTAACATGCCAATGCTTTTTTTGTATATATGATGCATCCTCTTTGCAGGTCAGGGTACGTGGGTGTGATGGTGACCTTACACCACTATGTGACATGACCCCGGTCATAGTGCAGGTGAACCGCAACCTACACTGCCCCTACATGACACGACCCTCGCAACCCAACTGGACGGACACCATAAAGGTGAAGGAGACAGAGTCCCTTCAGAAGGTGCTCTATCGGCTGCAGGGGCGTGATGATGATGTCAGGGTGAGTGACAAACTGTGGTCTGGGCTTGTAATGATTGTAATGTAAGATTCACTGATAAAGGCAAAAGAGAATAGAGGCTGCAGCAGCTGATCTGTCATCGGCCCTGACAAGTCATGTGACTGTGTTAGCCTAGGTGCCACGCATCAAGTTCAGAGATGCTTAACTCTGCGGGAAACAAAGAGGCACCCCTCCCCTTACACAAATTATGTCACATTCCTCCTGGGATGTAACTTGTTATTATGCTCAGGTCTTGCTTACAAACTTTTTAGAAGATGTCTGCATCTTATATATGTATAAAGTTTTAATATATCTGTATAAGAGAATAAAACATCATTCCCAAATAAGGGAATGACCATATATGGAAGGACGCTGTCAAATATTGTGTCTTAAGGTTTTCAGCAAAAAGCTGCCATCACCTCCTGCTGAGTTTGTAAGTAAGGTGTGCAGAAAGACCTGAGCATAAGCTGTATTTACTGTTGACATTACATTATTGTTTTGTTCTGTATTTCTCTTCCCCGTTATACATGCCTATATTTGTATTATGACTTGCTAGCATATTATGTTTCCTGCCTGTATGTGTGTGGCTTAGGATCCACACCGGACTGTGTTCTATGAGATAGTGGGAGATGGAGAGGCCAGTACTTACTTCACAGTAGACCAGACTGGCCAAATGAGACTTAGGACATACCTCTACCAGGACAGGGAGGGAACACTGAGATACACGGTAATGCTCGATGCCAACCAGCATCATCGATGAGAGTGTTTTCTTGCTGGAAGATATGGTATGATAAGCCATCATGTGTTTGTGGTGACTAGGTCCGTGTCAGGCTCTATGATGGAGGGGAGCCTCGTTGTCGCAGCAACCACACAGCCACCATCAACGTGGAGACAATAAGAAACCATTTCCCTCCTGTTTTTTCAAAGGAAAGTTACCAGGTTACCTTGGCCAAGAATTCCAGTGTGGGGACGAGGGTGGTCTCTGTCAGTGCTGGTGATGCCGATCCTGTGGTGAGTTAGGTCTCTAAAAGTAGTGTGACCTTCAATAAAAGTAGCGTGACCTTCAATAAAATTGCGTGACCTCCAATAAAAGTAGCATGACCTTCAGTGAAATAGTGTGACCTTTAATAAAATAGTTTGACCTTCAATAAAAGTAGTGTGACCTTCATTAAAATAGCGTGACCTTCAATAAAATAGCTGAGCATTCCTTTTCCAACATTGCCTGCCATTATGGAGGGTTCAGCTGTAGAGTGGAGTATACATGCCACAGGTGTGTTACTGTTACAGTGGACGTTTGACGCAGTGAGATACGAGGCAGCAGGCAATGCTGCAGCCACATACTACTTCAATGTGGACAGGTTCTCTGGTATTGTTACACTCAAAGAAAGTCTATCAGAGGACTCGGCCAGTCTTTATATAGTAAGTGCATTTTAGGAAAGTTGGTAGGTACTTGAAATAAGTACCACAGGGTGCTGAAACCTACCTTGAATCGTGTTATTCCTATATGCGTTCATGCATGGTTATCAATGTATCAATGTTATAGCTGCGAGTACGAGCTTATGATAATGGAATACCAGCTAAGGAAGGCACTGTTGACGTACGGGTGACTGTGAACCATAACCTACATTGTCCCGTCTGGAGGGCAGGTGATCAGCAGGTAGACATCACAGAGCAGCATGCTCTGGGCAATCAGGTAGCTTCGGCCCAGGCCACTGATGAGGATACACAGGTAAAGCATATACTCACCTGTAATTGATGTGTGACTTGAACACACCTGTGATTATTAAATTATAGTGATAAAGTTGCCTATTTTTAAGATCACATGTAATTTATGAAATAACTATGTATTGCAGAGTCCTCATAACCAAGTAAGGTACTCGTTAGATGGCAGCACTAGAACTCTTGAGTATTTCATCATCAATCCAATTAGTGGGCAGATCTTCCAACGGAAACCAGTATCTACTGACCCAGATAACACCATCGAATACCGGGTATATATTGTCACCTTATTTTATAATTTATTTATGACGCCTAACATTGACATATCAAACTGTATCCATGCAATTGGTGGTAAGGGCTATTATCTGTTATTTGCTGACACAGATTCAAGTGTCTGTTAGTGACATGGGGCAACCAGAACCATGCAGGGCAAGTAGGGACATCACAGTGACTGTCAGAGTTGCTCGCAATCTGAACGCACCTGAGTTTACTGACGAGGGTCCATATAGGTTGAGCATACCAGAAGACACACCTGTAGATGGCACTGTTATGACTTTACACGCCACTGATGATGATGCTTGGGTAACCATGCCTCTTATATCCTAATTTATTCATGGCTTGTATATCATGATATGAAAGAACTCTTATGCCGAGCATGTTTATGGTTTCCAGGGTAATTACAGTCGAGTGCGCTACCGTGCAGCTGGTGATGGTTCAGCCGTTTCACATTTCAGTGTTAATGTGGATTCTGGGGATGTCAGTATTCTACGAGATCTGCGGACCAGTGGTGACTTGAGTTATACAGTGAGTAGTGGATACAATATAACCAGTCTTTTATGAATTAAAAGGTTTTGCCGTAATCATTGTGTTGAGGTACTACAGATGAGTACAAAAATTCTATTAAATACTAAATGTTCTGGTTAGTACTATGATGGTTGAACTCAATTTACTGAACCCAGATTGTGTTTTCAGTTGTGGGTGATTGCATATGACGGAGGAGTACCAAGTCTCGAGGCGACTTCCACCGTGACAATAACAGTGGAGAGAAATCTGGTTACTCCTCAATTCTCACCTCATACTTACAAGGTTAATGTGAACGAATGCTTCACTATAGGGGAACTGCTGACCCGAGTGACAGCAGTAGATACAGACAGAATGGTAAGCTTAACTTCACCTCCCGTATTCACGGCACATTCAGTCTCAATGTTAATAGCCCTAATACTTGCATGGTTCGCTGTGAAGGGAAGGTATTTTAATTTATGACTTTTTATCAGTAATATTTCCCTCCTTCCAGGCCCCACACAACACCACAGTGTTTTCATTAGTGGATGGGCAGACTTCTGACTTCTTCCACTTGGATCCAAACACAGGAGAAGTCTTTCTTGCACGGCCCTTCCTGGGAGATACAAGAACAATATATGAGGTGGGCTATTGGAATACATGTAAAACACACAATTATATGTAAAAAAAGAACTGATCTGTATTGCCCGTAACAAACACTATATAACGCCATTAACTTATTAAATCTCTTTTAAAGATTTTATGGTTGTAATGAGACCTAGTCACAGTTCTAAGAGCCTCATCTCTCACTAGATACAACTAGGTGTACGCGATGAAGGAATACCCCGCAGAGAATCCCCGTCTCCAGCTACAGTTATGGTTAACGTGACAAGAAACAAGCATTTGCCCATCTTCACCAATCTACCTGCCACCATAGAACTCAACCAGACAACCCCGCGCGGCACTCCATTTTTCACAGCAGTAGCGACTGATGCAGACACCCTGGCCCCATTTAACTTGATCAGTTATCATTTAATAGGAGATGATACAGCAACGATGTATTTTGCTATTAACGAGTCTGGTGTTATAAGTGTAAATAACCACCTGGAGGCAACTCACAGCAATCAACTGTCATATGAGGTACAAACATTCAGCTTTCATGACATTTTGGCTTTATGTAGATTTGAAATCACACCTGACATGCTGTAGTATATGATTGGATTGGACAAGTTGCTGTTTGGTTACAGCTGGTGGTGTCAGTGAGGGACAGCGTAGGAAGCAGCTGTTTGTCATTCCATGAGAGATCCTCCTCTCTCACTGTACGTGTGCTCAGGAACCTCAATCCTCCCAAGTTTGATAAACTGGACCACGAAACTCAAATCCTGGAAACACAAGAAGTTGGGGCAGACATACTACAGCTCCATGCCTCTGATAGTGATATTAAGGTAACCATACTGTGTTACATTAAATTTATATTGGCTGGTCAGATAGTAAACACTGATGCACAATAATAAACTGTAAACGTTATGAGAGTGCAATCTAAAACATCTTTTAATTAGTTTGCTGTCTGCATTTGGATACCTGATAGCATTTTTGAATAAACCACACTTCCACTGCATTATTCGTTGTTGCAGACAATGGGAAATCTGCATTATTACCCATCAGTATGCAGCACACTCATGGACATGAGTTGTTCTATTTATGCTAATGATATTGTTTCAGTCACCACATAATGTAGTGGAATACCTGCTTAATAGCACATTCTTTACCGTGGGATCTAACTCAGGAATCATTGCTTTAAAGCAGTCTGTACTGGAGGATACATCACTTCAATACAGGGTGAGACAATATTTTCATCAATTAATACAAGTAACATTCAGGTCATAGCTTTTCTGCACATCAGCTTGTTTGTTAATTATATATTTGATATATTTCAGTATGTATATTCTTGTTGATATATCAAGGGTGTCATTGTTAGTTTAAGGGTGCTTATGTGTTAGTTTATAGCTCTTGATATATCGACTTTTAAAATGCACTTGCCATCCATTGACAGGCAACTGATATTCACCTGTTGTCCAAATAACAACTATTTACATTCACCTGCTGTCCATTAACTAACAACTATTTATGTTCACTTTTTGTCAAGTAACTAACAACTCTTTACATTCACCTTTCATCCAATATCTGACAACTGTTATCATTTTTCTCCTTACATTCACCTTTCATTAATTAACTAATAACACCTGACATGAAAAATTTACACCTAACATTCATTTATCATGAATAACCTAAAATACCTTACATTAACGTGTCTTTAATTTACTAACAACACCCAGCATTCACCTGTCATTGAATAATTTATTACACCTAACTTTAGCCTGTTAATAATTAACTTACAACATGTAACATTCACCTGTCTTTAATCATCTAACAACATTTAAAATTCCACTGCAGTTGATAAGCTAAAAATACCTTGCATTCACCTGTCACCTGTTGCTCATTAAAGGAAAACTCCTTACATTTACCTGTAGTCCATTTACTATCTAGTCGTAACACTATCTCTCCATTTGTTCTATCAGCTGGAGGTGTATGCAAGAGATAAAGGCGTTCCCCCGAGAATAACCGGACCCAACATGGTCGTTATCAACATCGCCAGGAACATGCATACTCCAGTGTTCCTTGAAATACCTCACAATCTCTCTGTGTCTGAGATGGCATCCGTGGATACCCAGGTGGCACTGCTGCAGGCAACAGATGGTGATGACAACGTAAGGGGAACAGTGCAGCTTTTGTATTCATGATTCAGCAGCACATGAAATATGAAGTCAACATAAATTGTGAATTGCACTTGACGTAAGAATATAATGTGATTGCCACAGGAGCCATTTGATCAGATCAACTATAGCCTCATAGGAGACAACACAGCAACGGAATATTTCTCCATCAACAGCAGTTCAGGGAGGCTAGCTGTCAAAGCTAACTTGACCTATGAGATTACACGCCAATACCAGGTAGGAATTCTGTATCAGTTCTCCATATCTGTGATAAACTAGTAGTCTTTCACAAAGATGATCATTATTCTCTTTCTTTGCTAATGTTTCATGACATTGGGTATATCTTACAGTCCTATGACATGACTTTGTGTTTGGCAGGTTAGAATCAAGGCTGCTGATGGTGGTAAGCCGCCACGCCAAGCATTCACTGTCATAAATATCAACATAGAGCGTAATCGTCATCGCCCCAGATTCGATCCAATCATCTACTATTCGCGTATACTGGAAACAACGCCTCCTGCCAGCTCTTTGGCTCAGGTGTTTGCTACCGATATGGATCTCAGGGTAAGCTACCTTCCTCTAAACAAGCTTATCTGAGTTGTCTGACATGATTTTAATGAATTTACAATGTGATAAATCGATTATGTTGTGACCTATTCAGGAACCGGAGAAAACTATTGAATATGAAGTCATGGGATCAGCTGGGCAATTTTTTCATGTTGGAGCCTCCACAGGTGTCGTTGACCTGATTTACAGCCTCAACCAACTCGAGACACAGGTTTATAATGTAAGTTATTGACTATGTACTGCTGTGGTTTTGAAGGAACCATTTGGTTTTTTTTCTTAATTGACATTATGATACACTTTTTGGCTCCTATCTTTTCATAGATAACAATAGTGGCGAAAGACCTAGGGAGGCCACAACTTACAGCTGAGAACACAGCCACTGTGTTTGTCACAGTGGACAGAAATCTACACACCCCTGTGTTTCAAAACCCAGACCGTTATCAAACTACAATTTTTGCCAATGTCGGTGATGGGATCAAGGTTTTCAAAGTAAACATCAGTGATGATGATGGAGTGGTATGTACATCCTTGATCTCTCCTGTCATCGATTGGTCTCTGAACTTTATCTTATTCTACTATGATATATGCTGTAACTCGACAGGCACCTTTCAATGAAGTTAGTCTGCGCGTCGTTGGTGATGGCCATGCTGCTGCATTCTTCCAAGTTGATGATACGGGGATCATCACCACTAAACCTGAGTCGAACCTCGACACAGACACTGACACCTCATACACAGTGAGGAATCTTTGGTGTTCATGAACAATTAAACAAGCCCATGACTGGATCAGTTACTCCAACCTTCAAATTCTATCTTGAGATCCAAAGTTACTGATTTAACCCCTGCGTGAACTATACTCCCTGTTGTGATTGTGTGTAGTTAAGGCTAGAGGCAGCTGATGGTGGGAGGCCACCCAAAAACAAGTCAAGCCACCGTGGATATCGCTGTTGTACGTAACTTACACGCTCCTAGGATAATCAACACAATCACCAGACTCTCCCTCAAGGATAACAGTCTACCTGGCTCACACCTGGTCACCGTGACAGCACGAGATGAAGACACTCAGGTACAATGATGCTGCTGAAGTCTCTTCATATAATGACTAAACAAATTGATGCCATAGTTTATGTTACATTGTAAAATTGCTGTAGTTGACCCTAGCTGTAAATATAGGAGCAATGTTTCTTTATTTTCAGGCACCAAATAATATCGTAGTTTACAGATTTTCGGAGGAATCTTCATTATTCTACATAGACAGACAATCTGGCAATATATCACTGAGGAGGTCTCTCATGGAAACAGAGACAAGTGTATTTAGGGTTGGTCATTGCCTACTGCATATTTGTATAGGACTGTTTTCCAAATCTAGATTGTTGGAACCTTACAAGATAACGCTTCTTTGGTATATAAGTGTCTGATGTATGTGTATGAATGAGGTGTCGTGTTGCAGTTGCTTGTGATTGCGGAGGATATGGGGGTCCCACCAAAGCAAGCCAACATCCATTTAGATGTGACTGTGGTTCGTGATGAAGGCATACTTCAGTTCCCGGCCCAGGCTTACAATGTTACTCTGACAGAAAATGCTGAGGTCGGCAGACTTGTTGTTCGTATTACAGCAGCTCCCACAGTAAGTACATGCAAAACTCTGATTTTGTCTGATATGAATAACTCAGGGCCATATACATTTTAATATGTACTTTGCATAAAGATGCTGGTGAGGCCCTGATCAAACTATATACATTGGCGACCACATGTAGATAGATATGCACATCTTACCGTTTGTTACAGGAGGGAACTCGTTATTCACTGACAGCTCAATCATCCACTACAAAGTATTTCCACTTGGACCCAGTATCTGGTCGAATCACTGTGGCTGCTCTGCTATCAGAAGATCCATTCCACTCCACCCAATACACTGTATGTGTATATATGACCTTATATGTTACCTTTTGAAAATATTGCAGGTGAGAAATATGACAGAGAAGAATGTGGTGTGTTGTTCTTGTTTTTAGCTCCATGTTCAGGCCAGTCGCCAATTTGAGGTGACGACCCAAATTGCCAACACGGTTGTCTCCATCACGATACAGAGGAATGTCAATTCACCACGGTTTGGGCGCACTGAGTACAGAGGAAGCTTCTGGGAGAAGACACCTGTTGGAACAAGTCTGTTGAGTCTGACTGCCAGTGATAATGATGGGGTATGTTATTATGATAAAGTGCATTAATTTTCGATCCTCAGTGTATATTATTTGGAACTCATGTTGCTGTTCCTATCAGCATGTTTAACATTGGTTTGTGTCTTGTTTAGGATGAATTGATATACACACTTACCAATGAGACTTCCTTGTTCTTCCTGCATCACACCAGGGGACTACTTTATCTGGCACGCCCTCTCACAGCCTCCTCTCTCAACCAACATCTTGTACGTGCTTATGGTTTGTTTGACAAAATAGACCAATTTTTTATGACGATACGATGGAATTTCCAAAAATAATTGTTGTTTCGGCACCATTATTATCGTCAAGTCCATCACATTGTGACCAACTTCAGTTGAGGGTAACCGTAAGTGATCAAGGATCCCCTGAGCGTACTGCCATGGCAACCATCAATATCACTGTGGAGAGGGATGAGGGGGATCCTCGCTTCATCAACTTCCCCTCCAGCCCCCGCATCAGTGAATACACCAGTGTAGGACAGATTGTGGCCACTCTGCAGGGCCAGGACTCTGATTTACGGGTGGGTTGCCATGACAACACGAGCCTAACCTCCTCTTGCTTGTCGAGGTTCCATGGAGTAATTTGAATGATATCACATATTTTGCATTCTGCTCACAAGGATTGGTGTTTTTGTAGGGTGAACTGCGGTATAGGATGGTAGGTGTGCTGTCCGCCCCATTCTACTTCACGCTGGAACCCACGTCTGGAAGAATCAAAGTTGCTGCCAGCCTCCGCACCGATACCAGCTTTACTTACACTGTATGTACACTTAGGTGGCCATGTCAGTACTATTTGGTTCATACATGCTCGACATCCCTCTCAGACTGGTATGCTAAATTTAACCGTGTGGAGTATGTGTGTGGCAGATCATGGCAGCAGTGTATGACAGTGAGTATCCAAGCAATCAACATACAGCCAACCTGACAGTGGAAGTGACCAAAAATAGCCTGGGTCCCCGCTTTAACACGACTCGCTTCAGCAGCACGTTGCTGGAGAGTGCCGCTATAGGGACGACCGTAGCGGCCATCAGGGCATATGATCAGAGTCCCTCACAGGTCAGGCCTCCACATGCCATGTGTCTTACTTGAATGAAGTGCAAAGTGTGTTGTGGTTGACACTGGTTATAAGCGTGTTTGTTGTCTTGACAGAGTGCTGTGAGTTACCACCTCCACTCGGGATCGGATGCACTGGCTCCTCGATTTTTCTACATCACACCCTCCACAGGTGATGTCATCCTGTCACAGACCCTAACCGCCAACACAGCCTCAGAGATCCAGGTAACTTGTACATATATGAGTTGTTGTATTATGTGACCCATCTACCAAATGTAAGTCATTTGGTGTTACTAATTGACAGCTTTATCATACTGTCACTTAATGCAATTGATGCATATGAGGCACAATTACATGCAAATGACATGTCCCATACCGTGATCAATGCGCTAGTCACATGAATAACCTCATGCCTGATAAGGCCTAATGCATCATAATGAGGACAGCATTGTCTCTTCTCCCCTCACACAGCTGCTGGTGTACGCTATGGACTCGGATTTCCCACCGCGGAACAGCTCTCAGCCGGCTCGGCTCACCATCACTATAGCTCGTAACATACACCCCCCCATTTTCACTCAAGAACGGTATGAGGCAGCTGTCTCCGAGAAGCTGGGTGTGGGCGAGTATGTCCTCACCCTGCTAGCTCGGGACCGTGATCAACATGTAGGTTTTTTTACTTATAATCCTTTTGTAAGGCAATATTATTAAGCTTCGTTTTACCACTTATTTATTAGAAGTAAATTATTCAACAGATCACTTTGGATTCCAAATGATATTGGTGTACTGTAAATGGAACTGGTTTGAATTGCAGGCATTGCTGAGTTCAGTAGAGTACAGCATGGTGGGGGATGACTCGAGTCCTTTCTTCTTCAATATTAACTCCTCGACAGGTGTGATAATGATAGCAAGTGACCTGACGGTGGATAACTCAGACTACCACACAGTGAGTGTTATACGGCCCACATACTCGTTCCATCATGTCAGGTCGAGGCTACTGTACTAACGTTGTCGTCCGCTTTTGTTGTCGTTGACAGCTTCGTATAATCGCCAGTGACGGAGGAATGCCATCGCGCAGTGCTACAGCCACGGCAAAGGTGGAGATTCTTAGGAATTTCGAGAATCCAGTGTTCGAACGGATGAGTTACAATGTGACCATCAAGGAGACACGTGGAGTCGGGCAGGCTGTGACGCAAGTTGTAGCCATGGACAGCGATGTCAAGGTAGAAATACCTCGCTAATCTCACTGCCTATAGTTTTCTATCAATACTCATGATGATTTCGTATCAATAGATATATCATATTCGACTGGAGGTTGGAGGATATCATCTTTGTGAGAATGATAAAAAGCATTTGCTGTTACAGAAGCCATATAATACAGTGGAGTATGCGTTTGCTGAGGGAACCAGCCAGCTGGTTACCAGGTACTTTGGTTTGGATGCCGAGTCTGGCACTGTGTTCATTCACATGTCCCTGCTTGGTGATCTGGAAAAGACACATCTCTATGGGGTATGTGTCTTATAAAAAAGTGTTAGAATAGTTGTGACCCTATATTTTACATAAACCTGCCTTGTTTTCCTCGTACAAATGTAGTTAAATAAATGTTTGCATGTGCTTGAAATGTTATCATGATTCTCAATGTGCAGCCCTTCAGCATCGTTGCAGCCGACCGCGGTAGACACTCGAGGGCCAGCCTACGTCCTGCGTCTGTCAACATCCATGTCGTGAGAAATGATCATAGACCTCGGTTAGCTGAAATACCCAGTGTAGAGCGATTTAGACGAACCAGTCCACCCGACACTGTCATCGTCCGTCTTCATGCCACCGACAACGACACAGATGTAGGTCTCATTGAGCATTCATTCTCTTTAAGGACGAGGTGTTCTCCATTTTGGAACACTGCAGTTAGATCTTTCCATATCACTAAAATTGTATGTTGAGGTGACATATTGTGTATGTGATTTAACATGTTCCCTCTGATATGTTTCATGTTATCCTGTTACAGTCAGAGTTCAGTTCAGTCAAGTACAGCATTATTGGCGATGGTAAGGCAGCAGTTTTCTTCGTGATCGAGGAGAACACAGGAGTTATAAGACTCCGGCAATCTGTCAACACTGATACAGAGGAATGCTACTCGGTATGCTTTTATCATTTTCACTCAATTCTACTCACAAGACCATGAGACCATAAGCTGTGGAACATGGACAGCTGATTCACATGTTCAGCTGATGTTCAGAACAAGCTTATTATTGTTCTGATTTTGTTCCAGTAATGCATGTCTGACCAAACCAAAAAAACACTCAATATCGCATCTGGATAAACTCATTTGACAAATTTAATGAACAGAAGTGTGGCTTATAAAAGTAAATATTTAAAAGTGAACTACTACATCACATGCACCCCTCAATGTTGTTGATAGATATCAGATCATTCCTACAGCATGAGTTTCACTGGTGCACTTTTTCAGATAAGAGTGCTGGTAGAAGACCAGGGAAGCCCTCCATTATCTGACACTGGTGTAGTGGTCGCCTGTGTCGACCGCAATCTGTACAGCCCCATACCTACTCGGTCTTCATGGGGGGTCAAGGTGCTGGAGACACAGCCACTGGGTCAGATGTTCATACAAGTGAAAGCCACAGATAGTGATGAAGGGGTGGGTGCAATATTGATAGTGTTTGTTGTGTGTTTAATGTAGCTCAGGGTTGAATGTGGTTTTCATTTGTGTGGTTGGTGTGGGTGTGTTGATCCAACAGGTGCCGTATTCTAGGGTACAGTATGTGATGATTGGCGACACGACTGCTGTGAACTTCTTCGGCATGAACAGCTCCACGGGGGCTGTGGTTGTGAAACGGTCCCTGGCTGATGACCCTGAGGCCCGTCTCACTTATCAGGTATTTTGTTGCTTCAACTTCAATCATCTTAAAGCGGAACTGAAGCATTTAAGTCAAGATGTATACATATGGTCACAGCCTTGACAATTTTCGTGTCACCACTGGAGTTATACAGAACAACTTTAAAATGAAAATAGAGAAAGTTAGCTTTTTATAACATTCTATAATAAAGATAGTATTTAGAATAAGTTTGACTGATAAATGTTCCAATTCCTCTTCAAGAATCTTTTGCCAAAATGACATTTCCATTGTGAAAGCAATTGGTCTCCGTCTTAAATATGGTATGTTACAGGTGCTCTTTCAAGCGATTGATGGTGGGCAGCCCCCTCGGAGAAGTCAGGAAACTCAACTTACTGTCAATGTGAGCCGTAATTTATTTGCTCCAACCGTCAGCATTCAAGATGCTGTTGTGAACATCAGTGAGAGACATAGAATTACACAACAAGTCCTTTCGGTAGTAGCCACAGATCAAGACGTGGATGTGAGTTACATTTTCTACGTGTTTCTCGACATTATTCCCTTGAATTACATCAAGCGGTTCTGATATATTGCCATGTTATGTATAGGCTCCATTTAACGAGTTGACCTATCAGCTGATTGGAGACGATTCTGCTGCTGTTTTCTTTCGAATCACTTCAGACCGGGGCTATGTCTACCTCCAACGGACCTCAGTCAAACACAGAGGGAAACCTTTACTGTTAGTTTTGCCATTGTTTATGGATAGAAACAACTTTATGGGATGCAATGTTTTGTAAAGTTAAAATCATACAATTTTTTCTTAAAGATGTTTTTTGTTGCATTGTAGCTGTTCTGTATTTTATGCTGTTAGCTACGTGTGAAAGTGGCTGACGGGGGTACTCCACCAAAGTCGCGTGTAGTTTTGCGGAATATTAATGTGAGACGTAATTTTGAGTCTCCACGTTTTGAGCGGTCTGGTTACACTGCCAGGGTGGCTGAGAACACAACGATAGGCTCTGTGATTCATCAGGTCAATGCCACAGATACTGACACAAGGGTAAGGTATCTTGTATTATTCTGTGGTAGTTATTCGATAAAATAACATTTTTCATCATAATATACCAGGTTTATCCAGGGAAAATGGATCAAATGTAACTAATAAATTAATATGCTGGTTATTTGTACATACAATCATCCAATGGATGGATCTCTTTGGCTCCTCCGGTGATACCAGACAACATAATATAGCACTCATTATCACTGTTTCTGACTCACAGGGTCCCTACAACATTGTCCGCTACATCATATCTGGCCCACAACAAGCCCTGGAATGTTTCTCCGTCAATCCTGTCTCCGGTGTTGTTCTACTCAAAATGTCTCTACTCTTGGATCCATGCACAGGCAATAGTTTCGAGGTAAGTTTTAAAACCATTAAATTAATTTGAAGCCTATTGTTTCTAGTTTTACTAAACTGTGTCCCAGACTGGTCTGTCAATGTC
This sequence comes from Urechis unicinctus, assembly GCA_034190875.2. Classification (NCBI taxonomy): domain Eukaryota; kingdom Metazoa; phylum Annelida; class Polychaeta; order Xenopneusta; family Urechidae; genus Urechis; species Urechis unicinctus. The sequence continues at coordinate 24,249,365 of CM067347.1, forward strand.
TTTCTGCAGGTGGTTTTATCTGCCCATGATCTGGGCACCCCTGCCCTTTACGGGGAACCTGCCACACTGCGTGTAGATGTCAATAGGAACAGGCATGCTCCTGTCTTCCGTCGAACCAGCTACAGTGCCACCATTGATGAAACGCTGGCTGTGGGTGACTCCATCATCAAGATGGAAGCTGATGACAGCGATACAGAGGTTGGTGGATGTACTGATTAGTTAAACATTGAGAAGTTGTACACAAGGAAACACTTTATGTAGTAACATGAGAATGTAATTTTGTTTTTTGGGATGTATTTAGGGGTCCTTTGGATCTGTGAGCTACACACTCGTAGGAGACTACAAAGCTCCCAGATATTTCTCGGTGGACCAACGCAGTGGTATTGTAAGGCTAGCCGCAAGTGTGCAGCCAGATGCTGACCGTGTCTATAAGGTACAAGAAAGCACTGACTTAACTATGAATCAAATTAATGATGAATTTAGTTCGATTTTATGTGTGATGGTTGCTGTTGTTGACTTAAAGATCATCTGTGTTGATTGCAGTTGTTAGTGCGAGGTGAGGATGGAGGAAGTCCGCCTCAGTTCGTCACCACCACATGCCTGATCGCTGTAAATCGTAACCTTCATTCGCCGAGATGTGAAGAAAACAGGGTAGTGAGTCGCATCCTTTCCACAGTCCCCCTGGGTACCACTCTAACACGAGTTCTGGCTTCAGATGCAGACTCTCAGGTAACAGCTTAATTGCCTTCATTGAATGAGTATAATTAATATATTCATGTGCTATATGGCCATGTTTTGATTTCAAATGACCTTTGATTGTCTGCATAGGGTCCATACAATGCTGTCAGCTATGCCATGACTGGCACCAATGCCACATTAACTTATTTCTCAATAGACAAGGAATCAGGTTTTATCATTGTCCGCAATCGGCCTGTGTGTGATGGTGAAGGGACCCGGATCTACCAAGTAGGTTGATATTGATTCAATTTCGCAATTACTATCATGAAAAATATGCTGTTACCTGTAATCAATATGTAAATGGTAAATACTTTCATAGGTAAGTTGTGTGGGTTAATTTATCAGTACTGTTTAATTTTCTATAATTGGCGGAACATTCTTACCACTTGTCATCTGAGATATCCTCTCCTAGCCCACCCAAGTTTAATCAACCTAAGTGTTTCACCTGCCATATAGATCACTGTGGTCGTTAGTGACGGAGGTAGCCCAGCACGCGTCACCTCACCCTGCTCTCAGGTGTACGTGGAGGTACAGTGTAACCAGTACTGCCCAGAGTTCCTCTCGGATCGCCATCTGACCACTGTCCCACATGTGGCACCAGTTGGAAGAGTGGTTGGACTGGCTGCAGCACTGGACCGCGATCCGTTGGTGAGCTGCAGGATTGAAACGTTTAGTGACACAGTTGTTGTTTTATGTTTTTAAGCGTTTGATATTGTTACTTGCTGCAATCGTTGGAAAACCAAATGCCATAGGATTAGTGTGTGTTTTACAGGATAGCCCATTTGGGTCATTAACCTACTCGATGAAGGGTATAGGTGTAGCACCAATCTTCTTCTCATGTAACGAGTCCACTGGGGAGGTCACTGTGCGCTCCAACCTCACCTCGGACAATGCTACCACATACATGGTAAGACAAAGCACCTGTGTCAGGTGAAAGTTAATTGTGGTCAATGTTAGTCCACTCTTATCCAATATATGAGACCCCAATCTCCTCTGTTTGCTTATTTAATTATATACTATTATTAACAAAAGCCAAAAATGTAGCAGAGGACTTTCTTATATAGTGGTTTTGATATTTTGTTGTGATGTGTTTGCAGGTGTTAGTTGAGGTTCGGGATGGAGGGGACCCTGCCTGCAGTGCCACTGCATCGGTCACAGTCAACATCAACAGAAACCTGTATGAGCCCGTCTTCAATCAGTCACACTACACACAGACCATACTAGAAACCCACTCACTTACAGAGCCTATACTCAGCCTGAATGCTACGGACAGCGACATACAGGTCGGATGTCTTCTTCTTTGGCTTGTTGGTTCAGGTGTTTGTGTTGAACTCAGTTTTGAGCTCATGAATGTTCTTTCTTAGAGAACTTCTGTAGCTCTTTCTTTGTGACTTAGCATGTTCATTTCATGATTATGGTGTTTTGTAACAGAAACCCTACAACCAGATAAAGTATAGATTCTCAGAGACGGCTTCTTACCAAACCATATTTTCCATTGATCCTCTTGATGGTAGTGTTTTTCTGCGGCGATCCATTGCAGGAGAGTCAGCCGTATCATATGTGGTATGTTGGCAGAACAAGTATTTACTCGCTGTAATGCCTGTAAGGCTATGATGTGTACTTATGCCAATCTATGGATTTGTTGTAGTTTCCTGTACTGGCTTTGGATGGCAGGATTCCTTCACAGAGACAGAGTAATCCAGCAACTGTCAACATCACAGTACAGCGTAACCAGTACTCACCCGAGTTTGACCATACCTCATATGTTGCCAACGTTACAGAGGCGGTTACTGTGGGCACGGATATATTGCGCGTGATGGCCAATGATGCTGACACTGTGGTATGACATACACCTGCTCTGATGTCATGATAATTTGGTATCAGTAGCTTGATTGTGACATGTTATTACTGAATGACTTGTATTGCAGTCACCATATGGCAGTATCACTTATCATTTGATTGGAGACAGTAAGGCTATGACATACTACAGCATCAATGAGGAAACTGGCTGGATTAGCCTAGCCAGGAGGATCAACAATGACATCACAGTCGATTACCAGGTTCATTTATTCATACTACTATTGTTAAACTTTGTAATTGTCATGTGTCTTGCGTGGAAAGTTATTGTTTTAAATACATCAACCTCTCATAGCAATTTGCTGAAAAGCACATGAGGACCACAAAGATTTTTTTGAACTGATTTGAGTGTGATTTTGTTCTACAAACTCAAAATACTGAACATAAGTTTCGTTTGTTTGAGCAGCTTCTTGTGGAAGCAAGGGATGCTGGGATACCCCCACGAGCTCACAGGACTCTTGTTAATGTGCATGTTAACCGCAATAATCACGCCCCCTCCTTCACCAGGGAACAATACACGCAGACTATTCTAGAGACTCTCGATCCAGGTGTGTCTATTCTACAAGTATTTGCCCAAGACCAGGACCAGAAGAGACCTTATAATGTGATCAGGTACTCGTTGTCAGGAGAGGAGGATATATTGAAATACTTCATGGTGGATGCGGAGGCTGGGGTCCTCATGCTCTCACAGTCAGTTCTGGGTATTGCTGATGTGAAAGAGTTGTATGAGGTGAGTAGCAGGTACTTTATTTATGCTTGTTTGATGGGTTGCTAGCCAATCAAACATTAATTAACAATACTATGATGAAGAGTAATCAGGATACCTGCGAGCGCTTGAACCGACAAATGATGTATGTTAACAGATGAATGTGCTGGCACATGACATGGGAGAGCATCCTTTGATGAGCACCAACCAGGCACGAGTCGCTATCAGTGTAGATCGCAACAAACACACTCCCACGTTGGATGCCTCGCCCTATAACGTGTCCATAAGTGTGACAGAATCAACAGAGCGCCCTCTGCTGTGGCTGAGAGGCATTGACGCTGATGATACGGTGTGTTGATGGAACAAATGGAAGGTTTAACTGTACTGTTTACCTGTAAAGGTGTGTCCCTGCTTATTGATGATGTCATTTATATGTGATGCAGGCTCCATTCAATACCTTGAGTTACCTGTTAATTGGAGATGACTCGGGACCGACTTACTTTACCTGTAATAAGACAACCGGAGTAATCAAGCTGCGCTCACAAGTTGATCTCCTTGCTGACCAGGATGTCACCTATATGGTCTGTTCAGAAATGTTACCCTCCTCCTGTGATCTGTCATGATGTTCATAGAATTGTGTTTCAGTGATGGCAGATGTGGATGTTCATGTTGGTTTTCAGCTGCGTGTGCAAGTTCATGATGATGGTACACCTGCTAAATCCTCTACCGCCATGGTGACTGTTCACGTGATCAGGAATCTAGAGACTCCCCGCTTCCTCCCAGTAGCATCAAAACGCTTGTCAATACCAGAAACAATGGTGGCTGGCACCTATGTCATTCAAGTCAATGCCACTGACAATGATACAACAGTGAGTTTGAAATTCATTTAGTGCATACAGGAAGGCTGACAGATAAAGTTGATTATTGGACAAAATACTTACTTACTGACATGTATATTGACAGATTGACCTACAAACAAACTGATTGAGCTGCAGACGGACTGATTGATCTATATACTGACTGATTGACCTGCTGTCTGACCAACAACTAGACTCACATAACCACAGACTGATGGACATGACTGACCTAAGACTTACATACAGACTGATAGATAAACTGATCTCAATTATTAAGCTTTTAAGAGGTGAAAATTCTATATTTTGTGCCTTACAGGATCCTAACAATGTGCTCCGCTACAGTCTGGAAGGAGAGGGCGATGCGCTGGAGTATTTCTACTGTGAACGCAGCTCAGGTGTTATCACACTGAAGAGGTCCATTCGATTTTCTGGACGTTCTGTCTACATGGTAAGATGATATAGCCTAATATTGATTTAAGTAACTGCCATGAATGTAAGAAATCACAACTTATTTATTGATATCTCTGTGGAAATGCCTTCTAAGGTGCAACCAAAATATTCCTTGCCTGACGCCCTGTTGTGTTGCTTTTTGTGACGTGATCAGTTACGGATTCGGGCCGCGGACGGGGGCACTCCCCCACGTCGCGCAGACATTAATTTGGAGGTGCTGATAGATCGGGATGATGGTTATCTCACCTTCTCCTCGGTCAACTACACTGCTCAGATATCTGAGAACCTCCGGGTGGGAGATACCGTCACCACAGTTAGAGCTGCACCCGGGGTGAGTAACAGTCATAGAATGCTTCCTCACAGTCTGAAATGCACTTGAAGAATAGAATTGGTTTTGAAGTGCAGTTGAGGATTAATTTGCCTAAAACTGGTTTTGAAGTGCAATTGAGGATTAATTTGCCTAAAATTGGTTTTGAAGCGCAGTTGAGGATTGATTTGCCTAAAATTGGTTTTGAAGTGCAGTTGAGGATTGATTTGCCTAAAATTGGTTTTGAAGTGCAGTTGAGGATTGATTTGCCTAAAAATGGTTTTGAAGTGCAGTTGAGGATTGATTTGCCTAAACCCATATGTTGTGTATCAATCATGTAATTTGTTGAATATTTTGCTAGAACCCAGTTGCCTACCTCATTACTGGACTCAGCAATGGACCGGACTTCTTCAGAATCAACCCTGCTACAGGTGTCATATCTGTTAAGGATGACCTGAGGCAAGACTTGGTCAAGCAGAAGATATACACTGTTAGTCAATATCTCTGCCTTTGAAATTAATGCATATTGAAGTCATTTGTTAAAGACTTCTAAAGGTCAAGTACTAACAGAATATCACAATAAGTGCTCTGTTTACAGCTCCAAGTAGTGGCAACCTACCAAGGAGTTAGTCTGCAGACAGACACAGCATATGTTAACATATTGGTGGTACGAAATGAGAACAAACCACGCTGCACACGGGAACTGTTCACCACAGAGGTGCTTGAGAACCACCTTCTGGGCGAGGAGGTCGTCACAGTGACAGCCATTGATGCTGATGAACTTGTCAGTTTACTTTATGGTTTTACTTTCAGAATGTGGTTCATTTATTTGATCTTGTCATTTGTCATTCTCTTTGTATTCATGTCAAGTTTTAGTGTTTTATGACTATTAGTTGTACTAAGTGGCTGAGCAATGATGGCATGGGTAGCCCTATTATGTGTACTGTATGTTGTATTTCTTCAGGATGTCATTCGTTATAGCATCGTACCCGAGGTCAACGTAACAGACCTGTTCTTTATCACTCCTACTTCAGGCATCATTACACTGCGCAATGTGTGGCCCAACGCTGACAGGACCAGATATAATGTAAGATGCTGTCTCGTCCTTTGTAATGTGTTTAATTGAAGCCACATTATTCAGAAAACAGCTAATGCCTGTTATGTGTTGTAGTTTGAGGTGGATGCCAGTGATGGGGGCAGTCCTGTGAAGACTACTCGCTGTCAAGTCCAAGTCACATTTGTACGAGACTCGCTGCCAAGAATAGAGAACCTGCCAGCCACACAAAGTGTATCGGAGAACGCTGTCAATGACAGTCTTGTGTACACACTGGCTGGGCAGGATGATGATCTGCAGGTAATGATAGGTCAAGGCACTACAGTAATGATAGGTCAAAGCACTACATAGGTCAAGGCACTACAGTAATGATAGGTCAAGGCACTACAGTAATGATAGGTCAATGCACTACAGTAATGATAGGTCAAGGCACTACATAGGTCAAGGCACTACAGTAATGATAGGTCAAGGCACTACAGTAATGATAGGTCAAGGCACTACAATAATGATGGTTTGGGGTACTATGGTAATGATAGTTTGGGGCACTACAATAATGATAGGTTTGAGCACTTCAATACTTATAGTTTTGGGCACTACAGTAATGATAGTTTGGAGCAATACAATAATGATAGGTTTGGGCACTACAGTAATGATAGTTTGGTGCAATACGGTAATGATAGTTTTGGGCACACTACAGTAATGATAGTTTGGGACACAACAATAATGATAGTTTGGGGCACTACAGTAATAATGTGTCAGAGCACTACAGCCGTCAATATACATTATGACCTTTGCTTGTGCTAATCAAATTTCATTATTGATCAAAGATGAATCACTGAAAACCTCCTGTTACAATTCAAGCATTCCACTGATAAGGCATTATTCTTTCAGGGGAGAGTCATGTACCGGAGTCTGATGTCAGAACCCGCCAACAGCATCTACTACCTGCAGCCAGAACTGGGCCAAATCAGGGTCAGAAACGCATCTCTACTGAGACATGAGCGAGCTTTCATATACAGGGTTAGTCATTGCCGTTACATTGTTACACCCATTTTTCACGATTGTACTCATAATGGACCTTGCTGTCTGTGAATATCTATTGATGTCATAAGCCGAGTGAGATCATACATTAAGTGTCAATGTTGTATATGTGGGATTATTTTGTCATTGGAATTGATCTGTTTATATACAAAGATTCCTGGAGTTGATGTGCTGTTTTTAGAACACCCAACCAACCTTTTAAATCATGACTGGTGTGATTGACCTTTTTGAATCTCTCAACAGATGGTGATCACAGCGTGGGACACTGGACGAGCAGACAAGACGAGTACAGCGACCTTGACCACCTCCATCTCCCGGAATGAGCACCGGCCTGTGTGGAATGCATCATCCTACGTAGCAGCTATCAACAACACAGATGCACCTGGGCTGGACATTCTACAGCTGAGTGCCACCGATGCTGACGGGGTGGGTGTTTAAGAGAGGGTTTTTGGTCTTTACATGCATAATGCTATGTTTTTTTTATATGATCATAAATAGTCATCCATTGGTATATGTATCATGGTATATGTGGTAAAAACTGTTTTGTTTTTGTTCATGTTGATGTGAGCTCATTAGTATATGTTATTATAATTGATGTCTGTTGTGCAGGATGACCTTCGATATGAGGTCGTGGGAGGTGAAAGGTCATTGCAGTATTACTTCATTGACCCTGTCACAGCCATGCTTACTCTTAAACACCGCCTGACAGACTCTGATCACGTTGATGATGAGGTGAGGTCAAAGGTCAAACATGACATGATCACTGAACTTCATAGACTTGTTATTGTCAAAACGAGTGTTTAAATTGCTTAGGTTTACTTGTGCAGTGAAACATAAAATTTATTAACATGATTGTACAGGTTATTGTAAGGGTTCGAGACCAGGGCCTTCCCGAGCAGCACACTGACACAAGGGTCACCATTGACATACGACAGGATATGAGCCAGCCCAGGTTCGAGAACACCCCCTACAGGGCTGAAGTCAATGAACGTGCAACTGTAGGAAGCAGGGTGTCCCTCAGACCCTCTGCTATAAGAGCTCTTGACACAGATCTTAGGGTGAGATGTACTGCATAGATAACTGTCAAAGAAATATTCACTTTTATGATACTAGAATTGTTTTGCTTATGACATCTATTATAAATTATTTTAGTAATGTAAGAATTCTGTATGTGTAGGGCTCACTCGAGTATGAGTTGACAGGAATGTACCCTGCTGGTAAGTTTTTCCTGGTGGACACCAGTTCTGGTGAGGTGTACATCAATCGCAGTCTGATGGATGACAGCACCCACTCAGCTACTTACATGGTAAACTTCTTGTTTCGGATCATATTTAATAATGTCTTTCTAAAAACAGATTTATACTTTTATAAGTGTGTATATTTTAATATCAGTTGTGACTGTGTCTAGCTGCAAGTGGAGGTCTATGATAGCTTTTACCCGGACAATCGTGACAAAACACTCATTGAAGTCACTGCACTAAGGAACCCCAGTAAACCCTCCTTCAATAAGACACGCTATCAAGCCACTGTTGATGAGAAGATGCCACTAGGTGGTTTGGTGATGAAACTGGATGCGGAGGATGAGGATGGGGTCAGCATCTCATTGTGTCATCGTACAGAGCTCATCCATTGCACATTGGTACAAGTGATTGATGATTTGCTATATTTGACAAACTTGATTTCTGTATTTCTATAGGACAATGTGTGGTTCAAGTTGTTGGGTGAAGGAGAATTTCAGGAGTTTTTCTATCTCAATCCAAACACAGGATCTATCAATACCAAGAAACTTCTGACAGAGACACAAACCAGCACATTCACTGTAAGTGATTTTGTCCAACTAAATCATTGATAACATGGTCTTACTATGTGGTATTGCTAAAACGTGATTGGATTGCAGTTCACAGTGGTGGCTGTAGATTCTGGGATACCAGCAAAGGTCGTGGAGACAGATGTGGAGGTCAATGTGGAGCATGATGTTTATACTCCTGGCTTTGTTGGTTCCCCTTACACTGTGCCTCCGATTCAAGAGGATGTCCGAGTGGGCACCACAGTCGTCCACCTGCAGGCCCATGATGGTGACCGTAAGGTCAGTGGTTAAAAATTGATTTTGATACTTATTTATTGTCACTAAGCCCATCTTACCATTTGTAGCGTATGCCTTATTGCCATGTATTTGCTTGTATTCTTCAGGGTCAGTTGCTGTACACACTAATTGGTAACCCCCCTGCCCCGGAGTATTTCCTCCTGCACAACAGAACAGGTTCTGTCACTGTCAAGACGGACTTGCGGCTCGATCACTCCCCTTATTATGTGGTAAGATGATTTTTTTCAATAAATGAATGTCATTCACCAGGAAAGCAAGCCAAATAACACTATGATAAACTCTCAGGATGCTATCGTAGACATCATGTGACTGTGATTAGTTGCGGGCCGCGGTGCATGACACAGGTAACCCAGGTAAGAGCAGCACCACCACGCTCACGGTACAGGTGACCAGAAACGTGCACGCACCATCTTATCAGCGGGACACTTACAGCGCCTCCATCAGAGAAAACCTGCCTGTCGGCTCCTGCTTCTTAACAGTAGCTGCTACAGATAATGACAGGGTGAGTGGGTTTATGATGCAGGTATCTCACATTCATTAAGTTTTCTAATCACATGGATGCTACTCATGTTTGGTGTGGTGTGTATTTTGTGCAGGATTCTGTAACATTTGACATACCCAGCTTCCCTAGCAACCAGCTACAGATGCTGGCCTCTAGGTTCTTCTTTGTGACACCAGATGGAGCTATCTGTGTGAAGGAAAGTCTACATAGTGACCGGGCTCGAACTGAAAACTACATGGTGGGTAGACAAAATATCATAGCACAATATTTGTCTGGTTATCCATTTACTGTTTGATGTTATTACTTATGCCTTCATGTACCTGTATTTAACTATGCTTACCTGTGTGAACTGGAAGTTATAATGTTCATCATGCAACAGTGCATTGTGTTTACATATGGTGACTTGCAAGGAAATTATTGCACATTCCAAAATGTGATGTACGTTTACGTTTTCAGGTGATGGTTATGGCCAGTGATAATCACCCCCCTGTCAAGGTGGCCAACACTACAGTCACCATCACTGTCACACGTAGTATATACAGTCCTGAGTTTAAAGGAGAGCCTTATTCCCGCGATATCTCTGAAACAGCTGCAATCAACAGTTCTGTGATATCAGTCGTGGCCAGGGACAGTGACCTCCAGGTAATGGTTTGAACCCATGTCTGGTAGCATTTTCATGTGAAGTGTGCAAATCCACTAAATTGGATTGTCATTGCTGTGATATTTGTAAACATTATTAATTTGTTCTTACAAATTGATCCCTAATGTATTACCATGTTATTAATTTTCAACTTTATAGCACTTTGCCATCATCCCTGTTTTTTTACCGCAGCAAACAGTGAAGTATAAACTCATCGGGGATTTTCCTTCGCCTTACTTCTTCTCTATCGGTGAGCTATCTGGCCAGATACAAGTCAAGAACAACCTCACCGTGGACAGGGCTGTACGCTACAGGGTTAGTTCTGACTCAATGTTATATATCATGTGTTGTGTTTCCAATGGCCTTATTTGCTGCAGAGAGCTGATTATTAATACAATTTTCACGATTGTGTGTACCTTGACTAGTATTATTGTAGTGTTGAATCATTTTGATAGATCCGGATCCTGGCCTTTGATGAAGCCTACCCAGAACAGACGTCAACCGCCACCGTGGACGTGACTGTGTTACGTAACGAGAACAGGCCCGTGTGGCAGCATAGCATTCCTGTACGCGTCACCATCAGAGATACGGTTGCCACTGGTTATGTGGTGACTGACAGCATCCGAGCTGTGGATGATGATGGGGTGAGTCAGCGAGTCTACAATATCAGGATAACTGGATATATCCTGTCTCTGTATCCGATACCAATATACCATCTCTGTTGGCTCCATACAGATCACCTAGCTTGTTGTATAGAACGTTGACATGTTTGATTTGTTGTTCTGTCAGGATGAAGTTATCTACCGGGCAACGTCAGATGATCAGGAAGCCTTAGATAAATTCTATGTCGACCCCAGTTCAGGTCATGTGATGGTCAGGGAGCTACTCTACCCAGGAACCCAGGCTCAGTATACGGTCAGGACCTGTTCACACTCTTTTCAATATGCCATCAACGGGTTTGTGACATAAGTGACATGATTGTGGTTATTTATGATGTAATGAACGATTGAATAATCATTGAAATATGTGTCGTGTAAACGTCAGCTCGATATAGAAGCATCTGACCAGTCATTACCAGAGAGGACCTCTGTATTGACACTGTACATAGAGGTTTTACGCAGCATTCGTCCACCCCGCTTCAATAACGTACCCTACCAAACACAGCGTATCTCTGAGACAGTGGCAGTGGGGTCATCTGTGTTTAGGGTCAGTGCACATGACCCAGATCTCAGGGTAGGTCAAGATATGTTATAACATATCTACATTGATTTATATCAGGAAGTGGGTGAGGAGTCTTGACTTGAAGATACATCATTGTGTACATGAAAGATTGACCTCTTATGTGAGGTGTATGTATGTGTATATATTGTGCATTTTAATCAAATTAGTCTCCAGTGTGCTGGGCTTGGAAAAAGCTTGCTAAAATGTGACTACCTGCACAGTTGTGCTGAGACAGGAGTTGAGGGTTGTGTTTATGATTGTAGACGTGAATTCTTTGTCGTGGTTGGTCCTATTAAGATGGTATATATCACAGCTGTGTGGTCCCTGTTATGTGCCTCCAGGATGAACTGCAATATAATATGATAGGTGACTACCCGGCACAAAGCTTCTTCTCACTGAATCCTACTGATGGAACAATCTCAATCCTGTCCAGTCTCAAGGCTGATAACCTCAAGTCAACAGACTATGTTGTAAGTTAGTTATAACCCCCAGTGACAGCCATGTATCCCTACCATATGCGGTGGAAATGACTAATTAAACATTATCTGTTTTCCTCCTCAGGCACGTGTGGTAGTGTATGACACTGCCTATAGAGACCAAACAGCAACTGCTACAGTCAACATACAAGTAACAAGAAATACTTATGCTCCCATATTCTCATTGGCTGAATATCGCACCACCATCCCGGAGAGCCTCAGACTGGGTGCCAGTGTACAGCTGATCACTGCGTCTGACCGTGATAATGTCAGTTATGATAATCATCTCTATCACCTCTTTTAAAATCCTCTTTTTGTGACACCACATTCAGATTCAGAATGAATGGTGGCATGTAATTTAAAAATTTCGCAATTATTGGTTGTCCCCGGAATTTACGTGATTTTATGGACTGATATTGACATAGCATCTGCAGTTTTCTATCACATTTAACTGTCAACATACCACCTGTTACCTGTATCAGGTTAGATCCCCATATGCATCGGCCATGCTTGTTGCTGCTTGTTTCAGGACACAATTGAGTATCAACTGGCAGAGGAAAGCTCTGTGTTTTATGTCAATCCTGGAACTGGACTAATCTCTCTAAAGAAGCCACTCTCACAAACAGTAGAGGAAGAGTTTACGGTGAGTTTTTTTGTATAAAATCATGTATCTAGGAGCATAAAATTCGGTACAAATTTGTACATTTGAACAACTATGCACCAATATTTCAACAAAACTTTGTAATCAATGTATTTGTTTGGTCATGATTCCAGCTGAATGCAGAAGCCTGTGATGACAACATACCAAAGAAGTGTGACGCAGCCAATGTATATATCACTGTGGAGCGCCTTGCTCAGTCCCCAACATTCATTGATACCCCTTACGTTGCCACAGTTTTGGAATACCGAGCTGTCAACAGTCCTGTCCTCACTATCCAAGCTGTAGATGGAGATCTGATAGGGAGCATACAGTATTCAGTGACTGGCAGGTTTCCAGCTCCCTCTTATTTTAACATAAATACCACGTCTGGAGTAGTCACTGTGTCACGCAGCCTGCTTCTGGACAGATCCATCATCTATACGGTAATTAAAATTTAATTCATTTAATTCAATTGTTTTTTACAAATGTATTACCTCTTTACATAGGTGGTGTTGTTATGACTGTGTGCAGCTACAAGTGAGTGCCTTTGATACAAGTGATCCAGGAAGGAGGGCCTCGGCAGATGTCACCATTCACGTAGAGCGTAACACCCACGCCCCTGTCTTCTTAGAGACGCCAAATGCGCTGGTGGTGGCTGAGGACACGCCCATAGGAAGCTCCCTGCTCACTCTACAGGCTGCTGATGAAGATGGGGTATGTACAACCACTACTCAATGACAGACGGTGTAATGGCACATTAGTGACAATAAATAAGTATGGTGTGTTAAATCGGACTTCAGTGTGTGTTTGCATGTTGTGGTTGATGTGTGTTGTATGATTACAGGATGATGTGTGGTACAGCCTGACGGGAGACGGGGATGCTCTCTCCTTCTTCCTCCTCCACTTCACCAGTGGGGAGCTGATGCTGAAGAAAGCTCTCAGTCTCTCAGACAAGCCCACCTTCTTGGTAGCTATGTTGAAATATCAAAATTACTCTACCGCTCATGTCAAAAGTAATTGAGAAAAGTGCAAATGCTGTAGGGCATGTTTTATTAATTTGGTGTTTGATGGGATTGTTTTCCCATTGCTACAAATGTAGGTGTAAGTCTCTCAGGATAATCTCACAATTTGCTGATGAAATGAGAAAGGGAATTATCCAGTAAGGAAGGTCTTATGCATCGTCATTCGTGTTCCTCCAGCTACAAGTTCAGGCCTCTGACCAGGCATTGCCAACCCCAAGGAACTCCAGTTCCCAGATAGTGGTCACAGTGCCCAGAGACATCAGTCCACCTCAGTTTGACCAGGAACAATACACAGTACACCTCAATGAAACAACTGCCTTGGGTACCCTGGTTGTCCGTCTACGAGCAACAGACACCAGCTTAAGGGTCAGTACTAGGCAATTATAGTGCATATCACATGGCATTCAATAGTATCTGACTCATCAAGGCATTTTCTTGTTACCTGGTGTTCTATACCATTCGTTTACAGGGCCAGCTTCAATATGAGTTGCGAGGAGAATACCCAGCTGGCATTTTCTTTGGATTAACTCAAACTGAGGCCATAGCTGAGTTCCATGTGACCAAGCAGCTTACACAAGACAGTCTTCAACTACAAACATATACTGTAGGATGCCGTGTTATATTTATTTTGAAGTGTGCTCTGAGCTTTGTTTATCTGTGAGAGTCGACTACATCACTCTATTCATGTAGAATTCCTTGACTATTCTCGTCTGCACTATTCAACCACATTTAATCGCCACAGGTGTAATCTGAATTGCTGTTGGACTTAATATAAATTACTTCAAAAGCCTAATGGTGTACCACCATGGCATCTTTTGTTTTTATCAGTTCACATCCACTCTTCTTGATATAAGCTGTTTGCTTGCAGCTGGTGGTGGCAGCCTATGACAGTGCCTACCCCGATAAGGACGTCACCACCAATGTCACCATTGATGTAGCCCGGAACCTGAATGGGCCTCAGTTTGTGCCGAGTGCAGCTTATTCTGTCTCTGTATCAGAGGAGTTGGGTGTTGGGAACCAGATATTACAAGTTTCTGCACAAGACTGGGATATTGGGGTGAGGGCTAAGGTGTCGGGGTCTTCATGTTTTAAGTTATGGGATGTATAATGGCGCAGAGTACAGCAGTTACTTCAACTGTAGTCTTTATATCCCGTTATTGCCGTTGGAAATTGATGGTTAGTTGATATTTTCTGTAGCAAGATGATCAACTGTTTGGCAAACTTTAACCCTGTGTTGATAATTTACTTGATTTCCAGGATGACGTTAGATACGAAATAATATCTGCATCAGATGATGGGCAGGAATTCTTCCTACTGGAGGAGAAATCAGGCATACTGAGGTCACGTAAACAACTGACAGGCACCGTCAGTCTATATAGGGTCAGTCTCCTCTTTATACTGATTCCTGATCATGCTTCACCAAATATAATTTTTCCTGTATTTCGTTTGGTGGCCAATTGACATCATAACCTGTTGTTTTTTCAGTTGTCCATCAGGGCGTCCGACAACAGGGGCAGGTCCAGCGATGGCGTGGTTAGCGTCACCATTGAGCGGGACTGGTTTGATCCCGTGTTTCAATCTCTACCTTACTTGCCCGCTACCGTGTCTGAGAACGCACCACCTAACTCCGTCGTCTTTACAGCCCGTGCTGTTGATGAGGACATGAAGGTGATCAGGGGGAATATTGACAGCTTAGCAAGCAGTCTCCTGTGGTTTTCTCTCCTGTATTTGGTAAGGCAAAATCGTTCTTCTTGTTCTTCATTTTTATGATTGAAATTGTGGCTGTGTTGTTTTGCAGGGCAGCATCGTGTACAATGCCACAGGGCTCTATGCAGCACTACGTTACTTTACCATAGATAGTAGTACTGGTGTGATGTCTACGATCTCAGATATCAAAACAGACCCTCTACAGCTCTTCTCCTACACGGTAACCTTCTGTTTGTTTCATGACGCAGGTGGCATCAGATATCTCAACGTTCCCTGAAGTGTCCTTCTCTGCCATTTGCATGTCAAATTGTGGAATATCATTTGACTGCATTTAGATAATTCATGATCCTTACATGTGATACAAGATCTTATTTTGATTATTATAACTTCTATTTGACAACCCTTGTTTGGTTGAATACAGATGCGTATCATGGCCTATGACAGCTTCCATCCAGGCAACAGGGTCTACACCACTGTGGTGATTCCTGTCAGCAGAAACGAGTTTCCCCCTGTCTTCTCTCGCTTGCTCTACCACACGGGCATCTCAGAGGAGGAGCCAGCAGGAGCCACTGTGTTAGCTGTACAAGCCTATGACAATGATACGGTATTAGCTTTTGCTATCATGCATTAGACGTTATGGATATGATAAGTATGGGATGGGCACTTATTGTATCAACTTCATACATATACCTTTACCTGTCATCAGTCATAACGTTACTATACTTGTAATCATTATTATCTGCCTCATTGTAATACTGGTAATTGATTTGTACTGTACATGCACTCAGGGATTACTCTGTATTCTATTATGTAATACCAAATATTTTACATATGGTTTTTGAACCATGATTTACAAAATGTGTGTATATACATAATTATAAATTGTTAGATAATCCGCTCTTTGTGGATGCATCTTTTGTACGGAGGTGTATCAGCATTCATCGAAATGTGGATGTTTTTGCATGTGTATGCCAACCTCTAAGTGATGATTTTGGTCTGATGCAGAAGGATGAGATGCGTTATGAGATGTTGGACCCCAGTTGGCCAGCCCGGGAATTGTTCTGGTTGGATAGCAGCACTGGTAATGTTGTGACTACTAAACCCATGATTCAGCGCCAGGCTGATGTCTACAATGTAAGTATGAGCTCCCTCTCACTCGGCGCTTTCTGATTGGATACCTTGACACCTCATGGCTTTTATGTCATATGTTTCTTACTTTTTCAGTTCACTGTGGTAGTCAGTGACCAAGCCACGCCAGTGAAGTCCTCCACAGCCCAGGTTCTCATAGAAGTGCTTGCCAACCAGCCCCCATCCACCCCAACACCATCCTACTCGGCATCAATCAGTGAGAATGTGCCTGTAGACTCGTCTATTGTCACCATCCAGGCCACAGACTCTGACCTCAGTGTGAGTGGCATGCTAAATAAGCTGGCTTAACCTGTGATAGCCGCTATAATAACCGATACAATTTTATATTCAAATAACTTTTTATTCGTGCAAAAGTGAAAGCATATGACGATGACAATTTTATATTCAAATGACTTTATATTCGTGCATAAGGGGAAAGCATATGATAATGTTGTTATAATCATATCTCATTGATTAGCGGGATATTTATGACAAATTATGAGGTTATTATGATGGTGTTTCCCGCTGTTGTCAGGGTTCCCTGGTGTACCTGGTGACAGGTGATGGAGCCGCTCCCAGCTACTTCCGTGTGGCAGCCTCTGGTGTTATCTACACCAAACACGACCTGCACAACGATATTGCTACAAACTACACGGTAACTCCTGATTCTCAGATAGCCTAGCAAAATCATTTCATCGAGATTATTCTAAGGAAAAAAAAATCAGTGGTTTAACTTGTGCTGCAATAATTTACTTGCTGATAATGGCCATGTTTAAGATTGTGGTTATAACGGTGTGACATGAAAGTATAGCATTGATTTTTGTGTTTGATTTCCAGCTGCGAGTGCTGATTTACGACAACGCTTACCCTCGCCACAAACTGACCGTGCCAGTATACATCACCGTCAGAAGAAATGAGCATTGCCCAGTCTTCACTCGTAACAGTTACCCGTTCAGCATTGTACAGCTGTATGGGATAGGATTAACAATAGGTTCGGTGGCTGCTACGGATGCTGATGGGGATGAGATCAGGTACAGGGTGCTGGGTGGCGATGAGGCCACGCAGTTTGTGTATGTGAATGAGGGGAACGGTGAGGTTGTTCTGGCAAAGGCACTCACACAGACATCTCTGCAAACACTCCAGGTGAGTTTTACAAATCTTGTATGTTATGGTAGTAATTTTATTGGTGCCCAATTATATATTTATCCTAGTGTAGTCTGATAGTGTCTTTATTTATCTTTAATTAACTTGGTAAAGTCTGTGTATTGTGTTCTAAATATTCATTTTGCATTCATGTCCCTGCGTATAACATTACCATCCCTAATGTCATGTTGCATTCATGTCGCTGCGTATAACAATACCATCCCTAATGTCATGTTCCATTCATGTCGCTGCGTATAACATTACCATCCCTAATGTCATGTTCCATTCATGTCGCTGCGTATAACAATACCATCCCTAATGTCATGTTCCATTCATGTCGCTGCGTATAACAATACCATCCCTAATGTCATGTTGCATTCAAGTCGCTGCGTACAACAATACCATCCCTAATGTTATGTTGATTTCTCATGTTGTTCAACCATAGATCCCTAATGTCGCGTTGCATTCAACTTTGCTACAACAATACCATCCCTAATGTTATGTTGATTTCTCAGTTGACCATAGAAGCGCGGGACAACTTTGCTAACCCCGCGGTCTCATGCCACGTCAACGCATCCGTGACAATAGTAGTCATTCACGATGACTCCATCCCACAGTTCATAGGAGCTCCGTATAATGACCTGGTGGTGTCCGAAAATGCTGCTGTTGGTTCTGTGTTCTATACAAGGATGCGAGCTGAGGATTCTCAGTTACAGGTGAGAGCAGATTAACAAGATAATCATATTAATATCACCTTATGCTGAAGTATTTCTGAGGTGAATAAGGCACATTGTCTTCAAATTATGTTTGTTGATGTGTCAGGGCTCCATGAGATATGAGCTGATCGGGGATGTCCCTGCCCCGTATTACTTCATGGTCAACACCACTAGTGGTGCTGTATCTGTACGCAACAATCTGACCACAGACGAACTCACTCGATACACGGTATGGTATCCTTGTGTCGCAGTTCTGTGTCATTTCTAGCAGTTGTGTGTCATCTCTATTTTTTATGTGTCATATCAATTAGTTATATGTCATCTCTATTAGGACTGTTTCATCTATAACAAATCTTTGCTATCTCTCTGTCTGTAGTAATTCTGTGTCATATCTATGTATTTAGCAGCTGTGTCAATTTGTATGAGTGTTGAGTCATCTGTAGCTGTCCTTTATCATATCTTATGGTTCATTAGAGTGATGCTTTGTCATTGTACTTGGACATGGAGATTTTGCCTAATGATAGTCATGCTATTGTTCTATGACAACCATGTGTTGATGTGGGTGTGTCTGTGTCTGTGTGTGTGTGTGTGTTTAGATGCGTGTTTCGGCCTTTGATAGCTCCAATCCATCAAAGAGCGTAGAGACAATCCTAACAGTTACAGTCACCAGAAATGAGCATGGCCCGGTGTTTACCAACAGAACCTACTCAAACCGAGTAGCACAATCTCTCCCACTGGGCTCTGTCATCTTCAACATAACAGCTACAGACCTGAACTATGCAAGTGACAGTGTTATTCACCCAAATATAATGAACAATATTTTGTGTTTTGAACGCCAGATGGCCGGAGTGTCTAAGGCTGAGGATGTGTTTGATATTGATGTGTAGGATACGCTGCGTTACTGGATCTCAGGGGATAGTGTGGCCAGGCAGTTCTTCTATATCAATCCTGACCGAGGGCTGGTCACGCTGAAACGGCTGCTCACAACCGACACTCGGACACAGTACCAGGTGTGTATTAACACACTCTCTTGTGTGTTGATTGATACTACATCTACTACGGTCAAAACATCGTAGTGTAACATGAATGGCTTTTGATGATCCTTGCATTTTCTTGAATGAATTTTCATCCAATTGAATCCTCTTACCTCTATTAATAAAAACTTGTATTTTAGGAGCTTCTGAAGACTATTGTATGGCCTGTCAATTACTCAAACACCTACTCATCCACTGTCCCTTTCAGATAACTATATCAGTGAGTGACCAGTCATCTCCAGAGAGGAGAGCTCAGGTGACAGCAATGTTGGATGTAAACCGAGATCTCTACCTGCCCAAATTCAACTCACCTGGTTCCTACCACAGATCCATCCGACTAAACCACCCCGTTAATGACACTCCCGTGACAGTTGTCAGTGCGAGTGACCGTGACCTTGAGGTAAATACATGACCTTGATGAATTACTAATGCTGGGCTGCAATTGTAATAGAACTGTCAATATATAAATCACTCGTCTTTGATTGCATATACCGTGTGTTGTATGTCAGGGTATCATCACGTATGAGCTGACAGGGATCTACCCTGGCAACCATTTCTTCACCATAAACAGCTCAAGTGGAGAGATCAGGGTAGCTCATGACCTTCAGGAGGATAATCTCAAAGCCACAAGCTATGATGTAAGACTTGATAAAATACAAACTCAACAGAGGATGCTTTTATGTGAAATATTTGACTACCATTTTTCATATATCGATATGTTCACACTTCGTTGCAGCTGAGAGTTGAAGCGTACGACCCGATATACCCCACAACTCGAGCTGTGGAGCACATCACCATCTCAGTCAACAGGAACGCGCACACACCGACTTTCCAACAGACATGGTATGCTGTCAACATCACAGAGAATGCAATCATCGGCAGTGAAGTGTTACGAGTGACGGCGGTCGATCAGGATGGCGTGAGTCACTGATTCATTCATAACGAACATCATAGTCTTATGTTTGTTTTTCTGACCTGTAAGAGCTGAAGGTGTTCTGTGTGTTGTTTATTGACAGGGTAACATGACATATGAACTGGTTGGGGGTGCTGGTGAAGTGGACAGCTATTTCTTTGTGGAGGATTCCACTGGTGTCATCATGCTCAAACAGTCTCTGCTCAAAACCAACACAGAGGTGTTTGAGGTGAGAATATTCATCATGACTTGTCATCATGAACTGTCATCATCAACTACACTGTTGTACTCATTATGGGTTATTGTCGGATAATCAACAACTACATTTGATAGTGAACTGGATTCAATGTATAGGAATATTATATGATGGTGTGTTGATTACTCCTCTTGTTCGTTTGTTATACCTCAACTTCCTGTTCATGTCAATCTAGATGAGAGTTCGTGCTTGGGATGCTGGTACCCCACCTGATGCTGCAGTTGTCATGGTTACCATCAATGTGCGTCGTAGCTTCTTCCTCCCAGTTTTCACCAGGCCTGTCTACCGTCTCTCCATCAAAGAAACAGTTCGTATCAATTCTGGGATAGCAACTGTGACGTGAGTACTTACAGGAGACATTATTCATCCATGTGGGTAGGGTGGGGTGACACTATGTACAACCATACCTGGTCCATGTGGGTATGATTGGGAGACAATGCACACCTTACCTGATCCATGTGGGTAGGATGGGGAGATGATATCATAATGAACACATCTGGTCAATGTTGGTGGATGAGGTGATAATATCATAACAAACACACAATATCTGGTCCATGTGGTTAGGGTGGGGAGTATGATAATGAACACATTATCTGGTCCATTTGGATAGAATCAGTAGGCAGTGTCCAAATGCATGTTTCAATAAAAATTAAGTCTTTCTGTGACATGTTCAGACCATTGAACATAGGTTGCATATATCTGGATTCAGGGCAAATGATCGAGATCTTCAAGGGACCCTCACATATGAGGTGATAGGTGACGAAATAGCCGAAGAATACTTTGGAGTCCGAGCCATTGAGGTTGAGGTCATCGAGATCTTCAAGGGACCCTTATAGTTGATGAAATAGCCACTTTGGAGTCAAGCTCTAACTAACCACTATGGCTTCTCCTATACGGTATGTTCAAGCGTTGCTTCCCTACCAATTCATACTTAGGGACTGTGCAAAGAGAGCTTGGAACTTCTTGCCTCATATCATCAACTTTAATTTGTTGAGCAACTAATTGCTGGCACTTGTATTCATTTATGGGTATCAATACACCCCCTTGAACACATCAGGTCATTTAATTTAAAGTTTTTATATTGAGTTCCCGGCTGAGCTTATGGAGTTGTATCAAAATTTGAGCTCCTTTGTTTGCCAGAATTATATTTCGGTCGTAATAGCCAAGTCAGGTAAAATGACCTGTGGTTGACCTATCTGTCTGTGACACCAGCTGCTGCTAGCTGCCTATGATGATGCCTACCCAGACCAACGTGGCTACAGTGAAGTCATCATTACCGTGAGTCGTAATACCAACACACCCGTCTTCTCTGTCTCCGTACCGGCCTCAATCACCGTACGCAGCAGCATCCCACTGGGACATCACCTCGCCACAGTCACTGCTACAGACCTTGACCAGGTCAGATGCCCTCCTCACTTGTTAATATTTCAGCTCTTTAAATAATAAGTGAGCTGGGTTGGTACATGTTTGCTGCTTAGTATACGCACCTGTGTTGTGTACAGAAGGATGTAATGCTATATGAGCTCAGTGGCCAGTCTCCCTGTACCCAGTACTTCCTTCTGCACCCCACGTCTGGCTTTCTCGTTCTCAAGTCTCTCCTCTCAGACCCACTCATCTCTACCATACAAGTAAGTCAGCCACCTTGGTAGTTATTTCATTCTCAGTTGAATGATGTTGAATAAATAATCTTGACTAAATTCAGAATAAAACCTTAAAGCTAAATATTACTGTACTATATTTATGGTATTGTTTTATATAATCTCTTAGTTATGTTGTGGTGTCATGGTTGTGTTATATTTGCCCTGTGGTGTGTACAGTGTGAGGTGGGTGTCAGTGACCAGGGGCAGCCTCAGGCTAACACCGCCAACATGACACTCACCGTAGAGATTGACCACAGCATCAATCTGCCTGCATTCTCCCGGGACCAGTATGAGCTGCGTGTATCCGAGAACGAACCCCTACACACCACCATAATAACCCTGACAGCAAGACTCACGCCACTACTGGTAAAGCTAAACATGTTCTCCATGATTTAGCATAATGTGTAATTTCCTTCATCTTTAGCTGTCACTATGAGTCCCTTCAGTGAATGTTTATTGCTATTGCAAAGTCACCTGAAAGCTCATGTGGTCAACATTTTAACGATGACATGTGACAATATTGATTACGTGTTTTACCCTATGAAAATGATGTAGGGTGAGATGTGGTATGAGTTGGTGGGACAATACCCTGCTCCAGACTTCATCAATGTCAACAAAACCACAGGTGCTGTCTACATCAAGAGAGACTTGAGGGAAGACAGTCTCCAGCTTGCCTCCTACACTGTGAGTGGTTTTTTACCATATCACTAGGGTACGTGTTGCGATGTGACTGTTTTAGGGAATATGTATGTGTGTGGAATGATGTTAAAGTTTCTTGGAATTCCATTAAAATCAATTATGAATCCATACCCTGTGTTATTGTGTGATTGTAGCTTCAGCTTGAAGCGTATGATAACACTCGACCTGACCTCCGTGGCGCCACCACTCTGTATCTGACGGTGTCTCGTAACGAGAACCGACCTCAATTCTCACAGGCCACCTACAACACAAATATTTCAGCTGAAACTGACCTGGGTCATCCCTTCATCAGAGTCAATGCCACAGATGATGACACTAAGGTGATTTACATCCCTCCAATCATGTCGCTTCATTTAGGATGGATTATATAGAGGGATTGTAACTTAGAATTGAAGTGGACTTGTGGCATTGTTCGAGGTGATTGTTGATTTTATTGATGATACTAACTGCATGTGTGAATGTTGATAACAGGACACCATAGAATACAGTCTAATTGGGGATGAACTTGCACTAGCATTCTTTTACGTTGATCCCGACACTGGCGAAATATCCCTCAAAGACAGCCTCATTGATCAAGACCACACTGAGTACATGGTAGGTGTTGCCATCATTATATTGCTTTATCTCACTTGTAATCATCACACCTGTTTGTCTGGAATAGATGTGGATGGGTGATTTGTGTGTGTTAAGCTTCTGGTGAAGGCTACTGACCGTCCCTCCGCTGGGGGTGAGAGTTTCTCCACAGCCTACGTCATCGTCACAGTACCACGTGACATGGCTGCACCAATGTTTGATGACACATACGCTGTAAACAATTTACCTGAGACCTCACTTGTCAATACCACATTACTGAGTGTAGTAGCCACGGACCTGGATCTCAAGGTACGATTAAGTCATGTCACAGCCAGTTATGGGATGGGTACTGGGAGAGGATTTTGTGGTGGGGAGAAAGATAAATGATCAAATGTTCCACAGTAATATAGTAAAAAAGGTGAAATATTATCATAAACAGACAGTTAATTATGGGTTTTGTAGGATTCACTCTGTTGATACTATTTTCAGTTTTATTGCCAACTCAGCATAATTGGTTGTAAATCTGATGCGATCCTTGTTTCAACCGTCATATGACCTTCAGAGTTCAAGGTCATGTTATTGCACACATATTTGCATTGTTTTTACATTTTGACCTATAGGGTGTAATGAGGTACGAGATGGTTGGTATTTACCCAGCTGATAACTTCTTCATAGTTGATTCCATCAGTGGGCGGCTCAGTGTCCAGAAGAGCCTCTTACTGGACAGCCTCCAACTGACCAGCTATACTGTGAGTACCTGGAGTCCTGTAAAGGGTGTGGATTTCTTTGCTACCAATATACAGTGTTTGTGCTATTTACTGGGAGTGACAGTTGAGGTTGTTGATCTATACCTTGTGCTAGCTGGAACAAGTGGTATAATTTTATGGTTCATCAAGTGTCTGGTGTTGTGTCTCAGGTACGTGTGATGGCTTACGACACGGCATACCCTGAAAGGAGGGCTCAGACTGACGTCCAAGTGAGGGTTCGGCGTAATGCCAATGCTCCCATGTTCCCAGGTGATCCATACATGATGACGGTATCAGAACGCTTCCCTCCCGGAGATGTCCTCATGACTGTGCTGGCTGTGGACAATGATGGGGTGAGTCTACTTATGATTTCTCTTTAACTGATGGTCCAATTTCTGCTTATAACAGCAGTCAACAATACAGTCATTCACATTGGATTGTAGATTACATGTCAGATCATTATAGGTTGGGTCAGGGGAACCATGTTCATGAAATGACACAATCATGGTTATGTACAGTCAGAGTTGTGCTTAATTGTTCATGGTTATATTGAGTTGTGCGTGGTTAAATGTGATGATATATGGTTATAATGGTCTATCCATGATTGTTGTATTACTGTTTTTTTATTATTTGTTTACAATTAAGAGTGCATGGATAGTTTGCTTTTATATTAGATATATATTTACAAAGAGAACCTCACACTGTGTATAGGATGAGGTTATGTATGCCTTGAGGGAGGAGCATGACCTCTTCTTCCTCTACCCAGACTCTGGGGACCTCATTCTTACTCGGGACCTCACCTCCATAACAGAAAAGCGTCTTGAGCTCATTGTCAACGCCTCCGATGGCAGACAGCCTCCCCGCGCTACCGAGACCATGATCATCATCACAGTCACAAGAGACGTGCACCTGCCCAGCTTTATTGACATCCCCTATAGTATGACCGTGTCAGAGAATGCCGATGTCAACTCCACAATCATGACTGCCACTGCTACAGACAATGACCAACAGGTAGAGGAGAGAATACATGCTGACAGGCTGTTGACTAAATGAGTGAGCTAGCTAGCTGACCTGCTCCTATACAGTTCTGATCTCTCCTTGTGTTTGACAGGGGGATTTATTGTATGCCGTACGTGGAATCGCACCCGCTCCTGATTTCTTCGACATAGAGGAGAGAAGTGGGAAGATCAAAGTGACACGGCCTCTCAATCTCCACACAGCCCCGTCCTATACCGTATGTTGTTGATATTTTCATCCAATCATCTACTCCATGTTCCTTTATTGTGTTAAGTGTTACTTTGGAGATGGTTAAGTGGATGTGTGCTGTTGTTTGGTTAATAACAGCTGCTGATTGGTGTGAGAGACTCTGCTAACCCCGACAATGAAATCACCACGACTGTTACTATAAGGATGAGTCGCAATGAGTATGCTCCCATGTTTGTCAACACCTACATTGCTGTTGACCTGTCAGAACACAGCGCTGTTGGGGCTAACGTCACAAAAGTCCGGGCTTCAGATGCTGACATAGAGGTCAATGCGGACACTGTCTTGAGTCTCATAGAATTGAGGTAGTTTAGATGTTTATGTCAAGTTGAAACCCTCCTTGTGATGTATGTTGCCTTTGGGGTTCAGGGACCTAAGAGTCGAGTGGCATATAGCATTGGAGGTGATGGGCGGGCAGGAGAGTTCTTCTGGGTGCACCCGTATAATGGACTCATCACAATTAGCCAACAGCTCACTGCTGACACTGAGAAAGCAGCCCGCTATATGGTCAGCACTGGATTAATATATATCTTGAAAGCATATTCATATTTGAGTTCTTGATTTTTGTCTATCAATGTGCCAATAATAAAATGGCTGTTGTGTAGTTGCGAGTGTTTGCGAGGGACGAGGGTGTACCGCAGCAGACTGGTACAGCCACTGTAGAGGTGAATCTGGAGAGAAACACGTACAGACCTGACTTTGATGAGGATAACTATGCCATCACAATACCTGTAGCATATGTCCCTGGATTACCTGTGATTACCATACAAGCTACTGATCAAGACCCAATTGTATGTACAATTTCTGTTTTAGTTGTTGCTTGTTGTGAGTCAGATTTGGTTGATGGTTCCGTATATCAACAAACAGTATCAACCGTTGCCTTCCCCAGTGCAGAATGAGACCAATAAGCTCCCCAACATTCTGTGTTTAATGGGTTTTATACTTTTAAGTATCAGCCTTTTAAAGATGAATAATGCATTTCTGAGATAACATTTATGTAATTGTTTCAGGGGCCCAACAACCTTGTGAAGTATCGCATTACAGGGGACAGCGATGCCAACACCTTCTTCATTATCAACCCCACATCAGGTACTATCCGACTCAATGGTTCCCTCGCCAAGACCAACCTTGACAGATTTACTGTAAGCAAACTTTTATTAATCTTTTTAAACACAACTTTTTTGTTCTTTGAATAATACAGAATTAACATGTTGTGATAGTATAAGAAAAATGAAGCCCTTTTTTCAAGTTGGGTCAAATAGGTTCATCTTTATACCATTGATATATATCAAGAATGACTTTCTTTTAAATGATCTCCCCTATGACACAAAGAGTGTTTAAAAGTCAAGGTTTGTATACATGGTTGTATTGAAGACTTAGCTGAAGCTGTAGAATGTGTATTGTGATTTAGCTGATGACCAAGATCAAAGTGTTGATAGTCTCTCTCACCTGCTTATAATGCAGGCTGCACCAATCAGGACATCACAAAAACTGTCATGTCTATTATCATGGTTGAAAAGCACATTACTATCAAAATGATGATTTTGCAGAGAAGAATTAGAAATGCATTGACATTTCAAATAGCTCTTAAAACCAGTTTGCCTTTTTGATGATGTCAATTAAGAGTTAAATGTATGAGTACAAATACCATTCCATATAATCGATCGACATTTGACTGCAGGTGTGTTGTTTGATTACTTTGTCAGGTGAATGTGGAGGCATACGACCAGGGTGTTCCTCCAATGATCAGTCAGGCAGTAGTGAGGGTATCCATCAACAGAATCCCCAACACACCTGTCTTCACTCAGTCCCAGTATGATGTCCATCTGGCATATGATGCTCCTGTAGACAGGCCGGTCATCCGTGTCAACGCCACAGATCAAGATGTGAGTTGTATGTGTGAATACTCCATGAATACACATTCATTTTATGTTGTACTTATGAAGTTCACATTAATATAAGTGTAGTGCTCAATGAATTTGCGGTGGTTGTATGGCAATAATGATATCATGTGGGGATTGAGGGTGAATATATATCCAGTTATGCTCATACTGTCTTGTAGACTTTGTAAGTAGTGTGTACTTTGTCTAGTTATGTTTATTCAGTGTCCTGCAGACTGTCCTGTTGTATGTACACAGTGTCCTGTTGACTTTGTCCTATTATGTTTATGTAGTTTCTTGTTCATGTTACATCCTGTAGGCTTTGCCCTTTAGAGTTTGCCCTGTTTAGTAACCACAGTGTTCTGTAGATTTTGTCCTGTTGTGTGCTAGCAGTGTCCTCTAGACTATATCCTGTTATGTGTATACATTCTTTACATTTTGTCCTGTTGTGTGCTTACAGTGTCCTGTGGACTATGCACTGGCTGGAGATGGCCTGGCCACTGAGTTCTTCTCCATCAACACAACCACAGGACAGATCAAGGTGAAGAGGTCGATGGAGCAAGATAAAGGACTCCGCTATACTGTGAGTAAGATGGGGACTCACTATCAGCCATGGCAACAGATTTTATGATGTGGACAACATGTCATATATGTCTATTATATATTTTAAACATGTGCTTAAATTGGGGTTATACACGAGAGATTAACTGATATGATGTTGTTTGGTGATTATTCTTTTATCTGATATGAGAGCTCTGTACCTTAGTTTGTTAAGCTTGTGTTTTCCACTCTTGTCCTGTCAGATCCGCATCATATCGACTGATACGTGTGATGAGACACAGCAAGCTGTGGCACTAGTATATGTTAACGTGACGAGGAATGCCAACCAGCCCCGCTTCAGCAGCCCTGACAACAGCGTTGACATCTATGAGAATATAGAGCCTGGAACAGTCGTAGCATCTTTACCTGCCTCTGATCCCGATGAGGTTAGTACGAAATTAGTATGATAACAGGTAACTCTGTGATTATGGGAAATGTGTTTTTTTCACTTAGTTAAGTGATTTTCATCATGGGAAGCTTGACACTATGCCTGTAGTAGACTGCTTTAAGACAGGACCATTTATTCCCTAAAATATAATTTCTTTACATACGATGTGAATCCCTCTTGGTAATGCTTTACACAGGGTCCCGCTGGTCAGGTGAGCTACTCTCTGGTCAGTGCTGACTCCACCCTTGGCATCTCACACTGGTTCTTCATAAACCCCAACACGGGTAACGTGTCTGTTATTGGAAAACTGGAGGAGGACGTGGAAAAACTCATGCAGTACAAGGTGAGTGTGTTACTGACAGGCCTGTCAACCTTCTTCTATATTGATAGAGCGCATATTAGGCAGACTCACATGTTATTGTGTATTATAGAATTGTCTGATGCTACCTGTTTTGTGTATTATAGAATTGTCTGATGTTACCTGTATTTTAGAATTGTCTGATTATATTATAGAATTGTCTGATGCTACCTGTTATTGTGTATTATAGAATTGTCTGATGTTACCTGTTATTGTGTATTATAGAATTGTCTGATGTTACCTGTTATTGTGTATTATAGAATTGTCTGATGTTACCTGTTATTGTGTATTATAGAATTGTCTGATGTTACCTGTTATTGTGTATTATAGAATTGTGTCTGATGGCTGCTGTTTGCAATATAAAATATGACATTAGTCATTGAGAAGTGAATAAGATGGGTGTCTGTGTTGTATCAGATGCTATTGAAAGCATCCGATGACGGAGTGCCTGCGCTTACATCACACACCACACTGCGAATAAATGTGTTCAGGAACCTCAACAGCCCTGTGTTCTCAAAACCCACGCTCAACATCACCCTCACCGAGAATGATGCTGTCGGCAACATTGTGGGCAATGTGTTTGCCTCAGATGAAGACTTTGTAAGTATAGGATGAATCACACACTGTACATTAGAGCTTATTCTGTGACTGATATTCTGTCTAGTGATGCATCATGGTATGTAATGGTGGGCAGGATAAGGTACATTACCAGTTAGTGGATGAGGGGATCGGTGCTCGCTTCTTTGCGGTGGATGCCATCACAGGGCAGCTGACCATAACAAGGTCACTCCTGGAAGGAACCAACCCAACTTACCAGGTGAGTGAGACACAATGTTCTTATTAGAAAGCTCACTTTAAAGTGCCTCATAAAATGCATAATATTTGTGGTCATGAGTGATTAGTTTCATCTCGGGAAAAATGCTTAACCGAGCGATGATGGAATAAGGTGAGTGATATTGAACCAGACACTGTAGTTGTGATGTTTTGGCGGTTCCAGCTGTCCATCCTTGCTGCTGACAGTGGCGTTCCTTCCAAACAAGCCACATCTGTTGTGTACATCAGTGTCACGCGCAATCCCAACATGCCTCGCTTCTCACGCAGCAGGTACCTGATGACTGTGAGTGAGTACCAGGCCATCCAGACGGTGCTGCTTAATGTCACTGCTCGAGATGAAGACTCTAATAAGGTAAGGCAGATCTAACCCTTAAACTCATACTGAAACATCATTGTGTGGACAGCAATGGTGTTATTGCATGAATTAGCTCAACTAACTTTTAAATGTGTTTGCACTCTGCAGACAAACAGTGGTCGACTCAGGTATGACATGGTTGAGATCGATCGACCATCCAATGCTGACCAATACTTTGCAATCGGTGCTCACTCGGGTCAAGTGAGTGTGGCCAGGTCCCTGGTGACCGATCCTCTCCAGCGCAGCCAGTACAATGTGAGTACGATCGAATTTCATCAAAAGTAGGTCATATATAAATCGAATTATAAAAGTCTGCTTATTTCTTCAGGACAAAATCATTTTACCCTGATTGGCAGAATTGACTATGACATGTATCTTTAACTTATTTCAGTTGAGAGTTGTAGCATATGATCTTGGTATTCCACCCAAGTCCAGCCAGGCCACAGTGGAGATAAGTGTTCTGCGTAACGAGAATTCCCCACGGTTCCTCCACGATAGTTATGAAGTTAGCATCGAGGAAACTGTGCGCTATGGAACAGTTATTTTCAACCTGACCGCTACAGATGCAGACTCTGTTATGCAGCCCCATGTGAGATGCAATACTTTTATGATATTGTTGTATATATAATGTGACGTAGATATGAAGGCCTTTACCAAACGATCCCAATCATTCCAGCGTGGTTAATTGTTCACTTCTCTATTTGTTTCATGAAGACTGCTAATTCTGAAGTGACGTATAGTCTTAGGACTATTGGAGGTCATGCTAGTGATTACTTTGACATAGACAGCACAACTGGAGAAATCTCCATTATACAACCACTGATCAATGACAGGTCTTTAAGACCTGTATACCAGGTTAGTTAATGTGTATTGTACAATTATTTACTTCTGTAAGTATGAGATGTGAGCCAAGCTGTTTGGGTCGGCCATTAACACACATGTATCGGGTATGGTGCAGCAATCATAACAGCAAAGCCATTGTCTTGTGCTTACTTAGAAGCACATATCATCCCTCTGTGGTTTTTCGATGTAGACATTGTCATTAATGCACCAACCAACGTGGTGTTGTTGATAACATGATCTCACATTTCCATTAATCTCTGGCCAGTATGACTGACCTATATATGCTTGGTGTGTCTTGTTGTCTTACAGCTAGTGGTGTATGCCAGCGACTCTGGCTCCCAACCCAGGGAGGTCTTTGTCTCTTTAACCATCAATGTCAAGAGACTGGATATCTCCTCCAGAGGAGTGCTGGGATTCAGACAACCAATCTACCTGTAAGTGCTCATCTTCCTGGTACCTGTTACCAAATCAATTGTATATCAGCTGTGCATGTGATGACAATGTTATATGCATGGCAGAGTGGAGATACCTGAGGATGTGGGTGTAGGAACGAATCTCGTTAACCTGGAAGTGGTCAATGTGGATGCCAATAAAACTGTATATTGCAGTTTCATGGACAATGACAACATCACAGGTGAATGTATATGCTAGTTGACTTCATGAAGTATCTCAGGTGGGATCTAGATAAATGTTTGATTATTGCAGGTGACAATACAGGTAATTAGCATGTTATTATATTCTGAATTTGTATGTCTGCAATATCTGAGTCATCTTCAAGTAAGTAACTGTGTCATAATTTTGCTAAGACAACCATTATTGTATTGTTTTCATCATCTAGGGAGTACCACCAAAGGATTATATTTGATTGAGATTTGATTTTCAGACACTTTCGAAGTCTTTGCAAGTGCTGGCTCGAGCCAGTGCAAAGTAAAGCTGAGGAGATCAGTTGATCGTGAAGAGAAGTCACGTTATGAATTTACAATAAGAGTCAATTACGTGAATGAGGCAACTGGTAACAGGAAGAAACGCAGCAGTAAGTCAGTTATATGATATACCAAGACGCTGATAGCAAAACAATTGAGTGTGTAACTGACTGAGTGAGTACCTGGCTGATAGCAAATCAACTGACTGCATGATCTCATTAAGATACAGTTAAGTTCATATTTTGGTAGTTTGTCAGACCTAATTCATGTCATGGTTACTGTTGATGCCATTTGTTTGATGTATGATCTGGATATCGTGTAACAGCCCAAGAACTCGCCACTCGAGTAGCCAAGGTGCTCATCCTGGTGACAGATGTGAATGACAATGCTCCACGCTTCATGACCCCTGATTACCCCAACCTAAATATCCCCAACCGCATCACAGAAGCAACTTACTACTTCACAGCTATACCCAGTGACTCTCCTTCATTCACTAACATCTTTCAACTTGAGGTACTATGCTCCCAAACCAGCTGCCATTTGAAAACCACTCCCATAATCATGTACTGTTGACTGAAACAGTAGGTAGATACCCAACCCTCAAACTCGTGTTTTGCAGGCTGATGACTTGGATGAAGCTGCTAGTGGAGAGATTGTTTTCACCATAGCAGAACCAACAGATAGACTTCAAGACACACCTTTCTTCCTCACTGCAGCTGGACAGCTGTTCACAACTAGGGAATTCAATGACACAGTTGATAGTCAGTTTGAAGTAACAGTCACAGCTGCTAACCCTGACGACGCTTCAAAGACAGCTACAGCTGTGATAACAGTGAGTGGGTCTTTCAAATATCTCACCTGTGTCATGTTACCTGACAACACCTTTGCCACTGCTGATCATTTCTTGTTACAGGTGTTCCTCATAGAGGACCAGCATCGTATGATCATGCTTGTGGAGGACCAAACTCCAACACAACTATGGATGAAGAAAGAACAGATAATCGGGTAATAACTGATCTCATTGTATATGTTTATAAATGAACAATTGATTTAGTTACAACAAAAACAGGTATATTGCTTGCACCATGAAACACCCTTTGTTTGAAGATATTGGAGGAAAGCTGTTGGCTGTGCTGTTTCAGAGTGTTACAGAATCAGAGCAGCAGTGTTGTAGTGGTTGAGCGAATAGAGCCGGTGGCTGAACGTGATGCTAACTCACTGAATCAAGTCTGGTAATCACTTACACCACATACTGTGATATGATCAACACTGCTGTTTTCTCAGTGTGTGGCTGTTCTATGGTGCTGGATGTGCGGATCAAATAATGCTGTCATCATAAATTTGATACTGTGGTAGATGGGCATGTAAAATTGTCATAGTGCTCCAATAGGACACATTAGTTTGGTATATTGGGGCATGTCACATTGAAATTTGAGGGAAATATTGGCTTCACTTAAGTACATATTTTGCACTTGAAAGATGTTAAGTTGTAATCCTTTGATGGATTATCGTTTCATTTCATGTTGACGATTTTGAGATATGTAAATAAGATTTATGTTGGTTGCAGGACAGACATTGTGTTTGTTGCTGTCAACTCAGATACTCTTCGACTTATGAATCAAAATCAGCTAGCAAAGTAAGTCTCTATTCTTTATAATTTAGTTTGGTCAATGCAATTTATGTTATGTCGTAATGCACATTTATGTTATATTAATGCAAACCACTCTTTGCATTTCTTTCAAATGCATTGACATTCACTTGTCCACCTTGATCTGACACATTGTTGCATGTATACCCTTCATACAGACATTTCACCGACAAAGATTCATTTGCAAAGATAGAGGCAGACTTTAACAGTGCTGGTATACTGGATGTGGAGAGCCTCCATGGCCCTATTTTGCCAGAAGTCCTCCACCTCACGACCCTCTCTGACTATAGTGCCTACAGTGAGGTCACCTGGATAGCCCTTGTTGTTGTGGCAGCCATTATCATAGTGTTTAGTTTGCTGGCCATTGTGGTTGTCTGTGTCAGCTGGACCAGGTGAGATGTCAAATTGGACAGAGTTGTCTGTGATAAGCTTTATAATCAAGATATTAGTGGTTTGTAGTCATTTTCAATAGGTTGATTCTGTAAATGTGTATGTTTTCTGTTCGGCAGATTCAACAGACACTGTGCTGAGGACAAGCTCGATCCGGATGACCTACCAGGCTACATACATGACCCACTGTTCCTGCAGCCTCCAAGCTCCCTGAAGGAATATGAAGAACAGGTAGATTTATCATCTGTCATAAGAGCGTTCATCATAACGTGTTTAACTTGTTTGTGGTAATATTACCCAGAAACAGCCTTGTTATTGTCATCATCATCATCATCATCATCATCATCATCAGCAGCAGCAGCAGCAGCAGCAGCAGCAGAATGATGATATTCATCATCACTGTGGTCCAGGGGCCCTTGCAATTGCTGGGAGCAATTTCCTGTGTAATATAGCTTTAACAAGCCACTGTTATTGCGCTTATTTATTAGCTTCAAATTGGCTGAGATCTCAAATTACTCAGAGAACAGGATATTTTGATTGGCATGTCAATTAACAAACCAACTTGGGTAATGGTCTTCCAATGAAATCTTGCAGCAATTATATTTTTACTGGCAAGATTGGGCCAATAACTTGCTATAAATTTATTAGTTCCTGTTTTGACAATATTTATGAGCTCTTGTAACCATATATTTGCTCCACCTATGTTGGCTACTTAACACATACAACAATGGTGTAAATTGCATAGCTTCCTCCAATCCATCATCCTCAACCTAACTATTGCTTTGAGCTAATTATTGTCTCCAACCTATCACCACCAACTGCACTTATGTCTTTAGCTAGTTGCTGTCTCTGATCCACCATCCACATCTACACTATCAACTTTTGACTTATTATTGTCCCCATGTCTACAACTCACACTATTGCCTTTGTTTAATTACAGGCTCCATGCCACCATCTACAACTCACACTATTGTCATTGTTTAATCACAGGCTCCATGCCACCATCTACAACTACACTATTGCCTTTGTTTAATTACAGGCTCCATGTCACCATCTACAACTCACACTATTGCCTTTGTTTTATTACAGGCTCCATGCCACCATCTACAACTCACACTATTGCCTTTGTTTAATTACAGGCTCCATGCCACCATCTACAACTCCATGCCACCATCTACAACTACACTATTGCCTTTGTTTAATCACATTCCACACCACCATCTACAACTACACTTTTGTTTAATTACAGACTCCATGCCACCATCTACAACTACACTACTGCCTTTGTTTAATCACAGGCTCTACAACTACCATGCCTTTGTTTAATCACAGTCCCCATGCCACCATCTACAACTACACTATTGCCTTTGTTTAATCACAGGCTCCACACCACCATATACAACTACACTACTGCCTTTGTTTAATCACAGGCTCCATGCCACCATCTACAACTACACTATTGCCTTTGTTTAATCACAGGCTCCATGCCAACAGGCTCCATGCCACCATCTACAACTACACTATTGCCTTTTTTTTGTTTGATTACAGTCCCCATGCAACCATCTACAACTACACTATTGGCTTTAAATAATTACATTCTGTAAGCCACCATCTGCAGTAACACTAGTGCCTTTATTTAATTACAATCCCCATCCCACCATCTGCAGCTGCACTAACGACATTAGCTAATTACTGTCTTCGTGCCACTTTCCACGGCCACTCTATCGTCTGTAGCTTGCAGCAATTGCATCTTGTCTGTATAGTGTGAAAGATGTCATATTCGCTCCAACATATGTCTGTGTTACAAATTGTTTCCTTGAAAATATAAGCCGAGTCTAAGCTACCATTGGAACTCGGGGGAATGACGCTCGCTTGGTAGAAATGCAATATGGCGGTAGCCTGTGTAGCATAGTTTGGTTCCGTGATTTAAATTACTTTTCCCTGTAATGTATACGCACTAGTATATTGTTACAATGGGGTTATCGCTGGTTGGGAGTGTACCCAAATAGCTGTAACTACTACAATACGATCGAGCACTGCATGTGCTACGTAGATGTGTCTGACTAAAATAGCCGTGATAAGGTAGTTAGTAGTTATGACAATCTTAGTCCCTAGTTTTCATAACCTAAATTGCTTTCAAGCTGGGAGGTATTCGCTCAAGGAGTCCGAAAGAAGCCTGAGACTTTTTGGGCCTCGGGTTCTTATATTCTTTCCTGGGCAAGTGGGTCAGATTCTCTGCAGGTGACCAGAGAATCTGTGAAATAACTGTCGGCCGTAGTGATCATCTAGGTTTAGGCAGTTCGATTAGCTCTTTCGAACTAAGTACGGGGAGTGATGCATGCACGACCAGGTGATAAAAACTGACGTTGGTCTATTGGGCTAAGTTCGATTGTTAACTTGAAAAGGCCTTAACTTGAAACAATTAAATATAACTTCAGGAAACGTTTAATTTGTCACCTGATTGTGGTCGATAAGGCAGAGACAATAAACTGCTATATTGAGGGAGTCGCGTGTCTGGTAAATGCTTCGCGACCTATTATCTATTCAAGATTTGACAACAATAGCTAATTAACTAATTTTACTGTTATTCCAATCTACCCAACTCTTGTCTTGCAAGTGTTAACAGTATTCATAATAAGTACACAGGTGTAATTGGATTAGCACTGTCTTTTATCTCTTGCATCATCAGCGTGGCAGATTGCGGCTCATGTGTTATTTTCACGATGGCCTGGCTTTCGCGACTTATAAAAAACGTTTATATGGGCTCAAATCTGTAAGACTCGGGCTGGTATCTTTTTGAACATCTTTTCTTGTAATTCGGTATGTAACCTAAATAAGAAGACCACATATGAGACAAGAGTAACCCTCTTCTCGTTTGGTGTAGAGCTTGGCCATGTTTGTCTCGCCTGACGAGCCGCTTCAGGAGCAAGGTGAGGTCAACATGAACTTCCGTCATGACGAGCACGGGACGCGGCAGGCACGACGCTACCAGCGTCGCGCGGCTCCATCTGAAGACAGTCTCACGTGCACCAACCCGATCTACGAGTCGTATGTTAAACACTTTTCATAACGACAGTTAAGTCAAGATACAGTCTGTTGTTGCAGCCGAGAATATAGCTGCCTGTGGTTTGTGTGGTCTTATAGGGCTGATTTAGGCATGGGTTCGACACATTCCAGCCCCATGGGACACCGCAGCAGTTCTAGCTCGGGAGAAGATGTGAAGGAGTCATATTCAGCCAAAATGTGACACCAAACACATTATCATAACTTCGAGATACACTCACCAATATCAACGCTTTAACGTGTTCTACAAGCAAAATTATATCCTTCTTTATCACAAATATATCACTATACATTTGAAATTTGATCTACAGTTAATATGTCATTGATCATCTTCAACGTTCTGGAACTTTTATCGAGGATTATTGATTGTTCACACAAGAATTTCAAAACGATGTATATATGTGTTCTTGAAACATTGTACTGCTCTATATGTGTCCTACAGATCACATGAGTGTAAGGGGCAGGATGTTTTTGCTCTTTGTAACTAACTGGACAGAGTAATTGTGTTGGTTATTTCTTGGATGGTTGGATGTCAGACAGCTGTTTTGACAATGATGTTTAAATACTCACACTGGAACAACACTGATATTTTTGCCAATTTAGTGAATGAGTTTGTTTTTCTATAACCTCATATGGATATTCATATTGTATCATCATTTTAAGTTCCAATTACATCCGTCATAACTTTTTTTTCTCTTACATAGTCATTATACGAAAATAAAGTTGACCACACTCAGTCGTCACCATGCGTTCATGCTTAGTGTCATAGTCTACTTGCTTTTCTGTACTTGTTTACCTTTGTTTCATGTGTTCTGACGACTCGGATAACTCTATCAAATGCCCTGTCCACTCTCTTTGAAACGCTTTGTAAACTATTAATGCGACTATATTCGGTAGGCGCTATTATAAGCTATGAGCACGATATCCGTCTCATACCTTCGTACTATGTCATGGGACTATTTTTTTCACCAAGGTTCCGTTGTCGGAAGCACGATCAATCTTCTAAATATACATCACTAAAATGGCAATGTAGAATACATGG
The DNA here is from genome assembly GCA_034190875.2 of Urechis unicinctus. Classification (NCBI taxonomy): domain Eukaryota; kingdom Metazoa; phylum Annelida; class Polychaeta; order Xenopneusta; family Urechidae; genus Urechis; species Urechis unicinctus. The sequence goes on from CM067347.1 coordinate 24,287,122, forward strand.
TATACAAGTGAAACCGTGTGACTGTGTAAATGTTTGCGTATGAAGCGAGTTGATGCAAGGCATGACAAGGCCACCCAGCCACGGGGCTAATTGGATAAAGCGCGCCTGGCGAGTAACAGAAGACGGCGAACTGCTTACTTCACTGGCGGCACTGATTGCTCCAGCCTACCTGCCTCATCAGTCACAACCGCAGTCACATTCCTGCTTACATGGACCTCCCATTCCATTACTGCTCCAATCAATCTTACAGGAAGCAACACATACCTGGATTTTTCAATTTCCCTTCTGGCCTGAGCAAGAATATTCTATCAAGTTTATGATCTGTCAATACAGTGCAATATGCTTTGTTTGCGTGGTTACGCCCACGTGTAAGTTTACCACAGTCTGTCCTATACAATACGGACTGGCTTGAAACTTTACTTAAAATCACTATTCTGAAAATACAAATATGACCGATATCTAAATTTGCTTTTTCAATGATCTATCGAGACCGGCAAGTTGTTCATCAAATCGTCTCAGTTATATCACAACTGAAGCCCTATATGCCCCCCCCCCCCCCCCTCTCCCCCCCCCCCCCACCACTACACACACTAAACCATGTACCTCAGGAACTGTTGTACTCATGAATAAATCATAACCGATATTATCTAATCCACAGAATATACTGCAGGACATTATCTACCGTATTTTAAGCACACGAAGTCTTAGAAACTAACGTGTTCATGTACACCTGTATAGTTTGATGAATCATGTTTAATTCGCACCTAACGGAAACATTAAAGACAGACAATCAAACCTAGGACATTCGAAAGTACGTTTTACTTTTTATGATAAATTTGGTATGTTATATGGGGTAAACTTTCTTCAGCATTCTTAATCATTCCTGCTGTCCTATTAAGGTGCTTTTAAATCTAAAATAGGAAGGGGGATTCAAGGTGTATTCCAAAATTAAATTAAGATAGTACCATTTTAGTACTCAACAAGAGACGGCATTGACTCATCAATAATTAATCATATTTCATTAGCACATACCTTTAGAACGGCTCACAGTTGGGAATGGTTACTCATGCATTAATTAATGGACAGAAGATGTCGTCTGTGCATTCAATAGAAATGAGTTTATCATTACCATGCAGTACCATTCTTCCAGGTGTTCATGAAGAAATGTACGGGCCACGAGAGAAAAACGAGTTTCCCTAACTAACATATGCTCGACTGGAGTGCTTTGACAATTTGCGTCATTGAACACACAGGAACAAAGGAGCAATGCAAATCACTATGATGGATCATGTTTGGAAATGGTAATTGGGAATGGATAATCTCTCAGTAAATAACGCCGGCTAAAAATACAGCATTTATAATTGCATTGGACCTACAAGCAAATCGGCACAATGACTGTCATATCTAAGATGTGTTTCATTGGTTGTTCGTTATCTCTTACGAATGTGTTTCTCTTTGACTGTACATATATTTACTAACCTAATCCGTGTCAAAGATACGACTGATGTACTCGTCTCAGGAAACCGCATTTGAAGCTCAGAAAACTATGTACGATTTTATATTATTTCTTATGATTACTCGGGGCCCCGGGGGGGGGGGGGGGCACTTAAGTGTATAGAGGTAGTATATATGTGCCGCGCGACGGGGTATGTTTTTTGGGCCTCTCGACTTGTACGACGGGTTTTTGGGCCTCATACTTGTACGACGGGGTATGTTTTTCAGGTTCAATGTGTACGACAGGTTATACATTCGCATAATACCTTGTACGACGGGGTATGCTTTTCGGCCATTTTGACCTTGTACGACGGATACGGGTTTTTTAGGTCCCGCGGCACACCCCTATCCAGAATAAGGCCAAGTGCCCCCCCCCCCCCCCCCCCCCGGGGCTCGGGGCCCTCCTTTCGCATGGAACATAGCATTTTTCGAAAGATACATGTATGTATTGGTGGGGATGAAATACACCAATAACAAAGTTGATGAGAGAAACACACCAAAACCTGTTTTTCAAAAACATTCCTAAGATGTGCCAGAGGATGTTGGAAATTGGTTGACTGTATTGATCTTATCTCTCTTTGTAGTTCAGACAAATCCTGTTTGACAATAAACCTATTGAGTACCTTATCAAAACAACTGTTATCGATGGCATATCTCTTTCTGCAGATCATACAATGTTCGAGCATCTCGTTCGTTTTACGACTGTTTGACTCAATACAGTGGATCCCACTGCCTTTATATATTGCAAATGATGAAAGCCGTGTGCCTTGTAAATGTATTTCAAGATGCATCGGCTGCACTCAGAACCAAATAAACCAAGCCTAAGTAAAACCCCCTCTTACACATCAGATAATCACGAAGCTCATATGTGGTAATTACTTTACATTTCCTCCCCTCACGCCTTCTTACATTCCAGACCACGCGTAGACACAAATAACCGACAGATAGCAATTAGTGTGCAGATGGGGTTCTCTCCCCCACTTTAAAATGAACACAAATCGAATTTTTTTTAGCTAATTGACTAATGTTTGGAATGTAACGGTAATCATGCCTTCTTGTGGTGACCCTGTGATATCATTGACATTGATGTCCAGCTGGAATACACAATTCCGTTCAGAAACGCGAAACGTGCCTTAAGGCGTATCGGAAGCCCACAAAACCGAACCAAACAAGTTCCATTCCCTGGTAAATCCCCGTTTACACATTATCATGATACTTTATTTGGTCAGCCATTTAATTTTCGCCCCCACGCATTCTATCATATCACACAAAATGTAAGCACGAATAACCAATAAGTGTGCAGATTGGGTTTCGTTGAAATAAATACAAACAGAAAATCATTTTGACCTTAGCGTCACATACCTTCATTGGGAATAGCTAGTATTCTGCAATGGTGATAATGCCTAACTTTTGTGACTGTTATATCTAGGACTTGTTCGTGTCCAGATGGAATACACAATTTGATTGAAATATAACCATCATCTAATTACTCAAGTAAACAATGTATGCAATGAAGCATATGGGTATTTGTACACCACTCACAAGCACCCACGCTTGTAATCATGATTACAGTCATCGTCCATATGCTCTGATATTTACCATCGATGTAAACGGAGAGACGATTGTTACAGAAGCTAAACGCATTTAATTGATTAGACCAACCAGCTTAATCAGGCGAAATTGTGATATTTTTCGATGATCTTAGTGTTGGTTACAAAGGGTTGCCTCTTTGTTATACATGCGAGTACATAATGTTGTAGATAGCACGTCGAGCAAATAGTCTTCCACTGGGCTCAGCTGCTGGCATCGCAATTGGTGATTCTGCTTGTTAGTTCTTGTGATAAAAGTCCAGTTTACAGTGGATGAGTTATTGGTAAAACATGTGTTTATGTTCTACCAAAGTGGCTCTTGTGTAGAAATTGCCATGCTATTGAAGGATGCATTTATCAGAGAACGCTTTATAAGTCCATTTTAAAGACGTCCATTATTGCTATTTTTGAATTTCAAAGATGAATTTGTGAAGTATCATATATTACCGCTAGGTTAATTTACAGGCGACGGGAGGATAAATATAGAAACTCTCCCTCCAAGGATGTTGATAATCGCTTCTCCCTTACTACGAGGGATTTATCACATACCACAGCCATAAATCAGCACCACACTAGTGCGATGTATGCATCAGTCAATGTTGGGATTTAAATTAACTCTTTAGTGATAGAGAGGGCGGTTTCTATTGGTGACAAATTAGAGGTTGGAAAACAGGAATATGACGGGGCTTGTTGCAGGCTCGAACAAGTGCCGCGCATACCAGGGTTGAAAGAATTCCGCATTTATTTGATATGAAAAACAAGTTTGCTGTGTTTCTTCCGTTAGATTCTGTCATTTAATATCACTCGTGTTCGATTGCTGTCAACAAACTGTGGCGATATGATTTCTTACAAGGGATGGGATAAATTATGATCGTTGTATTGTTTTCATTGATTTGAAGTATTTATGTTGTATTGTGAACTGAACTTCCTTTTCAGTTATAAAGAAAAGCCCCATGATATATTAGACTAGAATCATTGCATGGATGCTTTCATACATCATTTTGTGGCATTCTATCTAAAATGCATTTGTCCACTTATGGGACGCATCATAACTACCTCTACTATGGGGTTTGAATAATTCGGTATGCAACCGACAATGTGTTCACATTACTAGATTGCATTGAATCTAGTGAAGATCGTGAAAATGCGAATACTACGGACATATCTTCTGGCCACAAAACGTTATGTGTAGACAGATATCAAATGTTTCCATGAACAGTCGATAATGCCAATTTTGATGTGCTGTTGGACTGACTTTTTGGTCCCGCAGGCATCAGCTGAATATCTGCTGGCCTTAAAATGCACGTCATATCAATTATTTAAATATCTAATAGAGAAAGTCGTATTGATTAAATGATTTTGCGATCACATGCCTGCTTTGTTTTCCATTCTCATAATGACGAGTGATTGCATTTGCTATGCTCTCGACCGACCACTGGCAATCATCAGTTTGTCCACGTTATCGCATGCCATGATGACATCACAACTTTCTTCGATGCGATAGCACGCACCAACTCGCACACTAACATAATACCACCATCTGTCATCAGATTTTGCAAGGTGCCAAACTATTGAGGTCTGACGGAGGCATTACCTAGTTTGTACAGCAGTGATATGAGTATGCTTTAACTAATGGCAGATTTAAACACATGGGTTTTTCAATCAGGAATAATTCCACAAACTAATATCATGCGTTATTGCCGGTGGCTAAGCTGATTTCAAAAACGTTGTCTGTAAAAGCTATATATGGCAGTGCTTGTCAAGATTGTCGATGTGCATCTCACGTGGCGAATAGTGACAGCCTGATGCAATTGCTTGTTCGGGATATTTGTTGCACGAGTGCCCCAGTCATTGTTGCAGATTTAAGTGACTTTCAGTGGCTTGGTTATTGTGAGAACGGTCATCGAACACGTGACTATTGTGAAAATAAATGCGTGTGAATTGTTAGACCTGAGAAAAGCGCAGGTAAAGCCGGAAATGAGTGATGGGCTTTTACGGACCAACTCGGAAATACAAAGTGTTTTTGAACAGATATCCTTGTAATTGGTAAAATAACTTTAATAGAAACGCTACATTCATAAAAGAGTAACACTCTTTTCGTTTTGCGCTGAGCCTAGTCATGTTTGTTTCGCATGACGAACAAGGTGAGGTCAACATGAGCTTCTGTCAGGACGAGAACGGGGCGCGTTAGGTACGACGCAACTAACTACGCGTGCTTCCATGTGACGACAGTCTTAAATCTAACCAAATTTAATATCAAACGCATTATCATAGCTTCATTATACACTCGTGAACATCAGCACTCCTGTTGTTAATCGAACGAGTTGAAAAAATATACTTACATAATTATTTCTGTAGAAATATGCCTCTGTACATATTTCGTGTTATTTGCAGTTAAATAACATATATGATGAACTGATCTCCATCCTTACGAATCATTTGTGGTTCACGCAGGAATGTCAAAACTCCGTAGATACATAAAGTTCTCTAGCAATATTGAAGCTCTTGTGTTATAGCTGTTCTGACACAAAGTTCTTACTAATGCATTCTATTTTCTGACAACTTTGTATGACAACTCAGACAGATATTTCAACCGGTTCTGTCCACCCGCTTTGAATTGTTTTGTAATTAATTGCTTCGAGCTATATTTGCCTGAACATATAGTGAGTCCGATTCCCTTCTTGCATCATCGTGATATAGCGTGCTTCATATTATCATCTTTATATTTCTTTGATTGTCCTTGCGCTTTGACAAAATGCAGTTTGGGAGTATAAAAATTTTTGGCTACAAAATACAAACAAAAAGTTACGAGATAAGACTTCCTGTTTGTTGGGCCCGGGGCATGGAATATGGTATATTTTGCTTGGTGGCTGTGTGGCATTGTCGCCAACTGCTATGATGCGACTCTCGTGGCCACACCAACATTATTATTCGAATATTGAATGTTTTATTATTAAAGGTGATATGCTTTGTCCTATGGCTGGGAGTATGATTGATCTTGTAAACACGTAACACTGAAATGGTAATGAATAATGCAATTGAAAATGAAGCCCAGCGATGATATAATAGTTAAAATGGTGACCGGCGATTGTAAATGAAGCGAGTTAATGCGAGACTTGACAAGGCCACCCGAGCGCAGGGTTAATTGGATAAAGCGCGCCTGGCGAGTAACAGAAGACAGCGAACTGCTTGCTTCACTGGCGGCACTGATTGCTCCAGCCTACCTGCCTCATCAGTCACAACCGCAGTCACATTCCTGCTTACATGAACCTCCCATTCCATCACTGCGCCAATCATTCTTGCTGGCAGCAAGACATACCTGGATCCTTCGCGACTGTGCGATCGAAGTTAATCAACTGTCAATACAATGCACATTATTTTGTTTGCGTCTACATCCATATGATCTGGTACAATGTCGGTGTAATATAGTCTGGTAACGTCTGCATAGATGTATCCGCATTGTCTGCATAATGCAATATAGGCTGGATTAATACACTGCTTGAAATTATTATGAATATGTAAGCATTTACTTAAAACTGTGGCATACTTTATCAACAACAGCCGTATCTGGTAGGTCGTCCACCTAGCCTTCTTGATTATTCCGCAACTTCACGCCTCCCCCTGAGTCATGTGCGATGATATACATAGAATAACTGGCGGATGTTCGCCAGATGGCGTTGGTCTAGTCCACAGGGATTCGTATCAGAAGGTAGGTTGAAGATAGATAGATATATATTCATCGTTCTATGTTTACGGAAGTCGCCATTTGCCTCTATCTTTTATTTTTGCAGAATAACCACACATACGCCAGCCAATGGGAGCAAGGGACCAAATTTGCCGCGGGGCAAATGGCGACTTCCGTAAACTGAGTTCTGTAGTTCTGGCTGAAGTTGCGAAAAAGTGGTCAAATATGCGTTGAGAGGGTCTGCTCACGGCGAGCGAGTGTGTTGAGAATAAATATGGACGTTTTCCCACCGAATCGAGCTGTTTGGAGTGAGATGACATGGGGTTGGGAGTAATTTTCGGAAGTTTTGCCACTGGGGATGCGTCCGATCGTTGTTTCCCTTTTTTTTTTTGAGTAGTAGCGGGGTCATTGGATACATTATATAAATCTTTCTCTCTTCGTTCTACGATCTATCGGGGTCATAGAACGATGAATATATATCTTTCTACCTTCTAATACGAATCCCTGTGGTCTAGTCGAGCAATCAACATGGCTGACAGTACATTTGTCAATTACCTAAATATTACCTAAATATTTAAAAGAAACCAAGTCCTGTGTGAAGTGTCAAAATAACTAGTGTCAGATGGATAAAATATGTGCCTAATGGACGATAATACAAGACGTTAACAAGATGGATACTACAAGTGTGTGAATTACTGTCGAAAAAACCCAACTGTGGTGTGTTGAATTGACTGTGTGATAAACTGACAAAATGAAAAGACCACCACCGCCTACTATGTATTTTACTGGCAATCTTGCCGGAAACTGGAAGCGTTTCAAACAAAAGTTAAGCTTGTTTGTGGAGGCTACAGACGCTAGTAGAAAAGCAGATAAGGTTAAAACGTCAATGTTACTTAATGTAACCGAGGCACTTGACATTTATAACACATTCCAATTTGACAATCCTGATGATGACAAATGGGTCCTGGAAACAGTGCTGAAACAGATTAAAGATAATACACGAAGGATCTACCTACAACACATATATTTGTGTAGTATATGGAAAAACGAAGACCCATATGGATATCGTCGGACGCACCACAAAACGGGCTTAGTGCAGTACTGTTGCAGTTTCATGACGATATGTGAAAGCCTGTGCTGTATGCATTACGAGCACTTATGGATGCAGAGACGAGATAAGCGCAGGTAGAAAAAGCTGTTGAGCATAACATTTGCCTGTGAGTGATTTCACCAGTTCATGTGTGGAGTCGCAGTACAGGCGGATACTCAAACCACTTATAACACGGTTCAAAAAGCCACTCGAGGGCTGTCCTCTGAGAGGTCAGCGTCTTTTGCTTCGTGTTCAATTATATGTCTTGAATGAAACAAACACTCCATGAAAGTTCCTTTTGGCTGCAGATGCCTTATCCAGAGCTGCTGAAAAGACACAAGACCTGCAAGTCAATATAATCTTATCTAGCATGCCAATAGTTGATAGACACCTGAGTCAATGCAATCCTAAAAGCACACAATCCTTAATGACTGGTCAACAAGCAAAATGAGTGCCCAGCGGGACCAAAACAATACAGGGATACAAGAGAAGTATTCTCTGTTGCAGAGGGATTTATCCTAAAGGGTTCGAAAGTAGTAATTCTAGCCAAAATGAACAAGGAAATCCTGAGGAAAATACTTGATGGACACCTGGGTATCGAACAATGTAGAAGGCGAGCCAGGTCTGTCCTATTTAGGCCTGGAATGAACGCTGACATTTCTCAGATGGTGGAAAGATGCAGCACATGTAGAAAATATCAACCCCAATAGAGATCAGAGCCACTGCAGCTTCATGTTCACAACAAAAGGACTTTCTAATAGTAACAGAATATTATTCACTGTACCCACAAGCCATCCAGTTACAAAGTATTGAAACAGTGATTCATGCTTTCAAATAAATACTTTCTAGGCATGGTGTTTCCGATGTAATAGTCTGTGACACAGTATTCCAGCAGGACATTTGGTCAGTACAGCAAATAATGGGGTTTCCAGCATGTGACCTCAAGTCCACACCATCAGTTCAACAGCCAGAGTAAAAGTATGGTCAAACATAAGAAAGAGCTACTAAAGAAGGTTGTGCACAGAGGTCAGGATTTCTACAAAACCTTTCCCGCATATAGATCCTGTCACCATATCAGCTACGGATGGAGGGAATCCCGTAACATCCCTACAATTACACCCAAGTCTGCTAAAACTTCACTCTGAATCAAATCACCAAGACAACATATATGCACATAAAATGGAACAAAAGGAATATAATGACAGGAATACTAGACCCTTGGAGTATATAAAAAAGGAGTGAGGGTGGCAGTGCAAAATCCTATTACAAAGCTGTAGTCGGAAAACAAGACTGCACTTAGCCAAGAAACATCCCGTTCATATGAGAGCGACATGGACTCTTGAGCTCAGCTAAGAAGGAACAGGGAAACTTGGAGGGTCATCAAATCACCGGTAACACAGGAGGCCAATAAACCTGAAGTATTGGCATCACTATATTAATATACAGTCAATAGTCCTCCAGTATCACCAGGCCACCCTGCAGAAAAAGCCCTTTCATCATAAACAGCAGTGAGGAAATCAGTGCGACACAGCCTTCCATGGGAAAGACTGATAGAAAAGTGTAAAATTGAACCTGACTTACTGGTGGATGTTCGCCAGATGGCCTTGGTCTAGAGCAATAAACATGGCTGACAGTTCATTTGTCAATAACTTAAATGTTACCTAAATATATATTAAAACATAATGCACCTTTCAAACTGCAAAGCAAATAAGAAAAGGCATGGTCAATATCACTTAATGTACCAAATATAGCTGCATGAAATGTTGTCTTGTTTTCAGAGATGTAAGTTGCAGCCCACGTCCTCTTAGAAGCTAATGTAGATTAAATATACCACTGACTTTATTTGAGCTATTATTACAAGACGATGCGTATTTCAGTATTTTAATTAGAAACCGCCCACTAAATATATATCTGAGCATCAGCATATTGCACATATCTCATTCAATTAATCGTAATCTAGATCATTAAACATTAGAAAGAAGGTGTGCCATTATATGATGAATTTAGACTGTTATTTATGGTGAAATTGCTTCAGCAGTCCCAATTACTCTCTATGTGATATAAAAGGACGTTTGCATCTGAGATAGAAAGGGATTAGTGGATTACTAAATTAAGACACAGTAGTGACATATCATTGTCCGAATACAAATGTGGATTTGGACAATGCCATCTTTCTGATGCTAAAATAAACATAATATACGTATGTATAATGCATCCGTTCGTTGTTAGTCGGGGAATAGGTAAACAAAGACACACACGGCGTGACAACAGCGTGGTTATAAGCTCAATGATACCATTCTTGTTTTTCCAAATAATTACTCGAGGCTAAAGAAAAGCCGATCACAACAACCTTTCAGGAAGTAAGATATACTGAAGTGAAGTCATGATAATCTCAACTCATAAACATAAGATTGAAAGTGGTGCCACATATTGACGATGAAGATCCGAAGCCATGAACTGTAACTCGGTAATAATCGTTGCTATTACATTCATGTTTACCTTCATAGTTTAGACCAGCATGATAATTTATGTCGAGTAAGATGAATAGACAGAACTTGATGTTTGTGCATTAAATAGAAAGGTGTTGAGATATATATTGCAATACCATTCATGAAGAAATATAGAGGACATGAGGGTAAACAAACCCAAAGTTTTTCATACTTACTGGTTTGACAGATTGCATTATTGAACACGCAGAATAATGAACAAAACGAGGCAAATCACAAAGATGGATTGTTTTTGAAAACGGATATTGGGAATGGAAAATCACTCAGTAAATATCGTCTGCATACAATGCGCTATTTATAATTGCGTTGCAATGACCTCGTCCATGGTGTCACGTACCTTCATTGCATTGTACGTTTCCGTATTTGCGGAATACGTCACTACACATTTCAAAGTCGCAGAGCGTATAAAGTGATTGAGGAACGTTGTTTTGCTCCTCACAAAACGCACAATACTTATATACAAATATTTATAATATCAATATCTTCCCTCAAGGATGAACAGGTACTGTCATCATGCATGGTAGAGGCAGCTGTGAAGACTGTTATTGAAGATAGTATCAAGTGAGTTATCAATTGAATATTTTGTTAAGTTAGCTAATGATTTACTTAATACTACCAGGCTTCTGTCTTGGAACTCTATTGTTTACGTCATGAAAGTGAAGTCTATATAGCATTTACAAATATAAACATTTTAAAATGTAACAATTAGGTACACGCATATGGAAGCACCAAATGTTGCTTGTTTAAATATTCAGGAGCACACTTTTATGAAAAGGAAGGGCGGGGTGATTGTTAATAGTATTTACAATTGGCATGAATATGTATACATGTACAAGCAAACGTTAATCATGTTAATGGAGCATTATTCAACCGTTGTTATTTGTCCTTCACAGTTGATGATCTGCTGTCAATGGATAAATGCTTGGCTTAAAAAGAGATGAAAAAAGGTATGGTCTTCATTCCACCAGAACCGTTTAGCCAGCATATCCAACTTTTCATTGGTCATCGGACGTCGGCCTGCTTCATCCCTGGTAGCACTTAAGCAATGCAGTTGGTTGAAGCCAATTACCTAAATGCACAACGGTCTGACGAAGTCTTCCAGATGACTGAAAGGTATCATGATATAGGTATAAGTATAAAGCAGGATGTATCTTATACAAATTGAAAGAAATGCCAGAGTCAAGACTCGGCATAACGTATCGATATGGCTTTGGTAGCAACCAAAAGTGCTCGATTAAAAGGTCAATATTTCCACAAAGAAGTAGATGAAGCCCCGTACAAATATCAGACATTAACTATAAAGGTAGCGAGAATACTTCCGAAGAAACGTCCAGAGGAAAAAACACTTTTGACAGGCACAAATTCCATGCAAATTTGCATCATCAAGTATGGTAAAAAACCCAGAAGACTGTCGTTGCCATGCCTATGGAGGCGACTATTGACGAAACCGAACAGAAACAAAATGAAAGGCGCCTGTTACTGTTGAAAAAGTCGTAACGCTATTCTTTTTCCCCACATGGATGTGATGTTTTTAGATAGTTTCTGAAGGTCTTTACTAGATGGGGAGTATCTAAATAAAGTGGTCTGTCATCTTCTGCAATTTCTTTTCACTGCCTAATGAACATTGACGTGCTTCAGAATCAGACGCTGGTTTTGGGAAGCCTTATCTGACGTAGATGATATAACCTGTTAGAATGTAGCATAATCTGCTTAATCTACTTCTACTACAAGATTAATTATACGCTTGTTTGAATAGTAATGCCTTATACTCTTTTTGAACATGATCACAGTCTGTGGAAGTCTGAAACCTGCAGGCAGCGAGTTCCGGATCGTAGCACCTATATTCTAGAGGAGCGGCGGGATCTTGGTACAACTAGTGTCCATGGATCTGATGATGTCCTCAGCTCTCTTCCTGGCTAGTAGATGATGAACTGTTCTTTGAGTCATGTGGGACTGGTGTTGTGCAGCGCTTTTGTAAATCATGCTGAGGATCAGGTAGCCAATGAAGGTTTGAAAGAACCGGTGTTATATGTTCTCTCCGGCTCACTCTCGCAAGCAAGCGGGTTGCGTTTTTTTAGGCAACATGTAAACGTACACGGGTGTTGTCTGGCTATCCAGCCAATAATCCATTATGGGAATCAAGCTCAGTGGTAACGGTTGCATGGATGGTTAGCGCATGCATCATGTGTTAGGAATTGCTGAATGAGCGCAGTCTGCCTCAGGTGGTGTAGTCACCCTTGATGATATGATTCACCTGAGGTTCATTTCATCATCTAACACAGCACAAAGGTTGTGCACTGTGACTTTGAGCTTGATGATCTCATTATTGCACGAGCTAACTGCCTTGAATTCCTCCCGGTTAACACCATGCACTCTGTTGTTGAATCGTTCAGTCCGACCATTTTCATTCAAACCAGCACATTTTGTGTTTAATAATGCAAACCTTGCAGTCAACACCAAATGTCACCATAATGAAGGTGGTGGTGGTGGCGATGAGGATGATCAATGGTTAAATGTTCTGAGTGCTATTGCCTTCATCGCACAAGTCCATAGCTCACTATAGGGTTTACCTTCTTGTATGACAAGGCCAGAGAATTATATATCGTACTATTTCTCCTCCGCAATGATCATGAATTAGACCCCCGGACCCCGGGCCCCGGACAGACCATTACTAGTGCATTAAGACGACGAATATCTTGTGTTCTGGCAGATCATGTGCACATTTTCTTAGTATCAGATAAATAAAGAAAGAAATTTATATCAATTGTCTTAAAAGTATAAATTTGTAATTGAAATCTGTCATTTTAAATAACTGTATAGGAAATATTGTGCTCTTATCTTCTGAGGAAGATATCATATGATATATTCATCTACTAGGTTCAATCCTTTGCACCACAAAAAAACAAATATAACTGACGTTGAAGAAATAACATAAAATCAAACTTTAGTGAACCAAAGACAGCACTTTTGGACCTGTCTTACAGGGGCTGTCAATGGCTTAATGTCACCAAACATGACAAAACTATCTCCCTTAGCTATTAAGTGTCTTCATACCACTATCTACGACTACTCTATTGCCTTTAGCTGATAACTCTCAGTATCAATGACTACGCAACCGTCTTTAGCTAATTTCTATCTCTCTGCCACCATCCAAGGCTACAATAACGCTTTTCGACTTATAGGTGGCAACATTTTGGTCGTGGGTTGCGACTCGTGTCGGTAGACAATGGGATGCTTGTTGTTGTGTGCCGTTAAACCCTATACTTACTTACTTACACTTACCTTTAGCTTATTACTGTCTCCATGCTACCTTCCATGACTACTCGTTTCCTAATTGTCTAATGGAGAGTGCAACTGTTGGAAATTGCATGGATAGTTGGAGCTTTTATAATATCTATATTCAAATATTTTCACCGAAATAATACCTGCAGTGCTATTCTTTAGCAATGGTATAAATGATATAATCATGGTTTATTGATTGTTCAGTTTAATCAATTATGAATCTGTTTCCAGTGCATCATCTCATTTGCCAAAGCTACATGATGTAATCCAAACCTTCTTAGATATTGGACAGCTCGACACTTTACGATGGCATATTCCTGTCTGTCCATCATAAGATGTTAGTATATTACATTCGCTTAACAGCTTGGCGACAATACAAATGTTTCTTCCGGACTCACAGCTGCTACGTTTTTCAAATAAAAATACAGTGTGCCACCTGAAACGTATCATGAGCCGCATCGAAACCCCACCCTAGCAAACAAAACAAGCCCCCGCACATTCGCATGTATCACAGACAATGTAAGTACGAATGACCAATAGATAGCAATAGGTGTGCAGATTGGGGTTCTCTCCTCCGTAAAACGAGTAATGCAATTGTATAATGGGAATAGTTAGTGGTCTTTAATGCTGATAATGCCTACGTATTGTGGTTGTTATATCTAAAACAGATTTGCGCCAAGATGGAATACAGCATTCGATCCAGAAATAACCATCATCTGACAACTCTAGTGATCAATGTATGCATTACTTTTGACGGTTTCATTCATCAGAGGACGCATAATTTGGTTACTATAACTATGTTCTATCATTGATATTCTTGGATTCCAAAGATTAATTTGTAAATTTATTACGTGCGTAAAACAACCTATTCGTTAAGTATTATATATAACGGCCCAAACTATTTACATGTGAAAGGAGATTATATTTAGAAAGTCTCACTGCTGTGATGTCGATGGACTGGAAGCCTGGGTCCCAGCTAAATGTCCAATTACGACGGCAGTACGTAACAGCTTAACGATCATGCAAGACTAAGTAGTCTAGATGCAAAAGCTCCAAGGTACTTGGCGTGGTGATGCATTTGATGATACATAATACGATGGGCTTTTTTGAGCTGTCAGCAGAAGTATGATGGGGCTTGCTAGAAGCAAACAAGCCCTGTACAAGCCAAGGTTGAGAGCAGGTCGCTTTTGTTTCATATTCTTCATAGACGCGGGCTATTATTCGTTCTGTTAGCTTATGTTATCTTAAAGCATCCGTCATCAAGAGCTGCCAACACAGTGCGGCATATTGCCTTCTTACTAGGTATTTACCAATGGTGTTGTGGTTACTTTTGCGTTGTGCACTAA
>CM067347.1:24309614-24312114 GCA_034190875.2 Urechis unicinctus
GAAAAACCCCAGAAACACGCTCATCAACACAAGAACAACATTTCCCTTGAACGAATTATTCCAAAAGTGCCCACGTCGAATTATCACTGATAGTTTGCAATGAAGTAACAGCTGGGTCGATATATAACCATATTCACCAGTCTTTGATAATGTGAGTGTTTGTATGGGAAATTTACATACACATTTGCACAATATTGTAAAGTTGAGATGCTACTGTTTGAGTAAAGCGACTTGCTTTACAGAGTTCGAATGTACTTTTCAGAAGATGAATCCCCGTCTTGATGTTCCCCAAAGAACAATCCCTATTCAGCTTCAGCGTAATCTTATTCGTCCCGAAGTTATAACAAAATATAATTTCAAAGGGTGAAGTTTCGCAAATACAACTAAATACGGAGCAGACGGCTGCACTCAGTGAGTCTGAAGGTCCATAAAGGAAATCCTCATAAAGGATGTGCCTCAACAATCTGCACCGGAATTTTATATGAAGAATAACGATATCAAACATCAATTTACAATTTCATGTCGGCTGCATTAAAGAGAATTCAGCGTGATATATCCACCAAATACCACCCGACACGACATCAGCGGAGTAACTTGACATTAAAGCTAATTACTTAATTCATGATAATGTTAGACATTGACAAGATCGAATTACCGATTGTTGGACGCTACATAAAGATTATCTGTTAAGGTCGAGACGTCAATATCAAACTTTACTATATATTGCAATATTGATCCTCCATATTAATTGGACGTGGTAAATTGTGCCAGGAATAGCATTATAGCAATTGATCTAACGATAATTGTTTTTAGTGGAAAATATAGTTTTGTGCACATTTATGATTTGAATTTGCCTTCTGAAATGCTATTTCTGTGATGTATTGACGACTGGATTTAACGGCACAATTGCTTACTTTCGAATTCAATTGTGACTTGCTGTTTTTCGGCGAGGCTTATAACGAATACCCTTTTTCTTGCAATTGGACTTCTTGAAGGGAAAATATCTAGTGGATTGTTGCTGCTATCATGACGACCAGCATTTTATATACATCAGCCGCTTTTCACACTAACGCAGTCGTGTCGGCTCAATGTGCCTGACAACCTGACAATCCAGAAATGGTTTGCGTCTTGTCGTGGTCTTGTATATGACCCTGGATGTTGCGATTACCCCTGTGCTACTCACAGGGCGAATAGTCTCGCTAATAGCCGTCGATCACGGCTTAATCGCGGGTTTATTGCATGCTATGAACGGAGTTATCACTGCTGTGATGAGCGCATCAGTCATCATTGCTGTTGTTTTAATTGACCTTCTGTGCCAAGGTGATAAAGAGGTCGGTGGTTTTTATTTGCCATCGTAAACCTGACTAATGCTAGCCAGAAAATAGATTTGTGTTTAAACTGTTGAAACCTCAGAAAAGCGCTTCACAAGCCTGAATGGAATGAAGGAAGGGCCAAAACGTTCTAACTTGATGTGTTCGTTAAGGTATGCTGTGTTTACTTTTGGGAAGAGCTTTAGCGCACTATCGTGTTTATATACAAGTTGCGTTGCATTATCAGAGCATGTCGTCCCTGTACGGACGTTTACGCTCAGGTATACGCGTGTATTCTCGACGTTAATTTGACTACGGCCTGTACAACTTGAAAGTCATACATTTTATTAAGAAAAGCAACTGTCAGCTTCATGGTTGGTATTTTGTAAGTCAGATACTAGTGAAATGGTGTGTCAAGGTAATTATGTACTTGGTGGCAAACATTTCAAAATGCAAGCTTGTTAATGTCTCTTCAACAACATTCACTGCCTGCTGCTGACGTTTTTATAACCTGATATCGATGTTGATGGTCTATCATCGTTTAACGCTTCAATGGTAACCATTACCGCATTTTTTTGTTTCCGGTGGTTTTTATACGCTGCTATTTATGTCACGCTTAACCTTCGCCAAGAGTCTATAGTTACAAATCGTGTTTGCAGATGGGTTCCCTCGCCAACGT
This sequence comes from Urechis unicinctus, assembly GCA_034190875.2. NCBI lineage: Eukaryota > Metazoa > Annelida > Polychaeta > Xenopneusta > Urechidae > Urechis > Urechis unicinctus. Next base: position 24,311,604 of record CM067347.1, read on the forward strand.
TGTTATATCTATATATTTTTATATATATATAAATAACTTCTGATGGACAAATGAAATTCTGGCTTGCCTGGACTTCTTCATGTCAGCAAATATATTGCCTTGACGAAGTTATAGGTAAGCATCGTATTGATGATTATAGCTTTTGTTTACATTCAACGTCACAATCAAGCCCTTCCATTAATAATTTATTAAATACTTGACCGGTCATGTCATTAACATCTCATTTACATTATCATGGCACAGTCATATCCATAATAATGGTATCCATCATCATTATCATTGCCATCATCATAATGGTTACCTTTATCATTATCATCATCGCAATCATTATCACTAATCTCAACAACAATATCATCCAGGCCATCATCACGACAGTCGTCACCCTTCTCCACATCATTGTCCTCGTCATCTCTTATTGGGGAAAGCAAATAAACAGATCAACAACCTAACGCGTTCCTCTGAGGTTTTGATAATGGTGCGCGTATTCTGCTTTATTGATGCATTTAAATAT
>CM067347.1:24317114-24339614 GCA_034190875.2 Urechis unicinctus
TCTAACAATAGGGAACAAAATCGATGTCATTTAAAAACGACAAAGTTTATTACTATTCAAAAGCAATGTCGTGTGGTTTCATTTATTTATTAACAGTTTTTCAGCCCATGTGTGACATAATGATTATATCTATGGTGACTCTCGTGCACTGATAAATGACATCTGCAGGAGTCATTTATCACTCACATTATATAAAATGAGTAATTACCAAACAAAGTAAAACGTGCTCAGATTGAATTGGCAAAAGAGGCCTCATGTGACCTAATGCTGTTTTATACAAAACCAGAGAAACCCATTGCTTTTGTAAGAAATGTGCAAAATGTGAACCCATGAAAAAATTTCATTTCAGTTTCATTTTGAAAATATATTGGTATATGGAATAAATTTGTTTCGGTTTCGATTTAAGCCTACTTGCTGTTATTATGATTCTTGTTTTCCTGCTGGCTAAATAATCAGCCCTACATTCCTCACACTTAACATAATGAAAGTGTCGGCGCTAATATTTTCTAATTGGCCAACATGTATGTTTACAGAACAAAATCCACTTTATTGTTGTCCTATACAAAGCCAGGCTAGGGCATACTTAGGGTTAACCATCACGATTGTAGCGTAGTTTCATAAGTCCCTGGAGGACAAAATGGCTTACCTGACTGTTGATTCGTCCCAGGGCATGTGCTTGCCATACCGTACTTGGAAACATGTTTGTTCTAATGTTCAACTATGAGATTTTATCTGGACAACAGATTTCATCCAGCGTGTTCATCCTGGTCATTGAATATCTCGCAGATTCCCGAGAAACAACCATGGCCAGAATAGAATGGACAACAGGGGAATCTGATATGATATCGCTGGAGGACGACATCCCTTGTGCTAAAATGCCATGTGGGCATTATATAAGTAAGTGTCGGATGATTGCCAGATTTGAATATTTGGCGGGTTACACCGAATGAACGGATTACATCACGATGAAGAATATTTCATTTCAAAATAGATTGGGTGACATGTGGTTTGAGGAAAACAAAATGCTATTTTTACATTACGTTTTTGCGATTCTCCGTATGTAGTTCGGCAAACTTAAAACTAAAGAGATGCACTTTTTTGCAGGCTCAGAGAGTATGGCCGACCTTTACAGGAGCCAATTGAGTGATAAGAAATATCAAATAACTTGTCCGGACTGCCGGACAGAATGGCCATACCATGTGGTTCGCGACGTTGCACAGCAGGATCCCAAGAACAGGGCTGAGTCGGAGATGAAGTTGGCCGAGAATTTCATGAGAGAGTCAGAGGGGTTGAAGCAATGTCCCTCGTGTAGAACGTGGATTTCCCGTATCCACAAGGATAGGCGTCAAATCACATGTCAATGTGGTGAAGTATTTTGCTGGAAGTGTTTGAATACTTGGGTGTCCAGCAATTACAAAATATGCGGAAATCAGGACTGCGGTGGGTGGCAGAAGGCTCGAAAGATTCTTACTGAATGTGATACAATAGATCTAGATGGACATTCATGTCCGGCCACGCGCGCGTGCCCCAGGTGCGCTACTTTGATTAACATACAGAAGGGTGCAAGAGTATGATTTGTTTGGGATGTAAATGCGAATTCTGCTTCGTTTGTTTGGCTTTACCAAGAAAGCAAGCACGGGAAACTACATCTACTCTTCCCATATTTGCAAGGTTGCACCTCCCCAAATCACTGAACCCTATGCAGACGGCACAACAGAAGAGGATACAGACGACACAACAGAAGAGGATACAGACACGCAACAGAATACAACACAGTGTACACAACAGAAAGCAACGCAGGCAACTCAAATTCGTGGTGCCTTATTATGTAATCATTTAGACAGGTATCTGGTGGTCATTTTAGGGTTTCTATCAAATGGTGCTTAATATTGGTCTTTGAATTAGTAGTAGAGATTCATAACTGGAAGATATTTTACGCTGACTCGAACCTTAACCGATAGGCACGTAGATGACGATATAATTTTTTGCATTTATAGTAAAATGACTGTTGGCGAAATTAATTGATTTTATGAATCTGCTTACTCTTTGTGTGTTGTGTTATTTGAATCTTCGTATGTCTGCTAGAAATAAAACGTCTATCATCCTAGCAAGAAACCACATAATTTGCGTCACGTTGATGTCTTATTTATTGTACGGTGATAATGCCTCATAGTGAGCTACAATATAAATATTCGTTATTCATGTATATGGCGTAAGTCATTTTGAATTGCACTTGCAACCAATATCAATGCATAAAAATGCTTCAAGACGTGCCTCATGCTCAATGAAACACTACTTAACCTGATTACGCATCCACTTGACTATATCTCTACAAGCTTGCATCACAACGTATCTGTAGTCATTTGTCTCCAAAAACACCCAACATTGAGTAAAGATAGTAATGCAATAGGCTAAGGTTACTATCTGACAAAACGCTAAATCATTTTGTCGCTATTTACCTTAATTGTCATCGATGTATGTGGTCTATCAGTGCCCTCACGTTGCATTCGTTTTGTGAATATCCTGGATTAATGCTTTTGTAACCGATGATGTGCGACAGTAAAGTTTTGCTTTTAAACCTGCGAAATGATATTCCAGTCACAATGCGCTTACATGCTCATTTTGAAAGTATCCTTTCCTCGAATTGGCACTTTAACCCTGCTCACAATGAAAGAAGCTCGCATAGCTACACGGTGTGTCTTCAAACTGTTGAAAAAGCACCAGCAAGTAATGTGCATTGGAGACACAACGTTATTCTCTGTATATTCTTCTAGACTACGGGATCGTGTTACCCAGTAAGTAGATAGCTAAGAGAACTTAAATCATAATAAAGATGAGCGGCTATATGGATACTGTAAAAGGTGCTCGATTTCAGCTTAGAAATTAATCTTGAAGTTTAATTTTAGTATAATTAATATTTGTATATATATATATATATATATAGATATATATATAGATAGATATATAGATATATATATATATATAGATATATGATATATATATATATATATATGTCTATATATATATATCTATAGGTGTTTATATATAGACAGATATATATATATATATGTATATATATACATACACCTCTCTCTAAATATAGATATAAATGTATATATTTATAAATATATATATAGTTATATGTATATCTCTCTGTCTATCTATCCCTCTCTGTATAGTTATATGTCTATATCTATATGTATATATATATATATGTACATATCTGTATGTATATTTGTATATATATCCATATCTCCCTGAATTTATATATAGTAATCTCTATATATCTCTCTATATCTATATATATATCTCTATATCTCTCTATATATATATGTATATGTTTATATATTTATATATATACATAAGTATATAGAGACTGGTGGTACGAGCGCAGTTTCCAAAATGGACTCACATACAGAAAATGAGCCAGTCTGAGGTGCGCTCGCACCTCCCCTTTCAATACTACCAGACCTTCCTGCCGATCTTCTTCCGGGGCCACACGAGTAATTAGTCACCATAGAGGTCATCGAGTGAGAAATATCTGCAACCGTCGCTGTAAGTTCGCTTCTTCACCCGTTCGAGGTCCTCCATGAACTGAGACACCTTAATAAAGGCAGGATCTGGGCGAATTGTTGTCACTCTCATTGTAAAGAGTTTCCAGCTCCAGTCGGTCTTTCTGGAATCTTTGTCGGCCTGCCCATCCAGTTGCCGTGGTGATTCAGATAGCAGTCGAGGATGGTGTCAAACTTACCGTTTGCGGCGTAGTCCCCCTCACCATCTATGTCTCGGATGGTTGTGTACCCCCAAGCGACCGTCTCCTTGTACTTCTTCCTGTCCTTATGGTGGTACTGCAAGTTGTACGTCTTATAACTATATTTCCTCCTTATATAGCTATACTCTTGTTATACTTATATTTCTTGGTTATTCGTATTTCTGCGCGCTCTTTCGTATATAGGAATATTGTAGCTGCTTGTAGTTGCTTGAGTGGGGACACTAGCCAGAGAAAACACACGAGTCCAGGAGTTGAGTTGTTGTTGATTTATTCGAGTTTGGCTTATTAGCTTTCTCTGGAATCTCGGGTCAGAATCTTGTTCAGATACTTCGTCTCTTCGCTAGGTATATCTCCCTGTACTTCGGCGAGGCCAGCTATTTTATCGGGGTTCCGGCATTGGATTACGCTCGGAACCACACCCACAGCTGGCCTCCCATTGGTCCAGGTATAGCCGGTCCCCCTTCACAAAGGTCAACCCCAACAGCTCACATGGGGCGTGGGCACGAAGGGTTATTGGCCAATGGGAAAAGGTACCAGCCAGGTCTACTTATCAGGGTCACACCCCCGTCTTAAGGGCGGAGGTATCCCCGGGCTTAGTGTGAATATGTCGTGCTGACAATGAAAAAGAGGGGGAGCGTTTCAAAAGTCAAAAGAGCTAGATTAATATCATAACATCCTCCCCAACCATAGTTAAGTTGAACTTCCACTGTTCAATCAATTTTGATTTACCTTTGCATTTCGAAAATAGACTAAGTTAAAGGAAATTTGGAATATGAATTAAAGTGTAAAGGGACAGGACGACATTAGCCCAATATTATTTGATTTTTGAATTTAGAATGATTCCAGAGTAGCTTGGACATGCGCCAATATCAATTTACATTGGCACATGTCCATAACAAAGATATTTAACATAGATGGATTATTGATGATGAGATTATAATAATTTAACAAAAAGTGTTTCTCTAAATTTGAAAGCTATATATATATGAATTGTGTAATAGTTATACAATTTGGTTATTAACGGTGACATACTGAAATTTAACTTTTAACATTAATCACATTCCACAGTATTACTCCGCACTAAAACCCAGTGGGAAAAAAGCGATGAGCCTATACTAGACAATGGTGGAATGGTGAAAATAACTTATTTAGCTAATTTAATTTTGGAAGAATTTAACTAATGTTACAGAAATTATTCTATGCAATAACACTGGTCCAATGCCAGGAAAATGATTTAAGTTGATGAGTGTGGCTGTTTCGTGGAGATGAGATCTCTGAAGGGCTGCCGTGTTGGGTTCGCCAGGTGTCGCTTGAGGTGAGGGGAGATATGCGTTATGAAGTTTGGTTGAGCGGTTGGACGTCTTCTGTTTCCATGGTCAGGAAGACGTATGCTTTGGCTTGCAAGGCGTTGGCACGTCGGGTGAAGGCGCTATCTCCCTCTTGTATGGCGTACATATACCTGGGAAAAAAAGAACTTACGGCAGCGATCAGTGTGCCTTGGTAATGTGTAATGTGAATTATACAAAAACAAGAAATAAAATGAGTGCTCAGTGTGGTTAATGTGCGTGAGTAACTAGTGTATAATATCATGACATCAATGTGTTCAGTGGAGATACATTTAAAAATTATTTAATATTATTTTGCGTGGCAAAGATTCGATAAGTGGTTCGAGATGGAGAGTGTTGTTTGCGGAGCGTTGTGGCGAATCTGAGCGACGTGGGGGTTTGCGAGTTTTGGCGTGGATAATTCAGTATGGAGGCGGCTTTTGGGTTGTGGTACTAGACCTGTATTAGTGAAAATTACGCGTCGATGGTCGATATCTGTGCATTTAACGATTAATTACACGATTTAGTAGAATTGTTACCTTTTAAATGTCGTCTATCGCGGCCATATTAAAGAGTCCTCTGGACAGTTTCCCTACGGGTCCCAGTAGAGCCCCCCTGAGCCTGGCTCGGTCGTTGGTGGGAAGGGGGCGTCCAGAAGAGCATTTATGGTGTGCTTCTCGGAGTGGTAGATGTTGAGAATAATTTGCACCTGAAATAATGTATGGACACATATCGCACACGATTACTGTATAACATGTAAGTACGGAAGAATAGCGGTGTGACACTTTAATTGTATTTGTTGTACGTGCCGGAGGAAATAAATATAAACATCTCACATATGCGTTGAGAATTAAATGATACAAAATACTTCTCCGTTAATTGTTTTGATGAATATGCACGTCTTCTCTTAAGCTGCAGATTCCTTCATGAAATGATACCCCGCATATACTTGAATAATATAAGATTGCGTTATGGGTAATGTGTATCACGAAGGTTCACTAATTTTAGGTTCACTAATTTTACGCGTGTCCACATGATATGAAAGGCGGTGCGATAATAGTGTAGTCGACGTTACTTATAGCAAGATTTTGTCTTATAATCTGCAACTTAGAGGTAAAAAAATTGTTGAACATAATTGATAATATCACAGTGTCTAATTTGCGCTGTTTGGAAGAAGACAATGTAAAAGGCTTCTAATAACTTACCCATATACTTACAGTTGATTTCGTGCGATAGCGTAGGATCGAGATAAGCGTCCGTTGAGATAATTACCCTTGTAGCGGTGATGTGTTTAATTACTAGGCCCGCATTGATATTGAGGTAGCCTTGATGTAATTGCACAGAGCCTGTGATTGTTGATAAGTGGACCATCTGATCAATGAGCTTACATATGAATGGATGTCAGAGGCGATGTGTCAGATGGTAATTTAAGCGGCTTAGTAAACTTTGATAGCCCAGTGTTTGTATACAGGGCCGTAATTAGATGTCTAGAGACGATCTTTAATTGGAGTGGTTGAACTGGAGTCCAAATAAGCCGTTTTAAAGCGTATGTAGACTTAATTGGCAAAGGACTGTTATCGCTAACATTAGAATTTGAATCCAATTTATCCATTTTAAAGCGTATGTAGGTTTAATTGGCGAGGGATTGTTATCCTAACATTTAAGTCTGTGTCAGTTGTCTTGAATGCAATTAAAATTATCAACGGTTCGTCGCAGATGGTTTGAAATGCGGGTGAGACAAACAAAGTGTCAATAGCATGGGTTAATGGCAGGTAAATGTTGTCTGATTGGAATAATAGAAGAAATACATATATATGGTGTGTGAAATAACGGTACAAAAAGGAACATACTTACAATACGAATGTAGACGTCCTGTTTTGGGGTAAATAGTACATAGGTATAACAAATAATAACATGACATTAATGGGAATAATCTCTGAAAAGAAAAAACACTCTGACAATGAATAGTTAAACATAAATTAGAAGATGAATAATCTGAAAATGAATAAATGATGATAGTTAAATAATAATCGGTAGATAGTGCATATATTGGTAAATAGTGTCATAAATCGGTAAATGTTGTCATAAATTGGTAATGTTGTCATAAATCGGTAATGTGCATCTTTCGCGCCAGAGACTTGGTGGCGCTGTTGATTTTGTCCTCAAAAATCCACTCATATTGTCCGCCTGCAAACATGATGTTATACTTTACTTTATTTGAAAATCAAGGAACCTTTGATCCAATCAATTTTACTACATCATGTGTCTTCCCATCCTTACGTACAGCTTGTGGCTTGTGGGAAGTTTTGGTTAAGGCGGTTGTTGGTGGGTTACTTTGTCGAGAGGGAGCATTTGCACGTGTTGTTACGAATGATTGTTTGCATGTACGCCGTCGAGGTAGAAGGCTTGATGTGTTTGCCGTGGAGGGTGTTGAAGGGGTCGCGTGGACAACGCTGGGGGTAGCGAATCTGTCAGCAGTCCGATCGACTCTAGGGCGTAACCCTGCTCTGCGGGGCGCATCGTCAGGCACGTCCGAGTCCGAATCGTCATTATCTGTTGCAGCTTGATTAAAGCTGTCGCTGGGAAGATCCTCTTCTGATAGATTCCCGAGATCTTCGACATTCAACGGATCCCATTTGTTGGTCTTTGCCCTTATGTGTCCCTTCTTCAGACGCGTAACATTGACTGTCTTGTCCAAATGCTTCCCGTCTGATAGGCGTTTTAATTTAACCGTGGTGGGGGTTGCATATCCGACAACGAAGAAAGGCCCATGAAAATTTTTCTGCAATTTCTTTTTCGTTTTACGTACTCGAATCTTTGGTTGGTAAACGTATACTGCGTCACCGGCTTCGATTGGGTTGTTTTTGGTGGTTTTATCATACTGATCCTTCATTTTCATTTGTTGTTTCGACTAGATGCTGTTCGGCAAATTTGGAAATTTCCGTTTGTGTTTGCAGCATTTCGACAATGTGATCCTTGTATGTGTTGGGGGATTTGAGGGGGTCTGGAAGATCCATCTCCGCTGGTAACACGGGCATTCTGCCGAACACTAACATATAGCTTGAATAGCCAAGTGGTTGATTTTCAGAAGTGTTGAGCGCAAATACTAATGGCATTAGGTGCTGGTCCCAGTCTGTTTGCTTAGGACTGACATAATTCCTTAGAAGATTTAGTATGGAGCGCTGACAACGTTCCGTTTTACCTTGACTTTGAGCATGGTACGCCGAACTGAAACTTTTGATTTTGAAAAGAGAGCATAATTCCTGAAATAGGGAGCTAATGAAAGCGGATCCGTTATCGGAGAGAAGTCGCTTGGGTGCACCATAGACACAGATGACTCTCTCGTAAAAACCCTTAGCAATTGATTTGGCTGTAATGTCACGAGTTGGCCATGCCATCACATAGCGACTGTATTGGTCCGTGACACACACCATGTGCTCGTTACCGAAGCGCGTTTTTGGTAATGGACCGACTGTGTCGATTGTCATAGTGTGGAACGGTCCTGGGGCAGGCTCACGTATGATAAGTGGGGGCCGAATAGAGACATTGGAACTTTTGGATGCATTGCAGGACTTACATGTGTGAACATATTCGTTTATGTCCCTGATCATCCCGATCCAAGTATAGCACGGCCGCATTCGCGAAGCACCCAGATGTCCGCCTAGAGGTGCATCGTGATGCATTTTGAGGAAATGTTCCTTGAGGTTTTGAGGGATGACTAACTGTGTCATTGCTTTATTTGGTTTCGGTCCCTGTGATGTTAAATATGATACAGGAGATCGTCAGCAATAAAATAGTTTTGCTCGCGTTTGAGCAGCACGTCTGCCTCTTCTTTATTGGTGGGAACGGTGCCATACTTGAGGAGTCGTAAAACTATACTGCATTGGGGATCAAGCCTTTGCTGACGCCTTATCTGTTCTCAGCTTAAGGTGATTGAGTCCCAATTTGTTTTCGCTTGGTTTGTAAGCCGATGTCGGAGTTCAGCGCGTTGAGTCCGTTTATCAGTTACTGCACATAGGGCTTCTGTTTCATAGTTGTCCTCTGAATCTAGCGATAGCGAGGCAAGTTTATCGTGATCGCAAGGGAAGGCAGATAATTTGCCCGCTGCAGTGGCGGGAATAGTGCATATAGACTGGTGCACGAATTCATCATCCGATTCACCTGGTTGAGAGTTAAGCGATGGGATCATGCATGGCACATCATGAAACTTAACTTGAAGTTTTGCCGTTAACCGCGTTGTCGGCTTGCTAATTATTTCGGGGTGGTGAATCGCTGTTAACAAGTCAGGCTTGTCCGGTCGCAATGGAGGGGAGCAAAACGGTGGCATTGTTGTAAGGGGAAGCGGATTAACAGGGATGACCGTGTCAAGATCGGGAAAACGATCGATGACATCATCAGCATCGGAGCGGGTGATGTCATAGGGGCGTCGGCTTAATGCATCCGGGACAATGTTGTCCTTCCCTTTAACATGACTCACTTCAAATTGAAATTGCTGTATGAATGTGACCCATCTTGCTAGTCTACCCTGAGGCTGATTTAACCCTAATATCCATTTGAGGGCAGAATGATCAGTATGTAACTGGAATTTCTGTCCCTCAAGATACACTCTGAAGTGCTGAATTCCCCATAATACGGAGAGAAGTTCCTGTTCTGTAGTGGAATAATTTGCTTCAGATTAGTGAGACCTCTTCCTGCAAACCCTATCGGTCGCAGCTTACCGTCAATTTCCTGGCTAAGACATGCGCCTAATCCTAGTTTACTAGCATTAGTCGACGATACGAATGGCTTGCTGAAATCGGGAAAGGCTAAAACCTGTGAACTTACCAGCGCCTTTTTCAAGGCGTCAAATGAGGTTTGGCATTCTGGCGACCACATGAATGATTGATTCTTCTTGGTCAAAGCATATAGAGGGCGCGCAATAATTGCGTAACCACTGATGAACCTTCTGAAGAAGCCCGTTAATCCCAGGAAAGCACGTACGTCTTTAAGTTTTGTGGGGGTAGGGTAAGATTCAATTGCTTCTAATTCTTCAGGATTGGGTAATATGCCTTCTGGCTGCAATACATGGCCCAGATACTTAACCTTTTTCACGGCAAATGAACATTTTCTGGGGTGTAGCTTCAGGTTGGCATTGCGTAACCGTACAAATATTTCCCGGAGATGTTTAAGATGCAAGTCAAATGTGGGCGAAAAACAACAGATATCATCGATGTATGCCATGACGTATTTGTATTGTATGTTACGCAACAAAGAGTCAATGAGGGATTGAAACACACTCGGCGCGTTCCGTATGCCCTGGGGCATCGTTCGATACCTGTATTTCCCGGAAGGTGTGATAAACCCAGTTTTATCCCTGGACTCTGGATCTAAGGGGATTTGATGGAACCCTTGAGTGCAATCAAGAACTGAGAAATACTTTGGTTTGTTGTCACCTACACAATCTAACACTTTATCTAACCTGGGAATTCGAAGGACTTGAGGGATGGTTACAGCATTAAGACCTCTGTAATCAATTACAAGTCTTAGACCACCACCGGCTTTCTTAACTAAAAGGGCCACGATGCCCAGGCTCCGTCGTGAGCTTCCTCGATTAGTCCTTGTTGGATTTGTTGATCGATGATTTTGTCCATTTCCTGTCTGTCATGGGGAGCCATTCTGTAGGGATACTTATGAACAGGAGTAGAGCCCGGGAGAATCTCAATTTTGCACGAAGTTTTATCGGTCAACCCTAACTCCTTGGGTATTGGATTGACAAAACAGTCGGCGAATTCTGCTACCAGGTCTTTAAGCTGTTGGCGCTCAATTTCACTTACCTGAGACTGGCTCCAGTCTACATTTGGTACATGGCTAGTATCTTGTGAGGGCAAATGACATGCATTCAATTTAACATACTCACCTCTACCCGCATTCACATTGTCATCAGTTTTGTACTGGAAGGTTTCTACATCATTGTCCCAGCGATCAAATGTGGCAATTCTCTCACCCTTGGTAATTAACTTTGCAACGGGGGTAGTGTTAAACAATCTTACTGGCACGAAGTTGTCATTGACGGTTACTGCTGCGCGGGCTAACAGAATACCTTTGGCATTTAAATGCAGGAAAACTGAACATTCCCCTGTTGTTTTGTTTTCAGTTTTGCGGAAAAGATTTCCTGCACATATAATTTCAGAAAAAGGATCAATAGTAATATTCTGTGCAGAGTGTACAGAAATATTGGTTGTGAATGAAATGGTATCAGTTCCGAAATTCATTACTGCCGAATGTTTCTTTAGAAATGGAATGCCTAAGTACATTGGGGAGTGAGAGTCGCTCAATACCACAAAATCAGCTGATAACCTTTGGTTATGTACATAGAATGGTAAGGTAATGTTACCTAGAGTAGTTACCTGAGTGTTGTTGGCACACACACATTTGCTAATTTTAGATTTAAATCTGTTCCGTAATGTTGGTGGCAATTTGGCCAATACGTCTACAGATAAGAAATTCAGATCAGCTCCTGAGTCGACTTTGGCTCTGTATCGCTTATTTGATAGTGTTGTAGTCAACTCATTGTTGTCTAAAATGTGAGTGCCGTACTTACCAGTGGCCGTTGTAGTTCCAATATTGTCGTCTTGAAGGTCTGGCCCGTTACTCACAGAGTCAGCAACGGGCGATACTAGTTTCCCTGGAAGCGACAGGTAGAACTAGCATGCCCTAGCTTTCTGCATTTGGAGCAGGAGCGGTTGATGTTAGTGCGGCATTGCTCCTTGTGGTGTCCGACATTATGGCACCTGCGGCAGATTTGCTGCCGGCAGTTCCTTTCGTAGTGCCCTCTCCGGCTGCAGACGGAGCATTGAGTTGCAATCGGTCGGTTTTCGCGGGAATATTGTCGGCCGCTGCCGTTGCGATTGTGGGAGTTATCCCGGACATAATTTCGGCCTCCAAACGGATGCCTGTGGTTGTCGAGGCGGTACGAGGAAATGTTAACGTAATCACGACGGCTTTCGTGACTTCGATCGTCCGCGCGTCTGCTGCCTCGCTCATCCCATCGGTCATAAGCTGGATAGGTGTCACGTGAGGGGCTTCGCCGATATCTCTTGTCACTACGGTCTATTGAAGGGGAACGTCCTCTATCATCAAAACGTACCTGTTTCGGAGCCATGGGAAGCTGTAGAAGACGCATTTGCTCTTTGAGGTCGTTTATATCTCGTTCCTGTGGAGAAGGTGGTGGGGGAAGAGATGAGCCTCGCATGATGGTCTCTAATCGCGTAAGCGTGTCCGATTCCGACGGGGTTGATGATTCGAAGCGGCGAGCCACTTGTTCTGCTTCGACGAGGGTTTTGGGGTCAAATCGGTGTACCCATGTACCGATTTCTTTGCGGAGACCCTTCGTGAAAAGCTGCACTCGCACAGCCTCATCCGTAATGGTGCGCGATAAGATATCCGTGAGGTCCTTTGAGTAGTCCTCAACGGATTCTCGTTTACCTTGTTCGCGGTCGAACAATCGACTGCTCCTCCTTGACAAAATGTGAGCGCATTGCAGTGGTCAGTCGACGTCCGTGGATAACGAACGGTACCAGTTGTACGCCCTTCCCGTGAGTCCGGTGCTGAGGGCAATACCCTGAAGCTCGCAAGGTACCTTATTTAGCTTCATATAAGTCATGGATCTATGGAGAAAATCCTCCACGTTTTCCGTTGGCTTTCCCTCGTAGGTTATTCGGTCAGGCAGGGAGGGGCTCTTTTCGGATGACTGAAGCTGGTGCAGAGTTGCTTCGTGTGCCGATACCTGGTTGTCGGCAAGGAGGCGGAAGGCTCCGGTAATGACGGCTGCCATGTCTGTAACGGCCGTCGCATCGGGGGTTGCCTGTCTCTCCTCTGCGTTTGTTGTCTCGCGGTGTCCGCTATCGCTGCTGCTGCTCTGTGACATGGTTGGATTTGGATTCGTGCGAATTCTCGGCATAGCAATTGTCAGCTGTTTTCCTGTACGAAGGAGCATATAGTAGAGCGCTTTGTACCGGGAAGTTGTGTTCTGGTAACAGTGGAAGTTATCAGATATCCGGACTCTCACACCACTTCTTATAACTATATTTCCTCCTTATATAGCTATACTCTTGTTATACTTATATTTCTTGGTTATTCGTATTTCTGCGCGCTCCTTCGTATATAGGAATATTGTAGCTGCTTGTAGTTGCTTGAGTGGGGACACTAGCCAGAGAAAACACACGAGTCCAGGAGTTGAGTTGTTGTTGATTTATTCGAGTTTGGCTTATTAGCTTTCTCTGGAATCTCGGGTCAGAATCTTGTTCAGATACTTCGTCTCTTCGCTAGGTATATCTCCCTGTACTTCGGCGAGGCCAGCTATTTTATCGGGGTTCCGGCATTGGATTTACGCTCGGAAACACACACCCACAGCTGGCCTCCCATTGGTCCAGGTATAGCCGGTCCCCCTTCACAAAGGTCAACCCCAACAGCTCACATGGGGCGTGGGCACGAAGGGTTATTGGCCAATGGGAAAAGGTACCAGCCAGGTCTACTTATCAGGGTCACACCCCCGTCTTAAGGGCGGAGGTATCCCCGGGCTTAGTGTGAATATGTCGTGCTGACAATGAAAAAGAGGGGGAGCGTTTCAAAAGTCAAAAGAGCTAGATTAATATCATAACATACGCTCCAGCCTTCCCCAGGTCCTCGTAGACGCACACCCAGAAAACACAGTCCACAATCACCCCAATGGTTGCCACGGGACTGTGGTGCAGCCCCAGCAGAACCTGAGGTTTGTACTGGGGCGGGATAATCCTCCCTGGGATACGTGTGTAAGGACACTTTATTTTGAGCAGCGCAATCTCCTTTTGACTTGGGTCCCCAAGAGGACAGAGGAGGTCACCACCAGACCGGACCGGAAGGACACAAAATCCGTTTGGTGAGTAAGCCATGCCCCTCCCCGCCGTGGTGGATGTAAATGTTGTTCCCGTAAACATTTGTGTTGTATCTGCTCTCAATGACTGCAATTGCAACCACCTCGAAGACCTGGCCCCAGAGGCAGGCGACGCTCGTGTGACCGCCCTCGTTGCTAGTTTTCTCGGTCAGCTTCTTATTATAGTCCTGACTGATATCCGCGGAGTAGTCGCTTCCACCAATGCAGTGCTTTCTGTTATTCTCCCACTGAGTTGTCTTTTGTCTGATCCCCTCATGCAAGATACAGAACGACTTAATCAATTGTTCCATTACCAAGCTATACCTTATACTCTCCACTGTTTAAATAGATAGGTACAGACCATAGATGTCTGCGCACACTGGGTTTATTCTATCCACGGGGTCATTCACAGTCCGCGCAGTGAAGATGATACACACAATTTTTGTCTCAAAGGTTCCAATGCTTTGTCTCCTTGTTCGTCGAGTGTTGCAGTCTGGCGCGCTTTTACAAATCTAACCTTAATTTCACCCTTCATTTTGGTATATTTTATGACCTCAGCCGAAACGAGCTTAAACTCAACATTCGAAATATAACCATCTTCAAGTGCTGTTGATACAATGTCAGCAATGGTATGCAATTTGCTCTGAGCAAGAATGCGGATCTGGTCATGCTTTTTCACCTTAATGGCCACCCGCCGACTGATGAATTTTCCAGCAATTACAACTAGCCCACAAGCGGCCCCAGTGGCACCCAACACTGTGGCAATAGGAATGGCAACTACTGTAGACATTACACCTGCACCACTTGCGCCAAGACACATACCAACAGCAACTAAAACAGTATCTACTGCGTCCAACGAGTTTACTGCACACCTATGTTTTTTGTACATAGCACCATATTTTTCAATTTCTTTCTCAAGGTATTGCTTCTTGAGGGTGATCTCATTCAACCGATAGGAGTGGCCTGGATTCTCATCAAGCGGCTCCGGAGGAATGGGCGGGTGTTGTTTCATACTACCGTTATAGGCACATAAGTCTATAAGTCAAGTTCAATTAGGAGTGATGCTACAGACCAAGTCGCCCCTCTGTTTTGAGTAGTTGTATAAAAGTTAATAACGTTGCCTTGTTCTATCTCTAAAGGCTGGTCTAAAGATATTAAACAGCCCGTTGGTAAGCAGGCTTACTTATTCCTACCACTTGGTTCGTTCCATTAATAACAGGAACGACTGCTATAGGACCTGTAACAGCACCAACACCCGAAGACAACCCCATACGAATGATCCTACCGTTGGATAACATGGTATATCCACAGCTTGAGTCTCGTGAGTCTCGACCCCTGGCCCCATGGCCAAACGACCACTCATATCCTGTCAGAAGGGGGCCACTTGCTTCTGCCCAAATAGTAATGTGATGTTTCGTTTGGTAGTTAATGTGTTCTCTCAGGTCCCTGCGATGCTGTCTGTGTTGTGCATCAACATACTTTTTATTAGCAGCATCTTTAGGCGATATTGGGTCTCCCAATTGACCGATTTTATTATCTCCCATTTCAAGGTCTCCTGTCATAGTACCGCCACTTTTATTCATTTTTTGTGAGTCACCAATAGATACATAGGTCTTTGTGGCATATTCCGAGAGGTCGGCGCCCTGAACAGTGCTTGCCGGTTTTTGCCTAGGTCCATAAATACTCGTTTTTATTGACATTTTGAGAGTTCAAGTACAATGATAATAAGTAAGTCGTGATTGTTCAATAGATGTCCCTTATCATCGCGTAACTGAACCTTAAACTCATGCACAGTTCCGCTAGTAACAGGCTTAGAGACAGGATTAGCGATGTTCGTGGTTATAATATCCCCAAAAGAGTGACCCTCTAAGCCAACTGCTTCAAGAAGCGTAGTGGGCGCACCATCTAGCATGTTGTGCGTGGTACTGACTTGATCGAGGTGGACATAAAGTGTGTTAAAGATGCTAAAGTTGATGGACCGGTCACCTATGTAAGTACCTGAAGGAATTAATTGCCTACCCTGACCGTCATCAAGACCCAACATTTTTAACACACCGTCTGATATGCGCACAGCCCCATTATCAAGAATGGCTAGGCGCTAGCATGACGCGCACTCTAGGTCAAACAGTGCTACAGCTATACTCAGGTATTGCCTGTATGTTTCTACCAATCCCACCAGAACACCAGCCAAAACTAATTACAGACCTCGAGACTGACCCGTTTGTTGGACATGCGCTAAGCACTGCCACTTGTGAGCGATTTCATGGTTATGGTATGTTTTTAGCTCCATTAACCACGGCTTTTACAACAATTAAGCACTGTCAATTTGGAAAAAACAAGCACCAAAACAACAGGGGCTGGTGGAGAGGAAGACACCACTTGCGCGCTATAGTATGTGTTTAACTCTGCTATAGCATGTGCTTAACTACGCTATTACAGGTGCTTAACTCCGCTATAACAGGTGCTTAACTCCGCTATAACAGGTGCTTACTAAGAGCTGTCAATTGGACAAATAAATTTAGTAAGTAAACATGGAAGAAACGAACACTAATCAAGGGGAGACAAAACCGGTGGAGATAACGTCAGTGACCACTACAAAAAACACTAATAGGGTTGCGGCAGGATGAAAGGGTGCTGCAGCTTGAAAAGCCAATCAAAATAAGCTTCTGAGACAGCTCCGAGAGCCTAAGGCCGCGCTTACAGATGCTAGAGACGAAGCCGTTGAGCCAATATCAATAAGCAAGCCTCCCGAAAGGTGGGTGTGGCCAACATGGGCTGCGCTTTTGGTTTTCGGTGGCGTTGGGGTGTATTGGTACAGGCAGAAACTAGCCTCACACCCTAAACAGGTTGTGGTACAAAAGCCTCCGGACTCTCATTTAAAGGATCCGTTTTATATGGAATAAGATGACAACACCAATTGCTGATGGAAAAATGCTCGTCAACGCTCTGTACCGCGGTGCAGTTGTTTCCGGTACTTCAATAGGTTATGCCAAGCTTGCTAAGAAGGCTCTGGGTGGTGGGGTGCCACGTCTTCATTTAACACCACGGGACCTTGCTATGGCTGTGCCAAAGTATCACTAGCCATGGCAACAAAGGATTTGTTAATTACACAAGGAATCTTACCAGTTGATATACTGAAGTAATGGCCACACTCGCGTTACTTGCTGGGGGTGCTCTTGTTAACGCCCTTGCATTCTTTGGGAGCAACTTTTTATTCTCTAAATTACGAGGCAGCTAAGTGGACGCGGAGCATAAACGCCATGATATGGCAATCGAGCAGCTTCAATCTGCTCAGGCAGCATAGGCCAAGAAGCGGACTGAGCATTTAGACTTCATCAATGAGCCACTGCGCCGCCAGGGACATGCCGAGTATACTTTTCGGGATGCGGACAAGGCTATGCACGAGTACTCCCTGATTACGGGTAAAACCGTCAACCTGCTGGGCTCTGAGCCGCAGCTTTCAGACATCTACGAGCCCTCAGATGGTCCAAAAAGGGCATGAGGTGGCGTTCATTATACTGGGTATGGCTGCGACTGGGCTGGTTGCATACAGGCTTGCTAAGTAGGATATTTTGAGACTCGAGCGTTTACTTTGTATGGATTGTTGTTACTGGAAAGGTATTACAGCTATCAAGAAGCTTGCAACAGAAGCAAAGGTTTCTGAGGAAGTTGCCAGGGGGTGGCTAACAAAGCAAGCTATATGGCAAATCTACCTGCCAGTGCCAAAACACATTCCTGGACCAAAATTTGATGTCCATGTCCCTGGAGAGGTGCGTAATAAGTAATAAGCAGCAGGTGGTTCTCTCCTCAGAGGACGTGAGCGTTGCGCTGGACCAGAGTGCTGTTAATATCCAAGACCGGTTGGAGAAGTGGACCAGCCAACTACCAGCCATTGAAGGGTGGCTCCTACCTGCGACTGCCGGCTGCGCTGGCCATCATAAAGAACTTGGACGACTTCTGCATTCTATGAGCCATTGTAGCTGCTCTGCACCCGGCTGCAAAGGACCCACAGCGACCATCAAAAATATAACATTCAGTGGCTCTTGGATCTGCTGGAGGGTGCAGGTGTAGAATATCCTGCACCGGTGTCGCATGTTGAGAAGATAGAAAAACATGCTAACCTAGCCTTCAACGTTTTTGGCTGGGATGGGAAGACCACTATCGTACACAGCATAAAGTAAGCACTCTGGTACCCGTATAAACCTCATGCTGATTGAGAAGGACGGCAGGTTTCATTACGCGCAAATCAAAGACCTGAGCCGCTTGCTGTATGACCAGACCAAACATAAAGAGCGCAAGTTCTTCTGTGAGCTATGTCTGCATGGATATACCTCACAGGGTCTGCTCCTGGCGCACAAACCTGACTGTATGGAGATAGGGCAAACTGCTGTGCGAGTGGATATGCCTGAGAAAGGGAAGAACATATTATCTTTCCAGAACTGGCAGAAACAGCTTTCTGCACCCTACGTCATCTATGCTGACTTTGATGCGCTCACAGTGAAGCTTCGGGGTTCTGCGCTTAATCCTGGTATGAGCAACACACAGAGAACGCAGGAACACCAATGATGCGGCAACGGCTATGAGGTTGTTCGTTGTGACGGTAAGACCGAACCCCCTGTGGTTTACAGAGGAAGCGATGCTGTGGAGAAGTTCTTACAGGCTCTGCAGCAGGAAGAGCAAAAGATGAAAGCAGTTCTGTCATAGCCTGTCCCTATGCGGATGACTCGGGAGGATAGAAGGGCACATAAGGCTGCAACCCACTGTCATGTGTGCAAGAAAAAACTGGGCTGTGACTCTGTCTGCGATCACTGCCATATAACAGGCTTGCACTGAGGGCCATCCCATAACGTGTGTAAACTGAAACTTTGGCTGAGTCTCAAGACAACACCCATCCCTGTGGTGTTCCATAACCTGCGGGGCTATGCCTCCCATCTATTGATGCAGGGTATAAGCAAAGTGGAGGGGAACATCAACTCTATCCCCAACAACATGGAGAAATATATTTCCCTGTCGCTTGGACAATTGCGCTTCATTGGCAGCGCACAGTTCTTCCTGGCCTCGCTTGATAAGCTGGTATCTGCTATCTACCAAGATGCATTTGCTGTGACGGCGGAATATGAGCCAGACCAGATGAAGAGGCAGTTGCTGTTGCGTAAGGGATTCTTCCCCTATGAGTTCATGGACAGCCTGGATAAGTTTGATTCCCCTCTGCCGCCAATCCAGGAGTTCTACAGCAAGCTCTCTGAGAAGGGTATATCTGCTGTAGACTATGCCCATGCACAAAAGGTCTGGCGCGTGTCCTCTATTCCGGAGACGAAGCCGTCAGTTGGGCTCATTTTACTGCACTGGTAGAGGGGAAGGATTCTAGTATTACCACAGGGGCGGAATCTGCTAAACCACTACCCGCACGGGGGTACAAATTTGGCGTTTCGTGGTGGAGATGAGACACAACCAAGACTATTTGACCATGTGATATTGGGTGGTTGTTTATTTGGTATGCAAATTTCTACATGAGCTGCAACACGATTCGATTGATATGAATGATAGTTTTGCAAATGCCGATAACGACCCTCCGTCCAGTTGTATTTTAAGGATGGGCATAAGCCTCCCTGGTAAAACGTTGTGCTTTCCTGATACGGTCGTGAGTGTTTAAATACGACCAATCTGTAGCATTGTTTTATAATTTCAAAAGACAAGCGTGCACTGAAGTTATCAAGACCTACATCCTCAAGTCACTTAATTTTTCTGTAGCGTTCACGGACAGCAATATGTCCATAAACACAAGTTAATCTTGATTGTACGTCATGATGCAATCAGTAATATTGTTCACGCCTTCCTCTCCAGTCAGTTTGTATTTTATATCGGTATTGTTCTGTAGCAGAATCTATTTAGCAATAACAATCTCCAACATGCGCTGCAAACGACACAATTTAACGTGTACCTGACTCAAGAACAATTTAGTTGTTCCTGCATATATATCGAGCTTGCACAACCCGTCGATATCATTCAATGTCCTCATTTGCCTGCCTCATATCCAAGCATTGGCTGATTTTCCAACCATCCCTGGGTACCATGACCAACGTATTTTCCCTTGAGGATTGTTCGTCACCCGCCTCAATCCTACATTGTCCTGATATTGTAAACGATGTACACTAAGTAATCTATGCAAATCTGTATAATGTACAAAGTCAACAAGTTCTTACCACCTCCCCCGTCCCACACACACTTGTACATTATTCATTGACACATTGTCTATACTCTAAGCATATAGCTGAGTTCCCAACTCACTGCATAAACTAGCAGGGTGGTCACGTCTTCGGTATTTGATGCAGTTTTATCAAAGGGCTGGGGATGCAACTTGACTGAAGCAATAACGTGCATTTTTCATGTTTTTCGATGCTTCGGCTTGGTGCCTTTTCTGCTTATATGTCTCCTGAGGGTTAAATTACGAATGGCTTCCTGTATCTCTCTTTATAACTGATGTAAATTTGTTGCCACTGGCTCCATTGATTTAACATAATATTGAAAAATGATATAATTCCCCGATGCTGTTTGTCGCTGGGCAATAATTTTGTGGTTTTCACAAGATTTTTTGACCGATATGTAGCCTTCTGTATCGTCAACATCTTTCACATTACAATGCATACGAGTGACAAACATGCAAATGAAATGGTTCTTACACAGTTGAGGTCCAAATAAGAGAATTATGACACTTCACACGTATCGGCAGTTGATTAAGACACGCCTCACATGGTGACAATTCGCTTTATAGCCTATTGTAGAGGTTAACGATTGTAACTGATTTTTGGGGGGATAATGAGAGTAATCTGTACATGCAATACATGGCCATACCTGCCAAGAGCTACCATATGTATCTGATCAGGATAACAGATGATGAACTACGCGCTCAATCTAAAGAGTTTACGCTAGGCGGGCTCTCTCAGGTAAGGTGCGTGGTGATTGGGAATCCACATGAAATATCCGCCCGTCATCAGGCGACGATACCAGGAAAATCAAAAATAGCACATGGGACTGTTCATCAAAATTCCGCGTATATTAAAGATAAACGCCATCAGATTGGTCGGGGCGACCACTTCTCCACACCATGACAAAGCAACCCGCCACTCATAGGTAGCGTCTTCATATATATTTTCTCGGGCGGGGCCTTGAGTGAACCCAGCACAGCTATAAACTCTTTGCTCAACCTTCGCAAATGGCTTTTGTGTCGTTTTATTGCACATTACGGATGGAGGCATCAGTCAGTGCTGCACTTGTGTGATATTTTCCCCAGTCGTTACTGCGTGTTGAACTGACCCTCTTGCTTAGTGATAATGAGGTGGGCGGTTTGTACTTGTCAACTAAAACTTGACCCTTGCTTGCCAGGAAGCAAAGTGCGCCAGGGAAGTTTCATGGAGCCCAAGAAAAGAGCTAAGCAAGACTCGATTGAGTGATGGATATCCTGCAGCCTCGGAGTTTGCTTTCAGCAGCTTATATCCTCAAAAACCGATGAATTATCTTGAATATTTAATAAATGTTACAAGAGTTTTCCTCTTATCGTTTGGTGTAGAAACTGGTCGTATTTGTCTCGCCTGACGAGCCGCTTCAGGAACAAGGTGAGGTCAATATGAACTTTCGTCACGTGAATAATCCTGAACAGTGATTGATTAACCAGCTACGTACAGTTAGGAACATAT
Organism: Urechis unicinctus; assembly: GCA_034190875.2. Lineage (NCBI taxonomy): Eukaryota > Metazoa > Annelida > Polychaeta > Xenopneusta > Urechidae > Urechis > Urechis unicinctus. Next base: position 24,338,796 of record CM067347.1, read on the forward strand.
CATCACTCAACACGCACTGAGAATAAAATATCTCCTTTTATTTGACATGGATCAATGTTATAGTTTCCTGTCACGTGTACACTCATGTGGCTTGGGTGCTCTTACAGCACCGATTACGAGGTGTATATGTTACAGTCCATCCTCACAGCGCATGAGAATACTTTCAGCTCGGAAGAAGATACAAGAAATTTCACAGTTGATAACATTTGAGTCCCGAGGAGCGTGCTGTGCTACCAGCATATATCATTAAGTTCTATCGCAAAAGAGGTTTCACTTTGTGTTTATGCTTATTGATCATTTGATTTTGTACTCAATAAGAGAGTTATCGGCATTATTTCATAAAAATGACGCAGTTATGGAATATATGACAGCCCGATACTGTGAGGCTATGCAATGCAATCAGGCCTCTGAATTAACTTGGTTATACCATTCCTGATGTGATAAAGAAGATGCCCCCCTCAACCGGGACAATCTCTCTCACATTCCTACGTTTCCATTCACATCTCCCCGACCCAGCAAATTGTACATGTATGATTCCCTGAATGTCCCTTTTAAACTGTTCAGAATGGTCACGAAAAGTGCATGATGACTGGCTATGAGTTAAGTGTGTTCCGACTTTCGTTATCTCTATTTAAACTTTCTCATCAGTCGTAGTGCGTGACGTCACATGCTGATATGGTTGTAAATATCAGCGATTCGGAAGCGGGTAGACTAAACGTGGCTGTCGACTGTGTGCATAATGCGTGATTATGTGTTCCATATTCAAATAGCGTTTTCATGAACCCAGTCATATGCTGTCTTGGCTGCTATAATTCCTAT
>CM067347.1:24344614-24484614 GCA_034190875.2 Urechis unicinctus
TCCAGGCTTCGAGGGTTGATAAGAGTTGTGTTGCGCAGGAGCGGCCTGGCACAAAGCCATGTTATGCATCTGCGAAGAGATTAATTCGGCTCATATGGTCAATGATCGCGTTGCGTATTATCGACTCGAGAACCCTCGATCCCAGAGCGGTGAGGCTAACTGGGCGGTAGTTACACGGCAATCTCCTGGAGCCCTGGATTGGGGTGACATGGCTTACTGTCCATTCAGCGGGGAAGTAGGGAGCAGTGAGGGACAGTTCGAAACACTTCTTGAGGGGGTGGTCAGTGCGGAGGAGCATTCCTTGAGGAGGCGGGGGTGCCATCCGTCGGGCCCAGGGGATTAACCAGACGAAAGTTTCTTCAGCTTCTCTTCGATTTTCTTCTCCGAGATTTCGATGTTGGACAGTGGATAGTCGACCGGGCGGGGTGGTACAGGTGTTCAACAGTGAATACCAATGCGAAGAAAGAGTTTAGTGTCTCCGCTTTCCCATAGTCGGAGCCGGCGATGGTTCCGTTATGGCATGCATAGACTATCTGACGCATACATCTCACAAAAAAACATGACAGAATAGGTTCTGGTGACACATGCTCTGATTACTTTAATGAATGCAGACTAATATTTTGTCCAAGAATTATATCTAGGTAAATTAAAATCATATGAATATTGTGCTATTATTTTATCAGGAGTATAGAAGCTTAAGTACTTGTTGTTTGTGAGCAGCTGTCTAATCAGTGTCTTGGTTATTTAGAAATTTTTATTCTATAATAGCCATGAGCTCCATACATTATGAACACATAAAACAACTACAATCACTGATGACGAGCTTTATTTGCGAGGCATTGTGATAAGAGTTACACACAGTAAAGCTTTATGTGCTGTAATATATGAAATCTCTCCTCTTGGAGTCTAGTAACTCAAATATACCATCTACCACACTGCGGAGCATTTACATTATCACAGTGGAGCCTAGTATTACACTCTTTATACTCATATTTAGAAACATCACATGTATTACAATATATCTCAGTGGTAGCTCAATTCAGAAATAAAACCCGTAGCCTTACAAATTAAGATTACCTGAATATAACAAACTATGCATTTGCATCATGGCATACAACAGTTAACCAGAACTTCTATTTAGAAACTTCACACTCTATAAAACAGCTATGTCAGTGACCAGAAAACTCAAAAATAAAACAGCATTACAAATTAAGATTATCTGAATACAAATTACTATACAGTTGCATCCAATTGGTATTCTACAATTTACCAAGTTGAGGTTGATGTACTGCTACTTAAGTTATCAAAGTGACTTCAAATTGCTGCCAACCATTTCACCAAACCCTGGCAGACCAAACATTTGCAAACAACAACAAAAAGCAAAACAAACAAAAAATACATTTTGAACTGTGTAACAGACAAAAATTACGTATTTTCCCTTGACTTGAATTTCCTTAATATGTCCCTAATGCGCCGAAACCTTATCCTGTCAGGAGTGTCAGGGTATTTTAAATTGAGGTAGTGTCTGAAGGTCCTATCAGATGTCATTTCTTCAATGTCCTTTAAAGTAGTCCCAGTAACACCAACATCCCCAGCTGTGGTGGCGAGATACAATATTTCTTCTTCAGAAAGCTTGGCTCGGGGCACACTCGGTTTGACACTTTCCTGTTTAACATAATAAATAGGAGGTCGAATAATCATATGCAAATACTTTTGACTTTGGTTGTAGTTTAATGTCCCACTCAATATATGTGTGTTGTTTGGAGTAAATTATATGCAAAGGTCTTACAGATGACTGAATTTAGTTACTAGGAAAGCTTACCAAGAACCAGTCCTCTGTGCTGTCGTCAGTGTGGTCAGAGTGATCAGAGTGAACTTCATCCTCCTCAGTATGGTCCGAGTGATCAGAGTGAACTTCATCCTCCTCATACACGGGTCTGTCAGTGTTTGCTGACTGACGGGGTGAAGGACAGTCATTGGTTGCTTCTTATATTAGCAATAACACAATCATATACATTTTTCAACACCTAGCCACAATAAATATGTTGTTCAGTTACTGCATCTCAAATGCTTATGTTATCAATAAAATATTGCATAAGTGATTCAGCATATTTTTCAAGTTAATCTTTTGTATGAATAAGGCCAGTACACCAAACATATGCAGAATACAACTTGTCGCTGCACTGTTACATGGAATGCCTGTTATTGTTGGAATACTATACACACCTTTGCTGCTGGATGAAGCACCAATCTTGATTTTTTTGATGTCATATCCAGGCACTTCTAAATCAGCAAAAACAAGAACAATTCTTGATTTCAAACCCTGCCAATTAATTGCCACTGGTTGACAATCAAAATTGGTAATTGCAGTATTCCCTATGCAAATCCCATCTTACATGCATACATGCATACATATATCCATACTCGACAGGTTACAACACCTGATCCCACTACAGCACAACTGCTATTATAAATGTTGTCTAATAATTGTCATAAAAGAATAATTTCTTTGGTGATTTAATACCATCCGCCAAAAAGATTACAGCAGCTTGTTTCTAAAAAGTAACGTTAATCAACTATCCTCTTCTCTTACACAGACACTGGGGGTTCATTTTACATACCAAATTCAACGTCGTTTAGGTCTTGCTCGTCAACAGCCGACTCGGTGAGGATCTTCTTTAAAACGGCAGAGATGCGTACATTTTTCAATGTCGTTAAGCACTTGTTTTATGTCCTCTGTTGCACTGAAGAACTATGCATCATTAAAGATGCAAGATCATTCCTATCTTTCTCTGGCAGCAGACCAGAAACTAATGTAGCTGCCAAATGTCTGAGTTTAGTCATTGTAATTCTGAACAGCAAACAAAAAATTCAAATAACATCCAATAGCACAAGTGATTACAATATATCTAAGATGCTCACTAGCATTTCTACATTTTTCAACAAGTTCACCGCCATTGTTTCTTCATTAAAATGGAACAGACAAGTTTCAAGTAACTGCACAGTCAGTGTTGGGCATTGTCCCTACCTTTTCTCAACACCTGCATGTCCAAGTTCTGTGGTAAGAGCCGCTGCCACTGCCCCACCATCTAGCTGTGTCCCGTTCCAGGTGATGACAAGAAAGGGTGAAACAGTCTTCATTCTGTACGATGATATATATCTGCCCATGTCCTGATGCAAGACCTTGTCCATCACCACATCAGCAGGACCATATGTGTTTGATGTTTTGTGGTCAACCACTTGTACAACATAATGCCCATTTCTGAGACTGGCCTTTGAGAACTCCTCCAGCCTCATATTGATTATACATCCTGTACGATGGCAGTTGGCAAGTGCAACACGCATAATTAGGTAATTCCTTACCATAGTATGATTTACTTGATTGGTTGCAGCTTGGTCTTTGCATAGCTGTGCTGCTGTTTTTGCTCTAGCACTGCTCATGTATGCCATGATGTCATCAGGGTTTATCAATGGATTGCTTGTGTTTCTTGGCCGCTGTTTGTCCTTTTTCACTAGGGATTTGAGCCATGAGCCCAGACTAGATTCAAATATCTTAATTTTTGAGCAGTCATAGCCAAATTGTCCAACAGATGACATCATTGCTGCATACTTTAGAAATAGTTTCAGCGAATTTAGATAAGTTCTGGCAGTGTTAGGCAGCCATTCACCACTATCCAATTTAGCCTCAATAACATTCGCAATGGGCTGGTAAGCCTCATCGATAGGACCTGTCACATGCTTCATAAGATATGAAACTTGGAGGGATTTTATGCCTGAGACCGTTTCAGTGTACCACCACGGAAACTTGTTAGGTATGACTGAAAACCTTGTAGCTCCTCCTACAGAAACATTATAAGCTCTTTGTGGTAGAGGCACGAGTCATAATTACAAAACATAACAATATATGTGAATCTGAACCATCATAAATGTATTCTATTGTTTGTATAACAAATTAAATGGGTGACAACTAGCTGTCATCTCATGCTTGAGACTTTTCATAAATGATGATAGTAATATCTTTTCACACAGCAGGCTATTTTTTAAAAGTACAGATCTGCCAACACACTGCATGGTTAATATGCACAAAATATAAACACATACCTTGTCTTTATAGGAAGTGAATGATGCCTCACTGCTGCAACTGGGGTTATCCTGCAGTAACATATCATAATGCACTAACATTTAAAAAAGTAATTTTGTAATGCAACCAATATTTATAAACCACTACAAAGCTTAAATGTACAGCTTTGATGTGCAAAAAAAATCCAACACAAACCTTGTTTCTACATGAAGTGAAGGATGCCTCACCGCTAGACCTGGGGTTATCCTGCAATAACATATCATAATGTACTAAAATTTTAAAAAGTAATTTTGTAATGCAATCAATATTTATAAACCACTACAAAGCTTAAATATACAGCTTTGATGTGCAAAAAAAACCGTAAACACAAACCTTGTTTCCACATGAAGTGAAGGATGCCTCACCGCTAGACCTGGGGTTATCCTGCAGCAGTATATTGTCATATAATTCTATAAATTATTTTGTAATGCAATCAATATTTACAAAACACTTCAGACCATATGTAGCCCACTCATTATGATGTCACTAAATTCAGTTAGCTGATAATTATTTCAACAGGGCTGGCTACAGATTATGTTGGTAAATACATGCATTCATTCTTTACCATAGTATTTTATATTCCTCAACTAGCACATTGATAGCACAATTAATTATACACAAATAGCCTACAGTTTCTAACAACTGAACATAATACTGGAATTCATTTATTCCAGGAAAACAAATCTAGTCTAGGTATAATCAAATAAGACATTTTGCAAACTAATTCTGGCAGTACACAGCATACAACACCAAACCACACGTACAACACTCTCAACATTTACAGAACACAGACTACAATTCCTTATCTCATATAGCCATCTGCAAATCTCATGTATAGCACCCACCCACATTCTGTACACACTAAACGTGAACCTACACATAACACAAATTACAAATAAGCTATCCCATTGCTCATTAATATACTCAAAGACTACTCTACCATAAGCTCCTTGTATGTTGCATCATCTTTTGAGAAGTGATGCTTTCTTCTTAGATGGTGGTCAAGGCGCACCAGCACAGACTCACACAGCGGACACACCTTCAGAAGCCTCTTGGTCTGCATTTCAGAATGAGTGGCAAAGATTAAGTCATTCGTTATTTTTATTCCAATTGATCACATCACAATAACATTGCTTTAACTAGCATGCAACATCATTTCTTTTGTCTGTGACGTTTTCTCTTATAGTAGTGGTTCTCTTTATGCAACAGCCCTCCTTCTTACCAAGTATATGGCCAGCTTTGGCTGATAGAAGGGGTTGCCATTAAAAAAGCAAGAGCGAATGTTTCAGCAAGTCTCAAGTTTTGGCAACTCAGTGAATTAGACCTTGGTGGATAGCCAATTTCAATCAACAATCACTTTACTTACTTTGCTTGATCTTTGATTGTAGCTGTCCGCTACAATCATGGGCATGATGTGCACATTTCTGTAATTTCCATGCAAGGTCAAATTAGCCATAATGGGTAAGCGAGCTGTTGCATGGATATTTCTAAAAACCACTCACGCATCTGGCTCGTTCCAGAATTTGCACTGTGTAAGATGATTCCTTTCTAATGAAGTCCGCCCAACTACAAATCCAGGCCACCATACCCTCGGTCTTTTAAGGCACACAAGTACTGCTGTTCCTACTGAAAAAATACATAACAGTTGAATCAATTGAATGAAATCTAATATACCAAGCATGCATTCATCTCCCATATTGCAAGTGTTATCCAGTCATAGGTTTATTCCTTAACTAGCTCATGACACCAATGCTGCTTACTTATTTTCTGACATTAATCGAGAATAATCCATAAATATCACTGTCCGAGTTTTATTAACCAATAATTGAATAGTGTGGGAGCACTCCAGTTGGCTCTTGTTTGCTGCAGTTGTTGGGTCCATACACGCGCTAGCTATAAATACAATCCACAATTGTATTTCCACAACACTTAAAAATTTTATGAATCAAAGTGGCTACTTTGGTGTCATGAGCACTTTAAATAACAAAGGTGGTATAAAAGCAAATACTCAATTAAAGGAGAAATCATTTACAAAATTCAAACACATAATATAGCATTTACCATGGAAATTTAATGTTTCATCAGCTTGTGAAACATTAGCAGCAGGAACAGACTTTTTCATTTTTCTTTTCCCCATTGTGGTGCTACAGGAAACAAGTTATCAAGAAAGGGTACAGAATACAAAATTTATGCCTAGTTCAGTGTCATTTTTTGTAAGACCATGTGTACATGTTTGATTTAAAAACATCATTCTGCCAAAAAAGTATGCCTAGACTGTGTGTGTGTGTGTGTGTGTGTGTGTGTGTGTGTGTGTGTGTATGTATGTATGTATGTATGTATGTATGTATGTATGTATGTATGTATGTATGTATGTATGTATGTATGTATGTATGTATGTATGTGTATGTATGTAAGTGTGTGTGTATATATGCATGTGTGTTTATGTATGTATATATGTTAGCTAGTATGTGTGCATGTATGTGTGCATGTATGTATGTATGTATGTATGTATGTGTATGTATGTATGTATGTATGTATGTATGTATGTATGTATGTATGTATGTATGTATGTATGTATGTATGTATATGTATGTATGTATGTATGTATGTATGTATGTATGTATATGTATGTATGTATATGTATATGTTTAATATGTATGTATATAAATGTATGCCTGCATGCTAGTTTGTATATATTTATGTCCCTGTATGTATGTTTGAATGTATGTGTTGTGTGTGTATGTGTGTGTATGTGTTGGTGTATGTATGTTTGTATGTCTGTCTGTCTGTTTATCTTTTTCTATCGCCCCAACAAGCCATCGTCATAGCTGACATGGTAAGCCGAGCAGAATATCAGGTAGCCCAGAACTGACCGGCGCGATGATGTTCATAAGCTTAACAGTATACAGTTTATCCACGTCGCTTGGCTCCAGTGGTTTTACTCGCTACGCCAACTATGCGAGATTGGCGTGATCCAGCGCTGACTAATGATTGGTTGTCTGTTACGAATTTAATTTAATGAATTATTCATGTGGTTAATCTAGGTAAGGCTGCGCTTCTGTGTCTTTATTAATGTGGTTAATCTAGGACACCAGGCTGCCGCTTGCTGCAGCCAACCTCAAACGTTGGCAGCATACACAATCCTGAGGCGAAGTTTTGCCATAGGAAAAATGGACTGCCAACTGCCAACTGGTCGACTGAATTGGGTACTGCAACTAGCCCGAGCCAGATTTTACTCGCCAAGGAGGGCGGGCGAGTGCTCATGTAATTTAAACATGCACGACGTATTATTGGTATATATGTATACTACCCTGCGATCTGGGCTACATGTAATACAACTGTCAAGATGGCGTCGCAATATATCGACAACGTGTTCGAACACGATCACCAAGATCATGCATAACCATCACAACCAACTCAATTAAACATGATTTGAAACTACCCATATATATAATAAAATAAAAAAAAAAAAATACCCAAAAAAAAAATTTTTAATTTTCGTTGAAATACCTTGTGTGCTGCTATCAAAGAAAATATTGCTTCAACAATCACTTCTAGTTGGTAAACAAACCCAGCTATACCGCGCAGCTAGGGAGCGGTTAGTTTATGCTGAGGAGAGATTGAGGCAAGGAGCATGCATTTTTTCAACTTGGATCCGCTGTCCGAACAAGGCAGTCAAAGTTCGATAAAGGACCGCTTGCAGAACAAGGACCACTAAAATGGAAGCATGAGACCGCTATGGTTGATTTCTGACATTTCTATGTCACACAGGGACCGCTCTTGTCAAAACGGGACCACAGCGGTCCCTTTCTGTTATTTCAATGTCCGAAAAGGGCCGCAATTGCAAGATAAGGACCGCCAAACAAACATCTATCTATCTATCTATCTATCTATCTATCTATCTATCTATCTATCTATCTATCTATCTATCTATCTATCTATCTATCTATCTATCTATCTATGAAATTGATCTCACGGGCCATACAATTAAAGCCGAGGGCGGATGTTACTTATAGTACGGAGACGCACTTCGTTTGTTTTTATGTTCGGCGAACTCTTTTATCATTTGTAGACATTTGGAGAGGTATTCTCCGAGATAGTCCCTTTGAATCCGCTGAACTAATTGGGTACCATAAATCCATGTAACATATTCCCTGAAAAGTGAGCTTTGCAGGCGTCTAGTTGAGTGTTGCAGGGATATCTATATATAAACTTGTTAGGAGTATTCTATATGCCCATGTGAGTTTACATGCGAGAAAAGTCCCCAGTTTTCGCTCTTGACAGTTAAAGTGGGAGTATCTTATTTTTTTGTGCCAGAAAGGGGTTAAACTGCCGAGCGGTTGATTTATAATAGTTTGCTACGATTCTGCGCATGGGGTTTTAAGTTTAGTTGTAACGTGTCATTTTAAAAGAACATCAAACGAAGGTCTTTTGTATCAAAAGCACTATTCATTTCTGTGAGCTCAGCAGTCGATCATACAACCAGTCGTGGTTGTCACCATTTGCTTGCGAATCAAAAGTAAATGCGAGCGTGAGTGTGGCATTCAGTTAGTGAGAACTTTTAAAGCGTTGCCGTGGCGCATCGTTGTTGTGGCTTGCACTCAACATAACCAACGAAGACCGGAGATGACTCGCTGCGTTACTGGAATGAATGGCAACGTGTTCCTGTAGTCACTCGTTGTGTTACAGAGACGCCATTTAACTTATACAAGCCACGCCTCGCCTGTTGTCTCGCAAGTATCTCAAGTTTCTCTTTCTTTTCGATCATGGTTCTCACCATTCGTCGCCAGTTGCGCTGCATAGAGCTTAGTGGGCGTTTAAACAGGAGGAGCCCCTTAAGAGATAAGGCTTTCTTTGTTCTGAAATGTTTTCATATGTTCTTTGGCACAAGTTGACCCCCTGGTAGGCACATATTGACGAATATCCGTCGGTGGTAAAACTGATCCACGCAAAGCATTGTTATATTCGCTTTCGTTATCATTTTCAATGTATATGATTACGCACTTACACATAATGTGTACTACCTACCTATTTGGCAGGGTTATGTACAGTGAGTTATCGTTAAAGAAAAACTCAAGTACATGCGTAGTGGCCTATTGAACAAACAAGTGAAGGAGTTCATATTAAATGGTTTTTCGGGAACCCATCAGAGATAGCTATCATTTTCGGTTTGGTGGTTGACTGGTTATCATTATCGACTGAGATTATCGGCATCAGTCACAAGCTGGAAGAGTCCTATTTAAGGAAATATTTGCTCAATATGATTCGCGATTTAACAATAGGGAACAAAACCAAAAGAGGCCTCCTGTGGACCTAATCCGACAACGGCCGTTTGAAATATTTGACTTATGTAGATACAGCAACACATTCACACATGTTGTTTTATTGAAAACCAGAGAAACCCATTGTTTTTTTATGAAATGCGCATAATGTGAACCATGAATAAGTTTCATTCCAGTTTCATTTTGAAAATATATTGGCATATGGAATATATTGTTTCGGTTTCGATTTAAGCCTACTTGCTGTTATTATGATTCTGGTTTTCCTGCTGGTTAAATAATCAACCCTACATTCCTCACACGTAACATAATGAAAGTGTCGGCGCTAATATTTTCTAATTGGCCAACATGTATGTGTGCAGAAAAAAATCCACTTTATTGTACTACTATGCAAGGCCTGGCTAGAGCATACTTTGGGTTAACCATTAAAATTGTAGTGCAGTTTCAAAAGTCCCTGGAGGACAAAATGAATTACCTGATTGCTGATTCGTCCCAGAGGCATGTGCTTGCCATACCATACATGGAAACATGTTTGTTCTAAGTGAGCGACTGCATTTACGGGGAGCTATCAACGTAATACAGTCATCTTCATCTACCACCGTCGCAATATCACCTCGTCGTGGTATGTGACACAAGACGCCATTATATCTATCATATCATGTTACGCAGAACTCACGCTATCTCAACCAAAGGTCCATATTTAATGAACGTATGCCTAAAACTATCCATTGTCCTTTAACAGAGAATTTTCTGAAAACACGTTCAACTGTGAAAATTTGTCTGGACAATAGATTTCATCTAGTGTGTTCATCCTGGTCATTGAATATCTCGCGGATACCCGAGAAACAACGATGGCCAGAATAGAATGGACAACAGGGAAACAGGATATGATATCGCTGGAGGACGACATCCGTTGTGCTAAAATGCCATGTGGGCATTATATAAGTAAGTGTTGGACATTGTTATCGATTGCCAGATTTGAGTATTAGGCGGTTAACACCGAATGACAGGTGGCATCACGATGGTGACAATGTATCATTTCAAAATAAATTGGGTGACTCGTGGTTCGAGGGAAACTTAAAACTAAAAAGATGCAAATTTTTTTGCAGGTTCAGAGAGTATGGCCTACCTTTTCAGGAACCAATTGAGTGATAAGAAATATGAAATAACTTGTCCGGACTGCTGCAAAGAATGGCCATACTCTGTGGTTCGCGACGTTGCACAGCAGGATGCCAAGGACAGGGCTGAGTCGGAGATGAAGTTGGCCGAGAATTTCATGAGAGAGTCAGAGGGGTTGAAGCAATGTCCCTCGTGTAAAACGTGGATTTCCCGTATCCACAAGGATAGGCGTCAAATCACATGTCAATGTGGTAAAGTATTTTGCTGGGAGTGTTTGAATACTTGGGTGTCCAGCAATTACAAAATATGCGGAAATCAGGACTGCGGTGGGTGGCAGAAGATTGCAAAGGTTCTTGACCAATGTGAAACAATAGATATAAATGGAGAGAAATGTCCGTCCAAGCGCGCGTGCCCCAGGTGCGCTACTTTGATTGAACATAGAGGCGGATGCAAGAGTATGATTTGCTTGGGATGTAAATGCGAATTCTGTTTCGTTTGTTTGTCTTCTATCAAGAAAGCGAGCACGAGAAACGACACCTACTATTACCATACATGCAACGTAGCATCTCGCCAAACCACTGAACCCAATCAAGACGACACAACAGAAAACATCTCAGACGACACAACAGAAAACAACGCAGACGACACCAGAGTAAACAAAGCAGGCAACTGAAATTCGTGGTGCCTTATTATGTAATCATTTAGACAGTCAGGTATCTTTTGGTCATTTTAGGGATTCTAGCAAATGATGCTTAATATTGGTCTTTGAATTAGTAGTAGAGATTCATTACTGGAAGATATTTTTCGTTGACTCGATTGTTAACCGATAGGCACAAAGATGACGATATAATGTTTTGCATTTATAGTAAAATGACTATTGGCGAAATTAATTGATTTAGCGTGATTTAAATTTTCGGATGTCTGCTAGAAATAAAACCACATAATTCGCGTCACGTTGATTTCTTATTCATTGTACAGTGATGATGCCTCGCACTGAGCAACAATATAAATATTCGTTATTCATGTATATGGCGTAAGTCATTTTGAATTGTACTTTCAACCAATATCATTGCATAAAAATTTTCCAAGACATGCCTCATGCTCAATGAAACACTACTGAACCTGATTGCGCATCCAATTGGATCTATCTCTACAAGCTGGCATCACAAAGTATCCGCACTCATTTGTCTACAAAAACACCCAACATTGAGCAAAGATAGTCATGCAAAAAGCCAAGGTTACAAAGTTTAAATCTTTATCTGACGAAACGCTAAATCATTATGTCGCTATGAGAGTATTCACTCTAATTGACATCTATGTATATTCTTCTAGTCTACGGGATCGAGTTACCCAGTAAGCAGATAGCTGAGAGAACTTTGTCATAACATAAAAAAAGATGAGCGGCTAAATGTGTACTGTAAAAGAAAAGGTGTCTGTCTCGGCTTCATGACACCAAACGTTGCACTTTCACGATTGATGACATATCCACAACTATTGAACGTTCACAAGGCATACATACACACACACACACACACACAAGCGCACATACACACACACATTCACACACACACCATTATATATATATATCTGTAAATGTATATATATATATCTATATATTCTTATATATATAAAAATATCAATATATATATATTTATATTTATATATATGCATATATATATATAAATATATGTAATTGTATATATTTATATATAAACATATATATATACATACATATATACATTAATCCATTTATATATATGTATATTTAAATATAAATGTATATAAATATATATATAGGCATATATATGTATATACATATATAAATATTTATATTCATATATATATATTTATATATATATATAAATATGCATATATATATATATATATATATATTAATATACATATATATATATATAAATATTTATATATATATAAATATATGTATATAAATATATATATATATATATATATATATATATATATATATATATATATATATATATATATATATATATATATATATATATATATGGTGGTGGAGATGAGACACAAGATGAGAACTTTTTGACCAAGTGATATTGGGTGGTTGTTTCATTGAGCTGCAACACGATTCGATTGATATGAATGATAGTTTTACAAATGCCGATAACGATTCTCCGTCCAGTTGTATTTCAAAGATGTGCAATAGTGTTTAGTAAAACTTTGTGCTTTCCTTATACTGTCATAAGTGGTTAAATAATTAACTAAAACATACAAAATTATGCACATATAAATATTGAACTCACTCTTAATATATTCGTGTTCTATTGAACAACCACAACCAATCTGTAGCATTGTTTTATAATTTCAAAAGACAAGCGTGCACTGAAGTTATCGACACCTAGATCCTTTAAGCCACTTAAAGATGCATTTTTTCAAAAAAATGACATGCTGTTTTTTTGCTCCATTTAATAGAACAACTCTTTTGGAACCCATATAAACCATTTTGCGGACTAGTTCAACGCTATAATCGTCGATTACACCGTATCGAAATCTGTCGGCCACACCCATGTTTACAAACATGAGCACATGTTGATGGAAAAATGACGCATGCGTATTGAAGGGTCATTTGTTGACAACGCATAGTCGTGACGTCACGCGCAGCGCAGATTCGACAGAAGGTTGAAACGCATGCAGCCGAAATGGTGAGTGTTTTGATTCCTACATTTTCTCTTCTTTGTTCTTCTTTGATTGGAGTTTTCGAATGTTATATATAAAAAAGAACCCGCCTCAATGAAGTGAACACTATCGGTACAATAGATTACCATAAATTTAACAACAGATAGCGTTACACCTGCGAACGAACCCTGAGGTAGCCCTTAGGCTTAGACTTAGTATATTATATTTATACTGAGGCTGCGCATGTTCAAGCGTAATGAAAGCGATATTCTTGACTAGTCTTTCACATTTTGAGTGTAAAGCCATGACACTTGTTCGAAGTTTGATTATTTCATATGCAATTATCGGTGCTTTTTCATCGCAAACTATTTGAATATCCCTGAATGAACTCATAAATTGTATTATAAATCAAGGGACTGGGGTCTCCCTCAGGACGTCTACCTTATCTGGTTATAGTGAACTGAAACAGGGATTTGAATTGGCTGGCCAGTCGCTATCTTCTATGCATACATAAACCCTACAGAGAAGATAGCGGCCAGCCAATGCAAATCCCTGTGTACTGAAACGTCCACGCTAGGAGTTTGGGGTGGTATGTATCATCGTATGGGTTTGGCTGACTTTTGCAGGCTTTTGGCTCAAACACTGTAACATTATTGATTGAATTATTCTTGTCATGTTCATTCATTGATTAAATTGAACCAACCCACTTTCAAATTTAAAGGAAATCAAAACGCCAAGGAGGGGATCACGTACAAGAAGAGGCAGTGGAAGGGGTCATTGTACAGATTCTGACAACGTGTGTGGAACAGGTTGGTTCCTTTTTTATTTGATTCTTATCAAGGGTATTTTATTGAACTCAATACACCCATTATGACTGGGAAGGATGTGTTTAATGATTTGAAATTGTTCACCATGACACAGGTGTCCAAGTTGGTGGAGGTTGCAGACAAGCCTGAAGAGGTGGCAGAGGAGCCCCACCTTCTTCAAACAAGGTACTTTTGGGCCTGCCTTACCTAATTGAATCACTTTGTCAGTAAATAGGTCCAATGTTGAACTATCGAACCATGAATTTCCATTGGTTCTCATTTGTTTGTAGACCTCGACAGGCCGAAAGCGAGTCAATCTTGTTCGCAGAGGCTACCTTTGCAACACACCAATAACTAACTAGACCCTACAGAAGAGTAGAGTGACTGTTAAATCTTTAGAGCTGTCACAGAAGGAGAAATTGAAGGTATTGTACAACTCAGCATTTAGCACTCTTCAGCTGCTCCAAAAACCTTCATGCAATTTTGGTCACAGAGAGAGATTTGTATTGGAGATATTCAATCCATCAAAATGAAGACTTTTGATTACTCATATTTTCAGAATTTAGTGCGGTGGCTGGATTTGGATGGGGTGGGTCAGTTGCTGGTTAGAAAGACAGCCACAGTTTGCGCTTACAATCACCCTACAACCCACACCGCCGAAAGAAGGATTCCACCCTCCATCAACTACCACTTCCCCAGACTGTTGCATCTGCCTTCACTGTAGGGAAATGCCTCCCCCTGTGGAGCGGCAATGTTGCACTAACAGCCCAGACTTCTGCACATATGCACTACCTCAGATGGAAGGAGTTGTGCTTGACCCGATGGTCATTGAGGTTATTAACAGGTACCGGGTGGACTTGCTATGGGATGCGGTTGTCGAGGACCCAAAAAAAAGATGCTTAGACACCACGCCTATCCGCAATTGGTTCTGTGGATTCATGTATTTTTGGAGGAGTGCAACGGGAGGGTAACTCTAGTTGTGTAAGGGAGATCAGAGACCTCTTCCTTAACAAGTATTGACAGTATACAGGCTTAATACAAAATAGGTTTTGGTAATATACTAAGTCTAAATGTTTTAATTTTTTATTTTAATCCAGAAATATCACATTGTTCTGATTGGTATTTTTGTGTGGATTATAAATTGCTTAGTCTTACAAAACATGTGGTATTATTTGTTCTGAACATTTTTACTTCAACAATCTGATAACATATTGTCTATTTGTTTTATGGAATGAGCATTCATATAATAGTAAATTTTTCGTCTCTCAAACACAGAAGAAAAGAATTATGCACACATTATTTTGTCAATTAGTCATGACACTTATCTTCAGATTTGACTTTTTATGTTCATAATTCTAGCCCTGATAAAAAAAAGAAGTGACATTAAAATGAGTTCATGTATTATTTATTTGCCAATTACATGTGTTCTTCTATTACAGTTTGGATTTACAGACAAAAGAATGTGACTAATAAATTATTGTACATTTCAACAAAAACAAATTTCCAAATCATATTTTTAATCAAAATGAGACTCCTGCAACTGTTTCTTGGGTAGATCGCCTGACACAGGAGCAATGTTCAAACTGATTTTGCGGGTCATCAGCAGAGCGTTGTGGGTGTTGTTGTGATTGCTGTCGCATTGCTTGGGCCTAAAGATTTATGTCATCATATCTGGTATATGGGCATAAGTCTTGACCTCTAAACCGAAGACCACGTCTTTGACTGCTTGTTGAACCGATTGCTGTACCTGTAACACAACAAATGGCATTATATGGCCAAATAGCTAGAACACATTACATATGCAGCATCAGTATTTTGTTTTCTGATAGGACATTTAGTCAGTGCGTAGTTGAGTGGTCATGAGAGACTTACATTGGCTGACCAACCCTACTTGAGTGCATATGTCCTATCCCAATACCTGTTGTGGTCCATTGTCACAACTTGACTGCAGGCAAGGTATGATGAACACCTGATCACCAGCCATTGAATTAGCCTTATTAGGGTCAAGAGGATGCAATAATTTCTCTACCTGAAATTTACAAATTAAGTAAGGTATGTTTGCAACAACAATCTACAAATCTAAATGGTGCAATGAACTCACAATAGGCCCTCAGATTTTATTTAATCGGTGACATTTACACAAGTCGATTCAATACAGACCGATTCGATAGCAGGGTATTCATCTGTTCATAATACAACGAGATTACTTACATGTCCAGCAAAAACTTTGCAGCTTCTTCGTTGGTCACACTCCTCACTTCCCTGAATGCCTATCTTAAGACACCCTCGTGTTAGACCGCAGCTGGTCTAGCTCCCGCTTCCTTCTCTTAGTTGTTGAATCTATTAACAGCTTCTTTCTCCCTCCACCTTTTCTTCGTTTCTTGGTTTGATCGTCCATTATCGCAATGAAAATAGCGCAAACTAAACACCCGCCGGCGGCAATCGGCACAGAGTGATGACGTTTCTGCGCATCCGGAATTAATAATACATGAGCTTCCAAATATGGTCTATTCTTGGCTGGAAGTGAAAAATAAGGAATTGAAGGTTTATTTACGAACAACAAGAAATATATACGGCCATTCCAACTTTGGAATCCGAATATCAGCACCATTTAGGGTACTCTTGGAGTTAGCAACTTTTTTTTTCGATTCAATTTTTTGAAAAAAATGCACCTTTAATGTTCTGTAGCGTTCACGACCGCTCCAACTTAACTCTCACACCTATGCAATTATCGGACAGCAATATGTCCATATACATAAGTTAATCTTGATTGTACGTCATGATGCAATCGATAATATTGTTCACGCCTTTCTTGTTCTGTCAGTTTGTATTTTATATCGGTATTGTTCTGTAGTAGAATCTATTTAGCAATAACAATCTCCAACATTCGTTGCAAACCACACAATTTAACGTGTACCTGACTCAAACTCAATTTAATTGTACCCGCATATATATAGAGCTTTCTCAACCCGTCGATATCGTTCAACAGCCTCATTTGCCTGCCTCATATCCAAGCATTGGCTAATTTTCCAACCATCCTTGGCTACCATGACCGACGTATTTTCCCTTGAGGATTGTTCGTCACCCGCCTCAATCCTACATTGCCCTGATATTGTAAACGATGTACACTAAGTAATCTATGCAAATCTGTATAATGTACAAAGTCAACAAGTTCTTACCACCTCCCCCGTCCCACACACACTTGTACATTATTCATTGACACATTGTCTATACTCTAAGCATATTGCTGAGTTCCCATTTCACTGCATAAACTAAGAGGGTGGTCACGTCTTCGGTATTTGATGCAGTTTTATCAAAGGGCTGGGGATGCAACTTGACTGAAGCAATAACGTGCATTTTTCATGTTTTGCGATGCTTCGGCTGGGTGCATTTTCTGCTTATATGTCTCCTGAGGGTTAAATTACGAATGGCTTCCTGTATCTCTCTTTATAACTGATGTTACTTTGTTGCCACTGGCTCCATTGATTTAACATAATATTGAAAAATGATATAATTCCCCGATGCTGTTTGTCGCTGGGCAATAATTTTGTGGTTTTCACAAGATTTTTTGACCGATATGTAGCCTTCTGTATCGTCAACATCTTTCACATTACAATGCATACGAGTGACAAACATGCAAATGAAATGGTTCTTACACAGTTGAGGTCCAAATAAGAGAAATATGAAACTTCACACGTATCGGCAGTTGATTAAGACACGCCTCACATAGTGACAATTCGCTTTATAGCCTATTGTAGAGGTTAACGATTGTAACTGATTTTTGGGGGGATAATGAGAGTAATCTGTACATGCAATACATGGCCATACCTGCCAAGAGCTACCATATGTATCTGATCAGGATAACAGATGATGAACTACGCGCTCAATCTAAAGAGTTTACGCTAGGCGGGCTCTCTCAGGTAAGGTGCGTGGTGATTGGGAATCCACATGAAATATCCGCCCGTCATCAGGCGACGATACCAGGAAAATCAAAAATAGCACATGGGACTGTTCATCAAAATTCCGCGTATATTAAAGATAAACGCCATCAGATTGGTCGGGGTGACCACTTCTCCATACCATGACAAAGCAACCCGCCACTCATAGGTAGCGTCTTCATATATATTTTCTCGGGCGGGGCCTTGAGTGAAAACCCAGCACAGCTATAAACTCTTTGCTCAACCTTCGCAAATGGCTTTTGTGTCGTTTTATTGCACATTACGGATGGAGGCATCAGTCAGTGCTGCACTTGTGTGATATTTTCCCCAGTCGTTACTGCGTGTTGAACTGACCCACTTGCTTAGTGATAATGAGGTAGGCGGTTTGTACTTGTCAACTAAAACTTGACCCTTGCTTGCCAATGAAGCAAAGTGCGCCAGGGAAGTTTCATGGAGCCCAAGAAAAGAGCTAAGCAAGACTCGATTGAGTGATGGATATCCTGCAGCCTCGGAGTTTGCTTTCAGCAGCTTATATCCTCAAAAACCGATGAATTATCTTGAATATTCAATAAATGTTACAAGAGTTTTCCTCTTATCGTTTGGTGTAGAAACTGGTCGTATTTGTCTCGCCTGACGAGCCGCTTCAGGAACAAGGTGAGGTCAATATGAACTTTCGTCACGTGAATAATCCTGAACAGTGATTGATTAACCAGCTACGTACAGTTAGGAACATATCATCACTCAACACGCACTGAGAATAAAATATCTCCTTTTATTTGACATGGATCAATGTTATAGTTTCCTGTCACGTGTACACTCATGTGGCTTGGGTGCTCTTACAGCACCGATTACGAGGTGTATATGTTACAGTCCATCCTCACAGCGCATGAGAATACTTTCAGCTCGGAAGAAGATACAAGAAATTTCACAGTTGATAACATTTGAGTCACGAGGGGCGTGCTGTGCTACCAGCATATATCATTAAGTTCTATCTCAAAAGAGGTTTCACTTTGTGTTTATGCTTATTGATCATTTGATTTTGTACTCAATAAGAGAGTTATCGGCATTATTTCATAAAAATGACGCAGTTATGGAATATCTGTCAGCCCGATACTGTGAGGCTATGCAATGCAATCAGGCCTCTGAATTAACTTGGTTATACCATTCCTGATGTGATAAAGAAGATGTCCCCCTCAACCGGGACAATCTCTCTCACATTCCTACGTTTCCATTCACATCTCCCCGACCCAGCAAATTGTACATGTATGATTCCCTGAATGTCCCTTTTAAACTGTTCAGAATGGTCACGAAAAGTGCATGATGACTGGCTATGAGTTAAGTGTGTTCCGACTTTCGTTATCTCTATTTAAACTTTCTCATCAGTCGTAGTGCGTGACGTCACATGCTGATATGGTTGTAAATATCAGCGATTCGGAAGCGGGTAGACTAAACGTGACTGTCGACTGTGCGCATAATGCGTGATTATATGTTCCATATTCAAATAGTGTTTTCATGAACCTGGTCATATGCAGTCTTTGCTGTTATAATTTCTATACACTATCCGAGCTTCATGATTTACTAAGCCAATGTCAACAGCTTAAGGTTCTACGCAACGCTTTAAAAAAAACAAAACAAATATCTTAACAGTGAAAATATGTTTAGTTTCTGGCGCTAGTTTCTTTCACGAGGCATTGTTCGGCGATTTTGTGCAATACTTAATTTGTTTCCTTTCTAGATGCTGAGAGCAACAAATCATTGATCACCTTCGAACTTCGCAGAGCAAATTGAATACCATTGCAAATGTTATATCGTCGGCGCTTGAAGATGGGTATATCTCAGATGATGAGTTTAATCGCGTTTCGGCCGAGCTCACAAAATATAGCCAAATGAAGGGCGATAATAAATCTGTAAAAGGACGCGAGACTGACCCGCATGTTGATAATGCGGTACTGACCGCTAGACTGTTACCTCGGCGGGCAGATATTACAACACGCTGTATAGTCCATTTAAAGAGTGGTGTGCATATGGTATATGGAGGAAGTGATTAAGTCGTTCTGTACCAGTCATGGCGGGATCAAACAAAGAACAACTCAATGGGGAGAATAAAGAAATTCTACTACATTGGCGAACAGCGACTACTCCGTTGTCATCGGACAGAACTACTTCAGCAGCTACAACAAGAAGCTGGCTGAGAAAACAAGCGACGAGGGCGGTCGCATTGGCGTCGCCAGCCTCTGGGGTCGGACCTTCGAGGAGGTTGCAATTGCGGTTATTGAGAAGAGATACAACACGGTTTATTGAAACAACATTTACCTTCCACCGCGGTGGGAGAACACGGCCTTCTCCCCAGACGGCTTTTGTGTTCTCCCAGTGCAGGCTGCTAGCGCCCCTCATCTGTTCCCCTGGGGACCGCCCCGCCCCGCCTTGGTCACAGACGGTGAATGAGAGACCCCCCCCCCCCCCGGCGGCCACAGGGTTGAGATTGCGCTGCTTGAAATAAAGTGTCCGTACACTCGGATCCCTGGAAGGATTATCCCGGCCCAGTACAAACCTCAGATTCTACCACAGCCCGCTGGCGAACATCGAAGTCTTTGTCGACTGCGTGTTCCTGCTGTACACCTACGAGGACTTGGGGGAGGCTGAAGACTACAGCCTAGTGTACCATAAGGATAGAAAGAAGTACAAGGAGACGGTCGCTTGGGGGTACGCATCTATGTATCTATGTATCTATGTATCTATCTATCTATGAAATTGATCTCACGGGCCATACAATTAAAGCCGAGGGCGGATGGATGTTACTTATAGTACGGAGACGCACTTCGTTTTGTTTTTATGTTCGGCGAACTCTTTTATCATTTGTAGACATTTGGAGAGGTATTCTCCGAGATAGTCTGTGAGTTTACATGCGAGAAAAGTCCCCAGTTTTCGCTCTTGACAGTTAAAGTGGGAGTATCTTATTTTTTGTGCCAGAAAGGGGTTAAACTGCCGAGCGGTTGTTTTATAATAGTTTGCTACGATTCTGCGCACCGGGGTTTTAATTTTAGTTGTAAGGTGTCATTTTAAAAGAACATCAAACGAAGGTCTTTTGTATCAAAATCACTATTCATTTCTGTGATCTCAGCAGTCGATCATACAACCAGTCGTGGTTGTCACCATTTGCTTCCGAATCAAAAGTAAATGCGAGCGTGAGTGTGGCATTCAGTTAGTGAGAACTTTTAAAGCGTTGCCGTGGCGCATCGTTGTTGTGGCTTGCACTCAACATAACCAACGAAGACCGGAGATGACTCGCTGCGTTACTGGAATGAATGGCAACGTGTTCCTGTAGTCACTCATTGTGTCACAGAGACGCCATTTAACTTATACAAGCCACGCCTCGCCTGTTGTCTCGCAAGTATCTCAAGTTTCTCTTTCTTTTCGATCACGGTTCTCACCATTCGTCGCCAGTTGCGCTGCATAGAGCTTAGTGGGCGTTTAAACAGGAGGAGCCCCTTAAGAGGTAAGGCTTTCTTTGTTCTGAAATGTTTTCATATGTTCTTTGGCACAAGTTGACCCCCTGGTAGGCACATATTGACGAATATCCGTCGGTGGTAAAACTGATCCACGCAAAGCATTGTTATATTCGCTTTCGTTATCATTTTCAATGTATATGATTACGCACTTACACATAATGTGTACTACCTACCTATTTGGCAGGGTTATGTACAGTGAGTTATCGTTAAAGAAAAACTCAAGTACATGCGTAGTGGCCTATTGAACAAACAAGTGAAGGAGTTCATATTAAATGGTTTTTCGGGAACCCATCAGAGATAGCTATCATTTTCGGTTTGGTGGTTGACTGGTTATCATTATCGACTGAGATTATCGGCATCAGTCACAAGCTGGAAGAGTCCTATTTAAGGAAATATTTGCTCAATATGATTCGCGATTTAACAATAGGGAACAAAACCAAAAGAGGCCTCCTGTGGACCTAATCCGACAACGGCCGTTTGAAATATTTGACTTATGTAGATACAGCAACACATTCACACATGTTGTTTTATTGAAAACCAGAGAAACCCATTGTTTTTTTATGAAATGTGCATAATGTGAACCATGAATAAGTTTCATTCCAGTTTCATTTTGAAAATATATTGGCATATGGAATATATTGTTTCGGTTTCGATTTAAGCCTACTTGCTGTTATTATGATTCTGGTTTTCCTGCTGGTTAAATAATCGACCCTACATTCCTCACACGTAACATAATGAAAGTGTCGGCGCTAATATTTTCTAATTGGCCAACATGTATGTGTGCAGAAAAAAATCCACTTTATTGTACTACTATGCAAGGCCTGGCTAGAGCATACTTGGGTTAACCATTAAAATTGTAGTGCAGTTTCAAAAGTCCCTGGAGGACAAAATGATTTACCTGATTGCTGATTCGTCCCAGAGGCATGTGCTTGCCATACCATACATGGAAACATGTTTGTTCTAAGTGAGCGACTGCATTTACGGGGAGCTATCAACGTAATACAGTCATCCTCATCTACCACCGTCGCAATATCACCTCGTTGTGGTATGTGACACAAGACGCCATTATATCTATCATATCATGTTACGCAGAACTCACGCTATCTCAACCAAAGGTCCATATTTAATGAACGTATGCCTAAAACTATCCATTGTCCTTTAACAGAGAATTTTCTGAAAACACGTTCAACTGTGAAAATTTGTCTGGACAATAGATTTCATCTAGTGTGTTCATCCTGGTCATTGAATATCTCGCGGATACCCGAGAAACAACGATGGCCAGAATAGAATGGACAGCAGGGAAACAGGATATGATATCGCTGGAGGACGACATCCGTTGTGCTAAAATGCCATGTGGGCATTATATAAGTAAGTGTTGGACATTGTTATCGATTGCCAGATTTGAGTATTAGGCGGCTAACACCGAATGACAGGTGGCATCACGATGGTGAAAATGTTTCATTTCAAAATAAATTGGGTGACTCGTGGTTCGAGGGAAACTTAAAACTAAAGAGATGCAAATTTTTTTGCAGGTTCAGAGAGTATGGCCTACCTTTTCAGGAACCAATTGAGTGATAAGAAATATGAAATAACTTGTGCGGTCTGCTGCAAAGAATGGCCATACTTTGTGGTTCGCGACGTTGCACAACAAGACGCCAAGGAAAGGGCCGAGTTGGAGATGAAGCTGGCCGAGAATTTCATGAGAGAGTCAGAGGGGTTGAAGCAATGTCCCTCGTGTAAAACGTGGATTTCCCGTATCCACATTGATAGGCGTCAAATCACATGTCAATGTGGTAAAGTATTTTGCTGGAAGTGTTTGAATCCTTGGGTGTCCAGCAATTACAAAACATGCGGAAATCAAGACTGCGGTGGGTGGAAGGATGCTGTAAAGTTTCTTGCTGGATGTGAAACAATAGATCTAGATGGACATTCATGTCCAGTCCACGCGCGCGTGCCCAAGATGTGCTACTTTGATTACATTTACAGGCGGATGCAAGAGTATGATTTGCTTGGGATGTAAATGCGAATTCTGCTTCGTTTGTTTGTCTTCTACCCAGGAAGCAAGCGGGGGAAACGCCATGTACTCTTCCCATAGTTGCAACATTGCTTCTCGACAAATCACTGAACCAATGTGAACTACATTGCAGACGACACAAATTCGTTGAGCCTTATTATATAATTATTTAGACAGTCAGGTATCTGTTGGTCATTTTAGGGTTTCTAGCCAATGGTTCATGGTAATGGTCTTTGAATTAGTTGTACATATTCATTACCGGATGATATTTTTCGTTGACTTGAACCTCAACCGATGGGCACATAGATGAGATATAATGTATTGCATAAAGAATTGTGCCATTTATAGTAAAATGACTGTTGGCGGAATTAATTGATTTTATGAATCTGCTTAACATTTAATTCTTCGTATGTCTGCTAAAAACAAAATGTCTATTATCCTAGCAAGAACCCACATAATTCGCGTCACTTTAATTTCTTATTCATTGTACAGTGATAATGCCTCGCATTGAGCTACAATATAAATATTCGTTATTCATGTATATGGCGTAAGTCACTTTGAATTGCACTTTCAACCAATATCATTGCATAAAAATGTTCCCAAGTCGTGCCTTATGCTCAATGAAGCACTTCTTAACCTGATTGCGCATCCATTAGGCTCTATCTCTACAAGCTTGCATCACAACGTATCTGTACTCATTGGTCTCCAAAAACACCCAACATTGAGTAAAGATAGTAATGCAAAAAGTATAAATCTTTATCTGACGAAAAACGCTAAATTATTATGTTGCTATGAGAGTACTTACTTTAATTGTCATCTATGTATATTCTTGTTGTCTACGGGATCGAGTTACCCAGTAAGCAGATAGCTAAGAGAACTTTGTCATAACATAAAAAAAAATGAGCGGCTATTTGGGTACTGTAAAAGAAAAGGTGTCTGGCGCGGCTTTATAATCCCACATGGTGCAAAAACCTATCTATGAGTGTTGTTTTGAATTAACAAAGCTATCAATTATTTAGACCTCGTATTAGTCCTTTAAAGAATGAACTAGTAATGTTGACCTCATTCATCCGAATCCGAAAATGCTGAATCCGGTGTTAGCATGATTATAAATATGGTTATTAATATTACTAGCAGTTTACCTGTTTAACAACCACCTCTCTATTCTGGAGATGAAGCCGTCAGTTGGGCTCATTTTACTGCACTGGTAGAGGGGAAGGATTTTAGTATTACCACAGGGGCGGAATCTTCTAAAACCACTACCCGCACGGGGGTACAAATTTGACGTTCGGTGGTGGAGATGAGACACAAGATGATAACTATTTCACCAAGTGATATTGGGTGGTTGTTTAATTGAGCTGCAACACGATTCGGTTGCCATGAGCGATAGTTTTACAAATGCCGATAACGATCCTCCGTCCAGTTGTATTTTAAGGATGTGCATTAGTCTTCCTGGTAAAACTTTGTGATTTCCTTATACTGTCGTAAGTGGTTAAATAATTAAATAAACCATAGAAAATTATGCACATATAAATATTGAACACACTGTGGTATCACAAATGATTTAGCTAACGTCTTCATATATTCGTGTTCCATTGAACAACCACGACCAACCTGTTGTATTGTTTTACAATTTCAAAAGACAAGCGTGCACTGAAGTTATCGGGACCTACATCCTCAAGCCACTTAAAATTCTGTAGCTCCAACTTAACTCTCAGACCTATGCAATTATCGGACAGCAATATGTCCATATACACAAGTTAATCTTGATTGTACGTCATGATGCAATCGATAATATTGTTCACGCCTTCCTGTTCTGTCAGTTCGTATTTTATATCGGTGTTGTTCCGTAGCAGAATTAATTTAGCAATAACAATCTCCAACATGCGTTGCAAACCACACAATTTAACGTGTACCTGACTCAAGCTCAATTTAGTTGTACCCGCATATATATCGAGCTTTCTCAACCCGTCGATATCGTTGATGTCCTCATTTGCCTGCCTCATATCCAAGCATTGGCTGATTTTCCAACCATCCTTGGGTACCATGACTGACGTATTTTCCCTTGAGGATTGTTCGTCACCCGCCTCAATCCTACATTGTCCTGATATTGTAAACGATGTACACTAAGTAATCTATGCAAATCTGCATAATGTACAAAGTCAACAAGTTCTTACCACATCCCCCGTCCTACACACACTTGTACATAAATTCATTGACACATTGTCTATATTCTAAGCATATTGCTGAGTTCCCATTTCACTGCATAAACTAAGAGGGTGGTCACGTCGGTATTTGATGCAGTTTTATCAAAGGGCTGGGGATGAAGCAATAACATACATTTTTCATGTTTTGCGATGCTTCGGCTGGGTGCCTTTTTTGCTTATATGTCTCCTGAGGCTTAAATTACGAATGGCTTCCTGTATCTCTCTTTATAACTGATGTAACTTTGTTGCCACTGGCTCCGTTAATTTAACATAATATTTAAAAATGATATAATTCCCCGATGCTGTTTGTCGCTGGGAAATAATTACGTGGTTTTAACAAGATTTTTTGACTGCTATTTAGCCTTCTGTATCATCAACATCTTGCACATTACAATGCATACGAGTGACAAACATGCAAATGAAATGGTTCTTACACAGTTGAGGTCCAAATAAGAGAAATATGACACTTCACACTATCGGCAGTTGATTAAGACACGTCTCACATAGTAACAATTCGCTTTACTGCCTATTGTAGAGGTTAACAATTGTAACTGATTTTTGGGGGATAATGAGTAATCTGTACATGCAATACATGGCCATACCTGCCAAGAGCTACCGTGGGTATCTGATCAGGATAACAGATGATGAACTACGCGATCAATCCAAAGAGTTTACGCTTACAGGGCCCTCTCAGGTAAGATGCGTGGTGATTGGGAATTAACATGAAATACCCACCTCGTCATCAGGCGACGATACCAGGAAATCAACAAAAGCACATGGGACTGTTGATCCAAATTCTAGGAGCTCTGCGTTAGCAGTAGTAGTATGTACCTCTATTCACCTCTTTTTTGTTGGCGTCGAACGCGTCGACTTGGACGAAGTGGATTGCGCAATATATTTTTCGCTGACGATGGTTTCCGGATTCGGGGTGCGGTATTTTGTCATCCTTTTGGTGACCTTAGAATTGCTGATCTTTGCGACCTGATGTGATGAATGTGCGGTATGGCAGTGAGTTCATTTGGAGGGGTATATCCTGAGGGAGTTTGTAAATGGCTATTAAAAGTCAATAAGCGGTAATGGTGTTGAAAGATTGAGATGTCAAGGATAGTGTTATTGTTGGCGGTAGTATTCACCTGTTGCTCTTAATATGAAGACAGTCTTTACGAGGTTATTAGTTGCTATTAACTTCCTCTATCCCATGACATTTGGTGATATATTGAATCTTATATCATTTCGGTGCGTGGTATTTCGTCATCCTTTTGGTGACCTTAGAATTGGAGGGCTATGTCCTGAGGGAGTTTGCTGACCTTAGCAACCTGATGTGATGGATGGGCGCTATTTGGGTGAGGTCATTTGGAGGGGTATGTCCTGAGGGAGTTTGTAAATGGCTATTAAAAGTAAATAAGCAGTAATGGTGTTGAAAGATTGGGTCAGGTGAAAGCGCCATAACGCTACTTTGTGCAGTATGTCCGTAAATTGGAGTTTTCATGTGAATGAATCTTACTAGCATATGAGTATTCAATTACATACCAGGGAAAATGACAGGAGACTTTAATTTGATGTGTGTTTTAACTCTTATTGAGAATATAACGACAGGTGGGTTAAAACATGACCATTGGATATTTCTCAAAATGGGGGTGGAGTTATGGGGTACAAATAGTGGATGGTAACTTTACTTCAAAATAGTTTTCATCTGAAATTATTTTGTCACCATGGAACATATACACAATAATCATTTTATTTCTACTGATTGTGAAAAATCGAAATTTTACCTTTCAAATTATCCTGATTTAATCGTACTGATGTTGAAAAACCCGTATTTAGAGTAGCGGTGTGGATGAGCAAGGAAGTATATTACAAGCATTTCGAATATACAGTTGGAGTTACAGGGGAGTACCCTTGATATCTTTCGACCCCCACCCTGTGCTGTGACGAAAAGCTTAATGACATTGGGTGATCTTTATATTGACAGATTATCGATGATTATGTCGACAGAAGCTGTGTTGGCTGCTAATGAAAGAGCTATTCGGACTCATACGCGATGTGGTAGACTGCAAACTTTTTTATAACTATAATTTATCTAATGATGTACCCAACCTCAACCAGAATATATTTGAGGAATGCGATTCAACCTTTAAAATTAACGGGAGTTATGGATTCTTATTACGCAACAAAGAAACAGATGAATTGCACTATTTTCACTGTCAGTAAACAACCATCGAATATTACCTACACCTCTACGGAATGACGACGATTTTGACAGGGCTATGCGTGAAATAACACGAACAGACTTGACCTACACCGCTTTTGAAATAAGTTGTATAGTTAAAAAACAATTGTCATTTGTAAACCATTCCCTCACTTTGTAATTTTATTGTAAGCTCTGCCTCTGGATTTCATGTTACTGGTTTTATTTATTATTGGCTATGTGAAATATATTGTAGTTTATCGATATGAACACTGAATATTTTACACAGCGGGATTGATGTTCCCGTAAATCACATTACCAACTTTTGTAATTATACCACAGATTCGTCAAGTCCGATTAATAACACAAACACCAGTATAACATTTATTTATATCTATTTCTAACTAATTAACGGTCTTCCATCTTCTTCCTACAAACAAAACAAAACAAAACAAATTATAATCTTTTTGTTTTAATTTCTAAGAATAAGAAAGAAAGAAACCTGTTCAAGAGAATCTTAAGCTTTCTTGCATTCACGCTAGGTCAGGTGTGGTTTAATGGGTTGTCTGCATACAAAGAAATATATACTTACAACATATACAAAAGTCAATGAATCTATACTATGATGTATCCTGTTTAAAACGAATACTCCTTCAAAATCACCTTGATCCAGTTGGTAGGGGTCGAGATGAATCCTGGACATTCGCCAGTGGCATCTACTACACTCTCAAACTGTTTGTATTAAATTTATTTTTGATATACCCCATTGTTCTTCCTTATTCAGGTTGGAAATAGTTTTTGTCACCGGATCTGGATACTTCCATGTACAAAATTTCGATGTTTTGGGATCAGTGGAAACAACATGGTGTCTATATATGTGTACCATAATTATTGTTCTGACAAATAATTTCAGATGAAAACTATTTTCATATAAACCCACCAACCGCTATTTGTAACCCATAACTTCCACCCTAAACTCTGACAATTACATTCACCAGCAAGCTAAATTCCAAATGAGAGTTACAAAACTCTTCCTTCGAATTAAAATTTATCAGTATATTATGACAAGTCTCCTGTAATTTTCATTCATCAGTAACTGAATACCGCCATGGTATTAATTTTCATTCACGTGCAAACTAAAGTAAAAATAAGAATTTGTTACCAGTTTGCTTCAAACTGTTAAATACTATTTCACTGACAGAGGCCGTATGCCAAACAAATGAATAGAAATTTCTCAACATCATTAACCCGTTCAAAGATCGAGTTATTAATCTCTTCAACAAAGTTTCAATAAAATCAGGTGAAAACTCACGTCGTCATGTCTCGCTATCCAGTACTTAGTTATAGTAATGTTGAGGGTCATAATATCTTAATAGAAAAAAAAATGGCTGTCTGAAAACAGTGAATAAACAAAGACTATTATATTCACATATAATATTTGTTGGGTTAGTTACATTTCCTTTTTCTTGTGGAACATGTTTAATTAGGGTGGCCTTACAGAAACCGTATCTCCAATTACAGAAAAATTTAATGACAATCAAATAAACAACAACATCATGGACAGAAAAATCCAATCGTCGCCATTCGAAAGTTATGTATTTATCATTTTAATGGAGTAAATATGTACAAACTGGAAAAATACGTAATTTTGTGAAGGAGTCAAGAATCAAGTCAAAGGGTATAAAACTAATAAGATAGTTTCTTAACATACAAGTTGATATGGGATGGTATAATACTAACAATGTCATTGTCAAGTACAACTTACATGGAAACATGAGGTAAGTATAAAGAACAAAAGGTTTAAGAATATATGGTATTGATAAAAGGTTATAATATGTGATTACTAATGACATTGATGAGACATGTGATTAACTGTTATTCAATGTTCAATACACAGAAGAATACAAAGTGGAGGTAATTAGTACTGGATATGAGATATTAAATTATATTATGACAGGCAGGTATAATAAAAATATGATTATGACTAAGTGTGGTAAGAAAGAATATGCAGGAGTAAATCATGACTTAAACACATATCGTAAGTTACGACAAAATAATTGCAAAAGAAAATGCTACGTGAATAATTATTTCAATCGTCGATATTTCAAAGTTATTTATATATCAGCTTATTGGCGTAATAGTTTAAAAACTGGGGGAAAATGCACGTGTGTCTGTATATTGCTAGGAGTGAAGGCAATGTGTGTGGGTTGGTCAGGTGTAAGTAGAATATCATATCTCTGCTCCATAGGAGAGTAACCCCGCCACTCCAAGTTGAAATCAGGTAAGAGTTTGATGAAGAACACATATATCTCTTGATGTTTGCGTGTTTCCTTCCGATAATCGCTTTCGTTAATATTGATGTGTATCATAATATGTAACCAGCTGGATCCGCAGTACAGCTGTTACAGTTATAATATGAGTATGTCAGAACCTTCATGTACGATGTCCAATGATAGAAACACCCCCGAGAGATTGTTTAATAAGTGAGGGTCACGCACGACCGACACCCAGGGTTGACAATGATATACACTAGTCTTTATCACTATGGGGCCGCAACTCACAATGACTCAAATCGTTTGACACGAACCGTTACCTAATGACCATAGAAGCGCATCGTGAATTCGTGAATTCGACGATCAGTAAATCACATCACTCAACTGTGTAATTATACCACAGATTCATCAGGTGAGATATATAACACCTCATTATCGTGCTATTGAGTCTTTAATAGCAAGTAATTAGCCTCTTCCTCTCTGGTGTTAAACCCCCTCTGGCGCTCTCTCCGTTCGCATTCCTACCGCACCCTTTTCCTGTCTCAGCTTACCTCCCGCAGGGTTTACGACTTCCATGGTCGTTTATACCCGCGCGTGGTCACTCTCCGCTGAACCTAGAGCCCAATAAAGCGTGTGTATGCACCAGCCTTGTGGTAAGTTAATAGCTACTTACTTTTCTTTTGGTCTAACAAGTTGATGGCTCTGTTTGTTTTCAGGTGATCCGGTATAACAGGTGGTGGGTAGCCGGTCAAATTTGTTACTGCCTCCACACTCGAGTCAGGTCATTGATTCTGGGCGTAGGTCAAGTCTGTTCGTGTTATTTCACGCATAGCCCTGTCAAAATCGTCGTCATTCCGTAGAGGTGTAGGTAATATTCGATGGTTATTTACTGACAGTGAAAATAGAGCAATTTGTCTGTTTCTTTGTTGCGTAATAAGAATCCATAACTCCCGTTAATTTTAAAGGTTGAATCGCATTCCTCAAATATATTCTGGTTGAGGTTGGGTACATCTTCAGATAAATTATAGTTATAAAAAAGTTTGCAGTCTACCACATCGCATATGAGTCCGAATAGCTTTTCATTAGCAGCCAACACAGCTTCTGTCGACATAATCATCGATAATCTGTCAATATAAAGATCACCCAATGTCATTAAGCTTTTCGTCACAGCACAGGGTGGGGGTCGAAAGATATCAAGGGTACTCCCCTGTAACTCCAACTGTATATTCGAAATGCTTGTAATATACTTCCTTGCTCATCCACATCGCTACTCTAAATACGGGTTTTTCAACGTCAGTTCGATTAAATCAGGATAATTTGAAAGGTAAAATTTCGATTTTTCACAATCAGTAGAAATAAAATGATTATTGTGTATATGTTCCATGGTGACAAAATAATTTCAGATGAAAACTATTTTGAAGTAAAGTTACCATCCACTATTTGTACCCCATAACTCCACCCCCATTTTGAGAAATATCCAATGGTCATGTTTTAACCCACCTGTCGTTATATTCTCAATAAGAGTTAAAACACACACAGTCTCCTGTCATTTTCCCTGGTATGTAATTGAATACTCATATGCTAGTAAGATTCATTCACATGAAAACTCCAATTTACGGACATACTGCACAAAGTAGTGTTATGGCGCTTTCACCTGACCCAATCTTTCAACACCATTACCGATTATTTACTTTTAATAGCCATTTACAAATTCCCTCAGGACATACCCCT
This sequence comes from Urechis unicinctus, assembly GCA_034190875.2. NCBI lineage: Eukaryota > Metazoa > Annelida > Polychaeta > Xenopneusta > Urechidae > Urechis > Urechis unicinctus. Next base: position 24,376,457 of record CM067347.1, read on the forward strand.
CCAAATGACCTCACCCAAATAGCGCCCATCCATCACATCAGGTTGCTAAGGTCAGCAAATCTAAGGTCACCAAAAGGATGACAGGTGAAACTCCCGCACAATAACCCTTGAATCTGGAAACCATCTTATTCAGCGAAAAAATCAGGATATACGCAATCCACTTCGTCCAAGTCGACGCGTTCGACGCCAACTTAAAAGGGGTGAATAGAGGTACATGCTACTACTACTGGCGTTTATGAATGATATAGAGTCATCTGATTGGTCGGGGCAACCACTCCTCCAAATGGATAAGAGAATTCCATGTGGTTTTAAGAGACACCATCACAAAGCAATCTGCTACTCATAGGTACCGTCTTCGAATATTTTCTTGGGCAGAGCCTTGAGTGAACACAGCACAGCTATAAACTCTTTGCTCAACCTTCGCAAATGGCTTTTGTGTCGTTTGATTGCACATTACAGTAGGAGTCATCAATCAGTGCTGCACTTGTATGATGTGTGCCCCAGTCGTTACTGCGGGTTGAACTGACCCTCTTGCTTGGTGATAATGAGGTGGCTTGTATTTTGTCATCTAAAACTTGACCCTAGCTTGCAACGAAGCAAAGTGCGCCAGGGAAGTTTGTTGGAGCCCCAGAAAGGAGCCATGCAAGACTGATTGAGTGATGGATATCCTCGGTCTTACGCCAACCACTTAATATATGTTGCAAGGGTTATCCTCTTGTCGTTTGGTGTAGACTTGTCGTGTTTGTCTCGCCTGACGAGCCGCTTCAGGAGCAATGTGAGGTCAACATGAACTTCCGTCATGACGACCACGAAGCGCGGCAAGTACGACACGTGGTTAATCCTGAACCGTGATTAATTAACCAGCCACGAACAGTCAGGAACATGTCATCACTCAACACGCACATTTGACATGGATCAACTGTATAGTTTCCTGTCACATGTACACTGATGTGTTCTGGGTGCTCTTACAGCACCGATTACGGGGTGGATTCGTTACAGTCCATCCCCACAGCGCACGAGAATACTTCCAGCTCCGATGAAGATACAAGATATTTCACAGTAGATAACATTGAGTCACGAGGAGCGTGGTTGTGTACACAATAATTTGGTTACTTCTTTTGTTGCTGTGCTATGTTAAGAACTAATATTTATTAATCACGATCTCAAATGAAGTTTCATTTTGTGTTCATGCTTACAATTCATTGGATTGTGCACTCAATAAGAGAGTTATCGGCATTACTTCGTAAAACTGGCACAGTCATGGAATACATGACAGCCCGATACTGTGTATAAGACACGAAAATACGAGGCATTGCAATGCAATCAGGCCTCTGAATTAACTTGGTTATACCATTCCTGGTGTGATAAAGAAGATGCCCCCCTCAACCGGGACAATCTCTCTCACATTCCTACGTTTCCATTCACATCTCCCCGACCCAGCAAATTGTACATGTATGATTCTCTGAATGTCCCTTTTAAACGGTGCAGAATGGTCACGAAAAGTGTACGATGACTGGCTATGAGTTAAGTGTGTTCCGACTTTCGTTTATCTCTATTCAAACTTTCTCATCTGTCGTAGTGCGTGACGTCACATGATGATATGGTTGTACTGTAAATATCAGCGATTCGGAAGCGGGTAGACTTAACGTGACTGTCGACTGTGCGCATAATGCGTGATTACGTGTTCCATATTCAAATAGCGTTTTCATAAACACAGTCATACGCATAGATATGTGTTAATGAATTAATGTAAGCATCGACCATATCATATTGTGAAGTACATGCTTATACAGATTGCCAATAGCCTCGACCCGATAACATACAACCACTAAATGAATGTGTATGCAAGACAAGAACAACAATGAAGAAGTCGTGGCCATTGCAACTAACAATACAAAGATTGTGTGATTGCCCTAGGGATGGTTCGAGTGACATCACTTCATGAGGTTGGCGTTCTCTGCACAAGCTATGTTATCCATATTTGTTCCATGTTCTGTTTATCGATATACTTGGCGAGTATCCCATCAAACTGCTTCAAAATGACGGAGCGATTCGTTCAGAAACAGATCAATCATTACCTTGAGGGCGCAATTCATAGTTTTATCGCGCTGTTGTCATGGAAGGAGCCATAGGAATGTCGAATCTAGCCGAAATAGATCACCATAAAGTCAACTGTGATTTATATATCAAGCTTGGGGATAATTAGGATGAACAGTGGGCAAATGAAATTGACGTCCAGGTCAACCATTGATACAGTACGCCGTTATCTCTTGTAAGCCGATTGTGATTTCGATCAATAGCAGCCACATATCTCTTGTAAGCCGATTGTGATTTCAAACTCTAACAGCCACACAGAGCTCTGTATGAATGTGGCTCCTGTTATATAGTGATTCGTTCTCATGTAGCAAGTTGTTTGGTCTGATTGAATAAGGTAGCATGAACGCTATTTACTACAAAGCTTTCAATTGGATGGAGCGTGTTCATTCCGCATTCATGAAGCAATAGCATCTCAAGGAGATGCACCCGAATTGCCAATTTGCTATCTCAACAGATATCGTTAGAGGCAGTCAATATGCTTTTCTGGGGGCGATGATAAAGCTAACTTGCAGAAAAGTAATCAAAGTCTGGCATTAACCCCTTTATTGCTTGATTGCTATCTAATGGGGTCGTTTGTGGAGAGTAAAGTGTCATTCCCAGCGACTAACGATTGGGATCGCTTAGCTCATGGTATTCGATACTGATATATGCAGTCCTGTCTCCCTTCATTGTGGTTTCATCCGATGATTTTAGCTGGACGAAGTAAAAATTATAGGGCGCAATGGTACAAAGTATGGGAAATCGTAACCCCAGACGGTCCGACTTAAATCCTTTGTCTCAAGTCCTCACATAAGAAAGTGCCGCTGCTTATGAATATACATGCTATATCTTCAAAACCTTAATGATTCGGTTCATATAAGTTTTCCGGTACATTGATTTTATCGGCTTATTCATAAGCATACATTTTAGACGCAACCCGAGAGCCCGAGACACTTCCGGTACCAGGGCGTCTTAGTTGGAATGAACATTGCCGATCGATCTCACTCGCCAGACAGTAGGATAGCGATGATTGTGGAGATTACGTATATCTTGATCGGCGCCATACGATAGTTCGCCCAATCTTGTGACAGTTGCCTGTTTGTTATGATATCATCCAAAACGCATTGAATGTTGCGTTATCGCTTACATAATCTTTATCCTATTCAATTAAATAGTTGATCACCACATTTGCAAATTCCCAAAGGGTATTGTTTTTCTCAAAACGACGTTTGACGCACCAATAAAATCAAAGGTATGTGACATAAAGTTGGATCATCGTACAGAATTAATTGATTATACGATGTAATTAATTTAACTTGGGTGTTTCTCTCGATGTTTATTAAATGAGCTAGGAACGTGTCATACAACAACTTGGAGACCAAAGACAACTTGTTGGTTTATATAAAAGACGGGGATTGTGTATGCAGAGAACAGATAAGGTGACATTGCGAGGCCACCTGGCGACTTGTTTGATTGAGACGCTCCCCCATTGATCCATCGTACCTCACGGTCTCAACCAATCTACGATTGACCTTCGATTCCACCAATTACCATCATATATCAAGAAGGCTTTCTCCTAATACTCCCTGTCTAAGTCAGTTGTATATAGATTTGCAGATCAAGAATACCTATTTACGTGAACACCTAAAACACGCTAATATTGCCGGCAAAACTCGTTCAATAAATTGTTGCCAATTGGGAGGCCTGTTTGATCATTGCGGAGGGTTATTCGTAAGAGCTGTACGGTTGTTGGTAATAACCCCTCACATGCCCGTTTGATGCGTTACAAACAAGGAAGAGTTCATCATACAGCATAATAGAATAGTGTCTTAGGTTTGAAACTTCGAAACATACATAATATGTATAAATAGGTGCATTCGGTTTAAAAAGAGCAGGTCCTGCAATGAAAACAAAAACACATGTTACCATCCGCCATCGTTTGCTACTACCTGCCAAGCAAACTAAAACGACGGATCGGGATTGCATAGGTTATGCTTGCAAACAAAACATTCGCCAAATATCAAATATTGGAAAACAAACTTTGGAATGCGTTACCATCAGTAACAATTGTGATCGTGTGTATTCTTTCCCTTTTCTCCCATTTGTATACGTTTCTGTTGTCGCATATCACTGAGTTGACCAAAGGTCTAATCACCTTACTTTGTGGTGGCCCGTGGTTTTGCTATCTTTTGCACTCGCTGCGAAATGGCAGGTTGAAGGTTGTTCAAAGACTTCCTTGTTTGTTTGGTTAGTATTCGAGGAAATGAGGCACTATAAAGGACCCTGTTGCGCCATATCCATTGGCTTATGCGGTGTATATTTGGTGAATGAACCCTATGAATGGTTTCCTTCTGTGAACAGTTTACTCATTTATCAAACAAATGCTGAACTGACGTGGATGTTCCTTGAATATATCAAGTCCAGTGACGCTATAATGGGCAAATCAGCAAGCATTATTGCTTGAGTTCAAGATGCAATTGCCCAATATTTGACAGGTCTGTCAGTATCTATTTGTCCAATGTATTTGGGACGTTGGTGCCTACCAGGATGACAGTTTTGACATCATATGTCTCCTCAGGGATATCAAGGGTAGCTGTTCATATGAGTTGAAGAAAGATTACAAAAGTTTCACAAACGCGGATCATTGACGCTTCATCAGTCGTTTTGTGAAGATGAAGAATAGAATTTGTGTTTGGAGTTTGCTGTCGAACCTGTCGGGACGGTGTGTCGGGACAATGGACTCGCAAGAAATCGCAACGATCGCGAGAAAACTTTCCAAACTTAGTAAAGTACCCTTTTGTGGGCTCGGTTTCTTTCACCACGTTCTGAGCAGGCTTCAATCCTCAGAGGAGAACATGGTTGGATGCCGCGGTGTTAGTTTGTTTTGAATCCAAATGTACACCAACACTGCTCGCGAAGGCCTTTGCTGTCACGCAAACACGAGAATGGAGGGCGAGACAAGTGAGCAGACCCTTGTCCAAGAGAGGTAGACCTGATTTAATAAAGAGAGAGATGATGGGTCAAATATCCTGTCACATTGATCATATTTAGTCCCTTGTCTGGTTAAGATGATATAAAACATTACGACCATGTATAAATTCTTGGATTTAAAAAAACAGTATGATAATACTCAAGTTATTTTTAAAGTGAGTCTTTCCATGAAAGCAAGGAGTCCATTGATGCTTGTGACCATTAAGTGCGATAAATATTATATATAACGGGGGTGTATACGGTTGTTTGGTGGGTAAACTGTATCCAAATAACACTAATAGAATTGGTTCAGTCGTTGGTATACATAGTTGGGATTTGATATAGCTGGTTATAATCAAATAATGACAAAAAGGTCACGTGATATCCAAAGATTAAGGAGAACAATTGAAAACGCACAGATATTTACATTATGTATGTGAAACGTGAGGTATAGAGTTTTGCAACTTTCTTTGCTGGCTCATTGCACAAGGAAAACAATCAAATCAAGGCTGCCAAAAAGAATGGCTATCTCGTTCTCGACGCAACACACCGAGGGTGCAGTAAATATGGAGAAGACTGAGAATTACATGACGTCAGAGGGATAAAAGCATTGTCTCTCGGGTAATGCGAGAATTGTCCGTATCTACAAAGATATACTGCATGTCAAGTGAGGCGCCGTTTGTATTGAGTAGGTTTGCACCTACCAGTTTTTAGAGTGCGGCGTGTTTGTGCTTCAGCCAAATGTCATGAAAAACAACAGCACTGGTAAGTTGCTTCGTAGAAAACTGGTAATTCTGGTTAGAGAGGTGCTCTGTTCGGCAATGAGTTCATCATATTCTATTTATGGATAAACAATGCGCATCATGTAGAGATGAAAATGCCATATAAATTGTATTAGAATAATTAATCTTACCGACATAATTGGGTCATATGCTATATCAATGATAAAAGACTTCATGATAGCTATGCTTTTAAATGGTCTTCGTTCATCGAATCTAAGCACGGTCGTGACGTCATATATATAACGCCTAACACAGAGAAAAAATATTAAGTATTATCTTTGTCAAATGGCAAAGTCAACAAATGACATGATCCTTAATATTGAACAATAGATATCATATATATGACGCATAGCACAGAGGAAAAACATCGAGTGTTATCTTTTCTTACTGGCAAAGTCAACAAACAAACAAAGTTTTCATAGGCAAAAGGTTTGCTCGGGTAAGTCAGTTATTTTTATAAAATCCTATTAATTCCAGAACAACATGCAATCAGTATATCACATAAAACTTCGTGTTTTATATGCGGTTGTTGGAAATTTGCTAACAACATGAAGACGCGGATACACCTAGCAAAAGTGGTATGCCAACATATTAAACCCAATGATGCGTTCTGTCGTGTTTCTAGACGTTTGGAATTCGTTTAGATTTTTTCCCAAAATGAAACTTTCCAGCATTCAATCGCAAAGACACTTACTATTTTATCATTTGACGTACATCATCGTTCAGAAACCTATTGTCATTCACAGACTGACTCATAACAACGGCATGGAATAAAGATAGTGGTGATAACATTTCATAGTTCCTTGTTTGACCTATAAAACGCGACACACCTGATGCCATTGATTAGGTTTATACCTGATCTAATTCTACCAGAATGTGCCAATGTGAACTAGGCGGCGAGTGTTACGATATCGTTTGTGCACCCACCGGATGGAATGACCTTGACCTTAAAATAAAGTTGCTTCCTGTTTGACACATCATGGCGTAGGTTGTTTACATTGAGGACGTAGTATGATATATTTGACATATGTACTAAGCGCCACACAAAGGAGCAGCAGGAGATGTCTTATCTCGTCACTCACTCTTTATCTCATGTTGATAACAATAATATATCAAATATTTAGCAGTGGATTACTTGGAGATCACAGCGACAAAACCAACATATCAAATACCATTACAATATTTAAGCCCAAACGGTTGTGACATTAATTCGGCTTCTTTCACCACGTTCTGAGCAGGCTTCAATCCTCAAAGGAGAACTTGGTTGGATGCCGCGGTGTTAGTTTGTTTTGAATCCAAATGTACACCAACACTGCTCGCGAAAGCTTTTGCTGTCACGCAAACACGAGAATGGAGTGAGCAGACCCTCGCCCAAGAGAGTCAGACCTGCTATAATCAAGAGAGAGATGATGGGTCAAATATCCTGTCACATTGATCATATTTAGTCCCTTGTCTGGTTAAGATGATATAAAACATTACGACCATTATAAATTCTTGGATTTAAAAAACAATATGATAATGCTCAAGTTATTTTAAAGTGAGTCTTTCCATGAAAGCAAGGAGTCCATTGATGCTTGTGACCATTAAGTGCGATAAATATTATATATAACGGGGGTGTATACGGTTGTTTGGTGGGTAAACTGTATCCAAATAACACTTATAGAATTGGTTCAGTCGTTGGTATACATAGTTGGGCTTAGATATAGCTGGTTATAATCGAATAATGACAAAAAGGTCACGTGATATCCAAAGATTAAGGAGAACAATTAAAAAGACACAGATATTTACATTATGTATGTGAAACGTGGGGTATAGAGTTTTGCAACTTTCTTTGCTGGCTCAGAGAGTATGACCCGTCAATACGAGGACCCATTGCACAAGGAAAACAATCAAACCAAGGCTGCCAAAAAGAATGGCTATCTCGTTCTCGACGCAGCACACCGAGGGTGCAGTAAATATGGAGAAGACTGAGAATTACATGACGTCAGAGGGATAAAAGCATTGTCTCTCGGGTAATGCGAGAATTGTCCGTATCTACAAAGATATACTGCATGTCAAGTGAGGCGCCGTTTGTATTGAGTAGGTTTGCACCTACCAGTTTTTAGAGTGCGGCGTGTTTGTGCTTCAGCCAAATGTCATGAAAAACAACAGCACTGGTAAGTTGCTTCGTAGAAAACTGGTAATTCTGGTTAGAGAGGTGCTCTGTTCGGCAATGAGTTCATCATATTCTATTTATGGATAAACAATGCGCATCATATAGAGATGAAAATGCCATATAAATTGTATTAGAATAATTAATCTTACCGGCATAATTGGGTCATATGCTATATCAATGATAAAAGACTTCATGATAGCTATGCTTTTAAATGGTCTTCGTTCATCGAATCTAAGCACGGTCGTGACGTCATATATATAACGCCTAACACAGAGAAAAAATATTAAGTATTATCTTTGTCAAATGGCAAAGTCAACAAATGACATGATCCTCAATATTGAACAATAGATATCATATATATGACGCATAGCACAGAGGAAAACATCGAGTGTTATCTTTTCTTACTGGCAAAGTCAACAAACAAACAAAGTTTTCATAGGCAAAAGGTTTGCTCGGGTAAGTCAGTTATTTTTATAAAATCCTATTAATTCCAGAACATCATGCAATCAGTATATCACATAAAACTTCGTGTTTTATATGCGGTTGTTGGAAATTTGCTTACAACATGAAGACGCGGATACACCTAGCAAAAGTGGTATGCCAACATATTAAACCCAATGATGCGTTCTGTCGTGTTTCTAGACGTTTGGAATTCGTTTAGATTTTTCCCAAAAATGAAACTTTCCAGCATTCAATCGCAAAGACACTTACTATTTTATCATTTGACGTACATCATCGTTCCGAAACCTATTGTCATTCACAGACTGACTCATAACAACGGCATGGAATAAAGATAGTGGTGATAACATTTCATAGTTCCTTGTTTGACCTATAAAACGCGACACACCTGATGCCATTGATTAGGTTTATACCTGATCTAATTCTACCAGAATGTGCCAATGTGAACTAGGCGGCGAGTGTTACGATATCGTTTGTGCACCCACCGGATGGAATGACCTTGACCTTAAAATAAAGTCGCTTCCTGTTTGACACATCATGGCGTAGGTTGTTTACATCGAGGACGTAGTATGATATATTTGACATATGCACTAAACGCCACACAAAGGAGCAGCAGGAGATGTCTTATCTCGTCACTCACTCTTTATCTCATGTTGATAACAATAATATATCAAATATTTAGCAGTGGATTACTTGGAGATCACAGCGACAAAACCAACATATCAAATACCATTACAATGTTTAAGTCCAAACGGTTGTGACATTGAATCACTTTGGTATGTCAGTGATTTATATGATCATAGTATAAACAGCTGTGATATGTGCAATGTGATATGTGCAATCAGATGCGGCTCTTACAGTAGGTAGCTTAAGTAGAAATTGTTGTTGCTGCTGAATATATGATGATGATGATGATGATGATGATGATGATGATGATGATGATGATGATGATGATGATGATGATGATGATGATGATGATGATGATGATGATGTAAAAAGAAATTTTATATGAATTAATCAACACTGTGAATAGTTGCTTTTGGGTTTATTACATTGGATGAAATGCCACAGCTTCTGGGGTTTGATAAGCGGTTATGTCTACGATCAATAACGCTGCATTCATTGCTCTTGTGGCAGGGAATTGTCAAACGCAAGAAGAAATGATTGTTAGAATACCAGCAAGCCATGTAACAACAACAGTTAGCAGTATCAAATGGACAAGCACTTACAAGCCTTTATCATCATTAGATACCAAAAGAGCAAAATATATGGCTGGACCTAACAAAGCACAATTCAGTAAAATATAAACATCAAAAATACCATAAAATGCGCAATCGAAGGGCTCACCTTATTGATCGGCAGCGATTAAACTTCACAACCCGCATAATTTGCCATGTTATCATATACATTTTGTAAGGCTGGATTCTCATACCCATTCTGGCTGTACTATGCGATAGATAATGAGAAAGCGATAGTAAAAGGTTAGTTAGCACATTTGCTTGATGCTGCTTCCAGCGAATGTATTGCAGTTTCTAGGAAAAGTCATAAACATCGCACTTGTTATGACTTCAGTAGTTATGAGGGTATCTCAAATAGCCACAAATAACCTATTCAGCGGATGTAATGGCAGTAAGAGAGTACTTGGAACTGTTTGATTTGCCGATAGTATAAATCACTGTCTGATTTCATGAGAATACAATGTATAAAGAAAGTCAGTCCGTCATGTTAGCATGTTTGATTTGCCGATAGTATAAATCACTGTCTGATTTCATGAGAATACAATGTATAAAGAAAGTCAGTCCGTCATGTTAGCATGACGTTCCAATAAGATAATTTGCAAGTTATAATTTCAATATAATGCAACGCCTCCAAGCAACAATATCTGGCATCACCTGAGAGTACGCACCTAAAGAAGATGTCTGCAATAGTTAAATACTAATGTAACTAGGTATCCACCATGGAGCATGAGGATTACATGCGTCCCCCAGCACAACTTAAGTGTGTTATCTAACAGTACATGTGTTGTCCGAGACGGGTGATTGCGGTCCTCGAAAAGCCGTTGTTTTTTAATCTTTAGTACATCAGACCCCAAACGCTTGTGAAATGATGATTGCTAATCCCCAGTTTTGTTTAAATAAATGACAATATATCGTAATGCAACATTACGTTGTCAATATAATTAACTGTATCTGATTTCATGCATTTTTTACTGTGTCTGTGTACTACAAAACAACGACCTGCAATCATGATTACGGTACAGGTTTATCTGTGATGCATTTCCAAATAGCAATCACTTGTGGACGGCAGAGGAAATGTAGTGACTTATTTCTTATTGATGTCTATACCATACCAGTCGTAAATGATGGTTCTTTTTAAGAAGATTATAGATATTCTTCTTGAAGTGTTGACCCGAACAACACTTACTTGCGACTGCTAAAAAAGCCAAACTGTGAAGTGTGATCGATAATGAAGAAAATACATTTCACCCTTCATAATGAACTGATCGAACATAATTACAATGAAATAATGCATTCATGTATATCTGCCGGTCTGCCCACTACACCATATACATCTATGCGAGTTAAGCGTTAAGTAGTACCAGGAAGGAATGAACATGTTAAAGAATCCAACGAGAACGCAATATTTTGGCATGCGTTGTGGAAAAGCCATGGTTCGTCTTGGTTTAGTGTTGTCGCTGATACAAGACGTCGAACTCGTGCTTTGTACCATTATGCTATACGATTGGTGCAGATGCACGAACATACATGTAGGGCGAGAAAATTTACCGAACGATTTGTAATATCGAATAATACTAATGATACCGACGTTTGTTATATGTTTGTTGACAAGGCAACGGTGCTTTTTTACAATTCAATTTCATGTATTACATGCGAAATGGAACATTCACGCGTAACAAAGATGGCGGAACAAAAATGTCCGTTTAGTCGGCGATCTCCGGATTTAGCGAAGGCGATTGCAAGGCGATATAAGTTTGGCCAATCTGTTATGGCGGTTTTTATTCGGGAGGCCAGAAACCAGGCCACGATTGCGCAGTTTTCTGGGTTATCTGTCCCAAGACCCTTGGTATCAGCGAGAGTTGTGCCAGTCGCGGAGTTGGGCTCAAGGGAATGGGGACCTACACTAGTAACATTGAACTTGTCTCAGATTATCTAATCATTGGAACACCTTTGTTGAGAATACATATTGCAATGTTGTTTGCAACTATTTTGCGTCATGGAGTGTTTCCTAAGGATGTTGCCCTAAGCACAACAATACTGATACCTAAATATCGTTGAAAATCTCAGACAATTATAGAAGTATAGCTCTTAGTAGCATCATTGGAAAGCTCTTGGACTGTTGATTCCCAATATACATTTATTGTAAATTAAATAGTACAATATTATCTTAACGGTGATGCGTATGTTCACGTTTTGCTGTTGGATGTCAGTTAATCCTTCGACACAGTCGAGTACGTCAAACTGTTTCAGGTGTTGATATGTAAAGGAGTATGTCCACTTGAGTATGGCCAAAATTTTAAACGATAATACAAGTATTTTTCACCCTGCCACTAGTGTGAAGCAGAGAGGTGTGAGTAATGTTTGTAAATTGTATTAATGAACTGTTACATCGGTGTTACATCGAAAATACATTTTGTTTTGCTCTAGGGTTTGCAGATGACGTCACTTGTTTTGTACAATCTAGAATGTCACTTAATATTGATCTTGCATGCTGTATATAGTATTGCATACATATTTGCAAGATATTATATTAACAAGTTTAGTATTGATAACGTAACGTTGTTCATTGTTCAAAAGTGCTAATGAATTCCATGACTGACGCTTCTCTATCTATAGCTGGTGCTATATTAGATTTCTTGCACATGGGAAAAAGTCTTTAAATGCCAGACATTCACATGCGCGATTTGCATGTAGTTATAGACAACATGTGCTTAATGCAATACTAATTTAATTTGCTTGCTGTCTTGTGTGTTTTTTTCTGCATGAGTTGAATGTACCTTGTGTACGAAATAAATTATTATTATTATTCACAGTGAATGCCGTAAGCTCACACCTTTCTATATGTTACTAAGCAAGTTCGAAAGCTGTGTCCTAGCATTGTTTTGCAATATACCGTAGCCTGTTAGGAAGATGGGGAAGATGGAATGTTGTAAGTGGAAAAAAACATTCAGCCAGAGAGCATTAAATTACCAGGAACGTATAGACTCTCGGATCCATGTATTCCAGTCGGTTAAAATAAACTCAATATATTATGTCCCAAATGTCAAATGATCGCAGAGTGATTGGAATACATTATATGATTGCGTTTCGGTTGTCTCTTTCATGTTCATTTTAGTCAATAAGTTCTATCCCTGGATGACTTGTCGGTGGGCGCTAGTGTCTTGTGCATGGCCTTGTGATGCTCTGTACATTCACGACAACAATAGCTTATGCTTCGGTAAGTTGAAAATATTTCTCTGAACGGGTAGCTTCATGAAAAAACATACACACTAGCGTTTCCTCCCAATAAACAACGCAAATTCATGCATAAACACTTGACCGAGTTCAAAGAATTTCACACAAAATTAGTTACCGGGAATAGAACTATATCCATACGCGTGTGAGGACATTCAAAGAACGAGGCCTTGCATGTTGAACGGATGAAAGCGATGCTTGGAATTGGGCATCGTTCACCTTAATCTCCTTATTACGTTAGTTAAGAAAACACGGATACAAAAAGGTTAACCTTAGTAATATTTGACAAGGGTGATTATAAGAGTTACTTCAATTATATATGATTGTGAAATGGAAACGTAAGAAATCATTGTTTATCAACCGCTTTTGTACCAATCTGCCGTATTATTTTGTGTCCTTAAGTTTTATTTCCTTCATTTGTTGCCAGTTCACGCCCTACCATTTATGTCCACTACTGACTCAAATTCTTCATAAATGTCTGTTAAAGTTGCAACACCTATAGCTAGTTATTATTCTACTATCATCTTTGGTTGGATATCACAATTGTTACGATTTGCAACAGACTTTACACCACACGCGTCATTTATCTGCGACCTGCTAAATTTAGCCAACAGGAATGACGTATTCTGAGTGGTTTTCCATATACAAAACATGTCACATTGATAAGATCATTTGGTACATGCACAGAAATAAGTGCTGCATGTCACTTCCAATCGGTCCTCCACAACCCAGTTACAACAAATGAAGCATTGTGTTCTAGATCCAATTTGCGCATGTATCAGATTAAATAGAAACCACCTCTGCATATTACTGTCTTGGCACGTTTTCCAAACAGCGCTTGGAATAAAAATTTTATCATTTGTCAGTGCACGAGGTCGTCCAGTGCAGCTAGTTAGTTATTTATTTATTTATTTATTTAGTTAGTTAGTTAGTTAGTTAGTTAGTTAGTTAGTTAGTTAGTTAGTTAGTTAGTTAGTTAGTTAGTTAGTTAGTTAGTTAGTTAGTTAGTTAGTTAGTTAGTTGGTTGTTCTCTGAAGAAATCGGTAATAAATGGGTCATTGGGAAAAAGAAACGGAGCAACATATTTAGATGTGATAAATACGACTCAACAATGACCCTTGGTTTATTTTATTCCTTAATCAAGCATTTACTTCAAAAGCGAACCGGCCCTTTCAATTATTTTCATCCATCCAGATCTGCATTCAGCACGGTGTTCGAGTTTAAATAAGCCCCCTGACAGCTTTGGGGACGAGGATGTCGGATTCACGGTCGTTTGTCGATTAAGCTAACGCTTAATAGCAGGCCAGGCTTCATTCACTCTTTTCTTTCACTAAATAGATCAGAGCACAGGCACCCAAGTCAATTCATTCAACGAGCATATATACGTATGTATATATATATAAATATATATATATATATATATATATATATATATATATATATATATATATATATATATATATATATATATATATATATATATATATATATATATATATATATATATATATAGATATATATATATATATATATATACATATATATATATATATACAGATATATATACATATACATCTATATATATATATATACATATATATATATACATATATATATATAGATATATATATATATATATATATATATATATACATATACATCCCTATATATATATATATATATATATAGATATATATATATATATATATATATATATATATATATATATACATATATATATATATATATATATATATATATATATATATACATATATATATATATATATATATATATATATATATATATGATATATATAGATATATATATATATATATATATATATATATATATATATATATAAATATATATATATATATATATATATATATATATATATATATATATACCTATATATATATATATATATATATATATATATATATATATTTGTATATATATATATATATATATATATATATATACATATATATATATATATATATATATATTATATATATATATATTTATATATATATATATGTCAATGCATCTATATATGTGTATAAATATATATATATATATATATATATATATATATATATATATATATATATATATCTATATATATATATATATATATATATATATATATATATATATATATCTACATATATTATTCAGAACAAACAGAAATTAATTGTCAGATTACAACTATGTAAATGACGTCAGTTCTTGCTGCGAACGCATGGAACTTCGGTGAAATTACCACATTGTATTTTGTTGTTTACCGGTCAAAGTCCTTTATTTGTACTTAACGATGAGGTGACACGTTGCTAGGCAGCTAAAAGTATGTTAAGCTGCGGTTATCCTCTCATTTAATTGAATTTGTTGGTCGTCTAACTTGTCGCTTGCCGCAATCTAGTTTGAGATAATGCAGCCCAGAGGATGAAAATATTACTAATACGGCGAAGATTGCAACTATTAACATGGGACGCAAAGGAATGGCATGATATAAGTATGGTCGAAAAAGTAACACATTTAAAACACTGCTGCCTGCAAGTTTATGTTATGGTTGCTTAAAGGGGGTAACAGGCATATGGCTTTGCTACATTTGCTACATTTCATTTATGCACACGGAACTACGGTATAAACCTGACTCTGGAAGGCTGTTATACAAAGGAACTTAAATAGCTAGGCTGTATGGTGAATTAATATATATTGTAATACCAAGTATTCAACGTAATGTAAGATTGAATGATGTACAATGTCAACACCGCCCCAGTTTGGATAACAGCCATGCCACAATGGACTCGTCCTTTCAGGACAAGCGGATATCATATTCCATTGCAGGGAGTGAAATACATTGACTACAAAACAGCATTAATGCATAGTGAGTCCATCAACTAACGAAATGTCAGAAGCAGTTTATCGGAAGTTGTTGCACTTGGCAACCTGTTTGTGGGCGTCTATTTATGCTTTGAGCACAAAGATAAGCATTGACGTTATCTAGCGCTTTGCATGCATAGCTCTCACCAGCAGAACAGCGGAGCAATGGGGCTTACCGTGTTCGCCAGGCTATTGTAGCCAGCGAACACCAGAAGTATTAGTACTGCACTCACTTGACATGTACCCTAGCGTTCAAATGTTGACATGCACTCGTGTCTATGCATGTCCGTATCAGCATTTCAATCACGTATTTATTCTGCACATCCAAAATGTGTAAGCTGTATGATGTTTATCCATAACATTGCAATTCAGAATATCCGTACCTGAATGTTAATAATAGGCCCAGCGTGACCGCATATCATACACTTTTATCAGACGCCATTATTTAAAAAACCCAGCATGATATAGAAAAGATGACAAATACATATCATATATATTCATGCCGCGACACTTAAAATTTACGGTGATTAAATTAATGCCGGAACCATTGATGGGTGTCGGTCTTGTTAGCGTCAATGAATGGGCGTTTGTCTAGTCTTATCCTTTCTCAAAACATATTTGCTTGCAATAGTAGTAGTATTCCCATATATTTTTCCTAGCCATAATTTTACACGTGAGTTTATGAACCGTTTCGATTTGCTTGATGACACTGTTCAGCCTTTAAACAGCTCATCCTTACATTGTCATGTATCCACATTGTGATATGATGTTGATGGTTTTTATGTAGAGCGTGACAAAGGTTATTTCATGTTATATCATAATACAGTCAATTTTAATTATATCAGTATAAATAAAACAACTAAGCGCCGGCACATTTGCAAATCTCATATAGCTGCTTAACTTAAATAGATTCAATAAATAATATTATGCATTCATGTTTATGCATACAACTGCATATTATTACGCCAAATGGGTCAACAACTGCTTGCCATTTGTTACGGTTAATTGCGGCTATTCTTGAATAATCGTCAAAATTGCACAACGGGTAATGAACAATTTCCTTTCAATAATGAATATTTTTCATATCGCAAAACGGCACAAAATAACATTGAGCTTATCTTTGAAATATTACAACCCCACTTTGAAAACTGTAGAGAGCTACAAATACTTCTTTCACTATATTCTATTTATTTTGATTGTGTAACTTCTCCCCCAGAACAGAGTATGAGAATGATGATGATGATGATGATGATGATGATGATGATGATGATGATGATGATAATGATAATGATGAGGTAACCTAGAGCGGGCGTTGTTAAAGTCTTTATAAGGGTGAGTAGCTCTGTTCTGTTCCACGTTAATTACATAGCATGCATAGTTATTATAACTAAAGGATCCCAACAACGCGTTCAAATTGTTTGTCGGACTGCTTGTCATAAATGTCACTGAACAATGTTACCAGCTTTCCTATTTGTGAGACATTACCTTGAAACCCAACTCGGTACAACGCGCGCTTTTACAATGCAGGTCGTAAGGGTGAGGTTCATATTACGACGACAGAGTGATACATTGTAATGTCATGGTACAAAGAGAGTATCGTTATGATAAAACGCTGTGGTTAGGAGAAAATATTATAATGGCCAACCATAACTATCGACATTCATTCATTTATGTTCAGCAATCAATTGTTATGTCTCTGTAATACCATACACTTAGCATATGATAAAACTCGTTGGCCTTCCAGTTAATAGCTTTTCTAAGAGCGCTCACTCAAACCATCCTCCCGAGGAATTATGTGAAGATGCCACATGTGAATGGAAGCGTTTTGTCATAGCGTGTTATTTGGATCCGTGGTCGTCTTAACCAATTAAATGCTCCATATATTTTACAGATGCCGAGCCACCAGACGTTGAATCAACAGTCCCATGTGCTTTTGTTGGTTTCATGGTATCGTCGCCTGATGACGGGGGTGTATTTCGTGTCATTTCATAATTACCACACAGCTTAGTGTAGCTATAAACTCTTTGCTCGAGAACCTGACATGCCAACAAATGTTAATGTCTACCGCATGCCATTTCCCTCGCTACGAACATTTATTGACAATCTAAAATAACCATCTGCGCGGACAGGAAAGATCGAGGATCGTAAACTGTGCGGATCCTGTAAGAGTCGAACTGTTTTCAATAGGTGCACCCCAGACCGGGCATTTATCAAATTGACATTTATCAAATAGAGTACTTGTTATTTACGCTACTTTTAAGCCTATTGTGCGACGTGTTATGGCAGCGGAAAGGCTCTGCAAAACAACATCTTCCCTCTCTCATCAATCGCAGTGACGTCAGCCCAGTATTCGCATGTGCTTTTGTTTGTGTCGAGGTAGCGCTCCTTTTGTTGTATTCGAAGTGAATGGTGGATTACGTCGACATCATGCAGTCGTTGCAATAAATCAACGTGTAGAGAAGGCTGACAAGCTGTTAGCTTCATGATGAAAGATGGCAGCATTAATTGTGCCTGTCATGATTGGAGGCCGTGTAATTGAGACGCCAGGAATACTCATTTGTCTCATATGTTGTTCGTACATAGGTTAAAGTTTTGTTATGTGAGCTGTGTGCAACAGCATTGAGCACCATCACCTTAGAAGCTATTTATTTTCAGGTTTGTCAGCCTGTTTCTCTGGTTTCATTGTTCAATGCTACCAGGGCTTTCACGTATAAACACTCATTGTGTTTGCTGCGTTCCTAAATGGATTCCGCGTGAAGATTGAAATGAAAGAGATAAAACTCGACGGCGTATTCTCATTTACATCGTCGGTAACATATTTCTTAATTATGACTTAAACAGTCGCGAGTTGCTTGGTGTGCGAGAAGCCAGCTAATTAAACTAACATATATTGTTTCTATACTGAGATCAAGAAACCTTCAACGATTTACCTCGGGCAACAATGCGCTGCCGTCGACTCGTTGTACATTCATGATACCTTGCCAACCTTAGGCACCTGTCCAACAAGCATCGGGTGATGATAATAGACCAATTTATTCAAGTTACCAAGCAAGACCACGGGCTGAGTGTATTGAACAGCAATCCTTATCACAAATTATTGTTATCTCGCAACATGGTTTATTGTATTTGTTTGATAAAATATTGGCCTCTCATGCATATGAAATGTTCCCAGGTACTTTTAATCCACTGAACGACTCGGCGATATGTCATAATTGATGAATGGCTCACAACTATATTGGTGCAAGAAAGATATTATTTAGCCTTTTTATTGTCCTGTGTGCTAATTCAAAACGACCTTATGATAAATTAATTCTAGAGTGAAACAACGAACGGGTTTGGGCGGGGCCTTGTAGAATAACACCTGTCAGTTACCTCAGCCAAACTAACAATCTTCTCAGAACAAACATAGAATACAAATAAAGCAAACAATAAGGTGACATAGCTCAGACAGATACAAACACCGTCATTACCATCTAGTGTGCCATCAATTAATGGTATGGACCATTGCAATGAAAACTGCACCTGCATTGATCACCAGGGATCACACTTGCCACGGTATCAGATCTATTCCGCCGAAGGGCATTATTTACCCTTTTGTAATACACGACGAGTCATGGAATGGTGACTGTAGAAACTAAGTAAGGGCCAGTAGGTGCAGATTCTGGTCTGTGTAATGCTGGTTCTAATGCAAGTCGTAAACGTTGTACTAACGACACGTAAAATATTTATGGGGCTTGGTTTGTGTGGCCACAAATAAAGAATCTGTTTAACGCGTGGCTTTTTAATGGCTGTGGATTGCTATGATTGCCTTTTATAGGTACTATTCAACTGGTGAGATATGTATGCCCTTTGGGACACTGGTGTTCACAGTGATAACTTTGCACCATAACAAGGTATGAATAAATGAATCCATGCAATATTGATTAATACAACGAACCCAATGACACCGGGCAGTGGGTTACCAGTTTATGATTAGATTAATGCCTTTAAATGAAAAAATACACATTCGTGTTACGTTAAAAATGATTAATGAATTGCATCTATGTGTTTTGTATAGATGACATGTGTCGTAATATTGGCCTTCGCCTCTATGCCAATGAATTGCCTGAACTATTAGTGTCCATTAATTTGAATAAGCTTGCGATTTTTGTTGACACATAGTACAGGGGTCACATTAATGTCATGGCCTTTGTAATATAAACGATGATATATTAAGCATCAGAGGGGGGGGGGGGGTTGTTATTGTCCAGTTGTATCCGCTTCCGGCGAAGGTCTTGGAAACGTGTTTTGCTCACCCCACACGCTTATTGGTGACTTCTATGGGAAGCAACCTGTCAGTTATATCAAAGATATTGTTATAATAAGATACCCGACTCGGCAATTCGCCCGACACCGTGTAGGCAGCGCCCCTGCTTTGTGTGGAAGCTTCTCGACGCGCAGCAGCCAACCAACTTCGTTATGACTTGCGAGTATGTCTGACTGGAATTCAAACACAAATGGGGATTTCCGCGCTGCAATTAACTGTTCAACCAGGAAGTGAACGTTCCAGCATATGTTTCTGTTTATATTGCCAGGAATTTAAGAGACAAGTTATGTGCAACATGTAGAAACATAATTTCTGTAGTCAATAATATACGCGACCCTGCATATGATTTTGTTCACCAGAAGAATTACAGCTGAGGAACATTACAGCAAAATCATTGACAAAATATTATACTGTAAGCAAGCCAGGGTTGCAACCATTCTTGCCAAAGAGGTCCCATTAGAGCAACTCCAATGCGAATCATGCAAGTGTCATGTTGTAAGGGACCATAAGGAGAGAAAAAAATCGTAATTTCCCCACACATGACAATTTGTACCATAAAATCAAATATTGATGTTTAGTTAGTTCATAGAAAAAGCTCTCTATGGCAGATGTATAAGGACTATACTATCATAATTCCATACCAGTATATAGGACTACTGCACCTTAGATTTTGTTGGTGTGGGGAGCTTGTTGAACAAAGGTGTCCCTAGATATATTGTTAGAAGTTTTGGTCGCATGGTACTCCAACCAGATGTGCGTGTAAAATGGGCCAGAACTATGTCTCGCTGATTTGGTGTGTCTAATGGCATAAGACATGGAGGTATATTGTCATCCTATCTGTTCAGTGTTTATATGGATGAATTGAGCTCTGGTTAAGATAATTGTAGTGTTTGCTGAACTTTTAGTGCGCTTGTTGTTAATCTTCTAATGTATGCTGATGATTTCATTTCATTTGTGGTTGGACTGAGTATTCCATTATTATATTGTTATTAAAAATAACCAAGAATACTTGTAACAGCACAACACAATATCATTCAATCGGGAAAACATGAACATGTCTTTAAATCAACTTTTTATATTCCATCTAAAAAATGAACACTCTAATGAGAAAAGCAACATCATTCAGATTAATCTTTTAAAATCGAATAGGGGTATACTAGACGTCCGACCGGGGCTTAAACAGGGGTAGACTGGGCCATTCTATCGTCTGAGTTTATATGTATATCACTGTCTGATCGGGGCTAGGCCTGGGGTAGTCACCGATATGTGCGACTTCGTTCAAACGTTCATAAAAAATATTGTAGTGTATATATCGCCACACAAATTCATAAGAAGGTGTCAATAGTAATTGGCTTTTTGTATTGGCTCTATCAAAATGTCTGTAAATGTTAGAAATACAACGGTATTTTTGTATACATACCATCGCCGATCGATCTGTTAGCATTGAGCCACGCGCGTTTTTAACATTTAGCTTCCACGAAACCAGGTGGCGCACTGGTCGCGAGCGTCACAACGGAAACGTCAGAGCCGGGTATCTTATTATAACAAGATCTTTGGTTATACTACTAAGTTGTGTCACTTACAGATCAATCCCTAACAAACTGAGGGATGTAAGTTATAATGCCGCAACTGGTCTGTTGAGCCGCCCATTTTGACCTTATAAACGCAAATCTACACAGCAACCTGCTTTATTTAAGAATGTTGAATATATCGTACATGACGGGACAATCAGAGGACGAAACCGTAATAGATGCAAAGTCTTATCGTTGATCACAATCAAGACATTTTAGTCCTAACATAACTATAGTTTTGACGTGGTGACGGTGACACAGGCATGCTTAGCTCCAATGACCAGCTAAAGAAAGCCTATGAAGGATCCATATGACGGACAGTCAGTCAAGGTGCATTAGATCGTATTGTATTTGGACAATGTACAAATATAACGGGATGTCTGGAACTTCGCCTTCAACATATATTTACCCATGCTTCACAGCAAAGACCATAACAACTTATTCTTCAGAATTGTTTTGATTGCCGCGTGTGCAACGGATGTATTCTATGTTCTGTCATGTCTCGGGGATTTCCTGTTATTCGACAGAGATTTGCATTGATATGAAGGCCTTGTGAGTGCATCCTCGAGGTTGACATTCATGCTGCGAGTGGCGCTAGCACTTGATAACCTCCAGTGGGCGTCAGTGATTTGTGCGTTATATTGGAAGCTTTCATTTTACGCGGAATTTCCGTGCACATTACACAACACTTTTATTATTTAAACGTAGAGAAGCTTTTCTCCCAGCGACTTCGAACCAATTATTTTTCTTCCTTCTGTTTTTGTCCAGATGATAAATACTTCGATTGCCATCCTTCTTGCTACTGAGGACACCTACCTAATCATTGACGTTATATCAATATCGAGAAACGGCCTTCGGACAAGCATATTCAGACGAATAGCGCCATTCATTAAACATCTGGGATTAACGCTCTCCGCCCTTTATCACCGTTCATTTACAATTGTAAATGCTATATTCGGTTTATTTATAATAAACGGCATAAAAAAAAGACAGCTTCACTGGCTTTGTGAATTAAAGCAATAGGGGATTTAGTCAATAAAGAATTGTTATTTGATAAAACACACATTACATACCCATTTTATTTGCTGATCACGCAGCTGGAGGTATTCGATTCATAATTGTCAGTCTGCTTCTGAGTTGCCCATGTTCTTCATACATAAACACTCATTGGCTTCTTTGCATACATAGTTTAATCCATGCTCTACCACATTAGGATCAAGATCCGTGTGTGTATATATGCCGGATTAGTGGATGCCTATGTTTTATGATCAAGCTATCGATTTATGCTCCCATCATTTCAACACAGGCTTACATTAGAATGAGACTACACTATGTCAGCGTGTGCAAAAATCATGGTGACCTCTAGCTCTTCGATGTGTATCGTCAGAGGAATTGAATGACCGGAGAGCAACTACAGGCTCATCTGGCTTGATGATTAATGCGTTTTTTGAAGCTGTTGAATTAGCAAGCACACAAAACAGCAGGTTCTAATGAATCCTTTACGGATCGAATCGAAAGGGTATGGTGGAAGTGTCAGTTACGACGCTATCCCTTAAAGCTGGGTTATATAATTACTGTCAGTTATCTGTCTAGATAAGAGTAACGCTTAGCATAGATGAGCGTAGTTTGGTGGATACCATTACAGCAGCCTATGTCACCGGGTGTAACGTCGCCTGTTGTATTCATATGTCACTAACATTCATCTATGTTGTGCAGGGTTTTAAATGAATGCGTTGAAGACAGGACTATATGAATGTACTAATGAACTCTTTATTGGGATATGGCAGGCCTTACCCCTTTATTCTATAGCGTTATAGAAACAAGTCAGGAATTACCCATATATAAACACACCTGTGATAGTATTATAGAAACAATTCAGGACTTACCTGAATAAACAAACCTGTTATAGTATTGCCCCTATATAAACAATCCTCTTAAAGCATTATAGAAACAAGTCAAGCCTTACCCCTATATAAACAATCCTGTTATAGCATTATAGAAACAAGTCAAGCCTTACCCCTATATAAACAATCCTGTTATAGCATTATAGAAACAAGTCAAGCCTTACCCCTATATAAACAATCCTGTTATAGCATTATAGAAACAATCCTGTATATAGCAATCCTGTTATTATAGAAACAAGTCAAGGCCTTACCCCAATATAAACAATCCTGTTATAGCATTATAGAAACAAGTCAAGCCTTACCCCAATATAAACAATCCTGTTATGCATTATAGTAGCCTTACCCATATAAAAACAAGCATTATAGAAACAAGTCAAGCCTTACCCCAATATATATAAACAATCCTGTTATAGCATTATAGAAACAAGTCATTATAGCCTTAGCCCCCAATATAAACAATCCTGTTATAGCATTATAGAAACAAGTCAGGCCTTACCCCAATATAAACAATCCTGTTATAGCATTATAGAAACAAGTCAAGCCTTACCCCTATATAAACAATCCTGTTATAGCATTATAGAAACAAGTCAGGCCTTACCCCAATATAAACAATCCTGTTATAGCATTATAGAAACAAGTCAGCCTTACCCCAATATAAACAATCCTGTTATAGCATTATAGAAACAAGTCAGGCCTTACCCCAATATAAACAATCCTGTTATAGCATTATAGAAACAAGTCAAGCCTTACCCCTATATAAACAAACCTGTTATAGCATTGCCCCTATATAAACAATCCTCTTATAGCATTATAGAAACAAGTCAGGCCTTACCCCAATATAAACAAACCTGTTATAGCATTATAGAAACAAGTCAGGCCTTACTCCTATATAAACAAACCTGTTAGAGCATTATTGAAATAAGTCAGACATTGCCCCTATACAAACAAACCTGTTATAGCATTATAGTAACAAGTCAGGCATTGCCCCAATATAAACGAACCTGTTACAGTATAGTAGAAGGCAGCAGTAGCCCTGCTGTGAAAGCAGCACCGAATCAATACAGCTGGGCGTCATCAGTGAGGAAGCTAATGCATATTGCAAGAGTACCGTGGCAGTTCCGCTTCTGCTTTGTAGAGCCAAGGTGACGTTATCCGTTTATCACACATATTATTTGTCCAACATACTATTGGATTGATTCAATTGACTTACATCAGAATCGATAGCATGTTTGTATGGGTCTTTTTACTCCATGTTTCTTCTTCGGATTATAGATTGTTACATAAAATAATAACTTTTTCATTTGTTAGAAAACATCACAACACTTATTGACTATTGTTGTCAATATATTACGAATTATGTTCAATGTGCATTTGCAATACTTGTAACATAAATTCTGCTGAATGTGATTGTCTCTTTGTATGGAACATCTACTTCAGCACACGATAGGCTGTAGGGATTCACAACCTATGTGTTCTCGATCATGACACTATGATTCTTTCTCTACCCGGATTCTCCACCAGTTGTTCTAAGAATCTTTTTGTACTCGGATTCTCCACCAGTTGTTCTAAGAATCTTTTTGTACTCGGATTCTCCACCAGTTATTCTAAGAGTCTTTGTGTAGTTTCTAAGAAACGGGTTGTTGTGCAAAACTCGAAGACTTGTAAAATCATGATAATTTATTGCCACTCGTTCAGTCTACGTCTCTCCTGACAAGCTTCTCCTCGTGTCTCCAATGTCCCTCCTTTCATCCCCAAGCTTTCATTAGCAAGCTGAGACAATTCCAACCATGTCCATTGTAATTAGAATTAATTGTGGGGGATTGCTCTAGATCAAAGGGATTAATATTGTTGTTGTTGTTGTTACCATCAGATAGATAAAAGGGATAGAGTTTGTAAAGAATTTATACCGATCAAAAGGGGTAAAAGGTCTGAATAATTTACGCGTGGAATAAGGGCCTTGATATGGCAATTTTTAAAATACCGTTTCGTCAGAATTAGTTCAAGCTTCTTAGTCATTATCTTTTGTTGGCCGATAAAATTACTTATTGGAAATCGGGTCTGATGTAAGTCATCACTGCATAATACTAGACGTCTTATAAAACCCAGACTTGAACTTTCAAAACGAAAAGACATCGTCTCATCTCTAGACGACTTGCTGTAAACAACAAATGTATGGCTGTTCTTTTTATGGTAAACAGGTCGCCTCAAGCCGTATACGCCTTACCAGTACTCGCATACCAGACATAAATCGCTGATGTGTAGATGTGATGTGACATTGGACCGTCTTGACTCCACTATCCCGAGTTATGGCTGCACAGCATACCACATATGGCAAGACAATGCCACTCTATATTAC
This sequence comes from Urechis unicinctus, assembly GCA_034190875.2. Taxonomy (NCBI): domain Eukaryota; kingdom Metazoa; phylum Annelida; class Polychaeta; order Xenopneusta; family Urechidae; genus Urechis; species Urechis unicinctus. The sequence goes on from CM067347.1 coordinate 24,402,397, forward strand.
GTTGACTCCATCGCATAAGATCACGCGTAGCCAGCAGTAGCATCACCCACCTGTCCGTCTGTCTGTCTGTTTCTCTGTCTGTATGTCACTCTTCTCCTGCTAAACGGTTGCATCTAGCCAATTACGAACTGTTCCTCGAATGCAACATTTTACGGAGTATCCTCTGCAGTAAATTATAGTTCGCCTTCGAGACAAAATTGCCTTCACGGCAATAACTTAGATTTGATGTTCTCGTGTTCTCTTATCAAATGCCTGCACCTGGCCTGTTGCAAATTGGTCGACATGCACGACTTTTCAACAGGTATCTGCTGCTGCGCATTACAGTTGTGAGATCGTCGCCTTCAAAGTAAAAAAAAGTAAACCTGAATTAGCCACCGGACAGATACACATGCAGTGAAAAAAAAACTTTCATTTAGGTCTCGACGGATTTTGGGTGGTATTATGGCGTGGATTAGAGCGGGATCATATTTGTTCCTGTGTCCAATATGTGTATTATCAGTCAGCATGCTTGTGGCTGTGACCAGCAAGTGTGTTATTTGAGAGCATGTTTGTGGTATGGTATGTGTGTTTTTTGTCAGTAAGTTTGTGACTGTTTGTAGCTGTGACCGGTATGTGTGTTATCAGCCAGCGCGTTTGTGGCTGTGACCGGTAGGTGTGCTATTTGTCAGCATGTTTGTGGCTGTGACCAGTAGGTGTGTTATCAACCAGCGCGTTTGTGGCTGTGACCAGTAGGTGTGTTATCAACCAGCGCGTTTGTGGCTGTAACCAGTAGGTGTGTTATTTGTCAGTGTGTTTGTGGCTGTGACCAGTAGGTGTGTTATCAATCAGCGCGTTTGTGGCTGTGACCAGTAGGTGTGCCGTTCGTATGTGTTTTGTGGCTCCGACCTGAATGTGTGCTATAACCAGCCTTTTACGTCGATCAATAAATGTATAAAGCGTTGTATCGATTTGTGGTATCAATCTTACGTTACGTTATGACTCTCCGGCTATCCGCTTGCAACATAAGTCAAAATGACTTCTTCTCTTCCGCTGACCGATTGAGACGCGTCATCGGGATACCATACTGCTGGCGTGCCTCGTACTGATTGAACTTTGACCGCCACTGACACCTCACCTGCTCACCGACGGTATTGCAATGACGCATCGCTGATCAGGAAATCTGATGCCGCTCGTCTTTACAGGTCTGATCGCTGGTTTAATGGGTTGGGGATACGTTGTAGGGTGGGTGGGGGGTTGTGGTGGGGCTTGGGGCTTTTTAGGAAGCGTTTACCTTTAATTGAACCCCAGTACCTGCAGCGTATATTCCACAGCTTACGTAATAGCCAGTGTGGCATTTCACATTCTATTGATGATCGTAGGTTGTAGGTCTGCTGGAATGGATAGCCTTAGATGACACAGCCGGAAAGGGATACTAGATGGAGTACAGTTGGGAAGCTTGGCCGAGCATGATCTACGAGCTTGATTGGACAAAATGACTGTACCATGATAACTGGGCCATAATGACCATACTGAAAAGGTCGGATAAGCATGAGTGTAATAAAAAACTAATTAGCACATTGTCAAAGAAATTATGAATCATTGATTCATGGGCGATCCAAGGTTATGATGTTTCTACTTGTATGAGTCAGTACTGTGTCTCGTGGTGCCTGGATCCCTTGCGGGTATGCTGGGAGTTTACCAGGTGTCTTCATTTCTCAAGCACAGTAAATCATGCCGACCGCTAACACATACAAATGCACCCTTTCTTATGAGAGTTCTGTGATTAAGGCAATCTTGTTCCATGCTGTAACACTTTGTAAAACAGCCGCTGGGTGTCAATTGCCGGACGAGGAGCTTGTGAGTGTAGTGATTTTATAAGCCACCGCTTGGCAACCAACGGGCGCCACTCGCGCACCTCTGCTGGTCGCCATGCTACTGGAGGCCACTGGAAACTTGGTTTCTACCCGGCTAAGACTTCACATAATAGGTTAGGGTGAGCCTAGAGGTTAGAAATCCTAGGAAAACCCCTCACATGCAATTTTCCCACGAGTGATGTTCTGTTCCACAGTAGCGCATGTGCTTTTCTGTATAGATAACCTTGCTTCCGCCCCCACCTACTTCCGTTCTACCCCTGCACACACGACTCTTTTTAAGACTTTTTGCCCGCCCAGCTTTATTGCACAGATAATGATCGTTCCCGTGGGTAATGCGGCGTCCACAAATAAAGTGCGCCATCCCAAAGAGGCAACGCACCACAACCAGAAATGCCCCATCCCCCCACCCACCACAACAAGAATTGCTACCCCTAAGGAAATGCTTAACTGCTGCCAATACTGTCCTTTAAGTAAAGCTTCCACTTAAAGTAATGCTACCCTGTGGGTAATGCTCCAAAATTGTAAATGCTTCCCCATAGGTAATACTGCCTTGCTTGTAATGATCGCCCCTACCACCACCACCCTCCCCTCACCTCTAAAACACATTTCCCTATTCGTTTAAAACTCCCGTCACAGTAAACTCTAACCTTTGAATATATATTCTCTTGCTTTTGAACATATCATAGTCGTATCTTCACTGCACAGTTCCACGAAACAGTCGCTTAAATACATGATTTCGACTGCGATTTCGTCTGTGGTAGATTTTCCTAGATCTCTATCTCTAGTTCATAAAACACTAACTTGCGTTGGCAAGCTTTATGACAATTTTCTAACATAGTCCTTATAAACAAAATCAAAATGAACCGTCGACAACTGTACATCACTGATCATTGTAGAGACAGGGAGATTATATAACAAGTAACGTAACCTGTTAATGCATGCGGAAGTAAGCAATCAACCATCAGACGTGACGCTCGCGTGGGCAAACAAATGGCTGGTGTCTCTTACCAGCTCATTTCTTCACAAAGCATCAGACGCTAGTGTGATATAAACAACCCATGTAATGCGATTAGGCTCTTATTCGGAGTAATTATCACCCTTTACACACCTGTATTTTAGTGTCGACCACTTCCAGGAATTGAGCGGTGCGTAGTTGGAATCGGCGTGTTTTGGAGAACACAACCAACAGAAATAATTACGAGTAACATTGATAGCTCACATGGGTCGATAACTTGCCGGACAATTAAGGCAATTGCGGGTTGAGTCAGATATACCAACATGAGAGTGAGAGAATGTGCAACACTACGAACGACGACAGTTAAGACACAAATACATGTTTAAGTGAATTGATTCATACGATGGAAAAGTAATGAACATGACAAATGATGAGTTGAACAAGTGGTGAGTTTGACAAATGGTGAGATGAGCAATTGGTGAGTTTGACAAATGGTGCGATGTGAAAGTGGTGAGTTTGACAAATGGTGAGATGAGCAATTGGTGAGTTCGACAAATGGTGCGATGAGAAAGTGGTGAGTTTGACAAATGGTGAGATGAGCAATTGGTGAGTTCGACAAATGGTGCGATGAGCAATTGGCGGTGAGTTCGACATATGGTGAGATGAGCAAGCGGTGAGTTTGACAAATGATGAGATGATCAATTGGTGAGTTGACAAATGGTGCGATGAGCAATTGGTGAGTTCGACAAATGGTGCGATGAGAAAGTGGTGAGTTTGACAAATGGTGAGATGAGCAATTGGTGAGTTCGACAAATGATGAGTTGGACAAGTGGTGAGTTTGAAAATTGGGAAATGAGCATGTGGTGAGTAGGACAAATGATGAGTTGAAGAAGCGATGAATAAGCAAGTGATGAGTTAGATAGGTTATGAGTTGGACAGGGGATGAGTTAGATAGGTGATGAGTTAGGTAGGTGGCGAATTATACAGGTGATGATTAAGATAGGTGATGAGTAAACATGTTGTGAGCTAGACAGGTGATGATTAAGATAGGTGAGGAGTAAACATGTGGTGAGCTAGACAGGTGATGATTAAGACAGGTGAGGCGTAAGACATGTGGTGAGCTATGCAGGTGATGAGTAAGACTGGTGATGAGTAACAGCTAGATAGGTAATGAGTTGGACATGTGGAGAGCTAGACAGGTGATTAGTTAGACATGTGATGAGTTAGACATGTGGTGAGCTAGACAGGTGATAAGTTAGACATGTGATGAGTTAGACATGTGGTGAGCTAGACAGGTGATAAGTTAGACAGGTAATGAGTTAGACATGTGGTGAGCTAGACAGGTGATAAGTAAGACATGTAATGAGCTAGACATGTGATAAGTTAGACACATGATGAGTTAGACATGTGGTGAGCTAGACATGTGATAAGTTGTACAGGTGATGAGTAAGAAAAGTAATGACCACGGCAATAGAATTAATCGTTATGAATTAGAACTTTTGTGACAGATGCATCGCTTGCTAAATAAGACAATGGCAAGAGCATCCGATTGAATACTTGTTGTCGGGTCGTAATTTGTCTCCGTATTTGTAGCTTAAATGATACGACAGTCTCCGTTTATTAGTACTGGGAACAGCCAATTCATGGATAAGCTCTCAATATCACACCTTGAAAACACCTTAAGAATATTACAATGCAACATGCAAATGAGTAGCGAACAGTTTGATTAACTACAAATACGCAATTCCACCATGTTCTGGTATTATCGCTAATCCCGTTTTCAGCATCGGATGTCTGATATTGTGTATCATCTGTAATATACGATTTTTCGCCGCAGAATGATGATAATTTGTGATTAAATGCTCATTTTCATACCTTGGCAATGGAATGTAGACAAGCCTCTTACAAAATCTTCATTATCTCCCTGTCAATCATGTCACGAAATGGCGATATGTCAACCGATCTCGTCGTGTAACGGTTGGTAATTCTCTCTATTCTTGCAGACGATGTGATGTAAAATTCACGGTTTTCCTTATGGGCATCTCGATCATTGGGGAAAGTTGTTCTATTGTAAACATTATTGCATCTCGTGAATCGAACTCCCCGGACGATACCACGTCTTTACCAAGCAGCCTACGTCACAACCCGCGTCCACTCAGAAGAAAACCACCGCCAGGGGACACCCCAAGTCAGTCGCCCATAAAAGCTGCTGGATTGGCCGCGCTTTTGCCAAAAGCGTCATAGGCGTCTTGCATCGTGTCTGTAATAAATTGCGCGACTTAATCTCAACACAGATAACGCAAAAGGACCGATAAGGGAAGGAAAACGCTACACTAATATTTCCGGCGCAAGACAGTGGTAACCGTTAAACATTCATTGATTTGTTATAAACGTGGACTACTCAGAAGATGTACAAGGAGTGAAGCTGGCGACAAAAAACTAAAGACGATTACAATCTCTTCATCGTGGGCGTGCAAGACGGATCTTGGAGAAATTAATTCGAACTTGCGCAGCGAAGACCTTTCAATGAATGGCAGTGTCGACCCAGTCCAGCAACAGGGCTTGTTTGGGTGGGGTAACAAGCTGGTTGGTGCATACGTTAAGATAAGCCAACCATACTCATAGGCCATGTGCTTCACGGCTCTCTTGATTGCTACAATCAATAACTCAACACTGATCATGTCTCTTTGCTCGACGCATCACAGCTCGCCATCCCCTGTTGCTGTTTATTCAACATCACAGCAATAATCAAATCGTTCTTGCTATACAGCGAGCATCCCGCGTGACGGAGGCTAGCAGGGCGCACCGTGCTTAGATGCCGCCTCCGCTACAGGCGCTAGACTGCCAAGGGTCAGCAAATTAGCTACATGTATAGATGCGCGGATGCAATACAGAGCGTTGGTGGACCGGGTGCGAGACATTAGCCGGAGCACGAAGCCGGACTGGACAGTTGTCATATAGCCGGTGCTGATTGGACTAGGTGGGGGAGGGATCCGGCGGAGACAATATGCAGCCTCTTCTGATCAGCTTTTTCGTGTTTCTGTTGCGAGTACAACAAGTCGGTAAGTCCATCTTGATTTTTTTGGTCAGCTTGTGACTTGTGAGGACTTGTGTAACCGAGGCTAACGATCCCGAGGAGACATAGACATGCGATTACGGCTTGGGACAGAGCGCGATTACGGCTTTGGACAGAGCTGGGCTCGCCAGTTAGATGTAATTACATACAAGATGAATGGGTCGACTCAATGGGTTGTGAGACTAGCTTGTTGGAGTCGACTCTAGTCCGTCTCTTATGTAATCATTTCCCATTCGATACAGCTGCTCATTTGCACCTTAAAGGTCAGATGCACTTATGTGAGGTTATTACAAACATATGCACCCCAAACCCCACCCCCGCACCCCGCACCCACCTTGCATATATTGCTTATTATTACCCGACTCAATAATCCACCAGAGCGGGTTAGTCTGTCAGCATGTCGGCCTGTTATTCTTCTCTGCGTAGACTCTGATCATGGAAGATTCGACAAAAGGTGAACAGATAAAAAGTTGTAATGCATGGGAAAAAGCGCCATGGCCTACAACTCTTTGCTGCATGCCTGGATCGCGTGCCCTCAGCGTTTTCCATTCTGTCCCCATGTCCGCCTCATCCAGCCATCGAAAAGGCCGCGCGTGGTACCAGTCAGCACAGGGACTCACTCGAGCCAACAGCCTCAAAGATTACTCGCGCGTATCTCACGCTGATTCTGCTGGGTGTTATGGGGTCTGTTGAGGAGGTATCGCTACTTGTCGATTTGTCTGCTCTTAATTGAAACCATCACCGACCTTTATACACGAGGATTCGTAACACGAGGTCTTAAGTTATAAAGTTGAAGCGTTTGCCTACAGGCCTATTGCAAATCAAAAGCAAAAAATCGTACTGCCTGGGTTTCACTGCGCGGTCGTGGTAATGCTTCTCAAAGTACGTTACAAAACCCATTCTTTCTCTGTGCGAAATAAAGCACTCGTATTGTATCATTAGATTGTAAAATTGCACCATCTAGGGTGATAAAAATTATGGATCACAATATTTCAGTGGGCCATTCGTTAGTATGACAAGTGTCGTCGGGACCTACACCTTCCCCGTTTAGACCGGATTTATAATAATATAATGCCAGTTCCTGATTAATGTGGGAAATTGTTTGCGTCAACATGTATTAATGTGGGAAATTGTTTGCGTCAACATGGCTTTGTTTGCGGCTTTATGGTTAATCTGACAGCCTTATTGCCTTCTTGGCTAGGTGTCACGTTTGGTGGGTCCTGGGTTGGTCACGCCTCGGGGCTTGGTCACGCCTCGGGGCTTGGTCGATGACTCGGCTGCTTTATATTTGGTATCCCGGATTTGTCAGAGGCATACTCGCTACATATGTGACTTTCCAGTTTTGTCGCTTGCTTCACGTCTATGTCAGGAACCTCCAAAATAATCGCTGTTGCTTGCGACCTTGCTGGTTTTTTTTCGCCTTCCATTCCCTTTATCGACCTTCAGAATCACTGCATGTTCTTTCTTGCTCCATGGATTCTCTCGAGTCATTGAGAGCATTGACATCAATGTATTATGTGACACCCATATAGCTCCTGATACCAGCTTCATTCATTGATGAACTACACCATTTTCATCCATCGCTCCCTTTGTACAAGTGTGACATATATAGCCTGCACTCTCACGGGTTGGTAGACGCCCCGTGTATCATGAGTATTAGCATACCGATTAGAGTCCGAATGGACCCAACAGTTCATCTTCATACGAGCATCTTAAGCACAGCAGCTGCTTACTTTAAAGGTGCATATACAATTAACGTATGTTGATCTAGTCAAGAGATTACGTTGGCTGTCTTATCCAACAGCGATAGATATATTGTAAGAATTATTTTGCGCCCGTTGGCTGATAGACTGTATGTGCTGTTTTATAATAGACGAGACAGTTGGTGGAATATTAGCTTGATGTATCTCTTATGTGAACGAAACACAGCCCAATGATGCCATCACACTCATTGATTTCCTATTGATTTCCTATAGTGGGAGCGTGTCCGGCTGCGGCCAGTTGCCCCGTTCTCCGTAGTATAACCACTCTTTCTGATAGAGATGCTACCGTTGAATGCTGATATCGATATCGTGTTATTGCGTCTCAAGCTTCTCCACGATTGTCGTGCGGCGATGTTCTTTCTTTCCTTTAAGGCCTGGGGCGTGTCGGGTTTATGATGTACGACTTGGTCCGGTGATGCAGTCAAGCTGCCCAGCGCCCACAAGCCTGCTGCTACCACAGGGTCTTTTCTCTACGGCAACATCACGTCAAATAACTCATGGACAGCTACAATCGCCGTCCTACTCCACTCTATAGTGTCACGTAACTCATCAGTCACTGTGACCTTACTCCTTCAAGACTCGGCGAAGTTGCTAAATAAAGCAGACGCCATTGATACGCAACATTACCACTGGACCGTGTCAGCGCAAACTGCAGACATCGCTGGCCTCCGTATTAACCAGTGGTTATAAATTAACTCAAGACTATAGGCATTTAAGATAGGTTTAACTTTGAGATGTTTTCGATATGCAACATAAGTCATGGAAATCCCATTCAACGACAGGATCATGCAATTAAAACCAGCAGTAATTATAGCTCACCTATATAATGATAGGATGCTATCGCTACATCCAGTAGAAAGCATAGTAATCTCATTAGACAAATGGATCATATTGCTACACCCAGCAGTAATGATGGTAACGCTTCCTGACGCTCGAATCATATTGCTCCATTCATCAGTAATGATGGCAGCGCTTCTTAACGACAGAATCATTTTGCTCCATTCAGCAGTAATGATGGTAACGCTTCTTAATGTCAGAATCATATTGCTACACCCAGCAGTAATGATGGTAACGCTTCTTAACGACAGGATCATATTGCTACATCTAGCAGTAATGATGGTAACGCTTCTTAATGTCAGAATCATATTGCTCAACTCATCAGTAATGATGGTAACGCATCTTAACGACAGAATCATATTGCTACATCCAGCAGTAATGATGGCAACCTTTCTTAACGACAGGATCATATTGCTACATCCAGCAGTATTGATGGTAACGCTTCTTATCGACATAATCATATTGATAGAGCTTCATAATGTCAGAATCATTTGCTAACCCATTAGTAATGATGGTAACGCTTCATAATGTCAGAATCATTTGCTAAACAAGCAGTAATGATGGTAACGCTTCTTAACGAAAGAATCATATTCCCACACCCAGCAGTGATGATGACCACCCTACTTATCGACATAATCATATTGATAGAGCCAATAGTAATGATAGCAACCCTACTTTACGACAGGAACCTGTATGATTGTATGATGTTTTGCTGTGCTCTTTAGGCGTATTGAGTTCATAGCCGTCTATTTGTTGTTGCCCCGAGATCACCCGATAACTTGTTGAACACGAGGCTTTCTTTTCTTCGCAGAAGGCATTTCATTCTGAGATGTTGTAATGATTTTGTCCCCATAGAGAGGCCATTTGATTGTGCCACTATGTGCATCGGCGTATTACAATTTGCAGGTAGTGTCAGTTGGCTTTAAGTTCATAGCGGCTCATTTGCACTTCGATGTTACCTATAATCGTGAAGTTATAGCCCCACCAGCTGGTTAATTCACTAAAAGGGTGATCAAATTTGGATAGCAGGAGCATTACAGAGATAGGAAGGGAATCAAGAACCGGTACACAAAAGTATTTGATATGCTAAAACAGACTTAACGATAATGCTGCGTGCATGCAATTGATAGCTTATTTGGCCTGGATCGATTTCAATGGGGTGCTGGTATTGCACTTTACATGGCAAAGACTTCAACGCGGCTTGTATCGAGTTTACATTGTTTGTACATAGAATCTAATACACCTTGCACAGAAACCAGATAACTCCTGCCACTTATCAATCACTAAGGCTCATAAATGACTCTGAGAACTGCTATGGAGCTATCTGTTTGATCAAATAATGGATCGTTGTGGATGTGTTAATTTGTTAGTTGGGATATTAACGTTATAGCTGATGACGTTATCTATCGTATTAATCGGTGTTGCTCTTACCGACTGGCTCCTGATTTACGTTTCCTTATTCGCGTCATGGAGCAATCGAAGTTGATTATTGCCTGATTCTGGCAATCTCATGGTCGCTTGAGAGCTCTTGACTGCATCAGAAATGATAACCTTTCCAAACGCAGGGTGTGCATTGCAAATTAGCCTTCTCATGGTTCATTAAGTTCTCGTACGACGTAGGGAGATCTCGCGATGTCATGGTTTGTCGCCGTAGTGTAGTGATAAGCAAATACTGTCTGGCTGAACTAAGGTCATACGATACGGACGGATATATCTTGCCTTACCCTCTGTCAGATTCATTACTTTGCGGATTCCTAAGCTAAGACAAGGCCATGGGCATTACCACTGCCAAATACTTGTTTCAGGCACTTTACGCCGGCGCCACGTGAAATCAGAAACTTCTTTGAGATTTGTACAATATCAAAGATGAATACGTATCATTGGAGTGTGAACGTAGCTCATGATATCAGGTACAATGATCGGCCACGAAGGCTTTAATTACATCATGTTATCCAGGGCTGCAACGTGACCTCGACTGCCGCGGCATTCGCGATCAGCGCCGGGTATTATCGTATATACCAGTGACGTGTGTTCTATTCCATTGACGTCATTCACAGCTTGCATTGCCCGTATCACGGAGATGCCTGAGATGATTTGTTATGATTAAAGGTCATTGACTAAGGTACTTGGGTGGCTAAATTGTGTCATCCATCCCACGCCTGTAATGCCGATAAAACGTTAGTTCATTTTCTTGTAAACCATTAAAGACATAGCAATTAAAGTGTATTCTGGTGCTCGCAAACATCAGGACACGACAAAACAATTACGGACAGAGCTTTGCTGGGGAAACTAGCTTGGATTTAAACAGCACACATCCTCGCATAACAGGACCTACGAAATTAACATTATGGCAATTACCAGGATGACAGTGTACATATCTGTCATGATTGTACAAATATGTGCCTGCGTAGACTATTGTGTTTTAAAAGTGTACATCAAAATGCGGAGGCTTGGGGCGGGAGGCTGGTACATATGCTTACTACAAAATATCAATATCAATTTGCCACTTCCCTCTTCAAATCACAGTGATCTAATTCATTACATATGTATGCTTAGAAGATGTACATGGGCTACAAGGGCTGCAATATACTTTGTTCCTTCACCATGAGGTCATTGGTGTGCAATGTTCGGTCCCCTACCATTCCAGATATTTACCATATATTATCTTTGAGGGTACTTTCGTGTGCATAAATGAATCGGCCGTCTAATTTGTTTTGATATAATCGCCTGATATATATATCTTTGACTCTTTGTAATATGTCAGTTTCATCGTTCGACAGTGAATTGTCACATTTGTAATGATAGCAGCTGGTATATTTGCTCCCATGACTGACTGCTTATGTACACTCGTGTGGGGGGTATGAACTATAGTGGGCGATATACAGTGCACGTGTAGCTAAAAATACGCACGTCATCACTTGGCTTTATCAGGGATATGCGGTGGCCTACACTCGGTTTATTCGTGGTGGTGAAGCCGCTGACGCTTGGGGTGTGCCGTCTGTTATACGGCCGTAGGGTCCATGAAAAGACGTAGATCTACCCGTATGCCGTCATTAATCAGAAGCCGATTGATATTGCACCATACTCGATGGACGCGGACACGGCCCGGTATTGATCACATGTTCTTTATAAAACGTATCTCCGTGTAATGTCTTCCGGGAAGTAAGCTGAAGGAAGCAACAAGCTGCTGCAACAATCTTACAGTGACTAGCAATATGCATATCAATTTCATAATTGATAAAGTGCTGTTCTTGTCAATGCGAATCGAACATGCAATGCTGAAACAGATGGCCTCATGAAATTGAGATTGACAGTCAGTGTGTTTTCTAGCGATTTGGAGCTGGATTTGTACAAATATCGAACATGGCGGGTACTGATATCGTTCGAATTGTGACAAATTGCTGTGGAATTGTTACTTTATGTAATTTTGTACTATATACAACGGTGTGACAATGCCGGGGAGGATTATTGGGAATTCGATTTTGCATGTAAAGACCGTTGAATTGTGGGAAAAATAATTAATTGTCACTTCACTAATACACTAGCCTAAGACATAATTCAGCTATAGGGGATTATTTTGTTATCGAACAGGTTACTAATCAACATTGGATGTTGTAATAGAAATAAGTACAGATTGTACCATGGTGTCCTTATTTTGCATTTGAAATAATTGTCAGTGTATCATTTCAGCGAATGATGTCATTCCTAATATTACAATAGAAAATAATTTTATGACGAATATCCATTTTATATGTAACATGACATCAACCCAGCTTCACATGTATCAAGTATTCTTCTGTTGACCCTTGCCGTTGCAGACACAATACAAACCATTTATCTTGTGCGCCTTCATCACAGTCAAAAACTGCTGATATCTAATGAAAACCGCCTTTGATGTTATTGCTGAATGATATGTATTTTGTAACACATTTGACCAAAACTATTCCATTCATATTTCCAATTCATCGGGACATTTGAAATGAAAACAATAATCTAATTTTGTTTATTTTGTTCTAATTTTGTTTATTTTGTAATTTTGTGGCATGACCGATTTCCAATATATTCCCGTTCAGTTGCCTCTAAAACATTTTCGCAAAATCGTATATTTTCTGTTGAGTCACATGGTCTCTTATTACGTCAGCGTATTCTGAAACCCAGAAAACATTTAAACCGAGCAGCCACTACGCTTCACACATTAGGCTAGACTGACAGCCCCACAAGAGCGACAGTACTTCCGCCATGAAGCCACTGAAGATCACTCGTCTGCAACTAGTGGTCTATTAAGGCTATTCATCGGCTACCACCAGGCTATTGCGAATATTTATCTGCAACCACAAGGTTATTGCGAATATTTAGCTGCTAACACAAGACTATTTCGCATGTCATGCTGTAACCACCCGTCTATCGTGGAAGTCTGTTTTTAACCCATGTCTAATTTGGGTGAACATTCTGGCCGCTTTGCCACTCAGTTCCAGCGATAAAGTGACTGAATCATATATTTATTTGTGCGGTCAAGCAACAGCGTTCCAGACCAAGTGCTTTTGAGACCATTACCGGTTATAATACGCTACATCGAGGTTAGGGTTACGTGGCGAAATGTATATAACCATATTCAAATATAATTCACAATAATCAGTACCTGCAATCACCAATATCCTCGAATGTGATATTATAAAACGCATCTCAATTCATGACCCTAAAGCCGTGTCAATCTTGGTAGGAAGGTAACACCAGTAGCCCAACAGACCAACAGCCGATCGGTTGGTCTAACAGGAAAACCCACCGTTTATCAGTATTGACTGAATTTAATTGCTATGGGTTTTTTTACCAATATCCGGGAGAACACTTGATATTCGATTAATTTCTAACTTTGGCGAAATTCCACTCCGAATTCTGGTGGTTGTCAACAAACGGTCTCTTGCATGACGTTGTCGTAAAGTGTTTATCATACCATCATCTGCCTGATAATACATTTCACAGGTGAGTCAGTTTATACTAGATTTATACCTTATAACTTTCCGACCTAGTTGCCTTTACCTCTCCTTTATTCATCATCATAACAGGTCCGTTTCCATCTGAATTACGTTGCGCAATCTCGCCGCCATATTGGAATTTAGTCGGAAAAGTTAATCGCCTCGCACATTTAAGGCGATTATGCATATTTACAAGTTGTTGCGATTCCTGAGACTCTAATGCGATGCAAAATACTGATTGCTTATTAAATTGGACTTGTTAAATCTAGTTGACATCGTGAAGGTAAATTTTCATCATCGAATTTTCTACATTGGAAATGCCCTCTTCGAGAACCAAGAGGAAGCGCAAGCTCCACTTAGGTTCAAAAAGGCTAAACAACAGTCGTACCTAGTCGGAGAACAGTAGCAATCTCAAGCAGCGTCTGACCGGGAATGGCAGTACATTGGAGACTTTTTGACCAATTGACGTTGTTCTGGCAAGAGCTGTGACCGGAATAATATGCAACCCAGGTATATTTGCCAACATTCAATTTCAATATACGTCACGCTTATAATATATGAATAGAATTTAATCAACCTTATACCTCTGAAACCAATGAAGTTCCGACTTCCGGCAAATGATACGAATGACTTACCGCAGTTAGCAATTTCCACAGAATGTGAGGGTTGGGGGTGCGCATACACCGTACAGGGAGGCGGGGGATGGGGAGCATGTGGTGGTGATACTGTTTGGGTGTGATCGATAGAGTAACAGTTTGAGAGGATATGAGTGGCGGCCACACTGTATATCAAGAGGTCCATTTCTGACTCATGAAGGAGGCTGTTGGGGGCGTTGATTCCACGCCCGCTTCACACTTGAGTGTGGGGTCAAAACGACGAAGTCTCGTTGAATAAACACCCCAACAGTTACCTATCATTAGTAAGGCAGTGCCTCAGTCGCATAGGTTTGTTTAGTGAATGCCAACATACAGTTTGTTTTTTCATTGAATAAACAATTTATTAGTTCTCAATCATACATTAGTTATGACTTCGCAGTCGCATGGCTTTGTTTAGATAATTTCAATGTGCAGTTTGCTGTCACTAAAAAGCAATTAAACTGATCTCGATCATAAATTAACCCTTGAGTCAGTCAAAGGATCTTATTGATTGAATTCAAACGTGCAGTTTTATAGTAGCGAACAATTGACAAGTACGCACATTTTTATTGATCGATTTGTGCATATGGCTGTGTGTCTTACCACAAGGACACATCTTGCATGTGGTCTGTAAGCTTCAATCCATTCTTGACTGAGTCAAATCCGGGAACGCTTCAAGCTGCTATTGTTTCGTAGAATCCCTGTAGATCCGAAGTGAGTCCTGTCGGGTCAAATCCGTACGATCTCTGTCCTAGTTCTAATGACACGGGCGAGAGAACTTAGGCGTGCCTTGTCACGAATTACCAATGAAAATAGGATAGGTGTGACCTGTAAGCTGAACTCGTCCGCCGATTAAGCAACAAAAGCACATGTGATTACTTAATGCATACATGTAATCATTGACCGAAATGTTATAAATATACGGTTACTAATGTCATCGGGCAGTGGTCAGTAAATTATTTCGCTCACAAAGATCGAGGCAATACACACCAGCATCAGTTAAGATACTGATATGTCGATGTTAACAAGAATAAAACATATAGGAAAATGCGCAAAATGTTTAATTAATGTGAACGAAGTTCAAACACACTGCGTTCCAAATATTCGTTGGTTTATATCCCCCCCCCCCCCCCCCCCCCCAGAGTTCATATGCTTCAATTGTGAAGATATTATATGCATATTCATTCAATTTCACCTCAATATATAACTTTATGTTATTATGGTTGGTTGTTTTCCGCAGATAATATATAGGGATTGTGTGGTCTAGAACGGCCCTTGTGTGAACATTTGGCCCATCCATAGGTCAGGCACGGTAGTGTTTCACCTTGAACCCTCGCTTGTTTGTTCTCGGGGATGTGTGCGCAATCGCATGAAATTTCATTACTATAAATAGGATCGGTAATTTATGGTTGAAAACTCGATCTTTAACAAGTGGGTTATAATTGTGCTTTCGAAAGATAAATTCTACGTCAGCGGAGGCGGAAATGAGGGTCGTATATAAGGCAGCTTCACGACAGGTGTTCACAGGTGTTCATAGCAGTTTCCTGCTTGATTAGGTAGAGATTAAGCGCACCTGTTGCCTCCGTGCGATATCATACCACCACCTGTCGTCATATTAGCTTTTATTGCTGTCGCGTTAGATTATACCGCCCCATTGTATGAATCTATGGAGCTCTGTTGTAGGGGGCACCAGCAGAGATGGGTGTAATACCAAGTAGCATTTCAGTGGACAGAAGCTTAATTGCGCTGGCTGATTGACAAATGCCATTAAAGTTGTGCGTGTCATGGAGTCAACTTACAGGCTGCTGTAAGCTGTTCATACTCTGTTGGGGTCTCTCATAATCCCCGGTTTAACATTGATTGCATTTTGTGCATTTATTGGTGTTTACACAAAGCCGCTCAACAACCAATTTTCTTTTGCATAACAATTTCCTCGTAAGTATCCAAATAGGTTCTGGGATACGGACTGGTTGAGGAACTGATTCGCCCTTCATTGATAACACGACCTGTTGCGCAGATCGTTTCTGTTGGTACACCACGTCAAGTTTTTTCCCTTAATATGCGGCTGTTGAATAATTCTGTTCCAATTTGTCTCCGGCCAACGAAGGTCTACCAGTGTATGACAGGAATTATCGTAGCATGATACAAAATGTGTCAGATGTCATTATAATGTCATACAACATGTGTCAGATATCATTATAATGTCATACAACATGTGTCAGATATCATGTCATACAACATGTGTCAGATGTCATATAATGTCATACAACATGTGTCAGATATCATTATAATGTCATACAAATGTGTCAGATGTCATTATAATGTCATACAACATGTGTCAGATATCATTATAATGTCATACAACATGTGTCAGATATCATTATAATGTCATACAACATGTGTCAGATATCATTATAATGTCATACAACATGTGTCAGATATCATTATAATGTCATACAACATGTGTCAGAAATCATTATAATGTCATGTCATTATAATGTCATATGTCAGAAATCATATAATGTCATACAACATCAGATATCGTTTATAATGTCATACAACATGTGTCAGATATCATTATAATGTCATACAACATGTGTCAGATATCATTATAATGTCATACAACATGTGTCAGATATCATTATAATGTCATACAACGTTTAACTGACATGATTATAATGCTACACCGCAAGTGACTGACATCATTATAATATCTTCGACATTTGACGGAAATCATTACAATGTCATGCAGCGTATGTCTGACATCATTATAAGGTTTCACGGCATGTCAATATCATCCGTATAATTACATGCAATGTATAATGTTCCATAACATGACATCATTGTAACGTCACACAGCATGTGAGTGACATTCATTATGTCACACATCATGTGTGTGACATCATTATATTGTCACACAGCATGTGAGTTACATTCATTATGTCACACAGCATGTGAATGACATCATTATAATGTCACACTGCATGTGAATGACATCATTATAATGTCACACAGCATGTGAGTTACATTCATTATAATCCACACAACATGCGACGACATCATTATAATGTCACACACATGTGAATGACATCATTATAATGTCACACAGCATGTGAATGACATCATTATAATGTCACACAAAATGTCACTAACAAAATTGTGGCGCTATACATCATTCAGCTATTGCTGTAGCTGTTTTACCCTCTGCCTGGCATCATTGTTTCCTACAACGCTATAACCGGAGTTTTATTTCTATTTTGTTTGCAGACTTAACCGACGTCTACTTCCCAGTACCAGTCTACAACATAACGGCGCTCCACACGGCGCCCCCAGGGAGTAACCTGCTTCGGGTTTACCCACTTGCCACACCGCCAATACAAGACGCTCACCCGGATATACGATGTGCTGTGATCCGAGAAGAGCGCGTCGTCGCAGGCGGTGCGTGGGTTCGGACAACGACCCCTGTCTTTACCCTCGATGAGATCACTCACTGGATTAGAAAGCAGTCTGGTGCTTCGCACGCTCAAGGTAAATGCTACTTTGTGACACACGTACAAAGGTACCTATCTCAGTTGTTTATATAGCCTCGGCATCGATATAAACAGTATGCACAGCACATATCGCCCGCCGATTCAAATCATGTCTCGCGCTAATAGGTACCGCTTGACATTTAAATATTAAATAAATGCAGTCATTTATGGCTCAAGGTTCAGTCAGGTCGTATGTTAATTTACTTCCTTGACGGTCTCCTGTGTTACCTCTGTCGGGTCCCTCAGGTTACAAATGTGACCTCTTCTGGGACACTTAGATCCGTACTGTCCACGATGGCCTGCGGCAGGTAACTGAGCTAGGTACTACCCACGATGGCTTGCGGCAGGTAACTGAGCTAGGTACTACCCACGATGGCCTGCGGCAGGTCACTGAGCTCGACGCTGTCCCCGGATGTCCTGCCAAAGGTTACTGAGCTTTGTACTGTCCACGATGACCTGCCACTGGTCACTGGTCATCAGCGCTATCAGTCAGGTGCCAAGTTATTACTGCATGCAAATATTCAAGCTCCTCTAGCTGGTCAACTTATGCAGAATATATTGGATCGAATCTCAGACTTGTATTGCGCTGCACAATAACACGCCATTGAATCTGTCAACATTCTGAATAACTGAATTTATGAAAACATAGTAGCTCGTTTCAAGATTGATATAAGATTTCATCTATCATAATTCTTCCCTTGCCATTATTGGGCATTCACTGCAGATCAGATGTCCTTATAACAGACCATTCATTTCCGCCACGCGATCATCCTATCAGGGCATCAGAGCGCCGCAAAACAAAACGGGTTGCATTATTAATGGACTGTTTAACAGTCAAAGATAATACGAGTGTTAAGATCAGTTACAGCCTGCTATCATTGATGACGTCATGTGACCCGATATTCTTCACATCCGGCCACAATTTAGTCAACAAGTGGCAAGCAAGACGATTTGCAAATTTGATTTTTGCAAATCGCTTGGAAAATACGACTTTAATGCAAATAATAAAGGACACAGGTCTTCTTACATCCTCATTTCATATCGTTGGAAAGTGCTTCTTCGTAGTTGGTCTCACGAGAAATAAAAAAGCTTGCTGACAAAGAAAAGGATGCTAGATTATGCTGTGCATCGTGTTTCTTTTCTACAACCTAACCAGAACAGGAATCTGGCATTGGATACATACAACCTTATTTACTGCGACCTTAAATATGACAGTAAATTCTTTCAAAGATACTACTAATGGCATCAGTGAGGAACTGTCACATTGGCACACCTTTAGAGCTTATCGTATACCTTTGCTCCGGCGTCCGTCCGTCCGTCCGTACATTCATTAACTTAGGTGGCAAGTTTTCATACTTAGCTAGCTACAAATTACACTTGAACCCGTCCTACGTCATGGCTTGATGGCTCCTTGCAATCTAAAAATTAACCTTGTATGACCTCTCGTACTATGTTAAACCAATGGAAGCTAGCTGTATCAAATTACCCCTCTGATGTGAATGGCTTCTTGCAAGCCTAAATTCGGCCCAACGTTTTGCACTAAGTATACTCAATGGAGTTTAACTTTTGATAGCACGGTTACTTATAAACCAAGGTAGCTGCCAGAAATTACGCTTAGTACTTACTGATGTTAGTGGTTCACTGCAGACTTATAATCAGATCAGTCACTGTGAAGACCTCGGCGCACTGACAAATCCCAATCAGTCACTGTGAAGACCTCGGCGTACTGACAAATCCCAGTCATTCACTGTGAAGACCTCGGCGCACTGACAAATCCCAGTCATTCACTGTGAAGACCTCGGTGCACTGACAAATCCCAGTCATTCATTGTGAAGACCTCGGCGTACTGACAAATCCCAGTCATTCACTGTGAAGACCTCGGCGCACTGACATAGCTCAAAACCGGTCATAATGAAGACCTCAGGAAACTGACATTAGCTCAAAACCGGTCATAAAGAAGACGTCAGGGAGCTGACATAGCTCAAAACCGATCATAAAGAAGACGTCAGGGAACTGACATAGCTCAAAACCGGTCATAAAGAAGACGTCAGGGAACTGACATAGCTCAAAACCGGTCATAAAGAAGACGTCAGGGAGCTGGCATAGCTCAGAACCGGTCATAATGAAGACCTCACGGAACTGACATAGCTCAAAACCGGTCATTATGAAGACGTCAGGGAACTGATATATCTCAACAGGTCATTGTGAAGATGTCATCATTGATTATATCAACCGGTAATAGAAACTCGTGTGGCTTGTGTATGCTGCCTGGCTGAGGGTGTATTCGTGTGTAATATAAATGGCTGAATATTGTACAATTGCATAATGCGATGGGGAATAGACTTGTTAATTAGGTTGTATAATATCACGCTAAACTTCTGAGCAGTTTTAGCTGACTTGGTATACTATTGCTGCATAAAACATGAAGTGGTGAATCATCCTCCAAGTCTCCAGCTAATGCCGATATGACTTAATATCAGGATCGCAACATCAGCCTGCCTGGCTAGCGGCTGACGCTGCTGCTGCGCGTGTCATGAGCTGCAGAGAGTAATTTGGTTTTTGATAATCGTCGTATCAACAAATTAGGGTCGACTCAATAGTAATTTCTGCATATATGTATGAATGTTTGTAAGAAAGTATGTACGTAAGTAAGTTCGTACGCATGTATGATGATTGTATGGATGTGTTTGTATGTATGTGTATGTATGTATGTAAGTATGTTTCTATGTTTGTATGTATGCATGTATGTATGTTTGTATGTATGTACGTATGTATGTATGTATGTATGTTATGTATGTATGTATGTATGTAAATGTATGTATGTATGTATGTATGTATGTATGTATGTATGTATGTATGTATGTATGTATGTATGTATGTATGTATGTATGTATGTATGTATGTATGTATGTATGTATGTATGTATGTATGTATGTATGTATGTATGAACGTATGTACGTATGTATGTATGTATGTATGTTGTATGTATTGTGTATGTATGTATGTATGTATGTATGTATGTATGTATGTATGTATGTGTATGTATGTATGTATGTATGTGTGTGTATGTGTGTGTGTATGTGTGTGTATGTATGTATGTATGTATGTATGTATGTATGTATGTATGTATGTATGTATGTATGTATGTATGTATGTATGTATGTATGTATGTATGTATGTATGTATGTATGTATGTATGTATGTATGTATGTATGTATGTATGTATGTATGTATGTATGTATGTATGTATGTATGTATGTATGTATGTATGTATGTATGTATGTATGTATGTATGTATGTATGTATGTATGGACATATGCATATCTATGGAGCTATGTTCCTATGTATCCTTGTACGTATATATGTATGTGTGTACTGGGTTATTATCTGTGTGCGTATGCTTGCGTGTATGCGTCGATGTATGACCTACGTATGTATCAATGCATATATAAGCAGTGTATCTAGGTAAGTATCTTCTACCCCACTTGTATATCGGATAGATTGTATATACCGATGACTACAGCGTGATCCAGCTCGTCAATGCGGGAATGTTAAGTTGCATATACCTATGAGTATGTAGTTGCTGAGAATCTATCCGTGTGTATCTTTAACGTGTGTAAGTCACCACAGCACGCGCTACCTCAGAACCTTTTCCATTTGAATTGAACCTCTCAGCAACCTATTCCGGCTTCATTTATTATCTTAATGACCCGTATTCGCCACTGGAAGCATTAAAGTATAGCAGGCTGTCTTGTTCCCAGAGATAACAACATGGGACACGCCATCCCCTAAATCACCGCCTCGGTATATCACAGAATAAAGGCCTAAATTGCTGCCATTTCTTATAGAAGTGCACGCTTATATTACGAGCAGAATTGGTCGCAATACGTCGTGTGGAGTGTGTGTGTGTGTGTGTGTGTGTGTGTGTGTGTGTGTGTGTGTGTGTGTGTGTGTGTGTGTGTGTGTGTGTGTGTGTGTGTGTGTGTGTGTGTGTGTGTGTGTGTGTGTGTGTGTGTGTGTGTGTGTGTGTGTGTGTGTGTGACTGGACTTTTCCTTGGATGTCTGACCATCAAGTACAGCCTGCTTATATCATGTTAGCGGATAAGTTGCCACCCAAAAACGACGCAAATGACAAAAATACAGCATAAATGTCAACTTGTCATTGGGAAACGTGGTGAAGTCACTGTCAGAATAACAATGTGCTTCGTGCTCAGGACAAAACAAAATTTAATGACTATTTCCCCCGTGGTTAGAACGCTATGCTAGCTTGATACCCTCCAAGATAGGGTAACAACCCGGTGTATATAGTTTGCGAAGCGTCATAACCCCCCACCCCCCCATCCCCCCCACCCCCACACCACACACACACACCCGGTCGCAGTACATATAACAATGGTATGTATTTGTGTATATTTATGGTTGGCTATGTTAGGTTGGGCTAATTTGCCTTTTGCATGGACTGCCTATATATAAGCTGTATATGGATGATAAGTGGAGAATTGAGGGAGCATAGGAGACTGGTCCTCCTGTTCATGCGTCATCTTCCAGCAGTGACGGCGAGGGGCACTGCCGACTGCCGCAACAGTCGCTGTACCAAGTGATTTCCCCGCCTCAATAGCCGCAATAATTGAAAATGGCGGACCTCCTTGTCGCCATCGTATAACACGGAAGGCCTGCTGAGAGAATCAGAAGTTAATTTATAATTTACTCGAGGCAATATGGTGTGTGCAGGCCATATCAGTTGTGGTTGTCGTCGTCATCATCGTAGTGATTGCCATCATCGTCAGCACTGTTATTACCGTCGCTTGTGCGCACCCTTGTCTTTTCGTCATCATTATTATCCTCTCCGTGATTGTTATCATAAAGCTCACAATCACTACCAAGATCATTATCATTGTCACAATCATCAACACTATTATAATAATCATTACGATCATCATCATCATCATCATCATCATCATCATCATCATCATCATCATCATCATTTTTTTCAACTACATAATCAACACCATCATCATTATCATAACCGTCATTATCATCAACATCATAGCCGTCATCATCACAAACGTAGCGTCAATTATATCATCATCATCACCACATCAATCATCATCATCATCATCATCATCATCATCATCATCATCATCATCATCCGCATCATCATCAGCAACAGCAGTAGCATCATCATCATCATCATCATCATCATCATCATCATCATCATCATCGTCAACAACATTCCCCTTCGTCAACTACATTGTAATCGTCCCCTTCATCTCGTCATGTTCACTTCGTCACCTCCATTTAAGTTACTAACGCTACTCTTCATCTGAAACGACACCATGACCACTGGTGTCGGGGCTCTTCACTGGCGTGTGCGCGTGAAATACTTTCCAGTTGGAAATAGAACATGGTTTATTCTTATAGACGGGGGTGTATTTGCGCACCACAATAACACAAGAGAATCAGTGAAGACGGAGATGTAGTGGGTCTGGGCTCCTCGTGGCACACATTAAACCTCCTCCCACGCAACCACCTCCTCCCAAAACATTGATGTGATCTTCGATTAAATGTAATGTACGTTACGCGGGCGAGTGATATCGTTCGGTCCTTTGCTAGAGCAGCACTGTGAAAAGTGTGACGTCACGCAGGCTTCTTGGCTACGAATGCTAGGCACATGAAGCCCTGTGTGTACATCCTGTGGCCTCGCAACTCAGCTTAAGAGCTGTGTCTGTTAGATGGCATCAGTTTTGACACCTCAGTAGAGCTATCATGATCATCATCATCATCATCATCATCATCATCATCATCATCATCATCATCATCATCATCATCATCATCATCATCATCATCATCATCATCATCATCATCATCATCATCATCATCATCATCATCATCATCATCATCATCATCATCATCATCATCATCATCATCATCATCATCAATCATCATCATCATCATCATCATCATCAGCAGCAGCAGCAGCATCATCATCATTTTCATAATCCTTATCTAACCATCGTCGTCAGCAGCGTTATCATCATCAACATCAGCATCGTCATCCTCGTGTCGTATTTCGTGTCATCACATCGTCATCTTTTATAACATAACTCTTATCATCGTCTATGTCATTATCCAGCTTCGTCATGTCGACCATCTTCGCCAAAATTGATATATTTTTTCTGGATTTTGCATGCTTTTGTTTCATCATCAAGTCATCATCATCATTGCAATCATCATCTCGCTTCATCAATCAATCATCAATTCATCATCAAGTCATCATCACCATTTCATCATTCATCATCATCATCAACATCATCAGCCATCATCATCATCATCATCACATTCATCATCAATCAATCATCATCATCATCATCATCATCATCATCACATCATCACCTTTCCTCACAAATCCTTTCATCATCATCATCACATCATGTTCATACTCAATCATCATCATCATTCACATCATCATCATCATCATCATCATCATCTTGGCATCATTCAGTCATCATCATCAAATCATCCGTCATCATCAACTCCAAGCTTCTCACATCATCATCATCATCATCATCTTCATCATCCTCGAATCACATCATCATCATCATCATCAATCATTCATCATCATCAATCATCACTTCATCACATCATCATCAACATCAGATCACAATCATCATCATCATCATCATCATCAAATCATCAATCATCATCAATCATCATCAATCATCAATCATCATCATCAATCATCATCATCATCATCATCATCATCATCATCAATCATCTCATCATCATCATCATCATCATCATCATCATCATCATCATCATCATCATCATCATCATCACATCAATCATCATCATCATCATCATCATCAATCATCATCACTCATCACATCATCATCACATCATCATCATCATCATCATCAATCATCATCATCATCATCATCATCATCATCATCATCATCATCATCATCATCACATCATCATCATCATCATCATCATCATCATCACATCATCATCACATCATCATCAATCATCATCATCATCATCATCACATCATCATCATCATCATCCATCATCATCATCATCATCATCATCTCATCATCAAATCATCATTCATCATCATCATTCATCATCATCATCACATCATCATCATCATCACATCATCATCATTCATCATCATCATCATCATCATCATCATCATCATCATCATCATCATCACATCATCATCACTCACTCATCATCAATCATCAATCATCATCATCATCATCATCATCATTCATCATCATCACATCATCAATCATCATCATCATCATCAATCATCATCATCATCATCATCATCATCATCATCATCATCATCTCTCATCATCACATCAATCATCAATCCATCACATCATCATCATCATCATCATCATCAATCATCATCATCAATCATTTCATCATCATCATCAATCATCTCAATCATCATCATCATCATCATCATCATCATCATCACATCATCATCATCATCACATCATCATCATCATCATCATCTCATCATCATCATCATCACTCATCATCATCATCATCATCACTCTCTCTCATCATCATCATCATCATCATCATCATCATCATCATCATCATCATCATCATCATCAATCACTCATCATCATCATCAATCTCGCTCAATCATCATCATCATCATCTCATCTCATCAATCATCATCATCTCACTCAATCATCATCATCTCTCATCACTCACTCACTCATCACATCATCATCATCATCATCATCTCATCATCATCATCAATCATCATCTCATCTCATCATCATCATCATCATCATCATCATCATCCATCATCATCATCATCATCATCACATCATCATCACATCATCATCCATTCATCAATCAATCATCATCATCATCATCATCATCATCACATCATCATCATCATCATCAATCATCATCATCATCATCATCAAATCATCAATCATCATCAATCATCATCATCACACATCACATCATCATCACATCTCATCATCATCATCATCATCCCCATCATCATCATCATCAGTCACAATCATCATCGACATCATCATCATCATTCACAAATCACATGTGTCATCAGGCAGTTTGGAACATCTTCAAATATCATCAGAATCAAGCTCATCATCATGAGTGGATTCATCAATCATGAGCCATCATGCCTGGCTGTCAGGATCACATCAAACGGATCTACTCTATCTCCTACAACGATGAGTGAGACACAGAATGTGGGCATCATCATCATCATCATCATCACCACACCGCGTGTTGGAGGAGGAGGAGGCATTCCCTGTCTGCTTACATTGCTGGCCATGATGCCGGTGTTATTGTATTCCGCTGGCTTTTGTTTTGCCAATACTTGTGTGACATCGACGCTTTCAAGCACTCAAGATCGACTAGAAAATATGTGGTTCCAATTCTTAAGCATAAACGACCTTTCGGGTGAGGTGCAAGTGGTCGAGCCGTTTGACCGCGAAAAAAGGAGAGACTTGACTTTATCATAGTCTGTAAACTACACGATGCTTTGGACCACACGCTGGTGTACACGACTTCTGTCCACCTTGAGCTGAGTGTATTGGACATGGATGACAACGGGCCGTACATCAGCAAGAAGGGTATGCCACTCACACACCTCTCGCACCTCACCCTGCCCATCCAGAAACTCGTAAGTACTCACCATTTTATACATATCTGCGTTGCTCATTATCGCCGGTAAAGGTTCAACTGTTGTCAATTAACCAAAGTCAATGTGCGGTATTTTGCCGTGGAGGTAACTGAGAAGCTATGATTTATATATATATGACTCGTAGCAACTTATGTATGTTGAGTGTTGGATTGAGGTTTGAACGTCTGTGTGCCAGCCACGGCGACTGAGCGTGGTCGATGGCGACCTAGACAGCGAAACGGCCTACCTGGTGAGCATTGAGAACGACCACCTCAACGCCTTCGCCGTGCGCCCGTCTGTCGAGTGTGACTATGTGAAGTACTGTCAAACAGGTGGGTTTTTTTTATGCATCATATCCATTCAGTTGCTGATACAAAGATATCTATGTTGCTGTGATATTGATAAAGAGTACGCGTCGTGTTATAGCCAGGAAGTCAAACAATATGTTATGGTCAAGAGTAGAATTGAATACCTCATATTGTGGTATCTAACCAATCGATCACCGGGGGAATGTGTTGTAAATCACTTATACATTAAAGCCTATCATATATATATATATATATATATATATATATATATATATATATATATATATATATATATATATATATATATATATATATATATATATATATATATATATATATATGTGTGTGTGTGTGTGTGTGTGTGTGTGTGTGTGTATATATATATGTGTGTGTGTGTGTGTGTGTGTGTGTGTGTGTAATTTGTAAAATGGAGCTTTGCTGAATATGCACTACGTATACTGTGTTCAGTTCATTTCTTCGTTAAACTGTAATCAGAGGGGTATTGTTACTTTAATTTCTGGCTTGATGATAGAGTCGTTTGGTATTAAAGACTTCGAAAAATTCTTTAAAAGTTAATTTCCTAGCAGCCCTTGTCGCGGTCAGTTTGCCACCACTGCAGTCTAGCATGTACCATCTGGTTCCCCAATCAGCGGTGTAACTCGAGAGTACAGTAGACACAACCCACTTGCCACTTCCCATTATTCTCATGTACACAAACTGTCACCCAATACGACCCAAGAGGCGAGATCGGGTATTCGCCCACTAACGAATACTTGATGCGGCCCTGGAAGCGTTCTTGTAATTGCAACACAATCTACAATGGTATTGAGGCATGCTTGTGGTGTGGAATTACTCGCGTTTCTGATGCATTATGATACATGGTGCGCTATGTTTTCTCGTCAGTTTTCTGGTTAAGCGGAAACGAGCGTGGCGTACCAGACAACTATGAGGTCGACGTCGTCTTCAATGATACCACGTTGTATCCGCCTGAGCACTCAACGGTAAAGCTTACTTCTAATAATTGCAAGTAAAACTTCTGAATCACATTCCTGTCTGTAGCGTGGATTTTGTTTACTCTCCAAGTTTTCAGGCGGATGGAGCGCTATTATTGAGCACAGCTTGAAACGTGCCTGAAATATGATACTTTCTTAGAGCTCTCAGATTTATCGTGATTTATTGCACCAAAACTGATGCTTGTCGATGCTGTGGTTGCCAAGGATCTGGGGTCCCTAGGTGCTGTATGAATGAATGTAATGAAAGACACTAAATTTCCTCGAGGTAGTTCAA
Source organism: Urechis unicinctus (assembly GCA_034190875.2). Lineage (NCBI taxonomy): Eukaryota > Metazoa > Annelida > Polychaeta > Xenopneusta > Urechidae > Urechis > Urechis unicinctus. The sequence continues at coordinate 24,430,294 of CM067347.1, forward strand.
AGGCTCCTTCCCACCATGTTTCACAGTTTTACACCACGTCATACGTCACGCGCAAAAGCTGTCACACACCCTCGTCGTACATCATATCTTGCATCTCGTATTTCACCACGTCACACAACACGTCCTACACCACGTCCTACATCACGTCATACGTCACGCACAAAAGCTGTCACACACCCCGTCGTACATCATATCTTGCATCTCGTATTTCACCACGTCACACACCACGTCTTACACCATGTCTTACACCACGTCTTACATCACGTCTTACCTTATGTATGACACCACGTCTTACCTCACGTATCGCACCTTTTCCTGTGACATTCAGGCCATCTACAGAATCACCATCCGCAACCCTCAGCCTCCCGACGAGTCCTCTCCATCATCTAACTCCTCGTTATCACCTTATACACCGTCCACGACCTTACCTACAATGTCGCTAACGCCTCTTGGGGATCAATTCTTATCTCCTCCACGCGACAACACTGGCAGTGATAAGGAGGAACCAGACTCCGATATGAGCGACAATGATAAGAATGATGACAAGGAGGCTGGAGATTCCGACGACGTCATCCCTCCGGGGCGGGAGGAGCCGCCCATGAAGGCCGTCGTGGCCGAGATATCCGCTCTGGCAGCCAAGTACTCCAGGGTAAGCTTATTCGCCATAACAACGAGCCAGGTGTTTTAATGGCCACGGGAAGTCTTCCAATTTACGCTGATAGTAACCGCCGGTGTCCGCGAAGGGGTGACAGAGGCATTGTCAATTTATAGCACCACTTCGCGACAATAACTGCCGATTAAATGTTGAGAATTAGTTGGCAAATCTATTATTTGATGCTATGTGGATATTTCCTTTTTTTGCATTGAATCCCTCTGTATGTTTGCATCATGTTGCCGGTCAGGTGTTGAGCCCGGTGAGTCCGTGTCGGACTTCATGCTCCTACGAGCTAGCCATCAATTACGAAGACGCCTTCGGCATCACGCCTACACGAGGTATTCTCTACGTCAACAAACCCCATATCTTGCCCTTCATCCACCACGATGTTCATCTAGAGGTGCATTGGGAAGAAGCTGATAACCCGCTTCCGACCAAGCTAGATATTATCATTAAAATCAACAGCAGCAGATCAAGTAGCAGCGCGTGTGGTGAGTCACACAGATAGGTTATGAACATGATTTTGCCACCATTAATTGCCTTAATATTAACAGCCATTATGATACCTCCATCAAGCCTGCATGCAGTTGTATTATATGGAAGCCTATTTAGTACAACTGCATGCGGGCGTGATATTAGGTTGACTATAGTCCAGCCCAAGCGCCTTTGTTAACACCTATTGCACTGTGGTTATCTGTGCTAATTACAAAGTAAATATTATATGATCCATGCTTAGATTTGTGTATGTGATATTGGATAGGTTCAGTGGGTACACTCGGGTATGTGAATGCCATTGTTATTTGTAGGTGTAATTATTATTTCTAGGTGACTTTTTTGTGTGGGGGTGTCTCTGTTGTTTGTTGGCATCATTGTGGTTTGTGGGGGTCATTGTGGTTTGTGGGTGTCATTGTGGTATATTGATGTCATTGCTTTGTGTGTGTCATGTTTGTTCACGGGTGTCATTGTTGTTTGTGGGTGTCATTGAATTTTGCAGGTGTCCTTATTGGTAGATGCCTGTGTCATTTGTTGGTGAGATTGTTTGTTTGTGTTTGTCAGTGTCGTTGGTGGGTGTCATTGTTATTTGTAAGTGACATTGTTATTTGTGTGTGTCACTAGAATATTGCAATAGGATAATTAATTGTTATTTGTGGCCTTCATTGTTATTTGTGTGCATTATAGTTATTTGTCGGCATCATTGTTATTTGTGGGCATCATTGTTATTTGTAAGCATCATTGTTATTTGTGTAAATCATTGTTATCTGTGTGCATTATTGTTATTTGTGTGCATCATTGTTATTTGTGTGCATCATTGTTATTTGTGTGCATCATTGTTATTTGTGTGCATCATTGTTATTTGTGTGCATCATTGTTATTTGTGTGCATCATTGTTATTTGTGTGCATCATTGTTATTTGTGGGCATCATTGTTATTTGTGTGCATTATTGTTATTTGTGTGCATCATTGCATCATTGTTATTTGTGTGCATCATTGTTATTTGTGTGCATCATTGTTATTTGTGTGCATCATTGTTATTTGTGTGCATCATTGTTATTTGTGTGCATCATTGTTATTTGTGTGCATCATTGTTATTTGTGTGCATCATTGTTATTTGTGTGCATCATTGTTATTTGTGCATTATTGTTATTTGTGTGCATCATTGTTATTTGTGGGCATTGTTATTGTTATTGTTTGTGTGCATTATTGATATTTGTGTAAATCATTGTTATTTGTGGGCATCATTGTTATTTGTGTGCATCATTGTTATTTGTGTGCATCATTGTTATTTGTGTGCATTATTGATATTTGTGTAAATCATTGTTATTTGTGTGCATCATTGTTATTTGTGTGCATCATTGTTATTTGTGTGCATTATTGTTATTTGTGGGCATCATTGTTATTTGTGTGCATTATTGTTATTTGTGTGCATCATTGTTATTTGTGTGCATTATTGTTATTTGTGGGCATCATTGTTATTTGTGTGCATTATTGTTATTTGTGTAAATCATTGTTATTTGTGTGCATTATTGATATTTGTGTAAATCATTGTTATTTGTGTGCATTATTGTTATTTGTGGGCATCATTGTTATTTGTGTAAATCATTGTTATTTGTGTGCATCATTGTTATTTATGGACATCATTGTTATTTGTGGTTGGCATTGTTAATTTGTTATGATATTGTTATATCGACTAATGATTGTTTATAGATAACTGCTGCTAAATCGACAATGCCACTGTAAAGTGTGTGTATTGACAGAGGGCTTGTGTTCGCACTTCCACGGCGGCGACGCGTGTGAGGAAGGATGCGGGCAGGGTGCCGGGAGTGGCCGCTGTGAGTGGCGATACGGACAACACGAGGCATCGACACACTACGCCACATGCTCCTCATCACTCTCCACCTGTCCAGACCACACCTGTGATGAACTGGAGGCGACCTTCCCAGCCATATGCCCTCAAGACTGTACCAGTCAGCACATTTATCAAATTTATATTAGTGCTTGCTGTCAATGTATTATAATCCCGGCGTTTCATGCTGGATGCCCAAGGTTCTTTCTTTGCTATATTAACATTTTTTAATTTGATCTGTTAGAATTCATGACAGGTTAACTCGTTCAATGGAGGATAAAGTTGTGGTGGGCACATAGTGTTCCTTTGTGATATAATATGATATTCAATGTGCTATTTGTCTACAAGATTGGCTATCATTTGTAACGGTAGTTAAAAGATTTATGTTCCAAGCAGACAGAATGATAATTCCCCCCCGGCGTCAGTCTATATCTGCAATGCGTTGTATATGTGCAGCCAGGAGTCCACCGGGTCCGTTGGCCACCCTGAACACCAGACACGACCCCCCACGTGGTATCTACACCTGCCTCAACATGGTCTGGTGTTCCACACCCGATACCTGCAAATGTGAACCAGAACTCACCGCCAACCTGGATATTATAAGTAACCTCCCTACTCGTAACTCATGGACACCGACGAATGACGGAAAACTGCCGGTCACCGAGAAACTCCAAAGTGAGTCATCCCATGTTTTGGTAAACCACTCTGCGCATGCGTTGAAATCGATCCATAGCGCTAGTCCCCTTAGTGTACTGACCTTAGATATTTGATTTGACAGATGTACTTGCTGTAGGGGACGGACCGGTCATCTGCAACTACAATTGTCGCATCATCGTGACGTCAGTATTTGGCGTCTGCGTGTTCGTCGTGGTGGTGGGCGTTATGACGTGGTGTCTTTATAAGCGTCGACGCCCCCATAAGCTGAAGGTGGCCGTCAGCGTGGGTTCACTCAGTGCTATTCAGTCTGACTACCATCACCCGAATGAAAACACCTCCCCGACCAACAATATAGATTGGCCATCAAAAATAATATACACCTCGATCAAGGTAATCGGAACAATGTATGACGAATTCACAATAAATTGGTCTAACAGCCGTATTTCCCGTATTTTTCGACGTGAAAATAAAATAACTGTTTCATAATATAATTGATATGAATCATTAATCGTCTGAAGTCAGGGCAGGGCAGGGCAGACGTATATTTGCTCTTTCGCTTTCAGCCTGATCCTAAATGGGAGTTCCCTCGTGAAAACCTTACGCTCGGCGGTGTTCTTGGTGAAGGCGAATTTGGAAAGGTGGTACAAGCAGAAGCCTACCAGATACCTGGATCGTCAACCGAGTACACAACAGTGGCCGTGAAAATGATCAAAGGTAGTTATAAGAGGTTGAAAAGATTCCATGTTGCTCAAAGTGGAGAGCCAATGTATTCCAGTATATCGGAACAATGAGAAATATGAGGCTGGGATAATTAGAGCTGAGAGGGCAAGGTCCAATAGGTGATGACGATTTATGATTTAAGCGTATTTTACTAACTGAGGCAAGACAGATGAAGCTGAACATTTTGCTAATCAACAATAAAAAAATAATTGAAAATACTATTCTCCATCGTGATTTATAACCGATGTATTGATGACGAATGTTGTTGCCTTTGAAGAAGTGGCGTCAGCTTCCGAGTTGAATGATTTGGTATCTGAATACAACATGCTGAAAGACGTATCCCATAAGAATGTAATCAAGCTTCTAGGCGTGTGCACACAGGCAGGTGAGTTGAGCAATAGACACACAAGCGCCCATACATGTCGCATTATTGCACCCGTGTCATTGGTGTGTATTGGTTAACTTTAATTTCGTCATTGTACTGGGTCAACAGGTCCGTTATATATCATAGTAGAATTCTGTGAGCACGGCTGCCTTCAGAATTATCTCCGCCAATTTCGCCCGCAGAAGCGTGATCTAATGCGCTTTCACCACAAAAATCTCTCCCGCACTGGCATGCAAGACAGTTCCTCAAGAGGCATAACGTTCTCGGATGCTACGCGGGGCATTACATCGAAGGACCTGCTATCCTTTTGCTGGCAGATCGCATCAGGCATGCAATATCTCTGCCAAATGAAATTCGTCCACCGAGATTTGGCAGCACGGAATATTCTCGTGGCTTGTGGTAAAGTTGTAAAAATATCAGACTTTGGACTAACAAGAGATATTTACGAAGAGGATACATATGTGAAGAAGAGCAAGGTAATAATAAGGCTATATATAAAGATGGCGTGACCTAGATTGCTTGTTTTGTCGCGCCTTGATAGCAATGGCGGAAGCTGATGACGCACAGACATTGGTATCGCACTGTTTCAAGGGAAATTACTGATATATTGCGCTCAGAATGAACTAATTAATAACCAAATTTTGCTGGCATTATTTCTTAGTTTCTTAGAAATGATTAGGAACCAAGCTGAATGAAGTGGGCTTCTGTCCTCACCTGTTTGTCATTACACGGCTAAAATAGTTGTGTAAAGCAAGCTGCCATATTCAAGCTAGACTTAATATCCCTCTTTAACGAAGCTATTATGGTTCGTATAAATTACTGCTTGCAGTGTCGAATTCCGGTCAAATGGATGGCCCCAGAATCGCTCTATGATCAAGTTTATACAAGTAAAAGTGACGTGTAAGTCCTGTTGATTTCACCCATTTCGCTCAGTAGATTTACTTCTCACGATTACATTACCTACGGTTGTAAAATTCATGCGTCAGAAAGTTTGTTTTGTTTTCCCTATTTCAGATGGTCTTTTGGAGTTGTTCTCTGGGAGATTGCTACTCTCGGTAGGTCTAAGCTGGGTATTAATTGGTCGAGCCCTTATTTACCGCGACACGGGGTTCACAACGCAATGTGGTCTAAGGGTTTGTGCCAAATTTGGCTGCGGCACTAAAACAATCTGCCTCATCCATTACCCTTGCGATATCACCTCGATGTTGAAAGTTCTGTAAAAAGTCTGTGCTCCATTTAATTTACATATGGATGTCAACCCACTCAAGGGAAGGGTTGTATGGTATGATATATACATAGCATGCATTGGCTCGGTAGGTATGTCTCCTTATCCCGCCGTCCAACACGAGAGACTCTTCACCATGTTAAAGGAGGGCTACCGGATGGAGAAACCTCCCAACTGCTCCGATCATTTGTGAGTTGCATTTACCGACAAATACACGGTTCCACGCTTGTTTGACTGCCTATAGAAAAATGTCTACGTATGAAACGTTGCTGGTCATCATCGTTTGCAGATATCGTATAATGCTTTGGTGTTGGCATTATACACCCATACAGCGGCCGTCATTTCGGAAACTCACAGAGCACTTTGAAAACATGTTGAAAGAAAATGTGGTATGTTCATGTTTCATTCATATAGCTCAAACGACTGTTTACACGATGAACCACGAATACAGGTACCCTGTAGTACCTAGATGGTAGGTCCATTACAACGTTTTTCTTCTTGTCCTCTACTTCTAGGACTACCTGGATCTGAACTATGACCTTGAAAGTGGTTTCGGAGAGGACGTTGTTGAAGGTGGCGATTTAGAAAGCCAGTCGGGTCTGTCTGTATTCGCTCTAAAGTATTGCGAATATTTAATTTTTAAAAAATATACTCGGACTTGATTATATGCTCCAGTTTCTGTTTTAGGCTCAATTAGCCCGTCATCGTTCGCGACTGAGCCGAATTACGGCAGTATCAGTATCCAAGCGACTGATGCGAACACGTACGTTATGACGCCCGTCAACAAAACCGCCCCTAGCGACAATCCGCTCAACGACTGGCCCTCCGCTGAAAGCGTCACGTTGCCAGACACGGCTACTGAAAAGACATTTTTCTTGAACGACGGAGAGCAGTTGAGTGTAAATGTTAATGCTAGCTGTAAAGTGAGTATTGCCGAAGAGGACGAAGGCGACGATGATAACACGGGGTCTGGTCATGCAGGTTCAGACGAGGAATCTCTTATGCTTGAAACCTACCAGCTTGTCACACCCAATTCAGTGTGCTGAAAAATACACGCCAACCACAGCTTGTTGAGTGGCACAGAAAAGGCACGGACCTCCGTGTGGCACATAGTATGCGTAGTGTGCAAAGTGGCACATAGAACGCACAAACCAGTGGGCGCTCCACTTTCAACACAATCTGCGCAATCGCAGACTCGATATAGTCTGTGGGGTGCCCCGCCCCGAGCCCACGTTCATATAACATTGACAAGACTAATGATCTGACCGCGTCTTTAATTCAACCACCCCTACTGCCGACTTGTACGAGAGCTTCAGCTTCCCTCTCCATATATACGATATACTTTCTGGCTGAGCCGAGAGTTCAAGGATGAGACTAACACATTTGTATGTTATGTGGAGGACAACTACATATCAGGTTGTGTTTTGACGCTGGTTAGACTGGGTTTGATATGAAGCTAGTTAGACTGGGTTTGAAATGAAGCTAGTTAGATTTGGTTTGATGTGACTGCGTGCTACCCTCCTACATACCTCATGTGCTATATAACCTACTTTATCGAATCACACTTGATATGGTCTTGCTTTACATAAATTACTGACTGGAATCGGTATAAGCCTAGGTTTTTGCTTTATAAGACAGTAGACTTGAATGTAATAGTATTATCCTATTTGCTGTGAGTTCATAACCATGGTACTGTTTGCTTTTGAAAAAAAAAATATTCTTGAATATAATCAATGCAACTGTAGACGATAGTGTTATTGTGATATACTGCCTGAAATGATGAGTCGTATTATATATCCTGCCAAGTATGTTGCCATGTATTGTATAAGCGACATAAGATATGCCTTCGGGGGCATCCCGCAGTATGTTAAGCCCACTGCGGTCATCTCTTGCATTAGCGTTTGATAAACATCCTGTTTAATATATATATGGACATCCGGTTATTGCTAGTTATTTTTGTGACGTGTTGTAGATGTCCCCAGAACGAGGCTGGTACTCCTGCAGGCTTCTTGACAGTGTTCACGTAACGCTTGTTGTTAATATTAAATTATTCTTATTGTTGTTGTGTTTGTTGTTAGTTATTTTTTTTTGTTCTAACGATTAATAATGAAACCAGCAAAAAGCGTAAGGTGGAAACTACACATTTTGTACCATGTGAAAAATTATGATGAGGGAAAAGAAAGCGGATGTATTAGACTCATTGCTTTGTTGTTTCTGGAATAATAGTTAGGAACTTATGGATGGCATGTCGTCGCACTGTGGCATGTCGATGCACTCTTGCCTTATAGATATGCCAAGAGGGCTCACTCCTGACACAATATGTAAGCACGCCACCTGTGTGCAATACGTCTTTATGTCAAAAGCCATTGGAAATTGCTGATAAATTTGGAGGCACGGTCGCAATGCGACTTTTCAAAATAATTTGGATTTACAGTCCCATTTACTTATGTTGTAGCACCACCTGCAGATGGGCGTGCTTGAAATGCTCGCCGCATTGTCAGTCGGAGTGAGCCCGCTTAGCTTACTAATAAGCACATCGATGGTACCACGAGGACTTCTTGCCCTGCCAGCAAGGCATGGCGTTGTACTGCGGTACCGTGCAGACTTACCCACCCAGCAAGGCATGGCGTCGTACTGGGGTACCACAAAGACTTACCCACCCAGCAAGGCATGGCGTCGTACTGGGGTACCGCAAAGACTTACCCACCCAGCAAGGCATGGCGTCGTACTGGGGTTCCGCCAAGACTTACCCACCCAGCAATGCATGGAGTCGTACTGTGGTACCGCTATGAGGTTGCTTTGTTATACTGCACATATCTAACGCATTGCTTTGTCCTTAATATCACACAGATGGTTAATTATTTATTATACATAATGAATTGATTCTTATGTCTTTGTAGCGATTGTTAAAAAGTTCAATCAATAAATGGCCGCCTTATAACTAATGGGGCAACTGTTAGTCAGTTGGTATGCATAATGTAAAAGCGCTACTCCAGGTTGAGTCAACCAGCTTGTGAACAGCTTGTTGGTATTTAAAGAGCCAGAAGGCACTCCGTGTGCAGAATCCGTATTCAAAATACGATCTCATGTTAGAGAACCAGCTCAAATCATCAGTTCTGAAGCTCATACACTCCAGCTTGTATACTTAGACCTCCAGATCTCACTGATAGCCTTATCCAGATTGGCCCATTACTAAAGGAAACCTCGCAACAAACAACACAACATGTGACTTATTGCACACGTGTAATCTTAATACTTCTTAAGTTTCGGTTGTGGCGTCCCTGTTTTCGATATGGAACATGCATATCAAAAATATATGACCGCCGACAGAATTGGAATGTGTTATTTCTCGTGGCAACAATTATGAGGACTTCGTTTCGACGTAATGAGTGTTGGTTTAATTTTACATATATACCACCACGATTGCAGCTTTGAATGCAGGGCAGTATTTGCAACAGGGTAACACCTTCAGTGGAAAATAACTCGATCCTCAAGGGTAATACAATTAGCTTGTTTCGTGGTTAATTGTGACACACTGAGTCAATGACTGGTTAACAAGTACCGAACCTTGATATCTAAAGTCCGGTCATTCGTGCTGACATTTTTATTATTGCCGAATTTGCTCTTAGTTAGTTCCCTGACCGCCGATAAATTGCAATTCCCCAGATCAAAGTTAAGTTTCTGCCCAAACTTGTAGAGTAGCCCCTTTGTAATTGCTGATGTCCAATCAGAAACCTCCACACTATCTGATGACGTCACATACCTCCGCATTCCCAGAATTTAAAGACAATCATTATTCAGACAATATCATAGTCACGGTCTTACGGACCAAGTTGGAAGGCCAACTCAGTACAGCAAAGCAGAGATTGGTAGTCCGTCTCAGCTGTAAACTGGTCCTTACCAGTGTAACCTTTTATATACCAGAATTTCTATAATCATATTTGAACTCGATTCCGTACTCTTGAGTCCAAATATGAATATAGCAGCTTCACATTACATACAATCTTATCAATAAGGATGGTCACATTTGTATACCCGAATTATTACAGACGATACAATCGAATGCAAGATCAATTGTACGGGCACGCAAAGACCTAACCTTGAGTTGTACATACAATGGGGGATCTGGCTCACCCATTTAAGCTCCAGTATGCACCAGATAACATTTCAATCACACTCATGTCCTGTTAGGTTGATATAGCTAACAAAACAGCTTACATTACTCTTCACCCGAAACAGCCTAGCAAAGACGCGGGGTTTCCTTTGTGAACTTCACCGGCTTGCTTCAGATTGATTGTCAAACTCGAGTTTGGACAGTACTCTCAACGACTTGAGCCCTAACTTGATAAAGTTCTGACAGAACCAGGTCAACTTTACCATACGATGTGCTTCAGTACGTTGTGATGAGTCAACCAGTCACCACCTAACAGCATCAAACCCTATCATCATGGGTGCATTTCATCGAAAATGTGGATGTGAATAAAGTGCTACTTCTGGAAATGGTAATATCCAAGTCGAGTCCAATTGTATACCCCGCATGTTTGTATGGTATTTGTATATACCTTTGCTCCTCCTGGTGGGACGTGAAGAACATACCAAATATGATATACGCTAGACACTATTAGACATCCTCGGGCGATGATAATAGATGATCATTGGATTGCACAGGCGGTGTTACACCGGGGGTGTTACTCAACACCTGTCGCTAGTTGTTGGCATATTGTCTAAGATTGCAGGCTGCTGTCAAGCACCAATATCGGTATATTATCGATGGTCTTGTGTCGTCAATGCCAAGAAAGGTTTTCAATTGAGTCATTTTAACAACAAGACGAAAAAAGAAATAGAATTGTTAAAAGTTGCCGTAAAATGCCCTCTTTACCTCTCACGTGCACCAAAGAACTTTTATAGCTTGGTTAAGAGGGCTCACTCGTGTCTCCGCCCGACAAAATATGTGAACTCGCCACCTCTGAGTAGCGCGCTGCTTTGTCATTGCGTCTCTTGAAATCACAATTCCGGGGCGCGGTCGCCTCTGCCAATCAGAAGACTTCATATCCTCAACAATCCCATGCTTTTGTTGCTTTTGTTGACTCATTTGCATTTCCATCGCACAGCGTGTCAGAGTGAGTTCTCTTAACGTAGCTATAAGCTCATTGCATTTACCGAGCCAGACGAATCTTTACTTAAATCAGCGCCCCACTGCCCCATAATTACTAATAAAATGAAGAAACATATGTGAATTTATATGTGGAGAGATTAGCGTCTCAAAGATCAACCCTCACTGGTAACAGAATGTAACAGCCGCAAATAACGAACGAACTGTATTGTACGCACGTGCCAAATATGGCTGTGGCCCAATATCTTAAGTTTCCGGTCGCCTATAGCGAGGTACAACCGTCAAACCAGGGTGTAGGAGGCAGACAGCGACAAAAACAACAATTTGCAACACGTGAGAACATTTTAAACTCATTGAGGTCTTTGTGACCAATCTCTTGGGTTTCTATCCCCATTTGTGCTGGTCCAACTCGTTTTGTTGTTGGACGATTGAGACATTCTGTTGATAAGTACGATGTAAACCTGGTGCAGTGAGTCGATGAAGCTTACAATAAATAGCTCCTAACCCCACTGGCTCTGCTCAAATGAAGCTCGCCAGATCCAATGATATAGTACGTCTTGGGTCGTATACTTGCTTACTCGCGTTTCACTTTACCAAATACATCGTCGTTGTAGATGCTGCGCCCATTCGTGCTGTAATTGTCCATGACATGGGCGATGTCTTTGCAGACGATTGTTGTCTTGGTCGTTAGTTGGATGGAGTCCTTTTCTGTGTTTATCTACTGGCACTATCCTCCATACTTGTTCTTGAGGTTAATATAACAGTCCAAGAAGATTATCCTCATCTTCGTGTTATTATTGAATAATGCTCGTCGAGCCATGAATGGATTGGCAATCAATAGGCAAAGTTTACCTTCTTTGTTTGAGCCCATCATCTCCACATCAAAAGCAACCCGCTTTAGTAGGTCCTCAATGATCTTGCTAGATACGGATTTATTTATCATGTTTTAAAGGTTGTCTCAGCTCTCTGATCATATGGATGTATTCCTTCGTCCATTTGCTTTGTTTGATCTGGGTGTCTTGTGCCACTTCCATAGCACCATGCCAAGAGAGATGTAAAGTTCTAGGTTACTGTATAGCACAACATAAATTTCTCTGCACTTGAGATTCATTGTTATCGTTTCCACCCATAGCACCCCTATAAGCTCTTTCTGGTAATCCGAACTCAAGTTCTTGTTTATTGCCATGCGCTGTAATGCTGCTGGGTAGGCGTGCTCATTTTTGTTCTAGCACCTCTGGGAACTCTGGGTTCACCTCTAGAATGTACCCTGTCTCTGTGTCTTGAGAAATTCTCATTACATATATTCTTTTCTGGCTCTTCTACCCACTTCATTCCACCTGTGGGTCGCGACTCGTTCATGATACAGCTGTTGAGGTTGGTTCCATCAAGGTACATAATACGGGAACTGGGTCCGTCCCTGTGAACAGGTGATTGCCTGATTGTTGTCTTTCAAGGCACGAACACCATCAGAGTCTTAGGTTAGTAGTGGGCTGCAATGCAGATTTCTGTTAGGATGCCGTAGAAGGCTTCTTTTGATGTTAGTACATGATAACTTTACAAAAGATGGGCTGCTTATTAAGCTCATTTGATACTGGATTATGCATTACAGATAATGATTCCTTTGTGTGTGAAGGATACATACTATTATAATTGATCACAATGAACGCTTCTGGCTCTTTGGTGTTGACTTGTTTGCATGTGACGTCAGGAAGAATTAGCTGCTGTCAATGAAGCACAGAGGGCCTAGTTACAGATGTATTTATCTAAGTCATTTGAGAGGAAAATAATTTTACCTTCCACTCTACTTATTTCTTGCATAAATAGGATACAGTTATGTAAACTCTGCGGGGCATGTGGGGGTTTAGGTGTCATTTCATGTGAATTGGGGTTAAGATATGTAGGTCCACAATCGCCATTGCTACTCCTTGTCTGAACCACCTGCTCAGAAGAAAATTGTCTTTGAAACACTATTCAGCCAGTCGTTTAGGTAAGTATTACAAATGAAGAACGGTCACAGTTATTTTTGCAAGTAAAAAAATTCCTCATTGTCCCCACGAATTATTCAAGGGTTATCCCCTAGATTTTGATGCAGTTGTCATAATGTTACGTCGCCAAGGAAAATCGATGTAAGATAATATTCTCTCCGGAATAGGTCTCTTAACCGGTCATTTATATGGATGATGAGCTTAAACCAGTTAGTGAAAGAACTCGGTATCTGACAGAGGCTGTGTGGGCGCTGATTACGCGAATTGCCAGTTTTTACTTCATGATGCAGAATTGTTGCCGCCGAGAACGGATATGTTTTCGGAAGATATATGGTTAACTTGGGAAGGGCTTTGAACATATTGTAGAGCAGTAAATATCATGGTCAATAAAGAGATTGGTACCATTTATATGTGATAAAGACGCTGTCAGACAGACCATCTCATTGCCTGAAATGCTGCTTTTAAGATACATGCGTCCCAAAATGTTTTCATCTGAAAAGACGTTTCAAAACTAGGCTCGCATTCGCGCAGGTACTCTTGGCGGGAAAGTGTGCCCTCCAGTTCGAGGCGCCTCTAGCGGCTCGGTGCGTTATGAAATCAGTTTCGGTTTCTATCGCGAACTGCCCTCAATTGCTCTCATCCCCATACCGAGTATAGAATTCCTCATGGAGGCCATGATGGTAATTGCTCACTATGTCACCATTGTGATTTGTTGATGGTAATCCAATTGCATGTTTTGTGTGTGTTTAAATGGAGTGCCTAAATACCTTGATATCGTCAGGCGGGGCTTTAATCGTTCATTTTATGACGTCCATAAATTGATGGGCAAAGCAACTTCGCCTCCTCACCGGCACAAGAGCAGTTCTGTAATCTCGATCATGCATGTCAACTTTTTCATCCGATCTTCCCAAACCATCTGTGACGAGTTAACTCGCTTAGTAAGTTGATAGCCCCGCGCGAACGTGTTATTACATAGCCGTGCACGACATCTTATTATACATTTATAATTATATTACCGTCGTGCGCGGCTAGTCATTACGATGTCATTCCAAGACTGTCAATTAACGTCTTGTATGGGTGGATGAGAGTGGGCGTGTGACACTGTAGCATGTGGGTGACTGGGGTATTTGCTGCCAGCATTAGATTATTTTGCATCACTTGAATGATTTCAACCATTTGGTGGTGTAGTGGGTCGACAGAGAAAATGGGCCATTACTATAGGTAAATAGATGGACCTGGATGTACTGTTTTAATCTGCATGGAAACTTAAACCTAAGGTATTCCTTCATCAACCTATACAGCATTTGCATCTGCAACATATATCAGTTGAGACCCTCATTTGCAAATATCTGATTGTATATTATGTGTGGATGACTTGTTTGTATTGTGATTCATATCTTGCTTAATGGATTAAACAATCTTTTTTCAGACTGCTCATTTGTCTGTGCGGTGAATCAGAGCCTTGAGAATCAGTCGATCATGCTGTCAGCCAGTGCTGTTGATATAGACTGTGACTCGTACATGGACTCTGGTCAGCAATGTAGAGTTGCATCAACGCAAGATGAAACTCTGGACAAACCAATCAGAGACTGTGATATGGTGGAGAAGTTCAAACAAGAGAAACTCTTGCTTCTCCAGCAGGACCAGCTCATGTCTGCTCTGACAGCGCCTGCATATATCGATTATGATGACATCAAAGAAGATATCGTTTCAAGTCTCGGTCGCAAGAGTCCTGTTAGTCTCCTCATCGAGTATCTACAATGTACACATCAGTGTGTCAATTATGTAGAGGTGGGCCGTCCACAGGGCCCCGGGCACCGGCTTGTGTGAGCACTCTGTTACTGCCACCAACACTCTCCCAGTGGTAATGGTCCATGACCTTGTTTGTATCACTTATTTTTTTGGGGTGATTGTTGCAGGTTCACTATAGTAGCTGTGGTGGATGGCAGGCCATTTGAGCGTGTGCAAGCTACATGTAAAAGGGACGCTCGCTCTGGTGCAGCATATCTGGCCTGGAAAAAGCTCATCAAAGAGGCACAAAAACAAGTACAAAAACAGATAAGATATTGTTGTTATTTGATGATTCAAGTGCTATTGTCGTCTAGTATAAAGACAATTTTTAAGAATCCCTCCATTTATTATGTGATCTGTTAATCATTATATATGTATTCATACAATGATATATATTATTAAATGATTACTCCTTGGTCAGTTTGAAGATATCATCGAGGATCAAGAAAGACACACGAAGGATAAGATGACAGCTCTTGCTCATATGGAGTACTTGAGACAAGTGAGTGCCTCACCACATATTGCCACATACTTTATATCGCTTCAACTAGTTATTCGAATGGAAATAATAATATATGATAGTGACTTTGACCCACAGGTTACATTTCGTGATAAACTGATTGAATTGGTTGTCTTTTTATGGTAAGTAGTTATAAAAATGTGCTTGTAGGCGGAGATGAATCCAGCTGGTTTCAGTGGTCGACGGGTCTTGGCTGCCATTATTATGTCATGTCCAAACGAGAGTGGTAAAGCAGACAGATTACAGGTTGTGAGTCTTGGAACGGGTGAGCTATTCAATATTAGCAACATTTGTGGCATTGTGCTGCATAAAACCTGTACCTATTTCGGGATAAGTTTGTTCAAACATTCGGCTTAATAAAGCTTTGGTCCCATTTCTAACATTGCGAGCCTAGCTTAAACCGTAATATGGTTAAGGATTGATTTATTAAGCAATTCTTCCAGAGGGAGTGTGGTATGGTTTCATTTATTCACAGGCGCTTGGTTTCTGATGCCAAGCTTCTGAGCGCAAAGCAGCTTCTGAGTGCAGAGCAGCTTCTGAGCGCAGAGAAGCTTCCGTGTGCAGAGCAGCTTCTGAGTGCCGAGTTGTAGACTTTGCATCAGGAACCTAGCGCCTGTGCAATCAATGTGATCTAGAAATTTTAAAAGAGCAGAATATGTTCAACGGTAGTTTGGAAAAGCAATGTTTTCCTGCAATCTGTGAATACATCTTGTTTCATCATCCTTATGATGGCTTCTGAATCATGACGTATTATGGTGTGATTTGTATAGGGAGCCGCTGTATCGTAAGCTCGTCCCTAAGTATGGAGGGGAAGACCGTGAATGACTCCCATGCCGAGGTAGTGACCAGAAGAGCGTTTATTAGGTATATGTTACAATGTTCTACTCACCTTATATATGAGACGAGGAAATGTTGAGCCTGAATGTGTATGATCCGATCATAATTGACGCCAAGTGGATATCTTGATCCCGTCAGTATGGCAACTAGTTCTCGATATAACAACTCCACTTCTGACAAGTTTGCTTCGACATACAATATAGAAAAGATTTCTAGCCCACATTTTTACCTTCCGTGTACTGTCAATTTTGATGACGTAGGTTTTGTGGCAACTCTCAATGGAAATATTAATATGGCTCCCTAATCCACAGGAATAGCTTAAACGTGAGAAAATGTGGTACACTCCTAGTTCAGCTACATGTCACATTTGGATGTGTGCCTTTGATTACGTGTACAGCTTTATCTACCAAGCTTTATTGGATTATGATCCCCATGACCTACGAGGCTCCATCTTCGAGCCGGTGGTCAAGGGCAAGCTCAGCATTAAGTCATCGGTGAAATTTCACCTGTATGTGTCATCAAGCCCTTGTGGTGATGCAGCTCTGTATGCCAGGTAATCAGCCTATTACATAGTTTGCTCCATACATTTGTAGTTTATATATATTCAAGTAAATATATCAGTAATGTGCGGTTAATTTGTATCATTGGAAAAACAAAGAAATGAAAATATCTCACCAAAGACTCTGGCATGATAACGATGATGTTCTTCTACCACTGTGTTGTCAATTGTCTGTGTTAGCACTTTGAGAGCCAATATGTGTAGGATGTGAGTAATGCTGTTTACATCTGGCTGTCATGCCTGAATCATGGCTGTCATTGTTCATTTGTTAATTTAATCTTAATCTATTTAACTTCAGCTGAATGAGCAAGTCAGTTTATACACTACCCTGTCCTTGTTGGACTCACATCCACCCATACATCACTAGACTACTCATTTATATCATACCCAGTTGATGAATGTCATATATTCGACTCTAATATTGCTTTACACCTTGTAAGCCGACTTGAATATGGAAGCATTTCAATCGAAGCATCTCTGCCTGTCATCCTAGCCATTGTAGCATCTCTTAGGAGAGCTAGCCTCTACCATTTCAAGTTCAGTTCTCCTATCCATCAATTACAACATTGGTCTGTTGAAATATTTCATGTGAGCCTGTTGTCTGTACCCATTTACCCACCTTCCACTCGCCAACTGACTTGCATCCCACCTCACTCAAACTCGACTGTTATATGGAAATAAAATGTCAGTGCAAGTATTCAGGTCCCAGAAGGTAGTAAATATCATGGTTATTTCACTTACTGGTAACACATCTGGCATGGGCTGGCTTCATTATTTGAGAAGATATGGCACACGAATATCAAGCTATCTACTCTTCATTCATCAAAGATACACCATTACATCATCTGCCAAAGACATTAGAGCCAAGCTTATGGCCTGTGCAATTTGGAACGTATGTGTTCCTTGCTGGATTGTTTATAATGGCTACAGCTTACAACTTCAGTCTAATCTGCTGTGCTTTAGTTTATTGAATTGATAGTCACACATAATGTGCTCTGATTTATAAAGAATATCAAGCTATCAACGCTTTATTAATCAATGATATACCATTACATCATCTGCCTAAGACATTAGAGCCAAGCTTATGGCCTGTGCAATTGGGAACGTATGTGTTCCTTGCTGCATTGTTTATAATGGCTACAGCTTACAACTTCTATCTAATCTGCAGTGCTTTAGTTTATTGAATTGATAGTCACACATAATGTGTTCTGACATTACATGGGTAACAACATATTGTATTTATCAAGAATTAATTACATTATATACCTCTTATACTGCTGTATTCTTTAGGTTTATGTTATACACTCTTTCCATATGCAGACATTTTGAAATGCATCTTATTCCAGTTTTACTTCTCTGTCTGAAGGGTTGAATCCCAAAACATAGAGCAGGGCACGTCATCCAAGACCATCATGCGTGGTTTACTAAGAACTAAAATTGAAGCTGGTATGCTTTTATTTGTCTTTGATATATCATAATTTGGTGATGAATGAATAACCTGTCACCATGATATGTTTCTAAAGAATGCATCTATACTGTTAGTTGATTTTATGGAAATATGAATTGAAAGACATGATTTTTTTGATTTTGGTTAAATTTGCACAGGGGAAGGGGCAATTCCAGTAGAGGGCAAGTGTATACAGACATGGATAGGACTTCAGTTTGGCAGTAGGTTACGTACCATGTCATGCAGTGATAAGATCCTAAGATGGAATGTACTAGGGATCCAGGGAGCACTCCTAAGTCACTTCATCCAGCCTGTCTATCTGGAGTCTGTCATAATAGGTGCGTCTCCAATAAAGGAACCAACAGTTTATTGCGATGTTAAATGCTGAATATATAAACTTCAAAGTGACTTTCTGCACTGTACCCTTTAATACCGGAATTATTTTACATATGCTATTTAAGATTTATAATGTTGTTAAGAACTCCTTTTAAAAAAACAAATATTTATTTAGATATTCATATTGTAAACACCAAAATTAATTATCAATCACCTATTCCAAGGTTATGATAGTGAAAAAACAATTCACCTTTTATCTTATTTATATTTTATGTGTTGTCACATATAGTGGATGTGGTTGGTTCTAGGTGGGGATAACTTCAGCCGCAGCCATATTTCACGAGCCTTATCTTCTCGACTGTGTCCTTCCTCTCCATTACAAGAATGTGTCTCATCATCTCTCGGCACAAACAATGTCATCTCTCTCCCCCCTGGGTATAAGGCATCCTCACCACATATAGTTCACTCTGATGTGGCCAGTGTGCAGCAGGAAACGGAGAGATCAACATCTCTCTGTGTCAGCTGGTGTCTTGGATGTGACAAGTCAGAGACTATAGATGGCACTACAGGTCAAGTCTGTGAAGACTTATATAGGTATATCTTGCTCATTGCAAAGTCAAATATTTATGGCCTTGCCATTTTTTTTCCAGATAAGAGTATCATTAATTTGTCAGAAATATATGATACCTATTGACAATTGAATAGGCTGCACTTATGTGAAGGTCACACTCATCTGTACATCTTTTTTCTCTGCGCCTCGTTACAACAATGGCATTTGAGAAAAACTTTATTCCAAGACATGATACGATACAATATCCAAGATTGATTCCCAATATGCTCTATGCACTCAGTATCTGTCACGGCATTAAAATTCCAGCGTACAATTTCCAAACCCTGTGTATTATTCACACCTCCCATTTTCTACAAAATTGAATTTGGGTCCAAATTAGGTGACTCAAACAAGAGTCGTTAGGACACAAATAATGGTAAGATTGTAACCTTGACAAAGCATCTGATCACTTTTGGTAATGTTGGTGTTGTCAAATGATGGAACTTTGTTTACATTGTTAATTACCGTGTTATTTTCAGTGAGCCGGTCTCGCCTGTTGCCACTGCTAAGACAGCTCCTGCTATAAGTAAGAGCCACTTGTATCTCAGCTTCTCCAGGGTGTGTGATAAGTTCCACAAGAGAGAACTTTACCAGTCAAAGACATATCACCAGTCAAAATTGGCTGCCTTCCCCTACCAGGCTGCCAAGGAAACTTTTTTTCAGAGACTTGAGGCACTGGGTTGTGGTTACTGGATAAAGAAACCAGTCGAATTAGAATATTTCTCTTTGTAATGTTTAATTAGTTCGCTATGTTATCCAATGTTTCTCTGTTACTTGTTAATTTTTCATTGCAATTTTTTTCATTCTTTTAAACAATGACCATGATATCATTTGTTTTGTTGATATTGTGGATTTCTCACCATTCTCAATTGCCCCTTGTTATAAATAGACATATTTATAACAAAATTCATATGTATGCATACATATATCTGTATATATATACACACATATACACATGTGTAATATATATAACATGTATATAAACATATTTATGTATAAACGTGCGAGTATATACATACATATATATATATGCATAGGTATCAAATATATATCTTTATGCCTTTCCCATCGTTATATATTTATCTATATTTATTTCAATAAAATAATTGTTCAGTTAAATTATTGAAAGAAGTCTGTCATGTCTTAAGAGAAAAGCAGTATTTTGTATTTGATTTATTATGAGAATTAGAGACCAGATGAGTAGCCTTCACTATGTGATTTGAACTATTGCATAAGCACATTACACTACAGTGTAGCTGCGTTGACTTCTTAAGTAAGATTGCACTAAATTACTTAAGAAACAATAGATGAATTAGCCATTTGTTGGTAGTTACTCTGTGGCAACTTGGTCATCCACAGACTTGACATACTCGTTACCCACAAACAATAGTAACAATCCACTACTTAGTCCGACTATTATTCTGAGGGTTTTGCATTCTGGCAGCAAAGACTTGGTTGTCGCCCAGAGAAGTACAGAGCCAAAGTTGAACAGCGCAGTTCCAAAGACGCTGAAGCCGACCCTCTTATAGGTTGGTAGGATAGCCATGTGCGGTCTGCTATAAAGGTGAAGGCCAAGTCCTAGATGGGCTTGAAACCAAATGGCATTGGTCTGATGCTGACTTCATATGGGGAAAACCATCTGTAAACATAAAAATATTACAAACAAATCAGCTTTGATATTCAAGTTGTTTGATGGGATTATATCTATCCTTATCCATGAGTTAGATAATAGGAAAAACATGGTAAGAACACCCCAATGATATCAAATTTTAACTGGGTAAATTATTCTTATCAGTGCTTATAACTATGTTACCGACCCAACAAAGCAGGTTAAATAGTTGGCTGTTTCACACAAACACTAATCAATTATAAGGGTGGTAAAGAATTTATTAATGGAATCACTCACACTATCTCATTATAACTCAAAGAATTCAGTATGTAAATGAAGCTTCAAGGCAACATACAGACAATGAAGTAGCCCGTGTCTGGAAAGACATTTTTTGTTACCTTATTTATGGGTTCATCAAAACATTGTAAACTGGCCATGAACACTTGTCTTAACCAAGTTTGTTGGAATTCAATGTCTATTATTTTACCACGTGCAATCTTTCTTAATATTGCGACTATGCACTGGATGGTAAACATATACCATATCAACAGAACTATCGTAGATTTGAGAGGATGGTGAAGTTTCGTTAATGGGGCCAGTGGATGAGCAAAAGTTAAACAATTCAATACAGAAAGTTAGTGAGAAACTTTGAAAAATACAAGTGAGATAAAGAGCAGCAGACAAAAAAAGGGGCCATTAAAAATGATGTAGCACTTTCGTTACCAATTCTTTGATATCCAGCACCCCACTCCCCCATAACATTCCACACCACTTGCCAAGACACCCCCACAGCTCCCATACCCCTCTCCCCATAGGGCAATGTAATTTTTGATTGGCCCCAAAGCAGTTCAGAACGTTTGATGAATAGTGAAAAGAGAGTTGCTCTTAGTGCATGAAGCAAGTCACGGGTCCCAGGACAATAAGAGCCCCTTCATTGGAGTAAGTATATATAAAAAAAAAAATCAAAATTGGAGGAAAATAACAGAATCTTGTGTGGTGGGTGTTTTAGAAAATAATTGTTACGGCTATTTGTCAGTAAATAACAGAATCTGGTGGGATGGAGTGTGTTAGCAATAAGGGTATGGCTATATACCGGTGATGTGACCAAATGTTTGATCAACGACAACGGGCTGTTAGAGCACAAAGAGTTGAACACTGAGTAGGCCGCACTGTGGAATGTATAATCATAGAATGCATGTGACTATTAACGCGAAGACTGAGTGAGTGTCAGTTTGTTGATTAGTAAGTTGTTCAGTTGATGAGCAAGCAAATTCTGGAAGTAAATGTTGAGAACATAAGCTAGTGGAGGAATAAAAAAATCTGAAATTTGACAGAAACCTACAAACTAGTTGAAAAATATAAGAGATTTTTACTGGCTTGTTCTTAATCATAGGAATTTAAGTAGATGCTAGCCCTGGTCCGACGGTGATATAGTTATATACTGTCCTGCAAAGATGCTAATTGCTATACAACACAACAGCACGCACTTTATATCAATCTAATATATTTTATCACATGCTCTTGTTTTCTAGATTATAAGTCCCACGGTTCCGTCAAAACACATAACCCATTCGCGCGGAAATTGAAAGTTCAGGACGGTATAATATAAAAATATCACCGTCCGACCGGGGCTAAAGAATAATGGAACCCCGGCCTTGTCAAGCAGTTGACCTTCGCATTATCGCCCAGCAATACCAAATGAACATGAAACCAACTTACTTCCCAAATAACTTTGGATCCATAATGTTGGCAGAGAATGCTATAAAACTTCCTCCACCAGCTAAAGGCATGTAACGGAACATGATCGTTTTTGGAGAGACCGAACACATCCTGACTGATATGTCACGTACAGGTCGATTCAAATATCGGAAGCAATATGTATTTCACTTTCGAAAGAAACAAGCGAATACGACTCGCCAGATGGCGTTCTTTCGTTGGATTTGCAGTGACATCTATCGAATAGTTAAGAGACTTCGTGGGAGTGGATTTGATCAAAACGAAAATAAGCAAGATTTGTGATACGTTGAAAGTTCTACAGAATGCGCGTTTGTGTTTGAAATTGATGACAGATAGTGTCTATTTCATCAGTCTAAATAATTGAGCCGAGATGGCACGAGTAAGGCCGAGAAGGGATCGCACAGAAGTGAGCTGTGTGATAAAATATCTCGTCTTTGGATTCAATGTTGTGTTTTGGGTGAGTTCTTTGTATCCTGTATTAGTGTATTGATTCGTCTCAGTACTACTGTAGTCTTGAATACACCCCTTATTGTATAACGTAATACTGAGGCAACATTTATTGTTTTTTGTTTGTTTTACAATTTGTATTTACCTTGTACTTTACAAGATACTAATTTGTTCCCTGGAAACAAGAAATAATTATAATCCCAATGTACACAGTGTCACAGATGCAATAATATAATCTTTCATCACTGTGACTTGCATCTGTGGCCTATTTCACATACCTGTAGCTGACTCTCCCACCAAAGACTGTTAAGATAGAAGCCGTGCACGACGGTTATATAAATAGGGGTGTCAGTCGAACCTCGCCACAGGCGGCCGCGCTTGTGCCTCAATGTTATTTTCAAGTTTTTTCAACTTGCTATGACGGGCATTTATATTTAAGATACATAGACGAATTATATATAAAACGAGAGCTAACGTATTGAATTTCAATAATATTGTCTTACTTTTCGCATTTTACTCTGTTTGAACCATAAAAAATGTGTGTTTGTGGAGCAATGCGTTAAAATTCTCGGCGAGCATTTTTGACTTTTCGAGATTCACTCAGTTTTTAATTCTCTAAATCGGTTCGTATTCGCTACTCTTTTATCGTTCTTATTGCTTAGTAAATGACAAGATGACATTCTAATGTTCATGATCATATAAAATCTAAAAAAATTGGCCAAAAAAATATTATATAATTACGAAATATTACGGTGCAAACAAATGTATTTTTTTCCCAATTTTATCAGAAACCCGCGAAATAGGTGCTCACTTTTAACAAATATAAGTATGATGTTACAAATGGATGGGTTTTTTTTCCATATTAAATGGTAATGTGTTGTCGTATTTTGCACTTCAAAATGTCGTCCAATCATCTCATGCTTTCCGCGTGCGCCCGTATCAGGGTCAACCTTGCCTTCGCTCAACACGGCTGCGCACGCTCGCAACCACCGTTGATTGTGCGTCGTCAGAAAAAGTCGATTTTCATTAATTTTTTAGTCTGACCCCTAACATCCATCTATATATGGGGATAATTCAAGTTTAGTGAAACACTTTGATAAAGTTTATTTTTGAATCGATTGGAAATGTTTTGTCGAATTTTAAAATTTAAAATGTTCGATTTTGTCATACCCGCGCCGGGAGAGCGCATAGCTTGCCTTCACACGGCCAACTCAAGATCGCTTACGCGGCTGTTGCTTGGGGTCAACCAAAGTCGATTTTTGTTCTTTTTTATTCTGACCCCTAACATCCATCTATATACAGGGATAATTCCAGTTTAGTGGAACACTTCGGTAAAGTTTATTTTCGAATCGATTGTAGGCGTTTTGTCGAAATTTAAGCTTTAAAATGTTCGATTTTGTCATACCCACGCCAGGAGAGCGCATTGCTTGCCTTACCAGCATTATGTCATTTAAAAGATCACACTTGCACTTAATATGGTACCTGATTTATTTGGTGTTGTAGATTCAAAAAAATATCCGTTACAGGCCAGTAACTTCCAAGACAAAATGCCGCTTGCGCTGGCGCGTGGAATTCGGCAGTTAGGGTTCACGGAGTAGATGTTGAGCTGCCGACAGTTACTGCGACGGTTGCTCGAGCTGCTCGTCACCAAGGGCACCACCCAGATTTAACACATCAAAGAGATTATGTTAACCACGTTTTGTGTCTAGTTGCAACAGTTTAAGCCTTGTTTGGCAATTTCAGACAGGTGTCTGGTTGCAACAGTTTAAGCATTGTTTGGCAATTTCAGACATGTTTCTGGTTGCAATAGAGTAGTATTGTTTGGCAATGTCAGACAGGTGTCTGGTTGCAATAGATTAATATTGTTTGGCAATGTCAGACAGGTGTCTGGTTGCAATAGATAAGTATTGTTTGGCAATGTCAGACAGGTGTCTGGTTGTAATAGATTAGTATTGTTTGGCAATGTCATCCTATCAATTTTGGCTCAAAAACTGACAATTCCATAGAATTTGAAACCTCAATAACTTTTTTACTAATTGATTTAAAAAAATGAAACATAGCTTATAAGAATCCTCTAGATTAAACATTTCTTGTGGTATAACTTAGCTATTATATTTTTAATATAAGACATGTAAAGCAGCTGTTATCCCTTACCGTACAATTCTGGCGCAAAACCGAGCAATACCATGAAATTTGAAACCTCAATAACTTTTTTACTAATTGACTTAAAAAAATGAAACATACCTTTTTAGAATCCTCATGAGTATACCTATCTTCATGTAAAATTTCAACGAGATAAAATGAGTGTGAAAAAAATCACTGACACCCCTAATATAAATATATAATAATCAATAAGACGCTGTGCAAGGCTATTAAGATGGCTGAGCTAGCCCAACAGACCAACATCAGGTTTTATCGCGGCACCATCTCCCGTACTTGGTTTAGAAGAGCAAGGCTGTGCACGTTGTAGACAAAAGCGTTTCACAAATGATTTCGGTTGTAAATAACAAAGTCAACTAAGCTCACCCCATGGAAATCCTGGGATTCCCCCATTTGTTATCGTCTGTTGGTGACACTCAGTTGATTGCCCGTATTGCTGAAGCTTTGCAATCGTATAAAATATGATATCTGAATTACTTGATTACCTTTTGTTGAACCCTCTTCATAAGACGCTCGTGGTAAATTACTAATTGTCTACCGGCTTTATTGAAATATCAACAATATTCGCCAGTCTCAAAATTTGGTACCCCCTGGTCAACACGTTGAACTGTGCATGTCACAAATACTTTCGAAATGTCATATAGATCTATTATATTTGATATAGTAAGTTTGAAGTAAGACTGGGGGTCGTCAAATCGGACACTCAATTGGAAGCATTAAAAACCATTTTGAATTCATAAATCCAAAATGTATTGGGAGATATCCAAAGTTGTTTATATTTTTTCCTCATA
Organism: Urechis unicinctus; assembly: GCA_034190875.2. Taxonomy (NCBI): domain Eukaryota; kingdom Metazoa; phylum Annelida; class Polychaeta; order Xenopneusta; family Urechidae; genus Urechis; species Urechis unicinctus. The sequence goes on from CM067347.1 coordinate 24,456,222, forward strand.
TATTGGACCGCAACAGAGTAGGTGCACAGGATATGATATGCTGTACGTACATCAGTTGGCTATGTATGGTGGTCATTGTCGGCTTTCAATGAGTTTAAACAAGTGTTACCAATATACTGTCATGTTTTGTGAACTGCGCTTAGCTTGATAAATGTTGTTCACCATTGAGCAAAAAGAAGACTACCGAGTCGTGCTGAGTAGAAGTCTCTTCAAATAGCAGTTTGTACGGGCAAAACATTATTTCCTGTGTCAGTTCACGTTTCATTGTCTACTTATACGAAGCTGTTGAATTCCCGATCCATGGCTGTACGCCTATTTCATACTTTGGCTAAAACTATAATAAATGCCATTTGGTCAGCTGTGGTTGAGGAACGGCGCATTACATCAATGCTCATGAATGACTTTTGTTCGTTCTGGTCATAACACTTCTAGAACCCTTGCCACAACCCCATTTGTTTAGTTACCAACATTGTACTTTTCTCACACTCTTCTGCCCCAGCTATATATAATAGTGTATATGATCAGTCAAATGTGCAGTTTCCCTAAGTGACTGTTATTTGTGGTGTACCAATGAAGCTTATTCAAGTTTTCACTTGGCCTTATTGGGATTTGTCACTTATTGTTCGTTTGGTCGAGCTTTGAGCCGTTTTTGGCAACAGAGGCCATGTACGGCTAACTTATTGTTTGAAAATATTCAGATTCTTTATCATCTGGGAAACCCCTGGATTCGACGAAGGATTTATGCGGTGTGAAATTGTTTCAAACTGTATTATATTCATACTAAGCAAGTGAGTTTGGTTTAAAGTAGTCTGTCCATGGTTTCAGTACACAAGAGGGCCAGGGTTGTTCAATGTGGCTCTTCTTGTATTTCTGAAGTGTTGTTAGAACCAGTGATGGTCAGCTATCAATTAGTTATTGATTCCCTGGCTGCTAAATGATATTTCCTGTAATATGGCCCCCATCTGTTCATGGTCTCCAACGTCATTCATACCAGTCACCATATCTAGCATCCTCCATACCAGTCACCGTATCTAGCATCCTCCATACCAGTCACCGTATCTAGCATCCTCCATACCAGTCACAGTATCTAGCATCCTCCATAACAGTCACGGTATCTAGCATCCTCCATACCAGTCACCGTATCTAGCATCCTCCATACCAGTCACCGTATCTAGCATCCTCCATACCAGTCACAGTATCTAGCATCCTCCATACCAGTCACCGTATCTAGCATCCTCCATACCAGTCACAGTATCTAGCATCCTCCAAACCAGTCACCGTATCTAGCATCCTCCATACCAGTCACAGTATCTAGCATCCTACATACCAGTCACCGTATCTAGGATCCATGTCAACTTTAGCAGGTCAAGGCCTGGCTTTACCTGAATGGAGGATGGAATCTCCAGTTGGTACCTGGATATGATAATTGAATTTGAGCGGGTGTAGTACTTGCAATGGGTAGCTTGATGGAATTACTGTTTATACGGCACCTGTCGGCTACAGCATCTAATGAGGAGCCGTCATGGTTATGTCAAAGACGCAAACAGTTATAACTGTGATATATTAGCAGTACTTAAAAGAAATGAAATAATGTAACACTCATTCTAGATTAATTTTGAGAAAACTAAAGCAAGAGATTCACAAGTTAAACAATGTTCCAGTCATTCGATATCACGTAAACAATTCGGCTTTAGGTCCACCGCGCCAGATAAGCTACTAGGCTATAGTAAATTTATAAATAATACTTCCCCCCATAAATTTTTCCAAGGAGGTATTATACGTGTTATGTATATACCTTCATGAAAACTGACAAAATGATTTCAATTCTTATGTAATTCTACTAAACTTTTGAATTATGAACAGTGTTGATGGTCAGTGACAAAATTCAATATGTGTGCCGTTGTTTACCCTTGTTTATCAGTTTGGATTCATAGCCAAATCTGTGAAAGGCTGTATATGGGGGCCTTCTGTGGTAGTTCATAGGTTTCTGACATCAGTGATGTAGTCTTTTAAGTACACTATTAGGCGTGGTAATGAAGCAAGTTCCCGGAATTGTTATCTAGTTGTATTCGTAATGAAGCCTTCTGTTGGAATTATCATCTTTATTTCTGTCAAAACATCCGCGTCTTAACATCGTCCCGGGGCCGAGCAGACTAAACAGGCTTGGCAGGGCGAAATCCTAGGCACCTCCCGTAGCTTCGGTAATACGAGACGGATGGGCGGGGTCAGGCTGAGGAACGAACTCGGCGTCATCTCGCGTCATCTCTATGACGTCATTGACCGCGTGATCCGTGACTGGCGCTGGGTTTCCCGATACGGCGGATAGATCAGCGCTCGGAATCCTGACTTCGGGAACCCTGTTTTTGTGAAGCATGCCCCCCGTTCGACGCACTCGTTTCGTGACTTACGCTATATATTTAGACCCCGGTGCTCTATGAACCTATTAAAACTTCACAGTGTCGTAACCCTAAGGAGACGTTTTGAATATTAAAATGCACGTGCCGGCTTCTGTGTTGAAACGGCAATGCTTTTAACATAGTTATACGCCTCTGACATTTACTAGTGATCGAATGTGCACTCATGCGGCATTTTGTTGCGGTCAGCATTGAATTTCTGCTAGACTGTAAGTTATGTGAACAATAAAGAAAAGTAACGAGATCTAGTGCATGCCGAATGTCGTGATTTGACGGGGCTTGGAGTCGGGGTGTCGAGCGTAGGAAGGCGTGGGCTCAATGTTTTGTCTTGTCACTTGTACTTACCCTTTTACATTGCTTTTGCCTCGGAGTCCAACAGACCAACGTCAGGTTTTATCACCTGGTGGGGCATGCATCACTCCCGTACTGAGTTCGAAAGAGCTAATTGAACTGACCACGTGGGGAACAAACGTTGTTGAGGGTATAATGATACTACCGGAATTGGATTCCCGCCATATACAATCGTCCAATAGTATCTATCGCGAGCCGTGATTCATTGTCATGTGGACAGGTAATGACGACGCTGTCGGTTGGTTAGGGCGTGTCACGACTCTCTAACTGTGCCCGTCCACGTCCCTCTTAACCACATACATAGCTATCCATGTCCTTCTCATGTAAACACAGTCGCGCAGAATTCCTGTTTGACTAAATCGATCTTTTACGAGTAAGCTCGTGACTGAGATCCAAATCCAGACCGGTTAGATAGGAGACATATTAGACATGTTCAGTTTTGTTTCTGGTGAAATATAGGCGTGAACTTCATCGACTGATGTAATCGCTACTACGCATGCTGAATTATATGAAGTGTGCTCCGTTGGCTGTCACGATCGCCTCTACCGCGCAATATATATATATATATATATATATATATATATATATAGAGATATATATATATATATATATATATATATAGATATAGAAGAGATATATATATATAGAGATTATATATATATAGAGAGAGACACACACATATACACACAGATATATATATATATATATATATATATATATATATATATATATACATACACACACACACACACACATACACACACACATATATATATATATATATATATATATATATATATATATATATATATATATATATATATATATATATATATATATATATATATATATGTATATATTGATATATATGTGTGTATGTGCGTGCGTGCCTATGAAATAACTTCTATTGAGGAATCCTTTGGGCCAAGCCCTGAACCCTCTGCGGTTTTATGATGTTGCTTATTTGACATGCTGCATTTGAATGTCATTAAAGTAAAGGCCTGAATTACATTATTTGCATAAATTGTTTGATGAAGAATTAAAAGTGAAAACAAAAATATCAGTTGTCCACAGAACAAAAGTGAGATCTTGCGCCCTGACACACATCATACACCTCATACACCTGGATTAAGAATGATATAACATCATTGCGGCAGTGGTTTTGTCTGTAGCATACTGTCCGTGTCACAGACACTCGCCTCCCATAGTCCAGTCTGACTTACAAAGCCCTTTTTCCGATCAGTCGAGGACTGGAGGTGATTTTATGAGGTCGTGACCTTTGACGATGCCCGTTGTCAGGGGTTTCAGAGACGTCACGGGACCGGCGACCTTCTTGGCTCCAGTCGTTATCAGTCGTCGACCGCGCTTTCGTCATCAATGTCTGGTGTCTGTCCGATACCGCTGCTGAAACTGACATGCCGTGTGTAGGTGGTTGGTGAAGGAATGGAAGGGATCCCGGCGCTCTGCGTGCCAGTCATAGGGGCGTGGTCTGTCAGGAAGGGGGTATGGTACATTGGCTGTGCTGGGATGCATGTGCCAGGTCAATGCTCTATTATGAATGATCCACCGCTTTTGATCCACTGACTGTATAGACCAAACAACCAGGTGTAAAACCCGTCAGGTATTATTTTACGTCAGAAGATAGAATTTTCTCTGACTGGGTGTATTATCACACCAAGTGTTAAATCCTGTCAGGAGGTGTTCGCTGATGAATTCACTCAGTTGTTTAATAGTATAAGGTGTAAAATTCCATGGAGTTTTACCCTCTGCATTAGGTTTTAATCTCCACCATGTGTTATATTCCTGGAGGTGTATCAGGTATTAAATTCTACCTATCGTACAAAACCAGGTTTTATTTTTCATTAGGTGTAATACTCTGCCAGGTGTTAAATCTCATCATTTGTTGTACACTACCAGGTGTTAAATTCCACCAATCAATTATCTCTCTGTGCATGTTAACCATAGATGCTATATTACAACCAGTGTGTTGGAATTACGGAAACTGGTTTCAGTTGGGGATTCTCTACCTCTAGATGTGATTGGATCTCAGCCTACTGTCTGTGTACCAGTATGTCAGCCATCTGTTCCCCACTTCACCATGACTTTGTGTCATTTTCCCAGTTTCATATATAATTGATTTCTGCTGTATGGTTTTGGAAGCTGCCGAGGGACAATTTAGTACAATAAACCCAATAAGACTATCTCTGTAGCTGATGCCCAATCACCTAATAGGGATTCTGTGTCAACCTTCTGTCTACACTTGGGACAATAACTGGGGGCAACTAACATCATCCTTCTGTTTGAAATATGTTCTATTTTACTCCCTCAGTGGACTGATTGGGGATGGAATAATCTCTTTGCATCATCGGTTCAAGGCCATGTAAAGATCTCTGGAAAGGAATGGGTTGTGAGATTAGCTATGTAGGCTCTTAACCTTGAAGTCACTGGTTGAAAGTGGCCTGTTTAGTGGTGAAACGTCCGGTTGAAAGGATTTTCTTTCATTTTAAATGGCAACATAGGGGGTAGGGATGAAGCCATCCAATATAGGCTTGAAGCTTCATGATATACCACCCCAATTAGGAAAGTGGCCCCACCAGGAGCAGAGGCCGTAGGAAATCACGCTTGTCTTTGTCCGTATAGCACTAACCAATAGCACAACCATTTGGTTACCAATAAGGACAAACACTGGATAGGTATGAACCCAGCCCTCACTGTGTCCCTTATGAACCCAGCCCTCACTGTGTCCCTCATGAACCCAGCCCTCACTGTGTCCCTCATGAACCCAGCCCTCACTGTGTCCCTCATGAACCCAGCCCTCACAGTCCCCTCAGCCCTCACTGTGTCCCTCATGTCCCCCCAGCCCCCTCACTGTGTGAACCCAGCCCTCACTGTGTCCCCATGAACCCAGCCCTCACTGTGACCCCCATGAACCCAGCCCCCTCACTGTGTCCCTCATGAACCCAGCCCTCACTGTGTCCCCATGAACCCATCCCTCACTGTGTCCCTCATGAACCCAGCCCTCACTCACTGTGTCCCTCATGAACCCAGCCCTCACTGTGTCCCTCGCTGATGTGCATCATGAATATGTGCGTGCTCATGGGTTGTGTTTATCTCATTGATGTCGTCATTGATCAGATCGAATTGTTTTGAGCGGTCCGCCCTCTGCAAATGTTTTGTTATTTTATTATTTGTTCATATTGAAGATTTAAAATGATTGTTCACGTATCAATCAGGGTTTAATTGTAATGTTAATCGGCTGCTGAGATATTCGGAATTTTTGTTCACATTAGGCAGCATCTTATCACACAACATGTTGGTGTCTTGTTAAACCCTGTACATACCCAGGCCAGACTGGCAGGCTCAAGTCTTGTTGTTGTGCCATGTGTGTCGAGTGTGCTCCATAGCAACCCTTCATTATGATATGACCTTCATTATGATATGACCTTCATTATTTGGTTTGAATGTCACCTGTGTTTCTGTGTCATGTAGATGCTGGGAGGAACCATGCTGGGTGTGGGACTCTGGGCCTGGTCAGAGAAAGACATGTTCAGTAATATTAGCAAACTGACCAATGTCCAGTTTGACCCCGCACTCATACTCATCATTGTAGGCGGGGTCATCTTCATCATCGGCTTGTTCGGCTGTGTAGGTGCTCTCCGGGAAAATAGCATTCTTCTCCTGTTGGTAAGTATCTGTTTGGCTGATTAGCTCACATTTTTACAGCTCAATTCATTATTTGTTTTGAAGCATTATCCCTGCTAAAATAGATGTTATACCATGGATGTTGGAAGGGTCATCGGTGAGTAGGATATATAGAGTTTCTCTAGTGTTAATGTGAAGCATACAGTAGTATACACAATGTGATGCTCGCCAGAGAAGCATAAATGTCCTGGCCCTGGCCTGCAATAATATTATTGTATTGCGCTCTCCCTATGTCCGTGTAGATCGAGGTGCGGTTTATGTTAATCTTGTTTGGTTTGTTTTGAAGCCGTATTCTTCCCTGTGTGTACTCTCACTGTAGTGTGTTGTTTGCGCTAGTGCTGCGCCCGGCATGCTCGGCATGCTCGTGTTGAGATCTCAGTGGATGTAAACGAGGAAGTGGACTTATTCAAATGACCTCTCTGTGTCAAACATTTAAGCTTGCCCCCCCACCACACCCCCCCATGTGGCAAGTGCCCAAGTGTGATGGCGACCATTGTTTGTTTTGGCTGTTATAATTTTGTGTACATATATATTTCTTGCTGTATGTAAATATACTGATTAGCCAGTAAGAAACTCAAATGCATGAGATATCAGGTGGTGCTGTTAATATTGCCCTGGTAAAGATAGACGATGGTCATCTCAATGGTGTATAATTCTGGAAAAGTATGAGCATTAAGAACCAGTTGGCGTTAACTGTATTGTATAACTATTTTGAGATGATCCCTCGCATTCCTGTACGCATTTCCATACCACATTTACATTGAAGTCTGAATGTTACATTGCATGATGAATCCCTCAGCTTTACTGGGAAGTTTTGGCCATGAATGCGCCTGGGAAACTTTGACTCCATTTCTCGTGATATCATCTGTGACATTCTGTTGCAGTACTGCGGGGCTGTTGGTGTCATATTTTTCCTCGAACTTGTAGCTGGTATTTTGGCCTTTGTTTACAAAGACTGGGTGAGTTGACCACAGCGATGGTGTATTTGTGTGAGACTGTGAGATTGTGTGAGACTGTGAGGCTTGTGAGACTGTGAAGCTGTGTGAGACTGTGAGACTGTGTGAAGCTTGTGAGCTTTGACTGTGAGACTGTGTGAAGCTTGTAATGTGAGACTGTGTGAGCTGTAATGCTGTAATGCTTGGATGAGCTTCGTATTGCTGTGTAAGGCTATGTGAGGCTGTAATGATGTGTGAGACTTAATGCTCTGTGAGACTAATGCTCTGAGAGTTAATGGACTTAATGCTCGGTGAGTCTGTGTGACTGAATTGTAATGTTCAGTAAGACTGTGAGACTTAATGCTTGGTGAGACTGTAATGCTCAGTGAGACTGAGATTTAATGCTCGGTGAGACTTAATGCTTGGTGAGACTGTAATGCTCAGTGAGACTGTGAGACTTAATGCTCGTGAATCTGTGAAACTTAATGCTCGGTGAGTCTGTGAGACTGTGAGTTGTAATGCTCAGTAAGACTGTGAGACTTAATGCTTGGTGAGACTGTAATGCTCAGTGAGACTATGAGACTTAATGCTCAGTGAGACTGTGAGACTTAATGCTCGGTGAATCTGTGAGACTGCATGCCTAGGCCTGACCTTCCTCCCAGCTAGTTCCTGCTTGCTGTTCTGCCTCTTTGCTTTCTCTGCATCTTGCTCCTTGCTCCTTGCTCCTTGTCTCTATATGGGTGGACATGCTGACAAATCTCGGGTATTTTGTTTCTATTACTTTATCAAAATGTCAACTTCCTTATCAATTTTCAACCCTGTTCAAAACAGTTAATGTGACATCGTTGATTATTGCAGCGGCCATTAACGGGTAGTCTGACAGATAACCCACGCCTCCAATCAATACTTCAAGTAGATGTGATCTAAACTGCCATACACATTGTACTGATCCAGTGATGTCACCTTAACAGTAACGACATCAACCCTGTTTAGAAATATGGATTTAAAAACACACTTTCCATCAAAATTGTGATAATCTCCGAGAAAACCACCTGGATATTTGTTTAGGATTGCAAAGATTAACTAATTTGAGCAAACTTGAATAAGTGTTTTAGTTCGCCTTATAACTTCATCAAGAAGAAAACAGATAGTCACCTAGTCAAGTCATTTGATAATGGATATATTGATGGCTCTGTCATATACCATCGATAATAGCAACCCTCCTACTTAAGATTAACCATTTATGCCCAAGAGGAGCACGTGAATATATTCGGTAAACAAAGATATATGGTTTATACCAAATTTACATGAGTCACTTAACAGCAACCAATGAAGTGGTAGTATTATAATAAACGATATAATGAAAAGATACCTTTGATATAGTCTGGATTCTTCAAGTGTTAGATTCTTAATTACCTGAATTATTGGTAATCTTCCTGTAAAGGGTATAGTAAAAATTATGAACAATAGCAAAATAACAGGGTTTTAGCATACACTGTATGTTTGATGTCATCATTCCTTTGATATGCATACCACCCCTTTCATTGAAGCTCTCCAATTTTGAGACTAACATGTTTTCAGTGTTTTCTATTTAATCCCTGAAGAAAAATTTCAATTGAGGACTGATAAAGATATATTTATATAGATTTCGGAAAGGGTGAAATATGTCCCTTAAGATTAGACCCATTGCTTGTAAAAACATCAGGGCTCCCTTACATCTAATACTGTAAGCTCTACTGAGGTAAGACAGCCAGGTGAGAAGATGACACCAGCTACCTGAGGGTCATCTCCATCTCATTAACTTTCTCTCACCTGACATCATTGTCAGCCGCTCTGTGACTTTTTTCATTTGCTGTGTCACTGATTTCATATTTGTTTTAGTTAGTTATTCCCCAAACCCCTATCGCCCCCCTCCCCCCCTCCCCCCCTACGGTCCTCCATTCTGTCCTAATGACGTGCTTGTATATGTACTAACACTAATCTTCTCTCCTTCCCACGCGGGCCACACCACACTAGTTCAGTGTCTTCGTGGGCGTGGTGTTTTTTATCCAGTTGGGTTTTGCCGTCTTTCTCTTCATGCAAAGAACGTGGGTAAGTGCGGTATCCTTTTGTTGATACTGAGTAGACAGTGTTTGATTGTGAATCCGGTGTGAGTGTGGGGTCGTGAGGTGCATGGTATGTGTGTATTTGTGGCATCTTAACTTTCAATTATTTGATTTAATATTTACAAAAAATGATCTGATGTGAGATTCATGTTTCTTAATTTGAATTTGTTGTATTAAAGTGGATCCGTATATTTAATATCATAGTTAGGTAGTTATTGAAGTCTAAATGATAATTTTTTTAATTATTGGGTAAATCCGACTGTGAGTGCTGTAAGCACGGAGTAGTTTGTGGCGCGTATAACGTCTCTGCTGATGTCATTAGGTGAAGCAGCAAATCAAAAGTCAATTGAAGGACATGATCGAAAACTACAGAGATGATCCCGATCTCCAGAACCTCATAGACTGGGTACAGAAGGACTGTAAGATCTGTCAGATGGAAACATTAAATTGTCCCACTGTGTTATTCTGTTGTGAACCGTTTGTGTCGTAAAGAATGTCGCTTCATGAATTCGCAGTGTTTTTTTATAAAATGTGATTGGTTGTAAGATAACCCTGATCTCATTATGACAAACCTTGGAAACTTTTGTTTTTCGTATCATAACGGTGTCCTCACATCATAATGTTTGTGTATGGAATCATAACGTTTTGTGATCTGTGCAGTTGAAGTGCTGTGGGGTGGAAACATACGATGATTGGGAGCTCAATATCTACTTCAACTGCTCGTCCCCCAGCAGAGAGGCGTGCGGTGTTCCCTTTTCATGCTGCCTCCCAGACTTTGATGTAAGACTTCTGTGATTGTCTTCCCCTCTGACCCTATGAATGCTTAAAGTTCCAATAAAAGAGAAACTGGTTTTAGTGGAGGTGGTCTGTCGCACAAGGTGTGGTGTGATGGTTTTGAGATAACAGTTGGTCCCTCTGTCTATCTGGTCTATGTTGTATGTGTGTCAGTCTGGGCTTGATAACTGGCAGTGTGGTTACGATGCCAGAAACGAGGTAACACAGCTTCTTCACTCCTCCAACCCAATCATCGCTGTCATATTTATATATTCCTGTTTGCTTCAGGATTTGTAGTTTACTTCTGTTCCGCTTGCTTTGATGTGTTGTCTGTGTGTCTGTCTTTTCAGGGCCAGGATGTTTCTTCGTTAATTTACACCGAAGGATGTTTAGACGCTGGAGAAAAGTGGTTTAATCAAAACCTTATACCTGTCGCAGGTGTATTTGTGGGCATAGCTCTCGTACAGGTATACTTTTTTGGGTTCCTTGTTTCCCAAATACTAACTTATTACAATACCCAAACATTGAATGCCACCAGCGGAAAAACTATATGTACTCATTATCCTCTGTAGTGCTTCACCACTAAAGTGCAGATCTTGTAACGAGTCTTGATATGATGTTGGTACATGGTGATAGCCTTGTATACCTTGTGGATGACACCCCCCGTGTGGGTTATATGTTGACATGACTTTATGAGATCATCCCGGCCCCGGCTCACATGCTCATCATTACACCGTGTCCATCTCCTCGTACGGAGAAATCTCAGATCTCGCCTCGGTGATCATTGCTTGTCACTTGTATGATGATACTCTTACAGATCCTAGGCATTTGTTTTGGATGCAACCTCAAGAGCGACATTGAGGCGCAGAGAGCCAAATGGGACAAGTACTGAAATAATGATAAGCCTGGGATAATGCCTGCCACAGCTTGACTTAGGTGGAGTAAGAAGCCGCAAGGGCTTAGTACTAACACGACCTTGTTGAGGTCACTGCTTCTCAACGACCTCCTTCTATTGACTGACCCAATCTAGTCACTTATTCTCACCAGGACTGAATTGTTTCATGACCTTATCCTCACAACTTAATGTGACCTTTGACCTTGAGCACTCATCACTCCTTGAGCTTCCATTTCTGTGGTGTTACACATTCCTCTCACTCTCTCCTGCGAGTGATACTAGCCTGGTTGGGCCTTGCCTTCATGTCAAGCCCTGAACAACTGCGATTGTCTCTCTCATTAACATCGGATGCTAGGGTACTTCTGTTGATGGCAGGAATTACTCATCTGTAACCTTATTCGATTGTGTTTTGTTCTGCTGGCAAGGAGAGAATTGCCCACTCCTAACTTGTGGGCTTGACGTGTGCATTCTGGGCTAACCTACTTGCAATAATTCTAGACTGATGATGGTTGGTGATTCCATCCATTCAGCACTTGATACGTCTCTTATTCGTAACTCTGGCTTTTCTTTGAATAATTATGTAAATGACACGTTTTACAGTGGTTCTAATATTCCTCCAAGAGCAAGCCTTCTGGATTTTTCCCCCTTGTTACTCACGCCTCTGCAGCAGCAGCCGCCGCCGCCGCTAATTATGGGTGTCTTGATGGTTATCGTACAAGCGTAACATACAATAAGATGCATGTTGTGGATTAAGCTCACCCAAAAACACATAATTGTATCACAGTTAGGAGATAATTTCCGGGTCCTCACTTGAGACAATAGCCTTCTTGCAGGCTCAATACGTCACCTAGAGGACAGAATGCGTCCACCATTATTCCTCATCTCTGAATATGTAACCCCAAACTCACTGTGTCATATTCCTGATGTGAAATGCACAGTTAGCTATGCTTGTAATATCCATATTCAAGTTCTATTTTGGATATGTCAGCTGATAACCACATAATCTGTTTTACTTAATTATACTGTACTAATGATATGAATGAGAGAATGTGGATCCTGGTTTTACCAACTTATAAAAGGAGATCAGACTAACCTTAGGCTAAGCCTCATGGTTTTATGTATAACATCTATGTGCATCGATGTGAGGTAGGACGGGAGGAGATCAGGATTTCTCTATTTGATTAATGTAAAACATTGCTGAAAACATACTCCGACACCTTCATTGTGTCATTGAATTTCTTTTATTATTGCGTACCTGTTTCTGATTGACCTCTTGTCTTGTTAATGATCCTGTACCTGTTTCTGATTGACCTCTTGTCTTGTTAATGATCCTGTACCTGTTTCTGGTTGACCTCTTGTCTTGTTAATGATCCTGTACCTGTTTCTGATTGACCTCTTGTTGACCTGATTGTCTTGTCTTGTTAATGATCCTGTACCTGTTTCTGGTTGACCTGTTAATGATCCTGTACCTGTTTCTGATTGATTGGGTGATTATGGGTTCAATGACTTATTGCCAACAAAATAGATGGAGTGAGGAAAAAATACATATCTTTAATGTAACGTACGTAATCTTCTTTCTTCAGATACTCGGGATATGCTTTGCCCAGAACCTGCGTAGTGACATCTTTGCCCAACGAGCTAAGTGGCAGTAACGATCGCTTGGACAGGGCCACTGCACCTTCACACATCACCTTCAACATCGCCCAGCCGCCCAGCTCCCATTCTCACTCGTGAGCAGGCAGCAACGACTCCCAAGTCTTATCATCACTCGCCATCACCTAGTATCTCTCCTCCACCTGGCAATGTACCCCACACCTCTACTGGTCCATCAGCTCTGCAGCCTGTCTCTATCTTACTACCAACATGTGGGCTGGTGTTTGATGTATCCATATGATGGTCTGGTACTTGTTGTGGCACTTCAGATATGGTGCAATACTCAAAGAATACTCCTTCCTGGTTGCCTGGAGGTGCATTTAATATATCAAGATGTGTTTGGTTTTAGCTTTGTAGCTTCTCTCTGCTCTGCCTCTGTTGTTGGGCATCTCATACAGCTGATGAGGGTTGTGACTCGTGTTGGGCTTGGCATATTACGAGTATCGGATACTGGCTAAAGTAGAATGTGTGTGTGTGGATTGTGTGTGAGTGGCTGTGAGTATTGTGATATTATCATCCACTCCCCAGCGAGTGGTTATCAGTATTGCACTGGACTGGTCGGTGGGACTACAAAGCTGCTTACAACTCTGTATTCAACATTTTTGTGTCATTAGGTTTAAATTGGAATGATTAGTTTATGGCAGCTCCCCCACATCCAGCCAGACTTGCTTTATACAAACAATTTACTATCTCGCAGCATGCTTCCTTTCAAACTAGCTTCTGTAACATTTTCCCTGAAAAATACAGTCTGGTCAGAGGTAGTTGCTTTTGTCAGTGCATCCCACTGTGTTGATGGAAGCACCTCACAGCCTTAGTCTCTTCTTCAACTTGTCTGGGTTTTCTTGTCAGAAGTAGCAGACTCACACTTGTACATATGTTCTACTTAATGTGTTTATGTTAAATCAATCGCAGGAAATCTTTCTTAGGTGTATATTATTCATTCATAGTATTGAACATATCATGTGGATTGGGTATACAGCAAACAATCCAAGATGTCACCATTTCACCCTATCCACATGTCACCTTGTTTACAATGCTAAGGAAGCGCAGTGTCATGTTGAAGGGGGGGGGGGGGGGGGGAGATATTCTAAATCAACTGATGAGAGCAGTGAACCTCCAACAACACCTCCCTTGTAAACATTCCTTGCACCAGTTTATGAGGGAGCTTGTTCGTGGTTGTATCTGTATCGTTCACAGTGATAACATCGGTAACAAATTGACTACAAATGAAAGACAGGAGAAAAACTGCACATGAAAATCATGCTCTCTATAAAGTTCATCTTCCATCAGGTTATATGTCTTTAATTGACATGCCGTTGTGGTGTAATGAACAATAGCTCCTGACAAATGGGGGCTTGCTGATAGTTTATTGTTATACTTCGAATAAAAAATGTGCCTATTTACTGTGGAGGTAAGCACATTGGGTGGTTCTGTCATCTGGGTAAACACACGTTTACAAGTTCTACAAAGGAACACACTGTGCCTACCTTTAGGATTGGTAATCACATATTGTACCTGCATTTCCAATGCATTGGTTAATGGACCTCGATGCTGGGGGTTGGACGAGTCATTTTATGCTGTTCTAGGTTTGTTCTTTATAACCAATGGATTCATTCTCTCTCTGTTTGGTATGAATTGCAGTATATTTACTAAGATTGCATTTTAAACGTATCCAAATTTCTTTTCTGTTTTTTTTAGATGTACCTGAGGTTATTAATTCTATATAGTTGGACAATCTGTAGAGCTTGTTGCGTCATTATCTATCCCTGTTGAAGTTCACCTCCCTTGCAGCTGAACTCCTATTGGGGTGAATCAGGGCATCAACTGGTACTATTTCATATGCTATTCATTTGGATTGCACATTGGTACATCCATTATCGCCCACTCTTGATTTGAAACTTTGCGCCTGACGTTCTGTTCCCCTTCTATGCTCGGCTAATCTTGCACAATGTTTTAGACGTTATCATTATTGATCAGTCCCGATTCATAGCTACCCAAGTTATAAAATAGTCCTGTAACCTCTTCTTCTTCATTTCGTAAATACTGGGATGAAGTTTGTTGGTTGTTCTATACCCAGATGATAGTCCTCTTTCCTCCTTTGATTAGAAACCCTTCTCATATCTGTTTACTTACTGCAAATGTTTGTTATATACTGTATGCTGATACAAATTGGCCAATTCTGTACATTTCCATTTGACCTCGGGAGTTCACTAAGCCTGATTTGATTTGACCTCGGGAGTTCACTAAGCCTGATTTGATTTGACCTCGGGAGTTCACTAAGCCTGATTCGTATACATTTGTATGCACATTGTCTATAGCCGGGAATTTGCATCTTTCACACGTATCACACAATTGTACATAGTTCTCCCATAAAATCTCGAGTATCAGCTCATTTTGTTGGAGGTTTTGCAGTGTAAATTGTATTTGAATTATGAATGAAATATATAAACAGAAGATATTTTCATATGCGAGTACATAGATATTAAGAACTTTTTATTCTTTAATGGTCACAAAAATTATTTTGTCCTATTTTTTTTCCAAAATTGGCTGCCTCATCTCTCTTTCTTTCATTGAATATATGGAGGTTTTTTTTCTCATGCTCTTTTTGTTCTTATGTGATAAAACAATTCAATTACTTTCATCTGCTTGACTTCGGGAATTTATGACTGCACTGTAGATTTTGAGTTATGAGTGTGTGATTGGTAGACTTATCTGGCTTACATTGTGTGTACAATAGCAAACACTGGCTATGATCTGTTGCACAAGTGACAAGACAAATTTGTTGTCAATAAATTTCTATGAAATTTTTTATTTCTACTTACCATCTTTAACATCTGGTACCTATTGATGCAGATGATGAACCTGTAATTGATTAATTGAATTGATGATTACAATGAGACTGTGTAGATCGTGGGGTGTGGTGGTATGTTGCTGTTTCCTCTCCTGTCGTAGTTGGAATCATACAAGTTTAGGTGGAATGGTTAGTGATGCTCAAGGATCCACTTCATTGAATCACCTTGATGAATAGCCAAATAGCCCTATTATATGTAATGATGCCCCTTGCTTGTCGGGAAGACTTCTAGACTACTGAAAGACAGTGGCAAAGCAATCCATTTGGCTTAAAATGATGCAGTTGATGCTACAATTGCGTAATAACTGTGGTTCTGTGCAAATGTTACTAGGTGCATTAACTACTGAGCCAAAATCCTGATATCATTTATTTCAATTTTTTCAAAAAAGAATAACACATTAAAAACTATTGCAAAGAAGTTGCCGAAGCGCAGCTGGTTACTGGTCGGACAGGGGCTACAGGTTACTATGACAACTTCCCATGCTACCTCTAGGCAAGGAAACTCCGCCTCTGACAGCTCCGCGCTATTTACGACTTTCGATCTCTCACATCCGCGCTAAGGTGGCATCAGATCATAAAAACACCAGGGGCGAGTGCCTTGCCTAATGCTACATCATGCCTCTAGTACACAACAGGTCCATACGCGGATACGCGTTGTCATATGTAATTCAAGCGAAAAGGCCAATTAAGTTTGTTTTTATCAACAAATACACACTCACATAAAAAGCTCACCTCATTGAACAAACGGTGAAGTTAAAACGTTAAATATTTGTTATGAAACCACTGTACATAATATCATTACTGATTCAACCAATGATAATTGTGATATTGGCTTCGATGTGTTTTGACTTGAAATCCATGGACATATTGCACCAAGTCGTACGAGGACACGCGCTGGAGATTACTATAACTATTTTCGTTATCCAGCGTCCTTTCTTTAAATCAGTCACGCTAACACGATGTTAAACTGATGTAGCACCCCAGAGGACGCAGTGTTACCGTGAAAGTCGACTCGGGAAGGCAAGTTGTGTTAAAGCTGGCTGGTTCCACAAATTCTTAGCAAACTGGTTGGTTGGCAGAAAGTCGATTGGTTACATAATGGCTGTTCTGTGAGAATTGATTTGTTAAACTGTTAAATGAATGCTAGTTAGTCAGTTTGTTTTATGAATGTTTTTTGTTGTAGTGAATACAAGTTGTATAATTAATGTTTGTGGCCGCCATGAAAGCTGCTTGGTTCGATGAAAGACCATTGTTCAATAAAGGTTGGTTCTGTGAACCCTCTATGGTTCTATGAGAGACGGTGAAGTTGTTTAGAGATGGAAACGAGATCCTGATTTTCTAGCAGGAAGTCATACACCTGCAAGAAATTATTTTTTCTTGGCGCTAGGATATCTCTATCATCACAGACACAAAAAACAGTCATCGATTGTTTTCTCCAATGAAAATATAAATAGTTCGTCATATGAGAGAAAGTAAGAAGTATTGAATACCTTGAAGCTATCCTGAAGAGTCGAGCTGTCGCTAGAGTTGCATACAACAATTAAGCCCCTTTGTCGCAAGTACCTCACGAGAATCTACTGAACATAATTGAGTCATTCTCTTGACAAGTTATATTGCTGATAGCGATAATTAGATGGGTTGATATGATCAAATAAACATTAACTGATGAACGCACCTGGCACGGGGAACGCCTGTATTTAGAAACAATATTTTGGAAAGCCTGGTCAGGAAAATGAACTTGAACCCTGGTAGCATAGAAAATAATTCACAGCACTTGATAAGAAAATCAATTTGAACGATATATGAACCATTTAAACTTATTTCATCAAGATTGTAGCACGATAATCGTGGATCAAACGGTACAATGTAAGACCTAGTCTAAACTAACCCCGCCGAGTCCCAACCGAGGGATAACAACAGCTGCATTTTCGCCTTTTTCACATATCGTTCCAGAGATGCGAGGGAAGACCACGTGCGCTGACAGGTGGGGTCACTCTCCATCTGTGGGGTGGGCACCAGAAAATATATACCACGAATTGATGATACGGTCCATAAGTGGAATTGTAATAATAATATAGAGCATGTATCAAACTTAACCATGTAAAGCACAGGCGGGATGTTGACAACTGACGTCAGCTTCTCTAATGTATGCGCCGGTACTCCGCCGATGCCAAGACTGCGCGCGTGGCCGGATTCAACCAGTTTCTCAAAGCTCTGTGACGTCACCATATGAAACGCATCAATGTTCATCATATATCAACCTCTTCTCCGATGACACCAGATCCTATACCAATCCCGGCCGCTGTGCCGCAGAATAATTTAATAGCAAGCACAATAGCGAACATGGTAAATTCAAACATTGGTTTTTATATGACATGCGTGTTACCTGCCATGTTTTTTGTAATTGTGTAGCATTCGCAATATCCTCGCACTTGCACTGCAACCAAATCATTCGCACTAAACGCTCGCTCGACGTAATTTGAGAAATAGAGAGAAAAGTAAATGATGGTGTTAGATTTATCAGAAACAAACCATAATCAGGCAATCGAAATAGCCACAGTTAAGGTCATGAAGGCGCTGGGTGACCTTTGTCTTTATTCTGTTGACACTCTTGATGTCCACCTTATGGTACAACGACAATGACAAACGCCATGGTACAAACAACTTGAAAAACCATTCAAATGGCTTCAGCGAGCAGATTTTGTGAATAAATACAAGAGAATATAATTGAAATAAATGGTTATTGGGTTCACTACTGCAAGTCTGACCTTGACGGCGACAAAGAGGTCATCCCTGTTGATCTTGCCGTCAGTGTACCAGATTTTGATGACAGTACCCACCATGACGTCACAACTGGTGTCAACATCCAACACCAGTTGTCTGTATCCTGTGTGAAGCGCACACTCCAGTGCCGAGCCATTCGTGTCCTGGTCCATAACAGCAGTAGTTCAGTGACTCACTAAACTAACGTCCATCATTAGACGATGAACGGGCATGCTTTGTATACTTGTGTAACTGAGATTACGGAAGTTAGAACTAAATGAACCTGTTTCATGATAATTGCAAAATTCATTCAGGATTCAATGCTACATGTCCAATCGCAATGAAAACATCTCTCTACACATGTACTGACAATGAAGTATTGCCTCATCATTCCATGCATACACTTAGCTCTAGAACACGTCATACCGCAAACCCACTTGATCCAGCTATCAGCACTGTGTTTATCTTGTCAGTATATGCTTAGAATGCATGGAAAGCAATAAAGAGTAATTTATGATAATTGTACTTTTCGAATAGTCCATAAATAATAATTCGAGTGTTGCTTTGACAGTGTGATCGCTCAAGGGCTTTCACAGATGAAGTGCGTCCATGATGAATACAAAATCACATTCAAGTACATACAGGTACGCACGTAAACGGAAACACATACAAACAGAAACACATGCAGACGGACTCGTTTACTCACCGAATTGACCGGCGTGTAGCCCAGAAGAGGGATCCGGGCTCCTGTATGGAGTGACGCGCAAACCAGGTCACCCAAGCACTGCATGATGACCTCACCAGGTGGGTACAACTGGACACAAGTCGTCAAGCTAGCCACTTGATGGTATAGCGACTACGCTGTAGATCAAATGACGCTATCGAGACGTTATATCATATCCTCTGGAAGTTTATGCGGACTTGTTACTCAGACAGAACATTGACGGTGGTGTCAATTGGAAGATATGCTACAGTGTATATAGACACACGAGCGACTCGAGATAAGGCTGGTAGGAACAAGCCCGTATCCGTCTATGGTGTTATACTGCTTGGAGTTCTGCCTGCAGACGTTTTGCTTTCCTGTTATCAGCTGATACACGCCTCTCTATCACTTGTTGTGGCACGCGCACCAGCGCACAAACTTCACTTGTCAACAAGCGACGGCCTCAAGTAGTTTTTTCCCCCTCAATGACGCGCTTCACCGAGCTGCGTGACAAGTCGAGCGCCGAAGGCCCAAGATGAACCCATGTGAACTGATGTAATGCATTGACCCCAAATAGTTTGCTACCGTAACATCACGCCTACAGACTGCACCGTAAGCACACAATGACATATTCGCACGTAAAGCTCCGCGATAGGCTATGGGTGCCTTTAGGCATAAGTCGGCCCCTTCATAGTTGATGGGCAATTTCTTTACTGTAGCTTTGAACTCGATTGTGTCAAGCCATAACGAATATATAAGCAAATATATGAGATTTGAAAGGAAATCAACAGCACATGGGTCGTCCATATTGTGGTACAAAGGGTGACGCTTGGCCCAATGCCAGCGCCTGTTCCGTCGTTGTGCACGAGAAGGTGACTTATAGCCCCACATGGTCATAACGGAACGAACGCTGGTGATCCGCCTGTCTGCGAGTTATGTCTTCATGCGGGGCGAGGGAACCACACGACCAACACAAGGCTTGTTATTGCACTGCTATCGTATTTTTCCTGAGCGGTTATTGTCAGTTTTTGTGACAAAATTTTAAGACTGTACACACACACACACGCACACACACGCATATATACACACACTCCCACGCATCATCATCACTCACACATACACACACTCATCGTCTTTCGTCAATACCAACGTGTTTCCATCAAGGACAAAATTATATTCCAATGTGTATTTCTGTATCATTAAAATATTTTATGCCTTTTCTTTCAGTTTACGTTTTAACAAATGAATTTATTGCAAATGTAATTTGGTTCATTTTTAAGCTCTCCCGTGTACCCGATACTCTGACGTGGCATATGTTGTCAATACAGCTCGTAAAATGTTTTAAACACTCTTACTAACACATCCTAGAAAATGTCTCTCGTGTGTTGAATTAACACGATTTGAGGGCTCTGACATCTTTCAATGTGTGCCATTTAATGACGAATAAAGCTTTAAACTTAGTCTAGTCATAATTGTAATTCATGTCAAAAGCAGCACAGCTCCGAATCTTAATGACCTCCATTTCTTTTCTTTTTTGTATTCGGTCATTTAAGCTATTCTTATGATAACTTTTAAAATGAACCTTTTATACCTTTTCTTATTTTAAAACATTGTATCTTCATTCCGTGCGATTCTCAGCCCAGATTTGAAAACTACCGATGTCGATGGTGACATCAAAGGAAAGTTTCTAAGCATCACAGCAATCCCTGTTCATCACTGCAACAATAACACACCATCGTTGAAAGTGACTCTATACCCCCGTATTTCATTTTCATGTTTGACGGTTTATTAAACCTTTAACCCCGCCCCCTGCACAGGAGGTGTTGAAAAAACTTGACCTCTAACACCACACCATATATATATATACATATATACATACATACATACATATATATATATATATATATATATATATATATATATATATATATATATATATATATATATATATATATATATATATATATATATATATATATATATATACATACATGGTTAAGTTTGATACATGCTCTATATTATTATCACATATGTATGTTGATTTAACAGCATTTATTATGATATAAATATATAGACACATATCATAATAATTTCTGTTAAATCAACGCTAGCTCATTTATACCAGCGCAATATCCACCTTAAATATGCTATGAGAATATAAAATGAACAATAGAAAGTAATAGGAGTAATTGAGGGAGACTATGTTGTTTCATGACGGGGCTGTTTGAATTAAGGTTGAGGAGGTTGACGCTGTACGTGTTGCATCCCGGTCCAGTGCAGCATCGACTACACAGCTGCACACATGATAGATTCCTCCAATTACCACACATGTCTCAATCGGGCCACCCACAAAAACGCAAACAACATCTTATTCATGCAGCGCAGCAACCAAACAATTTAAAAGTTGGTTTGTGTAAATTCAAAACTATTCGGATTTCATCGGTTTGGATTAGGAATAAACTACTATCATTACTATATTTATCAAGGAGTTATATGTACAGAACGACACACACAAACACAGATGACAAATGTTAAACTGACCATTGTACCATGTTCATCTAGAGAGCAGACTCCCAGTGCTCTGTCATCGGAGCAGACCGTAAAGGGAGCACATCCTCGCTCGTACGTGGCGTTGCCCGTCTGCCCGTTCCCTGTAACGCTCACCTGCGATAGACAAAGATACATATCATGGCGGGAAACGACTTGGTGCTGGAGCATGCGGTGGTAACAAAATGGTTCCAGGTTGCTGATGGGTAAATACAGCTCATTATTGACATATGTGTAAGTGTTAATACAAAATATGATGTTGCTGAAAAAGCGGCTGACATAACAAGGCTTATCTGGGCATGTCACTAGGTGGTACCGGTTAGCGCCCCCTGGCGAACCACAATCTTCTGCCTCGTCACAGACGAAGCAGGACTCTGAAACATCCATTTCAAATCGTTTATTTCGACATGCACTCAGCAATTTTAACAATTTCGTTCAAAATTTAAATCTATCCTCTGCTGCATCACCGGGAGATGTTGCTATAAATTCACCTATACATTGGCCATTTCGTAGTATGTAGCCGTCCGGGCAGGCAATGCACGCTAAGCTCGCCTCGCATGATGTACACCAGGTGTCCTGTTGAGTGCAGTCTGAACCAACCAATGAAATCTCACTCAGTTAACAGTCAATGTAGAATCCGACACCGTGGTATCAGTAACAGATAGACTATCTATCGTTATTAACTCTATGAGCAATGTTTATGAGTGCTTACCCAGACATTGCGTGCCGTCTTCCGACAGAGAGGCTCCTTGTAAGCATTTCGTGCAGCGAACCGTCCCTGTGTCGTCAGCATCAGCGCACTCCGCGCAATGTTCTATCTGACAAGCTGAACAGCGGTAAACGAATAACCAAGATGGTGGTTTAAACAAAACAGAAAAGAAACAAAATAAAACAGTTTGAGAGGATGTCAGGGTGACTTAGAGCGGGAGCGACCCAGGGGGTTAAGGTGGACACGGTAAGATTGAGTGGTATATGAAGAAGGACGGGGTAAGATAGAGAGGGGTAGGTTGGAGTGGGGAAAGTTGGTTAGTTAGTTTGTACAGCGTTCAACGGAACATCAATAATGATGCGCTATATGGTGCACAAAAAGGTAGAGAAAATATGAAGAATTTAGATGATTAAATAGCCTACCGGGATTAATGGGAAAAAAAGGGAAATCCACGAGGATGAAAATGAACAAGAAGGTAGAAAAGTCCACCGACACGTGTCGAAATCCACGGCAAACAGGTGTGGAGTAGGATGGTGTGGGGTAGGATGGTGTGGGTTAGAATGGTGGTGGTGTAGAATGGTGTGGGTGTGGGGGTGGGGTAGGATGGTGGGGTGGATGGTGTTGGTTAGGATGGTATGGTGGTAGGATGGTGTGGGGTAGGGATGGTGTGGGGTAGGATGGAGTGAGGTAGGATGGCGTGGGGTAGGATGGTATGGTGGTAGGATGGTGTGGGGTTGGATGGTGTGGGGTAGGATGGTGTGGGGTAGGATGGAGTGAGGTAGGATGGCGTGGGGTAGGATGGTGTTCGGTAGGATGGTGTGGGGTAGGATGGTATGGTGGTAGGATGGTGTGGGGTAGAATGGAGTGAGACACAGGCACTTGAGTTCGGACATCATGTTCGAACATCATGATTTCCCTATACTAGCATTATGATGTATAATAAGATTATATTACATCATAATGCAAGGGAGATCATGATGTATGATCTCGAGTGCCTGTGGTGATGGGTAGGATGGTGTGGGTTAGGATGGTGTGGGTTAGGATGGTGTGGGGTAGGGTGGAGTGGGGTAGGATGGTGTGGGGTAGGATGGTGTGGGGTAGGATGGTGTGGGGTAGGGTGGAGTGGGGTAGGATGGTGTGGGGTTAGGAGGGTGGTGTGGGGGTAGGATAGTGTGGAGTAGGATGGTGTGGGGTAGGGTGGAGTGGGGTAGGGTTGGTGTGGGGTAGGATGGGGTGTGGGGTAGGTGTGGGGTGGGGGTAGGATGGTGTGGGGTAGGGTGCGTGGGGAAGGATGGTGTGGGGGTAGGATGGTGTGGGGTAGGATGGTGTGGGGTAGAATAGTGTGGGGTAGGGTGGAGTGGGGTAGGATGGTGTGGGGTAGGGTGGAGTGTGGTAGGATGGTGTGGGGTAGGATGGAGTGGGGTAGGATGGAGTGGGGTCGGATGGTGTGGAGTAGGGTGGAGTGGGGTAGGATGGTGTGGAGTAGGGTGGTGTGGGGAAGGATGGAGTGGGACACAGGCACTTGAGTTTGGACATCATGTTCGGTCATCATGATTTCCCTACACTAGCATTATGATGTATAATAGGATTAAATTATATCATAATGCAAGGGAGATAACAAATCATGATGTATGATTTCGAGTGCCTGTTGTGGTGGGGTAGGGTGGAGTGGTGTAGGATGGAATGGGGTAGGATGGTATGGGGTAGGGTGGAGTGGGTGAGGATGGAGTGGAGTGGTGTGGTAGGGTGGTGTGGGGTAGGGTGGAGTGAGGTGTGGTGTGGGTTTGGGTAGGGTGGAGTGGGTAGGATGGTGTGGGGTAGGGTTAGGAAATGAAGATAAAGATATCTCTTGTTACTGACGCTCTTTCCACAGTTTCAACAATCATCGGTCATTTCATACGATTCAAAATTTACTCACTATTTTCAGTAAACAAGAAACCAAGTTGTATTTACGTCTGCAGAGAGTGGTGTTATCTCTTAGTGAGTATCCACTGGTACAGCCGCCAGCCTGGCACGCCAAGGCAACAGAGTTGTTTTCCGCACACCGCTCGCAGTTTGAGGGACATGCTGGCAGACAGATATCACAGTTGAAATAAAATGAAACAGGTTGGCATGCTCATAATACAAGGTATCGATACAGACGAGACTTGTGGAAGAGCTATCTTACAGATGCAGCCATGGACGGAGTCATAACGGTAGCCGGAGCTACATACCCGGTAAGTAATATCAACAGAGATCGCAGAGATCAACTCGAAACCACGCCAACAGATCCACATGACATGATAAAGATCCTTGTTCAGAGGTCCACTTAACACCAGACGTAGTCTCTTATTCAGAGATCCTCAGATTGTAATATTATGGAATCTATGCCATGAGATGCACATGACATAATTTTATGAGTTCCACATGACATCAGGTCTGAGAACCACATGACATCAGGGTCTGAGAACCACATGACGTCGGGGTCTGAGAACCACATGACGTCGGGGTCTGAGAACCACATGACATCAGGGTCTGAGAACCACATGACATCAGAGAACCACATGATATCTGAGAACCACATGACATCAGGTCTGAGAACCACATGACATCAGGGTCTGAGAACCACATGACATCAGGGTCTGAGAACCACATGACATCAGGGTCTGAGAACCACATGATATCAGGGTCTGGGAACCACATGACATTAGGGTATGAGAACCACATGACATCAGGGTCTGAGAACCACATGATATCAGGGTCTGAGAACCACATGACATCAGGATCTGAGAACCACATGACATCCAGGAATACCTGTCATATGATTGATTGCAGGTACCATTACCCATGACAACTTACCTTGACAAGTAGATGAGTTACCAACACCGTAGCCCGTTAAACAGGAGATACACGTGTCTCCATCAGAAGCGCACTCGTCACACAGGATATCCTGACACACTTTACAGACAGTCCATACACAACCCACGTAAGTCATAAATAACCACTTGAACTTCAGTAAGTCGAAGCGATGGCGTGGAAGCCTTACCTGTACAGTTTCCGTTGTTGAGGCCGTATCCGCTGGCACATTGGGCGCAATGCGTGGAGTTGAAACAGTGGGAACACGAGTCGACCACGCAGACTGACAAAACACATATCAAGCGTTACTTCTATTTACAATGTGTGATATAAATTCATCAGTATGAAAGATGCAACGGTGATTACGAAGACCTTATTGTGAAGGTCATATGATGATTGTGCCGATAACATAATCATCATGAAGATCATATGATGATATGGAAGATTATATCATGACTATGAAGATGATATAATGATTATGACAATGAAGATTTTATAATGGTGATTATGATGATCATGTTGTGATGAAAATAGTTATGTTAAGATTGTTATGAAGATCAAATGGTGATAATGAAGATCAAATGGTGATTATGAAGATCATATGATGATTATGAACATTAAATGATGATTATGAATATTCCATTACAAAGATATCAAAGATAATATAATACTGATTATGAAATTTATTAAGTGATAATTATGAAGATCATATGATGATCATGAAGATCGTATGGTGATAATGAGGATTACATTATGACGATTATGAAGATCATATGATGAATATGGTGATCATGCGGTAATAATGAGGATGATATCATGATGCCCTTCAATATGCTGGTGTGCTGATTTAAGCGCTGCACAACTTACGTTATGATGCAATTGTGGTGCCGCTTCAGAAAATACGACGTCCATAAATGGCACTCATCGAGTTTGGCCAAATACATAGGCCAAATAAGAGTAGCTGGTACTCACGCTGGCAATCACCGGTCTGCGTCAAGAAGAAACCCGTATTACAGGTATAACAGACAGGCGTAGTGGTGCCCGACACAAGCTCCGTGCTAGAATGGTTGGAACAGTTAGACTCTGGAACTGAGTAACATCATCATCATAACGTACGTTGGAGAGAAACTTGTGCCAGCATTTGGCATTGCTGATGGATTTTGATGGCTATTCCCGTTTGAATTATTGAGAGTATTGGGGCTTGAGTCGCGGTGATGTGGGGAGGGGCAGAATAGTTAAGCTGGCGAGTATTACAAGCCTATCAATATATAGCTTGCTTACCGAGACATATAGCTGGGCCAGCGCCTGTGTGGAGCACCAGGTCATTTTTACACCCAACACACTCGTCCAGAAGGCCCGGTTGGCTCTCCAAACAGGATGAACAGTTGGGATTCAAGCACGCTAACAGACAGATAAAGAATAAACAAGTCTTATAACAGTTACAACGAATTCACCTTGTCATAAACTAGATTTTGTTAGAGGTCAAGTAAAACGATTTTCATAATTATGTGTTTCAAAATGGAGATTAACATCTCATTAACCAACGGCGATCCATATTTCATTGCATCGGCACGCATAAGCGCTAAAATCCACCGACAAGGTCCTATTCGGAAGAAAATACGAAGCCATCTTCTCGATGCCATTTTGTCTCATTTGATCGTTAGGGGGAAGTTTGCGTGACGTCACGCATGCTGCTCGGCCGGCCTCGTGGAGAATTTGACAGCAAGCGAGCGAAGCGAAAAGCGAGTTTTTGGTTTTAAAATTACATGAAGTCATGTAATTTTCTGATGAAGGTTACGAGGTCCCATTACATGACTTCGGGCAAATTATGCCCATGGGTATTTATTTGAGCCAATACGGGCGGGAGTTGAATCAAGAAGGCTGAAGATGGCGAGGATTGTTCTCGAACAGCGGGTGTGACGTCACTGATTTTTACCTGCGATATCTTCATCGATTTCGACAATATACATTTCCATAACATTTTTCTAAGAAAAAATAAGCGCGTAATCTTATTTTGGTTACGATACCCTTTTAAAACATTGAACTTTGTAAAAATGGAATAACAAAAATCGTTGTATTTGCCTTTAAAATAAAAAGACAACTTAGTACCACTCATTTCGTTCCTGAAACAAACAGTTGTAACATGATGCGCGTGATCCGCTGATGTAACAGCGTTATGACAGTAAAATTTAAGATACGATGATACAGTATGCTTTTTACATGATTCATATATAAATCTATGTAAAATGTTAACATAAATACATAGCGAGCTCACGTTGGCAGACAAAAGATGCAGATGACAGCCCGTAGCCAGCCTCACACTGTGTACAGTTCTGGGAAAGACCGTCGTTACAAACCATACAATGTATATCTTCACAATCTATCACAGCAAACACACAAATATTAAAGCTTGTTCAATGTAATAACGATATTGAAATGACACCGCAGAATGCTTATGAGTCTGATGAATTGGGTTGCCATATCGCTGCAAGACATGTCTCACTTGGTTGTTAAAGAGACATAAAAAGGCAAAAAAGATCGCAAGAAGCTGATGCCAGGAACTCAAAGCTTTACAGCGTAGAATGTGTTATAAGGAACAAACGCTTCCGTCTATGGTACAGCTAAGTAACAACAAATGGACATCGTCGCTGGCTCCAGAAGCTGGCTAATGAATAAATCAATTTACCTGCTGTTGTAAAATGAAATTACGCAGCTCTCAAATGAATTAGTGCTGACCACTAGAAATTTCACAGCTGGCAAACGAATAAATGCTGACGCCCAGAAATAACTCAGCTGGCGTATGAGTAAATGTCGACGCCCAGAAATAACTCAGCTGGCGTATGAGTAAATGCCGACGTACAGAAATAACTCAGCTGGCGTATGAGTAAATGTCGACACCCAGAAATAACTCAGCTGGCGTATGAGTAAATGTCGACGCAGAGAAATAATTCAGCTGGCGTATGAGTAAATGTCGACGTACAGAAATAATTCAGCTGGCGTATGTGTAAATGTTGAGGCCAGAAATAACTCAGCTGGCGTATGAGTAAATGTTGAGGCTAGAAATAACTCAGCTGGCGTATGAGTAAATGTCGACGCCCAGAAATAACTCAGCTGGCGTATGAGTAAATGTCAACACCCAGAAATAACTCAGCCGGC
>CM067347.1:24489614-24502114 GCA_034190875.2 Urechis unicinctus
TCATCACACCAATAACGAACTGCCAAAATTAACACCAATAATGAACTGAACTCCAAAGATCATCACACCAATAATGCCAAAACTGTACTAATGCCAAGAGCATCAATCACGCCATTAGTAAACTGTACTGCACAATATCATCGCACCAACGACTGGCTTATCAAGCAGGTGCTTCAATCGCGTTTGTGTCAAGCTGGCGTTGGCATCCAATGGGGCTGCCGAAGCCTCACTATCATCCCCACTCGTCGCCTACAAGGCATCAATGCGTCGTCGAAAGCGGCGTGAAACTCTTGTGTTTATTTCATTTTCGTCTTACATCACAACCAGATATGAAGTTGTGTGAGAGTGACATGCGACCTTTAGTGTGACCTTGAGTCCGTGATTGATGGCCTCAATGGAAGTACGTAACTTTAACGAGCCACCTTATGGTCCATACACGTATCTTGATTGCATGATGTACTGCTATCAGGCCTTCTACAATGAGCTATAAAAAACAGGTTAGGTATAAAGCAAACTAACGTCTGATCTTTTGATTGGAATTATAGGAGGTGATAACCGCTCATCTGTACGTCCTGTACATAAGGACAC
Organism: Urechis unicinctus; assembly: GCA_034190875.2. NCBI lineage: Eukaryota > Metazoa > Annelida > Polychaeta > Xenopneusta > Urechidae > Urechis > Urechis unicinctus. The sequence continues at coordinate 24,490,203 of CM067347.1, forward strand.
AATGAAGATTGTATGAGCGCAATACTTCAAAGAAATACATTTCGCTGGAGACGTTCAAATGAATTTGAATTAGCTATGACGATGACAACATGTTGTATATATCTCCATTATTACCGGTTGTTCCTGGGGTATACAAGTCTGAAATCAACTTCATCTGAACATTCTCTCACTCAGTTATGGCAATCGAGAAACAAGTGCGTCTAAAAGTTGCATTCATCAACTGGTGACATTCGCATGACAAAGGAGCTGTTTACGGTATATCTTTGTATATCTGTTACAGCAAGGAGCTTAGAGGTACGCCAATGAGTGAAACACACGACTGTCACCAGGTGACGCTACCCTGAAATCAACAAAAGCACCTGATCCATCGTCTGGGGGCTCGGTGTCTGTTAGGGTCTTCTGATCAGGTAACCTTAAACAGATCGACCGCGGGTTGAACAATCAGCAAGTCTTTCTTGAATCTTTGTCTTCGCCCTCAATCGTCGATCCAGTTTCTCTCCTACTTAAACCAGAAACATGATGGTAACGAGTCGCATACCGATTACGCTATGATGCACGAGCAAAAAGGGCCCACTTGCCCCTTCTCACCTCTGTTTCGACCCACTGGCTGTGGGTTTCATACCAAGATGTGACAACCTAAATGGTTACTCGTGACTCAGATAATCACGAAAAAAAAGGTCCCATCTCTGAAAAAAGATGCAAAGATCCTCTGAGGACGACGTGCTCCCTGGTAGTGACCATCCACAATACTGGGCGTACATAACCTAGTTGCTTAAAACGACTATAATTCCATCCTCTCTGCTCTCTCTCTCTCTCTCTCTCTCTCTCTCTCTCTCTCTCTCTCTCTCTCTCTCTCACACACACACACACACACACTCACACACACACACATACACACACTCACAAACATACACACAAACAAACACACACACCTACACACTCGCACACACAAACACACACACTCACACACATAAACACTCACATACATACACACACGCACGTACATATACACTCACGCACATACACACACACTCACACACACACTCACAATGATGCGTACACGCACAGTGTTTATATCCACTCGCACACACGTAACCACTCAATATTATACATCCATTAATGTTGCTTAGACGACATATCAGCCACAATGATTGCAAAAAATTTTAATGCCTAGTTGGAGAGGTATATCACTTGCTCTATTCGTGCAGCAGGAATGACTGGCTTAACCAGGTCAAAGACGACCACAGAAGGAAGTACATACTTCAAACAAAGTACGAACTTCATTCCCAGTACGACGTACTTGGTTTGAAGTATGCATACATACACATTAATTTTCTCAACTGTTTTGCAAATTGTGACATCGTTTACTGGATTTGGTTGAGTAAAATCGTGGAAACACCCTTAGTTGTTACAGCCTCGATTTTGGACCATATTTAGCGTTGCACGTGTACGATAAGGCTTTTCTATGCGTTTTCAAACTTTAGAACGGCGGCCATTGAGTGTCTTTCCCGAAGATTGATGAGGCAAGAATCATTTTTGAATCAGTTTGGCAAAGTAAAGAACTTACTTTTTGCGGAGCATAGTTTGTCTAGATTAATGAATATAGTTTAGTGAAAATTGTATGGCATATTTGTGACTTATGGATGATAACATCACACCCCATGTCAATCCATTTGCACACTTGATATTTTTGTTCTTCAATCGAAGTATGCCGTATCATGATTGTTTCAAATTTCGCTTGTTGTCCACCCGGGTCTGATTGAGAGTGTTCATATAAGTGTTCATTTGTGTTTAAAAATGAACTGTCTTCTCAAATAGAATAACAAAGCAGCCAGGTGTTTGATATTGAACAGAATCCCCCAAAAAATACCACAACAGTAAGTTTTCATACTTTTGTTGGCCTGTTCTGTTCGAGTTTCATGCAGATCCATATTTTGTGAAGGAGTGGAGGAACAGCAATTTTTGAGTTAATTTTATTTTAGAAATGATTCTCAAGTGGCAAATTGTGTTCAAAATCACATACGTAAAATATTTGGTATTACATAATAGGAAACCGAGTAATCCCTGAGTGCAGGTGCACTACAAATCAATTATCAGTATTACAATGAGGCTGATAATGATAACAAGTATAGTAACGTTATGCATGTTTGTCAGCTAAAGGCATATGTATGATGTTCATGCAATAAGTGAGATCTAGGACAGGTTACACAATGCAGGATAAAGCTACTTTAATAGGTCATGACACAGATAGGATTAATTGATATACCTATACACGTACAGACATACATATTACAACAGCGAGTGTTGAATGACAAAACTAGAGGAAAGCATGTACAAGAGGTGGGATGGCATTGAAAACGGGAAGGGTGGGGGGAGGGGTTTGGAACAGAGAGCAAATCGATGTGATGTCGTTGAAATCTAATTCTGAAAGACAAAGAAACGCTGGTTACCTCACCTTATCCGTGCGGGATTTAATTGGGGCAGCCTCTTCCCTTCCAAGGAGCAAAGATAAGGACATGTGATTATGTTTAAAAATTCAAAAATTCGACTCTGCACAAAATGCGCCCCAACCTATGTTTTCAGGAAAATGGAATCCAGAATAAAATATTCTCTCTGTGTCTCTGTTGTTTGGAATGGCATATATTGAAAACAATTATTTAAACTTTCAGAGATCTAAAGTGGAAACACCACACAGGTCAAATACCTATTGCATATATATCTGATGGTACTGAATGCCGCAAGAGCAGAAACAGAGGAAGAGGATAATATGCACAAAGTCTTATGAACTTGTTTAGCGGTGTGAGGGCAATATTCTGGTTGAGTATATAGACGAGAACAATAAAAGATGGGTTTATTGTTCAGGCGAGACCTGGTACACCAATCACAGGAATGGCTTCTTCATTGAGAGAGTTGAAACCAACTTTCAGCAGGTTGGAAGGCGGCTGCAGGGACTCATCTCATCACTAAGGCTGAAGGAAGTCTGGATAGATTTCATCCACTTTGTCAATGCATGATTGACAGAACTTAGGAGCAGTTTTTGTGTAATGGACAGATTCTTTTTTTCCAACCAAATCCAACAGTTTTTTTTGACACCACTTAGAAATTGTGGTTTCAGGTTTCCAGTTTCCAAACATCCTCGTTGTGAATGAAGGCTTTTAAAAGCACACCGTTTTGAAAATGGCATGGCCAATAGCTATTCAATTCTGGAAAAAAACCAAAGTAATTCAGACACTGTCTAGTGAAATACATAACATTTCATATTATAATCGATGTTTAAATACACAACACAAACCAGCAATTCTTGTGAGATTTTTTATATCACCCTCTACCAACAGACTTAATTATATTCGGTTGGAATTATTGACATTGTCACTTCAAGGCGTGCACGACATTTTGTTGATTTATATGTATACTATCGTCAGAGTGGGGCTATGTCACTTCATAAGTAGAGGTTTGAAATTTCTAAAACAAATTATCTTATATAACAACACCACCGGGAAAGGCTACATTCGACCTGTGGTTCGGTCGTATGAATAATAAGTGTCATTCTTTTATCTGTATACGATCTGCTATCAGACTACGGCAGCAATTCAAAATGAGGTACGCCATACTTCGATTTAAGTACGAACGCATCAATACGCCGTTGTTTCAGAAAGATCATTCAACAGTGGTGTTATATTATTAGCGATAGCTCATTAATATGCCATAGAATTTTGAATAACATATAATGTGTAATAAGATGATATACTTGTAAATGAGAAAACATAGACCCTACCTCTGCCATGTTGATGTGTGTACAAAATTTTAACCATGAACGACGAAAAACTTGCAGTCGCTGTCGAATAATAGACCCCTTCTGAGTCTCGCGAGCGAGGCGCTTCCAGTCTCGGGTCAAAGGTCAATTCGGGAAAACTTTTGGTGTACTCTATGTACAGTTTTCTTGACAATTGCATGTGAAGGTGTATGAATGATCTGCATTCACTACAGGCTCAACATTGTTCACACACATTTTCATACCTCTGAGTTCAGAACATTTAACTGGCAAACACGTTGGCAGATGTATATTGCGTAGGTCGATCTTTCGGTGGAGGGCGGCGCATTTTGGGTTCTGGTGTTATGTAGCCTAGGTTGCTAACTTGAGACAGGCATTCTTCAGAAGGATGTCCATTCACAAAATGTGACGAACAAATGCGGTCATCGTCAGATGGAGTCCAGTTTTTTCCCGTCTTTTCGTTTTTACGATTGACAGCTTTGATCCACTTAGCCCGCATTTGAGGATCACGACGATGGATAGGAAAAGGGTGCTAAGTGAAAGGGTGCGGACAAGTGCAACCAGCCGACCCATAATTACATTGATGGCTTTCACGAACTATCGCGCGGATTCGACCCATTTCCTAATTATGGTTGATCACTTGACTTGCGCACTTCAGAATTGTCTTGTATAAAGCACACCAGACGTGGAGTTGGAGTGGAATGATTTTGTGTTATTTTTGTGCTGATTATATTCTCTCAGCTGGAGTGTCTCAATGAACATCAAAGGACTGCATTACGCTGCATGCAAAAGTATATTTCATTGTACAGTTTGTAGGGTGTTACGTCTTTAACCGCAGCTGTAACAGCATTTGGAGCTTTATTTTGAGGTGGTACGTCAAAGTGACGCAAGTCTTTGTGCCAGGACGGGAACAGGAACGGTTTTGACGTTCAACATATAAGCTTTCAAGACTTGTGATCAACTCATCCAGACGGCCAGTACTGGAGGAGCAACGGTTTTGACGTTTAACATATTAGTTTTTCAAGACCTCATGTGATTGACTCAAAACGCTCAGTTTTTATTAATTCAAAACAGCTTTATTTGAAAGACTGGAGATCAAGTAAACTTTGTGAATATTGTTACATGCATCTTAATTATGTACATGTATTAGTTAATTACCTAATTACAAAGAAAAATTAGAAGTCAATGATCATGGACGCTGCCTGCCTCGCGGACTCGGTGAGCGCGGCGCTCGCGCCAGGCAAGAGTTTTCCCGAATTCACCTTTGACCCCGCACATCGGCGCATGCGCAGTCGGAACTCCGAAGGGGTCTATGGAAGTGAAAACTCTTCTTGTGAACGCCCGATATCGCTCACAACAACATATATGTTTCCAAATGTAGGCCATAATATATTTGCATAATTAAATCGTTCAAAGCCAATCACATTTCAGAAAATTATGTCATAAAATGCAAAACAGCAGAGGGCGGGGGCACGACTGTCATGTGTACCTCAATCAAGGTGCACCGTACTGGGAACGAAGTACGTGTTTGAGGTACGTACTTCCTTCTGCGGTCAGTCCGCGACCTCTTAACTGGAGCATAACACAGGCACGACCTCAGAGCGGCGGTTCCTTTTCTGTTGTTGTCGCGATGGGTGAGACTAAAAAGCGTGTTACGGCCGGGTAGTCGAGCACCTCAGTTAAGTAGATATCTAGTCAATAGACAGAGACTTCCCATTAAGTGACAACAATATGAACCCTATTTAACAGAGACAGCGATAGTGATATAAAGCCGGTGGCAATGACATCCGGAGTAAGTAATATCGCCCCTGTAGTAGGTTCACGACACACGACGTCAATGACGGTAAATAGTCAGCCTCGGCAACACAGCCCCGGTGATAGACCTCCATGACGTTTATTTAAGTGATTCGTCGGTGCTCGACTATCCCAGTACTACATCTTTCAAGCTCAGCAGCCTACTTCTGTTTCCCGAACAAAGCATGTGGTTCAACATCACAGCCCACGTACAGAAGCAGGGTCATATTGCCAGGATATGTATTCTGTCGTTAGCACCAACTAGAACTTGGTTTTTTATCAAACAATTCGCCCATGTGTTAAGAACGCCATCTCGAACACAGCGCGTTTATCCAAATTTGACCCCGCTCCACTTTGATATACGGTTGGTTGACCTTTAACGTGTTGTGATTTGTTGTGCCTCAATTTGTGTGTATATTGGAGACTCCCGTTTTACGTTCCTGAAGTACCGAGAAACCATCTCCACATTGATAAATACCCTTGTATATCCGTCATTTGTCGCACCTCGTATATTCGGAAGTCAGCCGGGCTGTTCTTTTCTATGTAATTGCGCCAACCATGATGTCCGCAATGAAACAAGCGGTGCATGTCCCGGCGGATGTAGACAGGGGCAACCAAGACCTATTGTATGTATGTATGTGTATGTATGTATGTATGTACGTATGTATGTATGTATGTATGTATGTATGTATGTATGTATGTATGTGTATGTATGTATGTAAGTGTGTGTATTTATGCATGTATGTGTATGTATATATGTATGTACGTATGTTTGCATATATGTATGTATGTATGTATGTATGTATGTATGTATGTATGTATGTATGTATGTATGTATGTATGTATGTATGTATGTATGTATGTATGTATGTATGTATGTATGTATGTATGTATGTATGTATGTATGTATGTATGTATGTATGTATGTATGTATGTATGTACGTACGTACGTACGTACGTACGTACGTACGTACGTACGTATGTATGTATGTATGTATGTATGTATGTATGTATGTATATGTATGTATGTATGTATGTATGTATGTATGTATGTATGTATGTATGTATGTATGTATGTCTATGCATGATTATCGGAATCTTACTGGTGCTTTTGTATTTGTATATGCGCACATTGAAGCATATTTCTTCTATGCAGAGAGCGTTGATTGATTGTGTTGCTCCAGGTTGAGCCAGAACTGGCTACTTTAACATCCGGGTCGATAACAACAGTGACTTTCCAGACGACGCCCTGTGTGTATACAATGAGGGTCCGGTTCCTGATGAAGGGAACGTGACTCTATCCTGTACCTAACGTCATCTGGACGCTATGTCACAATGTAGAGGACTGGAGACGTGTTGATCCCCAAATTATCTGCATCTGGGAGATGGCTGTGATGGGGCATGAAAGCATACAGGCAGGTAATTAACTCGGTGGACGGTTTAAGTTCAATTGTAGATACTTCCTTTCTTTCTGATGTATTGTATTGTATAGTAAGCTTATATTGTCTGAATCAGCCCTGATAGACTTACGTAAGGCAGCAACCGATTGGTATTCACTGCTGCTGAACATGTCCATATATGTTGCTCAACTTGCTACAATTCCTATGACGGTGTCACTCCATGGCTTACTCAACCGATAGTGTTGAGGATTTAGTGCTGGAATTGCTTTCTATATAAACTTCACTCGTGTGAATTCGCATTTTCTTATAAGACTTATTAATTTATTTCATACTGCCTCCAGATGTCGCTCCTCTTGAGATGACATCGTCGCCTGTAGAGAATGCACCGGGTTTATACCAACAAACATGCAACCCCCGCTATATCAATTGGTGCGAAAGTAATTGAAAACCAATGTTCTTTTACATAATATAAACAATTATTGAAAAGTGTGATATTTCCTGACTTGCCGTTTAGCTGGTCGTTGATATGGACACATCGGGATCGATTTACTTTAAATCATTCCATTGTTGCCAGAAACTCAAGTTAACATGTCATCCGGTCATATTATGTTTTATACAACGTGGTGTTTCAGGTTAAAAGGCCAAGACGTCTTCAGGTAAGGTTAGTATAGGGTTAAACAGAAATCCAACGCGAGTGTGTTATAGAGTGCTCGCAAAGGTGTGGAAAATAAGAGAGTCAGCATATTGGTCAGAGTACTGATATGCTTAACATGCGGACAATGTAACACATTAATGTTGGTGTGACGTTAAACCTTTTAATGATTTAACTTAACGTGCGGCTCAATGACCCGACTACATTCTGCGGTATGAATACTAATGGTAAGCTGTGTGGATTGTCAGCAAGGATAAATGTAGTTGGGAATGGGTTATGTTTAAGCTGGGGAACAATCGTATGAGTGGTATTGAAATGAGAATACAAAACAAACCAACGTATTGTAATACTATGGTGCAACTACACGCCACCAAGTTGAAGAGACTGTAGCAACCAACAACCCCGTTATGTAAAGTGTTCTGGCTCCGCCAGGTGTTAATGAGCTAACGATGGTTGCCCTGTGAACTAGTTATTTGATATGGAAAGCCAATAATTGCACATTGTACTCACATCACTTGCTGGTGGTTTTTCATAGGTGCTTCTCATTAACGCATGATGGATAAGCGTTCTAGATCAATGGCTAATATACACGCACAATTAAAGCATTGATACAATGTATCTCATTCAAGTTACTAGCTGAAACCATTCACTTTTATCGACTTGACTAGCAAATGCGCCACACAGTTGATATAAGCTAGAAATCTTATAAGCTCATTCATTGTACGCGAAGCCGTCTAATCTCCTGTCAGGGACCATAGAGAGCATGGCAGCACGAATGGTTAATGGGGGACATTGTCGGAGTGCATTACGGCTATTTTAAGCTGGAGCCAGCCACTTTAATCTGGAGTCAGCCACTTAAACCTGGCAGCGGCCACTTTAAGTAGGAACCAGCAGCCTTAACAGCCACCTTAACTTGAAGACGACCACCTTAACTTGAAGACGACCACCTTGACTTGGAGGTAGCCACCTTATCCTTGGGGTGCACACTACCTTAACTGGGAGGCTGCCATGGAAATCAGCAACCTTATTATGGAGTCAGCCACCTTAATCTGGAGGCGGCCTCATTAGGCTGGAACCAAACACCTTAACCTGGAGCCAGCAACCTTAACCTGGAAGCGGCCGCTTCAAACTGATGCCAGACACCTTAATCTGGAGGCGGCTACATAAAATTGGAGCTAGCCATTTTATCCTGGAGCTAAAAACGACTATTATTCGAACAAACAAACAAACAACAAACAACTGGAGCCAGCCACCTTAACTTCGAGGAGGCCACCTTAACTTGGAGGTAGCCACTTTAACTTGTAGGCGGTCACCTTAACCTGGAGGCGGCCGCTTTAAGCTGGAACCTGCCAGCTTAACCTGAAGACGGCCACCTTAACTTGGAGGTGGCCACCTAAACTTGGAGGCGGTCACCTTAACCTGGAGGTAGCCACTTTAACCATTACAATATATTGTACCGCCACCCCCACTCTTGCTATGCCACAGAACCATATTGTACTCAATCAAAACATTTAGCCGCGGGATTTCTCTCACGTAAAGATACAAAAGAAAAGAAAATGTTTACATTCAATGATGGTTTGCATCATTATTGTTCGACCAGACATTTACCTCCGCCTCCCTTCTATTTAAGAATTCATAACTCATTATCATCCTCTAAAAAGTCTGTAAAATCTCGATAATATATCATAATTACCTATTGTACATCCGGCACCTTGTCAGTCAAACAGTGCCTCGTTACCAGCAGGACGTTGTTGCCCCTGTCTACATCCACCAGGACACAGGTCAGCAGGATTCCCTCGCGCGACGTTGCCTGCGAAAAATACTTCCAGTGAAAATAGAATCCTACTTTCATTATCAAGATAAAGCCATGTATCAAAACACATATCTATATAATACGTGAATAGCCCAAATGTCTAAAGCTTATCTGAAGCCCTCAGTTCAAGTGACGCATGCAGCCTGAGTGTTTTTTCAAACACACCTGAACATCTACTGAGGAGTGGTTGATTTTTTAATTCATACTTGAGTGAGTCGACATATTGGCTCAACACAATCTGGTCGCAGAGGTGCACCTTTCAAGTGTATCAAAATCCATCACGGGCTCAGTGAAGTGAATCTCAGCTAAGGTAGTTTTGTGAATTTCAGCTGAAGTAGGATAGGCAGTCCCAAAAAAAGGAAGTATACCCACAATATACGCTGGGTATACTTGCGAGGTAAGTGAGTACAGTATGGTTGGAGTAACGGCTCTCAAAATTTTCTTAGGAATATGTTGGATCTCAGTGAAAAGACGGCAGGTACAAGGTGAGTGTATTGTCTTAAAGATATATAACGTCACGTTAAGATATTTACATCTGTATTACATCGGCGAGAACACTCATCCCCGTCGCCTATTCACCCAGGCTATCTGTGTGCTGCTGAGGCTCTCCCTATCACCTTATGTTCGCCCTACTGATACTGTTTGGGAACACTGGTCATTAAGTAATTGAGTATATGCGACACTCGGGAGCCACGTAGCAGTGTGTGGGATTTTCAGGGCGGTAAGGAGAGGTTGAGGTGCTTCCTAGAGAGGCATGGCTTATCATGTATACTTCACAAACCAGTGCCAGTCTTTAAGGGGCGTAACTTTTAAAAAAAAGTATTTAAGGCCGGGTTGGCGATGTGTATGTTAGTTTGGCCGTTAGGGAATTACAATAAGAATCCATGTTACCATGGGCAGCACTTGATTTCGTAATGTACATCTCATCAGTATATTCGTAACATCGCTAAGCTCCATGTTGATTTGATATCACTGCTGTCAGCCTGATACCACCTCGTTACACAAGACGTCCCATTTTACTTTCCACCCCCAACACCTCCTTCCGCCGCTTCGGTTAAGGACGGGTCCCGCTCTCACAACCTTTAAACAAGCTGCCTTTGAGATGAACATTCCAACAAGGTGCTGTCTGCGATGTCGCTGTGTAAGGAAGCGGATCTCTATGAATTTATTCCCTATAACACTTGCTGTATTTGCAGAAAGACCAGCTGTACGTCCATAATGACCTCTCAATAGCTGTTATTTGTTGCAGCTTGTATATTCGGAAATCAGACGGGCTGTTCTTTTCCATGTAATTGCGCCAACGATGATGTCTGTGATGAAACAACCGGTGCGTGTCCTGGTGGATGTAGACAGGGGCAACCACGACCTGCTGGTAACGAGGCACTGTTCGACTGGAGAGGACCAGGATGTAGGATAGGTAAATATGACAGCAGTTAGATAGTAAACTATCTAAATTTACTTAATAACATTAGAATAATAATTGGGTTGTTACATAAAATATATAGTTGTTTTCCAAGCAATTGATAGCAACGTTCACAGGCAACATTGCGTATAAGAAGGCCGCCACACAGAAAGGGCAATATTGGGACCCTAACAACGCCGTTGATGGTCTGCTGCCTCCGCCTGATTACAATCACTGCGCTCACACAGACATACGCCCAGGCAATGCATGGTGGATGGTAGATCTTGACAGGCATTATAGCATAGACAAATTTACAGTATTCAACAGGTTGTCATGTAAGTTTGTTTACGAGCACATATACACACAAATATACTATATATACAATTTGTATGCATAGATGTTTGCATGTATGTATGTATGTATGTATGTATGTATGTATGTATGTATGTATGTATGTATGTATGTATGTATGTATGTATGTATGTATGTATGTATGTATGTATGTATGTATGTATGTATGTATGTATGTATGTATGTATGTATGCATGCATGCATGTATGTATGTATGTATGTATGTATGTATGTATGTATGTATGTATGTATGTATGTATGTATGTATGTATGTATGTATGTATGTATGTATGTATGTATGTATGTATGTATGTATGTATGTATGTATGTATGTATGATAGGTAAGTATGCTTACGAGCACATATACAAATATATATACAATATATACTATTTATATATATATATATATATTGAAATATCTTTATATATATAAAAATATTTATATATTCAAATATATGTATATATATAGATATCTATAAATATACATGTGCATGTATGTTTAAATATATATATATATATATATATATGTTTTAATATATATAGTTGAACATACATGCACATGTATATTTATTGATATATATATATACATATATTTGAATATATAAATATATATATAGAAATATAGCAATATATGTATATATATATATATAAATATATATATATTTAAATATATATATATATGCGTGCATAGATTTATATATGTATGTGTGTATGTACGTATGTATGTA
>CM067347.1:24512114-24539614 GCA_034190875.2 Urechis unicinctus
CTGGTCTTAACCATCAGACAGCTATATCAGGAGCCGCTGTCAGCTCCTCACAAATCAGAGTGACGTGGGGAGGAGATGATGAAGTAATCGCGAACCTGGCTCAGTACTACGGGTACCGGGTCCAGTATAAAACCAATACAGACCCCGACTTCCTCCCGGGACCGAATGTATCTCACGTAGCTGGTGATGCTGAGCACAGCGCCATCATTAGGGAGTTGATCCACAACGCCGTGTACACACTGAGAGTAAGTGTGTACAGACAGCAGGGAGATCTATTCGAGGTGTCACCATGGTCGACACGGGAAGTGATGGTTAAGACATCATGTCGGGGTATGTGTTATTTCATCACTCCACTATGCAGCCTTTTTACGTGGCGATGCTATTGCACAACTACGCCCATGTGTATGTGATGGAAGAATTGTTTCCACCAGATTTAATTATGATATGTGACAATTACATGCAACGATTAAGACATCATGCAATGGTATGCATTATATCATCAATCCAACACACGGTGTTAATTCATAACTGGTGGATCACATTCCAATAATTAGTCGATGTCATAACAATCCGACACTAAACGCTATGATTGTCACGAAACTTAACACAGCATTTTGATTTCAGCCCTGATCAAGTCATGTTATTAAATAGAACACTTTGCTTTCAGTTCCTGACCAAGTCACACAAATGAACATAATAATCAGCGTCGTTGTAAACGTAGAGTGGCAGGCAAGTAAAAAACGAATGAGATCCCAGCCAATCGACGCTTCTCCTCCCCAGTTTCATATGTAAAATTGTATGCTGGTCTAGTGAAACAATGGACACTAATTTAGTTTAACTTATCCAGACCCACAAAGACCATCAATGTCTTGAACTAAGTGACGTCATGTCATCCCGCATTTAGGTAAAACAGATTTATAAACCCTGTCTAGTTTTCAAACGGGTTTTATGTAATGGCCCAGACGAATTCTCTGTGCGACGCAGTTGATTGAAAAATTATTAGGTCAGTGAATCATGTCCAAAGACGGGTTAATTAAGATTGGAAAGTCTTAGACCTGTAAGAGTACCCCTAAGGCGGGTTCAAAAAGGTCAGTCAGGTATGGCTTTCACATCTCGCCTTTATATATTTGAAGCCAGACAGGAGGCAAACGGTTAACAGACAAACATTCTTATCACAGTCAGGAAGTACACGTTGAAGGCTGGACTTGTAGCAAATATGTCTTTGTCCAACAGTCAGCGCCATCTGGATGTGACAATATCTCGTCCATCTACGTCCTCTACAGACGCAAAGGAGCTGAAGAGTGGATGACGCAGGACGTCATGGACCCCACCACGTCCACCAGCGTCAGTATCGCTGACGTCACTGGTGGTCAATGGGAAGTCAAGGTCCGCGTTTCCAACAATGAAAACATCTCCTCAGATTCCATGTCTGAGACGTTTACTATACCCGGTAATCTACCGACAGCAACAGAGACTACACAGAATAAGGGACTTCCGGGTATTGAAAATGTCATTTCCATTATTCATTGAAGTTTCACATTACAGATATAACATATAAATAAATATATATATATATATATATATATATATATATATATATATATATATATATATATATATATATATATATATATATATATATATATATATATATATATATATATATATGTATGTAATGGTACCACATTTACTCGATTATTCAATCGTCTGTCCAAACAAACAATTTATTCACAACGCCGCTCTGCTACAAAGTGCTGCATGATAAGTTGTAAACCATGGTCAGCTTTGCTACACAAGTAATGCAGGGTATACTGCAATTATAGATCATTGTTATGACATGCGTCATGAAAGTGTGCCATTGTATGTAAACACGCGATTGAATGAATGAATTGTTCCATGTACAACTTCATTGACCACCACGGCTGCATTAACAATTGAATCCTGTCTTCCAGCAGGAGGTCATCTCTATTGTGGCATTGCTCCATACATTATATGTTTGTTAAATGCTGATAGTTCTTTAAAAGCTTTGTGAAGCAAAACGTTTGATTCGTTGTTGCTATGCAACCTCCCAAGACCGATTTGAATATCATGCAGTCTGTGTGTTGGTCATTTTGCAGATTGCTCTTGCAGCACGTGCGAGCGTCTGACTATTTCGTTTGCAGTTCTCTTTGGTATTTCTGCTCTGGTTAATCTTGGCATCATATCGACTTGTATCTGGGGTAAAATTAGCAAAGAACAAAGCAAATTGCCACCTAAAACACCCGACGAGTCTCCCGATGCAGGTACCACCAGTCATAACCTGACTGGTCACTATGAAGGATTAGTGGTGAGTTGTTATATCTAACATGCGTGATACGGCGCTATGGTTTGTCAATTAATGTCACACGCTCCTTCCATTCTGGTACATTCAGGGACCGATGTCTACAGCACCAGAAGGTCCGTATGATGAGCTCCATATGGACGAGATTCGAGCACCAGTCGAACCAGAGTATGAGCAGATGTAACAACACTACTCATATGGATGAGAGCAAGGTACCAGACTCGGGGCGCGAAACAATATTATAACTGAAGTCCCTTGTTTTGTTTACATAAACACTGCTGTACTTAATTCAAATAATCACCATTAATGTGGTTGGAGTATTCTGTCTAATATACACATTAGTTGAATGTTCGCAAATAGCGTTGTCAAACATTGTTGTTCTTATTACAAACTACCATCTTGCAGTAAAATCAGCTGGTAACAGCTTAGATATCATTTGCATTTGAAACGAAGGTTTACTGAAGCTTGTCGGTAAAACCATCATAGGTTCACGCTGCTGTGTGTGTTTATGGTACTTAACCTGATTTTACGACATGCTTTTGATATTGACGTCCAATAAATGAACATACATCTTATCATTTGAATCAATTGCAGGCCATTGGGTTGTGTTAGTTTAGATCGCGTTTCACATTATATGAAATAAGTAAATGTATTGATATAACATTAGACTATGTCAATAGAATTTCTACTGGCCGTTTGATTCCATCAAAACTTTTTCCTGGGCATATTATCCTTGACACCCTGCAACAGCTGAAGTCAAATTACAGATGTTGAATTAATCAAATTGGCGCCGGGACGCATTGTAGTAAAGGCTCTTTCCTGTCACTATACCGAGGCGGGGCAGGGTATGTCACTGTAGGTTAAAGAAGGGTAATTACCAAGTTTATTTACAGAATATTTCTGTGAAGCGTGACAGCCCCACCGTTTAGACGCACCTACTTATACTGCCCCCACTTCCACAGGGTTGCACTAGTTGCTTCCACCACCGACTGAATGTTGCAGGTTGTGATCCAAATATTTAGTTGTTTGGGTTGTTACCAGTAATGGATGCACATGCAACACTCGCTCTATCAGTTGGTGCGAAAGTAATTGAAAACCAATGTTCTTTTGCATAATAAAAACAATTATTGAAAAGTGTGATATTTCCTGAATTGCCGTTTAGCTGGTCGTTGATATGGACAAATCGGGGTCGCTTAATTTTAATCCATTCCATTGTTGTAAGAAACCCCAATAACATATCATCCGGTCATATTATGTATTAGACAACGTGATGTTTCAGAGTAAAAGGCCTGGACGTCTTTAGGTAAGGTTAATATAGGGTTAAACAAAATTCCAACGTGAGTGCGTTATAGAGTGCCAGCAAAGGTGTGGAGAATAGGAGAGTCAGCACACTGGTCAGAGTACTGATATGCTTAACATGCGGACTATATAACACATTAATGTTGGTGTGCCGTTTATCCCTATGCTTACCTTAACGTGCGGCTCAATACGCCGACTACATTCTGCGATGAATGTGAATGACAATAGGTTATGTTAAAGTAGGGAAACAGTCGTATGAGTGGCATTGGAATGAGAATACATGACACATCAAAGTATTGAAATACTATGGTGCAAGTTATATGCTACCATGTTGAAGAGACTCTAACAACCAACAACCCCGTTATGTAACGTGGTGTGGCTACGCCAGGTGTCAATCACCTGTGAACTAGTTATTTGATATGGAAAACTTGAGCTAGCCGTCTTATCCTGGAGCCAGCCACCTTAACTTGGAGGCGGCCACCTTAACCTGGAGGTAGCCACCTTAACTTGGAGGCGGCCACCTTAACCTGGAGGCGGCCACCTTAACCTGGAGGCTGCTGCTTCAAGCTTGAGTCAGCCATCTCAACCTGGAGGCGGCTATGTTAAACTTGAGCTTGCCGTCTTATCATGGAGCCAGCCACCTTAACTTCGAGGTAGCCACCTTAACTTGGAGACAGCCACCTTAACTTGAAGGTGGCCACCTTAACCTGCTGGAAGCCATTTTAACCATTACAATATCTTGTTCCGCCACCCGCACTCTTCCTATGCCACAGAACCATTTTGTCCTCAATCTAAACATTTGGAAAAAAACAAAGCCATGGTATTTCTCTCAAAGATACAAAAGTAAGTATAATGCTTACATTTAATTTGATATTATTATAACTATATAAAACTTCATAACTCATGATCATCCTCTAAAAAGTCTGTAAAATCTCGATAATTTACCATAATTACCTATTCTACATCCGGCTCCTTGTCAGTCGAACAGTGCTTTGTTACCAGCAGGTCGTGGTTGCCCCTGTATAGATCCCCAGGACAAGGGTCAGTAGGCTTCCCTCACGCGACGTTGCCTGCGAAAATATACTTGCAGTGAAAATAGAATCCTACTTTCATTATCAAGATAAAGCCATGTATCAAAATACAATATCTATATAATACGTGAATAGCACAAATGTCTAAAACTTATATGAAGCCCTCAGTTCATGTGACGCATGAAGTCTGAGGGTTTTTTCAAACACACCTGAACATATACTGAGGTGTGGTTGATTTGAATTAATACTTGAGTGAGTCGACATATTGACTCACCACAATCTGGTCATAGAGGCGCACCTTTCAACCGTATCAAAATCCATCACGGGCTCAGTGAAGTGAATCTCAGCTAGGGTAGTTTTGTGAATCTCAGCTGAAGTAGGATAGGCAGTCCCAAAAAAAAGAAAGTATACCGACAATATACGCTGGGCATACTTGCGAGGTATGTCAGTACAGTATGGTTGGAGTGACGGCGCTCAGAATTTTCTTAGGAATGTGTTGGATCTCAGTGACAAGACTGCAGGTACAAGGTGAGTGTATTGTCTTAAAGATATATCACGTCACGTTAAGATATTTACATCTGTATTACATCGGCGAGAACACTCATCCCCGTCGCATATTCACCCAGGCTGTCTCTGTGCTGATGAGGCTCTCCCTATCACCTAATATTTGCCCCATTGATACTGTTTGGGAACACTGGTCATTAAGTTATTGAGTATATGCAACACTCGGGAGCCACCTAGCGGTGTGTGGGATGTTCAGGGCGGTAAGGAGAAGTTGAGGTGCTTGACTCCGCAATAATGTGCTTTACAAGAGGCACGATGAATAGGGGAAAAAAACAGATAGGCTCGAATGCTACGGGCTAGAGAAGCTGCTGACGAGTGTTCGACGGCGCTGAAAAATGGCTTTAATACCCGGTAAATGAAACACAAAGCTATTGGTCAAGACCCTGCCCGCTCCCTCCCTGGCCACACCCCCCACCCCATGCCACCCACCGTTGAGGCCACCCCCCAATAAAATAACCCATGACCGGTGACATAGCAGAAGACCAGGGGGAAAATGCTGTCCGGATGCCATAAACATCAAAGGTTAGTTGTATACGGGGACCAACGGTACTGCAGCGTCGACCTACTTCTCCAGTCCCTACAACCAGCAGGAGAAGCAGCAGCGGAGCCAACGCTGATAATTAGTCCGAATGGGTGACATCGCAAGGTGTAGACGAATGCAACGTCGAGACATTGAAGTCTAACGCTCACCCCCGGTACCGACGCAGACAAACGCCAGTGCTCCCACTCTCGGGCCAGTGGAAAGTGTCGCGCAGCTCCTCCAACCTAACATTCAACAAACCGGAACAGGTGACTATCCTTTACCTTTTGCTAAGCCCACTCGCCATCTAGCCATTACGGACCACCTTCCTTCTCTCTCGTCATCGGAGCGCGTAATTTTCAGTGACGGGACGAGCGCGTCGTCCTCCACTCAGGTGCCAGCAAACCCCGCCTGGAATCTACCACGCCGCTACAGTGGATGCGTGCCAGTTTAATAATCATTCGCGAGCTCATGGCGCGAGGCGATCTGTCCCTTCAGGACACGAACTTGTATCTCAACTACATGGAGAAGATTGCCGAGTTGGCCACCAAGTATATCTGGCAATCACTCCTCAACTACGATAAAGAGTATCGTAAATGGCAGTCGCAGACTAAATGCAAATGGGGGCAGGATAACATACACCTCGTCGAGGTATACCTCGAAACTCGCCCCCGTCTGCAGGCCTCATCTCGTCAGTCAGCCCTCTCCTCCAGCGCCCGTACCAGACTCCCAAACGAGATATGCCGCTTGTATAATGCGGGCAGATGTCACTGGGGCACAGCCTGTAGGTACGCCCATCGCTGCAATGTCCCCGGTTGCGGTGAACCCCACAGCCAGCTGCAGCACACACATACCAGCACCGAGCCGTCAAAAAAACTCGCCTGCGAGGGGTTAGACATACCTGTCCCCCCACCCACCACCTCTTCCATCACCGACCACCTTCCCGCATGGCAGACGCATCTGGAAAACGACCCTGACCAACAGTATCTCTTGTCCGGTATCGCTCATGGATTCCCTATTATTAACAATGACCTCCCACATCACCAGGTAAACACCAATAACTATAAATCAGCTTTGGCAGTACACCCCGAGGTAGAGAAGCAAATACTACGAGAGATAGCAGAAGGCCGCTACTTAGTGGTAGACGAACCCGCTCTGATAACTAGTGCCCTTGGTGCAATACCCAAATCAAGCGGAGGTGTGCGGCTCATACATGACTGAAGTCGACCCCCCGGACGCGCTGTCAATGGCAATTTTCTTGCCAAAATAGACCTAAAAGACGCTTACCGGAGTGTGCGGATTACACCCAACCACCATCACTTCGCAGGCCTCAAATGGAAATTTAAAGGACACAGTAAGTACACGTATATGTGTGACACGCGTCTCCCGTTTGGGGCAAGGCTATCAGTCGAATGTTTCCACAGACTATCTTTATCTCTTCAGCGCATACTCGGCAAGCATGGTATTAAAACTGTTGTGTACTTAGATGACTTTTTAATTGTGAGCGACAACAAAGCAAAATGTACATCAGAAATGAACACGGCTATCTCAATATTTCGTCCTCTTGGATTCGGACTATCTTATCACAAGGTGGAAGGACCTACGACCGCCCTTACCTTCCTTGGCATTCAAATCGACACCTCCTACTGCACCCTCAGCCTCTCGCTCGACAAGGCCCAGGCCTTCAAACAACTTCTGCAGCAATTTCGCACAAAACGCCGCGGTCTCTAAGGCAATTGCAAAGCCTCGCCGGCAAACTCCAATGGGCTACGCACGTCGTTCATGGCGGTAGGATTTACCTGCAGCGCGTGCTGGCTACCATGCGCAAGCTAATAAACCCCTCACACAAAGCAATACTAACTCCTTAATTTCACGCTGATATCGACTGATGGCTGAATTACATGGACACATTCAACAGCAAACGCTTTAACTTTCATCGTCCTTTCTTCCACAACTTAACCACAGATGCTTCGCTAACTGGGGGCGGAGCAATCATAGATTATGGTGTAGACTGGATGTACATCAATTGGAACGTCGACATGCCGCCAATCGCTAATTGTCACATCAACGAAAAAGAAACTGTTTCTGTCGCTGCAGCAGCACATCGGTGGGCCCCCTACCTCGCTAACAGCGAAGTAACTGTCATGACAGACAATATCTGTACTATGGCAGCAATTAACAAGGGAGGTTGCCGCAGCCCTGGCGTCATGGTACATTTACGTGGCCTATTCTGGCTTGCCAATATGTTTGAATTTGCGATTCGATGCATATATGTACAGGGCAAGGTTAACATTTTATGTGACTCCATAAGCAGACTCAACCAGAGAAGGCACAATCTCTTCTGGTATTCGCTTGTGTCATATTACAGTCCGTATGACAACACCAGCCTAGGATTGGCATACCAGGGCCACATGTCATATCAGTCACTTCTGTCTATCATGTCGCAGAATCACAACACGCTACTGTCCTCAACCAACTGGATGGGATAATTGCCTATTACAGGTCCCGAGCTTTCGCGGAATTCTAAAAGAAGAACTACGCCTCACACCTCTCGGCTTATCTAAGATTCTGCAATATCATTGGACAAGAGCCCCGGCCCTGTGACACCCTACAAAACCTCCGCTTCCTGGCTCACATCTCCCAACAGCTTCGGTACTCCTCGCTCTCCCAATATGCTAACATTATCCGTCTCCTCAACATTGAACAAGGTTTTCCCAACCCTCTGCAGACATGGCCAATCCGGTCCTTTATGCAGGGCGTAACACGCTCTAAAGGAAACGCACCTCAGAGAAAATTACCCTTCACTCCCAGCATGCTCCTTCGCTTACATTGTCTTATGGACTTACACAAACCCGTCCATCGTGTACTGTGGGCTGCCTACCTCATGGCTTTCTACACGCTTCTCAGAAAGTCTAACATTATACCCCTCTCTCAAGCCACATTCGAAAGAAGCAGCACCCATGTCGCAGTGATCTACGCCTCGCGCCAAAAGGCTTCGTGCTCCACGTCAAAGAAACCAAGACAATTCAGTTTGGTGAGCGAGATCTCCTGCTGCCCATTCCATATCTGCCAGGACACCCACTATGTCCCACCACTGCGCTAGGCGCTGTGCTCGCCCCATGGCCAACTCTGCCACCCTCCACGCCTCTGCTTGCTTACCCGTCTTATGACGGCCTCCACGTGCTCACTCAGGCAGTCTTTTCTCGACAACTTAAAGAGCAGCTCCAAGCCATAGGAGTAGACTCCGCTGCTTACAGCACTCACAGTTTCCGCCGCGGCGGTGCCAGCTGGGCTCTGCAGTGTGGAATGCCTGGCGAGCTCATACAAGTACTAGAAGACTGGCGATCAGATTGCTACAGAAAATACCTCCAGCTGGACGTCCCATCGAAATTTACATTGTTCTACCCTTTCACCAACAACCTCCCTACACTACATTAATCTACTTTGTGCTTGGGATTTTTCACAACAGCTGATAACATGTATGCGTTAAGGTTACATATTTGATAAGCATGTTAATCCGTGTATTGTTAGTTTAACAATGTATCATGCTCATTGTTTGGCTCATGCATATTTTTGTATCGTACGTAATCCACATTAAAGACCCCTGTTACCGCTTTAGAGTGTTCTGTTCTGTTTAATCCGGCAGCACTTGATTTCATAATGTACATCTCATCAGTATATTCGTAACATCGCTAAGCTCCATGTTGCTTTGATATCACTGCTGTCAGCCTGATACCACCTCGTTACACAAGACGTCCCATTTTACCTTCCATCCCCAACACCTCCCTCCGCCGCTTCGGTTAAGGACGGGTCCCGCTCTCACAACCTTTAAACAAGCTGCCTTTGAGATGAACATTCCAACAAGGTACTGTCTGCGATGTTGCTGTGGAAGAAAGCGGATCTCTATGAATTTATTCCCTATCACACTTGCTGTATTTGCGGAAAGACCATCTGTACGTCCATAATGACCTCTCTATGGCTGCTATTTGTTGCAGCTTGTATATTTGGCAGTCAGACGGGCTGTTCTTTTCCATGTAATTGCGCCAATGATGATGTCTGTGATGAAACAACCGGTGCGTGTCCTGGTGGATGTAGACAGGGGCAACCAAGACCTGCTGGTAACGAGGCACTGTTCGACTGGCGAGGACCAGGATGTAGGATAGGTACTTATGACAGCAGCTAGATAATATACAAATTAAATTAACTTGTAATAATAGAATAATAATTTGGCTGTTACATTTAATAGATAGTTGTGTTCCACACAATTGATAGTAAACGTTCACAGGCAACATTGCGTATAAGAAGACCGC
Organism: Urechis unicinctus; assembly: GCA_034190875.2. Classification (NCBI taxonomy): domain Eukaryota; kingdom Metazoa; phylum Annelida; class Polychaeta; order Xenopneusta; family Urechidae; genus Urechis; species Urechis unicinctus. The sequence goes on from CM067347.1 coordinate 24,522,159, forward strand.
CACACAGAGAGGGCTGCATTGGGACCCTAACAACGCCGTTGATGGTCTGCTGCCTCCGCTTGAAATGTATCACTGCACTCACACAGCCTTTGGGCCAGGCAATGCATGGTGGATGGTAGATCTTGAGGGCCATTACAGCATAGACAACATAACAGTATTCAACAGGGGGTCATGTAAGTATGCTTACGAGCACATATACACACAAATAAACTATACATACAATTTGTATGCATAGATATTTGCATGTATGTATGTATGTATGTATGTATGCATGTATGTATGTATGTATGTATGTATGTATGTATGTATGTATGTATGTATGTATGTATGTATGTATGTATGTATGTATGTATGTATGTATGTATGTATGTATGTATGTATGTAATGTATGTATGTATGTGTGTGTGTGTGTGTGTGTGTGTGTGTGTGTGTGTGTGTGTGTGTGTGTGTGTGGTGTGTGTGTGTGTGTGTGTATGTATGTATGTATGTATGTATGTATGTATGTATGTATGTATGTATGTATGTATGTATGTATGTATGTAGGTATGTATGTATGTATGTATGCATATACGTGTGTTTGCATGTAGGCATCGATTTATATATTGATGCATTCATTATTTGTTTATTGTACTTGTGTCACAATCACTAAATATATCTTGCAATTATGTAGTTTGTATTATAAAACTTTGCAGTTAACATATTACGTCATTGGTTTTTGTGGGTAGTGATTGTTTATGTTGTTTCAGCTGGATACAGGACAGGATACTTTAACATCTGGGTCGGAAACAACAGTAACTTCACCAACAACGCCCTGTGTGTATACTACGAGGGACCGGTGACTGATGGAGGCAACGTAACTCTGTCTTGTACCTCAGATCTCGTCGGTCGCTATGTTTCAATGGAGAGAACAGGAGGCGGAAGAGATCCCCATTTAATCAATATCTGTGAGATGGTTGTGATGGGACATGAAAGTGTTCAGACAGGTTAGTCCGTACTGAACATCGGCTCCTGACTTTTAATGTCAAGTGGGTGCAATGACTGATATTGCAGTACTTTTGTCATGCTATTAGTAATTGACTGAAGGAGCATATCTGCGTGGATTGTAATTATTCATTAAGACAACTACAGATTAGTCCACACTGCCTACGAGGACTGCGATTTGTACTAGGCTGAAATATTTTTAAGCATCTAGTACGATTTCGCTTCCAATATAAACATGTGCGATCCCTAATGATTTACATGTATCTTGCATTACATATAATCATTAGACTGGTTATAAATTCAGACTGCGTCCGATGTTTTTCTTCGTGTGACGACATCGTCGGCTGTAGAGAATGCTCAGGGTTTAAACCACCTCACTGCACGACACGTGAGAATACATAGGTCTACACTAAAGATGTCAACATTTTCTATCCTAACCTTTGATGTCACGACTAATTTTGTACACGGTCTGAATGCTTCACCACAGCTATACTGGTCATAATTATCGCTCAATTACGTTGGTTGAAGGTTGCGAGGCTGGTCGGTACGGGATCAACTGTGAGTCGTCCTGCTCTGAGCATCACTGTGAAGGAGGATCTACGATGTGCAATAACATAAATGGAGGATGTCCTGATGGATGCCAAGACTGGTATCTAGGAGATCAATGCATCACACATATCAGTCAGTAAATCGATGATATTCCTGTCGAACCCTCATTTAGCTGTAAAATGGGGCTTTATTAATTCCTATCATTCTCTCTATACGAATATGGTATGAGTGTCACAACGATAAGTCTGTGATTCGTTCAAAACTTGCGCTTTTTGGCTGATTTTGGACACCAAGGGCAACCCTCACCCGCTCCCTCTCTCTGTAACGCCCCGTAACACCAGCCTAAACACTTCTCATAACGCACAGTAATGCTAGCCTACATACACCCGCACCCGCCCTGCATACCCCTAAACACCGTGGTTTCGTAATTCTTCAACGGCCCGCTTCAGTTCTTGTTTTGTAAAAATCAAAACACATTTATGATAACAGTATGCCTTATTTTCTATGTAACACACACACAGCGAAACCCAGTCTCAACCATCAGACAGCTATATCAGGAGCCGCTGTCAGCTCCTCACAAATCAGACTGACATGGGAAGGAGATGATGAAGTAATAGCGAACCTGGCTCAGTACTACGGCTACCTGGTCCAGTATAAAACCAATACAGACCTCGACTTCCTCCCGGGACCGAATGTATCTCACGCAGCTGGTGAAGCTGAGTACAACGCCATCATCAGGGAGTTGATCCACAACGCCGTGTACACACTGAGAGTAAGTGTGTACAGACAGCAGGGAGATCTATTCGAGCTGTCACCATGGCCGACGCGGGAAGTGATGGTTAAGACATCATGTCAGGGTATGTGTTATTCAATCACTCCACTATGCAGCCTTTTTATGTGGCGATGCTATTGCACAACTACGCCCATGTGTATGTGATGGAAGAATTGTTTCAACCAGATTTAATTATGATATGTGAAAATTACATGCAACGATTAAGACATCATGCAATGGTATGCATTATATCATCAATCCAACACACGGTGTTAATTCATAACTGGTGGATGGCATTCCAATAATTAGTCAATGTCATAACAATCCGATACTAAACGCTATGAGTGCCATGAAACTGAACACAGCATTCTGATTTCTGCCCTGACCAAGTCATGTTATTAAATAGAACACTTTGCTTTCAGCTCCTGACCAAGTCACACAAATGAACATAACAATCAGCGTCGTTGTAAACGTAGAGTGGCAGGCAAGTGAAAAACGAATGAGATCCAAGCCAATCGACGCTTCTCCTCCCCAGTTTCATATTTTAATTTGTATGCAGGCCTAGTGAAACAATGGACACTAATTTGCTTTAACTTATCCAGTCCCACAAAGACCATCAATGTCTTGAACTAAGTGACGTCATGTCATCCCGCATTTAGGTAAAAAAATATTTATAAACCCTGTCTAGTTTTCAAACGGGTTTTATGGAATGACCAAGACGAATTATCTGTGCGACGCACTTGATTGAAAAATTATTAGGTCCGTGAATCATGTCCAAAGACGGGTTAATTAAAATTGAAAAGTCTTAGACCTGTAAGAGTACCCCTAAGGCGGGTTCAATGAGGTCAGTCAGGTATGGCTTTCATATCTCGCCATTATATATTTGAAGCCAGACAGTAAGCAAACGGTTAACAGACAAACATTCTTATCACAATCAGGAAGTACATGTTGAAGGCTGGACTTGTAGCAAATATGTTTTTGTCCAACAGTCAGCGCCATCTGGATGTGACAATATCTCGTCCATCCACGTCCTCTACAGACGCATAGGAGCTGAAGAGTGGATGACGCAGGACGTCATGGACCCCACCACGTCCACCAGCGTCAGTATCGCTGACGTCACTGGTGGTCAATGGGAAGTCAAGATCCGCGTTTTCAACAATGAAAACATCTCCTCAGATTCCATGTCTGAGACGTTTACTATACCCGGTAATCCACCGACAGCAACAGAGACTACACAGAATAAGGGACTTCCGGGTATTGAAAACGTCATTTCCATTATTCATTGAAGTTTCACATTACAGATACTGCTCTCAGAATCCAAGATACCGTATATAAATTGAACATTGATGATTTTGCTTATTCAATATATCCCCATGCAGTAGTCATACGCACAACAGAGCATATGGCGATACTCTATGTGATATCATTGTTTCGTTGTAACCTTCCAGAAACAGGAAATCCAACAGGAGTCATAGCAGGTGCTGTCGCAGGTGGCCTGTTGCTTCTAGTCATAGTCATCGTTGTCGTCTGTGTGAGGTAAGGCTTGCTGTCAAGATGATTTGCGCATGGTCAAGCTTACACGTAGAGCAAGTCAACACATGCTATGCTTACAATTGGTCTGTGATTGCACCAGCGCAATACAGTAAGGTATTGAACCAGAATTTAACGGGATCTTACTATCAACATTTACAGAAGACGCAGCAAGCGGCATTCCAACACAGAGGGGGAGAACAACATGGCGGCCGCCCATCGTCGTGAGTAGTCCCCCGGTATTATTTCAATGGTGTATATAGTTTTACTGTATCAAACGATGGCCAATCTTTTCATATTGACGGTCTCCAGTTAGCTTTGAACCCATTGTGTGAAGTGTCGGACGTGTCAGTGGACAAGCCAGTAGGTGTCGTTGGGCCTGTTAATAAACCCTCAATAGCTTCTAAACCCGTGGGCTTATCTGTACAATCGTCGGCATTATCATCAGCATCAACACCAGCGGCATCAGCATCAGCATCATCATCAACAGCAGCAGAAGCAGTGAGAAATCAGGAAATGACACCACCACAGTCTGAACCCGCTTCACGATCTCCTGGTTCTGACCACCACCTACAAGTTCTACCACCAGCTGTGCAAATCGCTCCGCCAACCTCAGAAAGTCTTCTCAACGCACCTATCTCTATCACACAACTAAAGGCACACATCAGTGACCTCACACAGCCTATACCGATGGAACATGTCCAAAAAACTAAGGATGGAAAGAAAGATATCATCGATGGATTTGGCAGAGAATTTGACGTCAGTACATTGTAACTCAGATTTTGCAATGGCATTGTACATAGGCTGTTCTCTGGCAGTATTATAAGCTGAGTTGTATGTGAAGCATTATCACAAACAGAGAACCTGCTCATTGATATGATCAATCATGATAGGGTACGGTCTCAAAATCGAACCATGCCTATATACCTTGCCGGTTAGTTTTGTCTTAAGATGCCTAGACATATTGACAATATAGTTTAATGTTATCCAATTGCAGGATTTACCCGGGGCAGATTTCAAAACCCGGGAGTCTGGTCGTTCACAAGCTAACATGGCCAAGAATAGGTTTAAAAACATTCAGCCATGTGAGTCCAGTTTTTTTCTTCCCAAATCGCACGATGTGCACTTGTTCCAATAATGGGTATCTTAATAGCAAAAGTTTTCCAGTAATCTAAATTGTAACAGTTATAGTTGACATGTTCATTCGGGAATTATGACTAAAGACTTTTATATTGGAGTATTTTAGCTGGTAGATAGTGGGACGCCATAGTGCATGTTCTGGTCATCGCAGACTTGGTTGCTTGATTTTGAAGAGTTACCGTCAATAAACACTCATGCATCTACAGATGATGACTCTCGTGTTAAGATAGAAGCAACGGATGAACTCGGCCGATCGGACTACATCAACGCAAGTTACATAACGGTAGATATTTGATTAGCTGCGATATTGCAATTAAATTAGCATATTTCATGCATTACGCTGATCGAGAATTTATAATTTTATATCTGTTTACACAGGGGTACCCTAAGATTTCCAATCACTACATAGCTGCTCAAGGTGAGTTCATGCTGCACCTTCAAGCTGGGGGTGATTCTATATGGTTATTTCAGCTACCACTGTACATAAGACAGTCGTACCCGCTTCATACTTTCAAAAGGGATCTTATGATCCAGCTGTTCGAGTGACTAATTGTTTTTTGGTTTTTTGTGTTAATCGTCAAAATGAGCTGTGTTATCGCATTAAACAGGGACAGATACAACAGTGAAACAATAGAAAGAGAGGGATGTAGGGACACTATGTTGAGAAATATGTAGGGAAATATGTTGAGGTGTGTGTTGTGGCAAGAAAGGGATAAACTGTGTTTGGTGCGAAAAGGGAAATTTATTGCTGGTGTGTTGTGTGACCAGGGCTTGGGACAGGTAAGGGGTGGGGTCTTATAAGACAATGCACCATATGAGTTGACCGCCATTACCATTGTAATTTATTTTTGTTGTTATTATAAATATTATTTTTATCATTATTACTATTATTAAAATGGCCGACTCTCTATTCGAATGGTGTAGGACCGACGGAGGACACTGTGTTGGCGTTCTGGTTCATGATATGGCAACAAGGTTGCAACCGCATTGTGATGCTGACCCGACATAACGAGGGAGGCAAGGTAATCTGCCTTCGTTTTAATAGCTGCTGCAGTAAAATAATGCTAGTTTCAAAAGAATATTATCTTCTCGATTAGCTTTGTACAAACTTGAGGTTTATATTCGATGATTTATGTGTGCCTGTAGAAAAAGTGCGTGATGTATTGGCCAGATGACAAGGAGAATGTGAAAGTCTGTGGACCGTTCAGGATCTCCCTGGTGGTGTCTGAAGTCCACGCGGACTACGCCTACAGGAGACTTCGACTGTGTTACAAGGTACCACAGCATATGGGAGGTTCATAACATTAAGTTGTTGCCACACATCTGATGTCTGACCTGATGTAAATAATGTTGCTTAAAAATTGTGTACCAGGATGAAATGAGAGAGATTCACCAGCTTCATTTCTTAGCATGGGAAGACAAGAAATGTCCAGAGCATAACTTTCCACTGCTGGCATTCAGAGGAAGGGTGTTAAAGTTGCCGTGTGACGTCACTGGTCCTCTTATTGTGCACTGCAGGTCAGTCCCTGATTAGTGGCTGGGTATCATCTGAGAAGTACTGCCCTGAACTATATTTGAAGGAGAACTTGTTCATCGCAAAGTCGCCTGGAGGTAATGGCACAGCAGGCTTGTTAATGGTTTTGGCTAACTTTTCAGTGCTGGTGTAGGGCGTACAGGGACGTACATTGGCCTGGATTACCTGCTGAATCAGGCCAAGTGTGAAGGTCGTGTAGACGTGTTCGTTTGTGTGTATCGCCTGAGAACCCAGAGGATGTATATGGTACAAACCGAGGTATGATATGGCATGTATTGCTGGTATCTGACTTATGTTCAGTCGAACAAAGCCATCAGGTCGGTATTAAAGAGATGCATATATGTGGCTGCGTTTTACAGAAGCAGTACGCCTTTCTCTACAATGCAGTGTTAGAGGGAATTGAAACGAGGCTTGGTGAAATTGAAGTTCACAGCGCTCAGTTCATTGCCCAGTATGATACCATGTTCCAAGAAACAGCATACGTCAACCACAATCTGTTACAAGAGCAATATGAGGTAATGTCTTAACTGATGGCTGGTGAACATTACTGGACGATATGAGCAGTTTAATTACTATAGCAATATGCCTCGCTACCCAGGTGATGTGCAGCCTCAAGCCACAAGCAGCACCCGGAACAGCCAGTGACGACACGAACGTGGGCAAGAACAGATTTCATGATATTGTAACAGGTAACACGTTCCTTTCCAGCCATATAGATTTGCTTATCATTTCCTCAGCATTAAGTTAAACAGTTGAATAAAGTGCTTCAATAGAGACCTACCTTATGATATTTATCTACTGCGCAGGGTCGCAATCAGCGTTCGTTGATAGCGGCTGAAAAATTGGTCGATAATAATACAACATATAATCTGTTTACTTAGCATAATGTGGATTGTTGCTGCCAGGTGACAAACATCGTCCACGATTGTCGACGCCATACTCACATGGCAATGATTACATCAATGCTGTCTTTGTTGACGTGAGTTCCGGGAATTGAACTGTATGAGATTGAAGCACCATTCACGGACGTTTAAACATTAAATACTCGAATGAAATCACGTACTTGATAATAGTAACTTTCCATTGAATAGATGGATAATTGCATCAAATCATTTTAACCTTTTTGGTGGTTTTTCAGAGCTTTGAGTCGCGGAACTCGACGATTCTGACTCAGACTCCTTTACCCAATACGGTGGTGGACTTCTGGAGGATGGTGTATGATCATAACTGCAGCTGCATTGTAATGCTCCATGATACATACAGCAGTGACGAGGTAGACAAATGACAACAACTGGCAACATATAGTTTGTCACATATTGGTGGTTTCACATCTAGCGGTGGTTCACTAACAGTTGATGCTTCTGCTGTTGATGAATGTTGTTTGTAAACTGAATGATTGTTCACATGGTAGTTTTATTACGGCGTCAGTTCAAATGTCGCCACACATTATGTTACGTCATGTTATTATTCAACAGACATGCGGGAATTACTTCCCAATCGATGAAGGTGATAAAGAGAAGTATGGACCTATTCAGGTGGAAAATGTCGGTTTGGAACGACTCGTGAACCCCAAAATGGTCATTCGCACCCTGTGTGTGACGAAACATCGACGATTGGTAATAATTACTTGATGCAAAACTACAGATATGTACAATAGAAAACGCCCAATCGAAACAAATGTCCAAAGGCGAAATATATACTCGAATTCTATGAAATTAATTGTCGGTGTTAGTCGTTAAGTTTGTCTGAATCATCTACAGATTGGCGATGCATCGCTAACGGTTCGGCAGTTCCAGTTATTAGGATGGGGAAATCAGGACATAATTCTACCTCAGCCCAAAGATTTCCTTGCTTTGACTGAGAAAGTGGACGAATGGCGACGTCATCAGACGAGCGGGGCCACAGTAGTGCATTGCATGTGAGGACCGATCACAAACGTGTCGATTGTACCTCAATCAATTATAACGTAACGACGGTAATGATCACGAATGAAAGACTTGTGTTATCTTTTACAGCGACGGCGCTGAGCGGAGCGGACTCTTCGCAACCGGACGTTACATGCTTGATATCCTGAAAGCAGAACAGGAAGTAGCTGTGTTGCTTGCATCGCGCTACATCACGTCCAGACGACCTCAAGCCATGCAAACATTGGTAAACTCGTTTACGCTATTACAAAACTCCCTCTGACCGTCGACTAAGCATCATTGTATAATTTACATTCTCCTTGCGTAATCATCACAACTCATATTGCTGTTGCAGGAGCATTACCAGTTCATGTTTGAGTTGGCCAAATGCTACTTAGCCAACTTCCACATTTATGGTAACGTCTGAACTACAGCAACGAACAACCAGCCTTGTTCCATTATTAATGAGGTTTAGCATATCAGTTATTTTACGAACGTCCACTTTATTACATATCTAACATCGCAGCTTGCGACTTTGTTCCATCGTTTGTTTAAACATGAGCGCTAATTTTGATGCATGCAACATACTGACAATTGAATGAGCGTATAGTTTACCTGTGAATTATCTTGCTACATGTCGTTAGTATTATGTTGCTTATTGGTGAAATTATATTTCATAGTTGCACGTGTTATTTTGATGTTGCCGTAGATAAATGCAGATAGCCATTTGCCTTGTAGTATGTTTTTATAAATGTGGTTTGTACTTCGCATTGAATTAAATCTGTTCTTGATAGTGATTATTTTCCGGCTATTAGATAATGTTTGACTTGCATGTAGCTTTTTTCGCCTGTGGGAAAACAATTAATGTGTTCCGTACTTTTTTCTACCTGGTCGACTGTGCATAACATCTATTTGATACGTTTTATTTGCAAAATATTTTTTTTCGAGTGAACATAAGGCACCACTGGTTTGCATTCTAACTTGTTTACTGTGTTAACTTGTGATTGGTTTTAACCATGTGGTCCCTTAAGCCTAAACGGAAATATTGATCCTCAAAACTTAAAGCAAATAAACATTTTAAAGAAATAAATGGCGTTTTTAATGGTTCTCGGTAGTTAATGATAAACTGTGACTGTATAATTCGATGAAAGTCAGCCGCTTTTTTATCATACTGTAATCGTTAACAAGAAGATTAAAAGAAAGTTATCTACAAACCGTTATTTAATTCAGGGCAGATGTTATAATACTATTTTGGCTCATACGTTCTTAAAAAGCCTCCCCCTTTAATTGTCAGCACGAGAGCCCGGGTTACATCACACCACTCTTTGGGAGGGGTGTAACCCTGATTTCAGCAATCCTCACAGCAAGCGAGTTCACCCTCCAAGTGGACTCGTCGTGTCACGTGGGGATTGTTTTAGCCTGGCCTATCATGTGGACCCTTTATAAGGTCCACAGATGGGTCAGCCGGAGAGATTCATCTAGTCAGAGAAACGATTCGGACCGCGAGATTCCAGGGAGCTTCATAGTTGAATATAAATAAACAAAATAAGCATCTCTACTCCAGGACTCGCGTTGATTTCCTCTGATTAGTCCCCACTCCAGCAACTACAGGCAGTGAGTAACAGTACTATAACGAAGAGCGTGCATAAGCAAGAAAAGTCTAGAAATTCTAGCTTTACATTTGGTGGAGAATCCGGGTAGTTGGCGACTTCCACTGTCGTCAACGCACACATATTCCCGACGCTTACACGTTCTTCGTTAGAGAAGAAAGCTGACAATTGCTTCACACGCCGAGAGAAGAGACACGAGGCCGCAAGATACGACGCGATCATGATCCAGGGCAACGGCAGCGTACACCGGCCTCTTCCACTCGACTCAACTAAGGCGTACTAGCGACCTGGCGCTATCAACACATCGAAGATGACGACCTCATACCCCCCTTTCAGCTTCTACCACTGGTAAGTACCTCACTCATATATTACATTAAAATAAGTTGACCGTAAAATTCTTATTGCTCATTTGGACCTTCCGCCACGCTTAAGTGACTCCTCCACACAAAACACCCCTCCCGCTATCGCCTTAATTTTAACCTCCCGCATCCGACAAACCTTATTATGCAAGGACGGGAAAACGAGAAATTTGAGGTCAAATATCCTCCATATTCAAATTAAGTATTAAATATTATGTTTGTTGGCGAACAATATGAGTGGGTCTTCGAGGACGCAAGTATGTGGCGCGGAAGATGAGCATTACCAATTTTGAAACAAATAACGAATTATGTCTACCTTGCCTCATTGATTCATTTTCATAGTTTTCTTCGTTGCTATTTCCCTTTTTCAGAATATTTTCCAACAAATGTCATATTATTTTTAGTTATATAATTTCTTCTCAGAACAGGAAGCCTATATTCATTTTATATACATAACCATTTTTTTCGCGCAATTATTTCACACAACCTTCACACACATATTTCTTTCCTTATTCCAACCATATAACATTTTACCAACGATACTATCTCAGCCACGTGTCAAACGCATTCACACGCATGAGCCTGACGGTTAGACAAATTCAAATTTATCAAGGCGAACTCAGGAACCAACTAAAGTGTCAAAGATAACAAGCCGTGAAATTCAAATTTTTATCAGTCCAATTTAAGGTTTTAACAGTCGGCCCGTATACCCAGGGCTGTTTAACTACTTTTGCAAACATGCTGCGCTCAGACATTCACACAGATAAAAGACCCTCATTTTGCGTCCGCCAATTATCAAGGATTACAGACTCCTTTGTAATTCCAATAAACACGGAGTATCTGAGGCCCAAGCTGCCACCCTTTAATTGCACTTCAATTTAAGTCTCAAAAGGCAGTCTTCAAAGTGACATAAACATTTGACGCTTAATCTCACACATCCTTTGCCGCCACACGAAATCCAGTAAACTGTGAGTCAAGGTTAAATTATAAGAAGACTTTTAAAACTTGTCTTCTTCCACGCAGCGCCAACTTGACACAATGATATCATCAATTATACACACAATTATTTTGCCTCTATGTCTGCAGATAATAAGACAAAATCTTACATTAAGTGAAGTCAATTGCGCTATTATCGCACCGTCTGGCATATCATGCGGACACGCGTAAAATTAGCGACCCTTTATGTTACACATTACCCATAACGCTAATCTTATATTATTCAAGTATATGCGGGGTATAATCTCATGAAGGAATCTGCAGCTTAGGGAAGACGTGCGTATTTATCAAATTATTAATGGAGAAGTATCGTAAACATTTAATTCTCAATACATATATATGAGTCGTGTATATTGATCTTCTCCCGCACGTACAACACATACAATTAAAGTGTCACATCGTTGTGTATCCGGACTTACATGTTAGATAGTGGTCATGTGCAACATATATATTCTTTGAGGCATAGCTATTCTAAACAGGCTCTCAGCAGCATAGCTTTCTTAGATACTTTCTTGGGCAATAACCGTCACTCATTTACCACGCGCTCCAATCACCTTATGCAAAACGATACACAATCATTCAACCACACCTCACACTTTTCTTTGCGTGATACACCAATATTCATTTTGAGAGATGTTATAATATTACACATAAGTAACATACCCACTCACACTTACACATTGAACACTCATGTTTTTAATACGTCCTACATTACCCATAACCAAGACACACTGATCGCTGCCGTCAGTTGATTTGTTCCCAGGTATATTTACGCCAAACAAGAGGGAGATATCGCCTTCACCCGACGCGCCAACACCTTGTAGCCAAAGCTTACGTCTCCCTGACTAAGGATACAGTGGAGACACAATGGCTCAACCAGGCGTCGGAAAACGCACACCCCTCCCCTCAGGCGACACCTGGCGAACCCAATGCGGCAGCCCTCCAGATATGTCATCTATAAGAAGCATCCAAAGAAATCCACAAATTTCAATAACTTTAACGGCATTAGTCCATTGTTCTTGTATATTTAATTTTCATGACATTAGTTAAATACTTTCAAAATTAATAATTGAATTAGCTACAATAGGTTATTTTACTATTTTCACGACTGTCAAGTATAGGCTCATCGCTTTTTTCCCACTGGGTTTTAGTGCGGAGTAATACTGTGAAAATGTAATTAATGTCATAACGGCTAGATTATTCCATATTTTAATTCTTTCCATTTTATTGTAATATATTTATTTTAATACCATTTAGGCTAGCAAAATTAGATCATTTGAAAAATTATTGTAAACTTATATAATTACCTATTTTGTTATGGATATGTGCCAATGTCAAACAGTATTGGCGCATGTCCAAGCTACCCTGGGATCACTCAAAATTCAAAATCTAATAATATTGGGCTCGTGTCGTGCTGTCCCTTTACTTTATAACTCATATTCCAAATTCCATTTCATCAACCTTCAATTAGTTTAACAAAGTCAATTTTCAAAATTTAAGGGTAAATTCTAAATTTATTGAACAGTGGAAGTTCAACTTCATTATGGTTGGGGAGGATGTTATAATACTATTTTGGCTCATACGTTCTTAAAAAGCCTCCCCCTTTAATTGTCAGCACGAGAGCCCGGGTTACATCACACCACTCTTTGGGAGGGGTGTAACCCTGATTTCAGCAATCCTCACAGCAAGCGAGTTCACCCTCCAAGTGGACTCGTCGTGTCACGTGGGGATTGTTTTAGCCTGGCCTATCATGTGGACCCTTTATAAGGTCCACAGATGGGTCAGCCGGAGAGATTCATCTAGTCAGAGAAACGATTCGGACCGCGAGATTCCAGGGAGCTTCATAGTTGAAATATAAATAAACAAAATAAGCATCTCTACTCCAGGACTCGCGTTGATTTCCTCTGATTAGTCCCCACTCCAGCAACTACAGGCAGTGAGTAACAGTACTATAACGAAGAGCGTGCATAAGCAAGAAAAGTCTAGAAATTCTAGCTTTACACAAGGCCAATGACTTCTGACACATTGTATATTCCAAGGTGAGTTACATAGATCAGTGGGTTAAACAATGGGTTAAAGTTGATAAATTAATCTCCCGGTGTTTATGAGTGATACAGTTTTTAAGGAAAGACGATATCGACCTATTCTGAAGTAATAAGGGATTTAACCATGAAATATATGTACTCGATCTGCACGCTATCGCCACAGTATCTCTTCAAATTGGGGCTTAAAGCATATATTCAGGAAACATAGTAACATACATGTAGTTCACACGGCTAGTATATAGGGCGCTTTTGTGTACTCATGCGTCCTTTAAAGCAACGCAATTTAACAAATGGCAAACTAAGTCTGCTCTGATGATTGATGTGCCTGTGGTGTCCTGTATCCCTGACGATAAGCTTGCTCCACTAATGATGATGTAGCAGTGGTGTCCTGTATTACAGATTGACATGCTGGTCTCTACTGATGATTGATGTAGCTGTGGTGTCCTGTATTACAGACTGACATGCTAGTCTCTACTGATGATTGATGTAGCTGTGGTGTCCCGTATTACAGACTCAAATGCTGGTCTCTACTGATGATTGATGTAGCTGTGGTGTCATGTATTACAGACTCACATGCTGGTCTCTACTGATGATTTATGTAGCTGTGGTGTCCTGTATTACAGACTCACATGCTTGTCTCTACTGATGATAGATGTAGCTGTGATGTCCTGTATTACAGACTCACATGCTGATCTCTACTGATGATTCATGTAGCTGTGGTGTCCTGTATTACAGACTCACATGCTAGTCTCTACTGATGATTTATGTAGCTGTGGTGTCCTGTATTACAGACTCACATGCTGGTCTCTACTGATGATTGATGTAGCTGTGGTGTCATGTACTACAGACTCACATGCTGGTCTCTACTGATGATTTATGTAGCTGTGGTGTCCTGTATTACAGACTCACATGCTGGTGTCTACTGATGATTGATGTAGCTGTGGTGTCCTGTATTACAGACTCACATGCTGGTCTCTACTGATGATTGATGTAGCTGTGGTGTCCTGTATTACAGACTCACAACCTGGTTTCTACTGATGATTGATGTAGCTGTGGTGTCCTGTATTACAGACTCACAGGCTGGTGTCTACTGATGATTGATGTAGCTGTGGTGTCCTTCATTACAGACTCACATGCTGGTCTCTACTGATGATTGATGAAGCTGTGGTGTCCTGCATTACAGACTCACATGCTGGTCTCTACTGATGATTGATGTAGCTGTGGTGTCATGTACTACAGACTCACATGCTGGTCTCTACTGATGATTGATGTAGCTGTGATGTCCTGTATTACAGACTCATGCTGGTGATCTCTACTGTTGGTTGATGTAGCTGTGGTGTCCTGTATTACAGACTCACAACCTGGTTTCTACTGATGATTGATGTAGCTGTGGTGTCCTGTATTACAGACTCACAGGCTGGTGTCTACTGATGATTGATGTAGCTGTGGTGTCCTTCATTACAGACTCACATGCTGGTCTCTACTGATGATTGATGAAGCTGTGGTGTCCTGTATTACAGACCCACAAGCTAGTGTCTACTGATGATTGATGTAGCTGTGGTGTCCTGCATTACAGACTCACATGCTGGTCTCTACTGATGATTGATGTAGCTGTGGTGTCCTGTATTACAGACTCACAAGCTGGTGTCTACTGATGATTGATGTAGCGATGGTGGTGTCCTGTATTACAGACTCACATGCTGGTCTCTGATGATGATTGATGTAGCTGTGGTGTCCTGTATTACAGACTCACACGCTGGTCTCTACTGATGATTTATGTCGCTGTGGGGTCCTGTATTACAGACTGACATGCTGATCTCTACTGATGATTGATGTAGCTGTGGTGTCCTGTATTACAGACTCACAACCTGGTTTCTACTGATTATTGATGCAGCTGAGGTGTCCTGTATTACAGACTCATATGCTGGTGTCTACTGATGATTGATGTAGCTGTGGTGTCCTGTATTACAGACTCACAGGCTGGTGTCTACTGATGATTGATGTAGCTGTGGTGTCCTTCATTACAGACTCACATGCTGGTCTCTACTGATGATTGATGAAGCTGTGGTGTCCTGCATTACAGACCCACAAGCTAGTGTCTACTGATGATTGATGTAGCTGTGGTGTCCTGCATTACAGACTCACATGCTGGTCTCTACTGATGATTGATGAAGCTATGGTGTCCTGTATTACAGACTCACAAGCTGGTGTCTACTGATGATTGATGTAGCGATGGTGTCCTGTATTACCGACTCACATGCTGGTCTCTGATGATGATTGATGTAGCTGTGGTGTCCTGTATTACAGACTCACACGCTGGTCTCTACTGATGATTTATGTCGCTGTGGGGTCCTGTATTACAGACTGACATGCTGATCTCTACTGATGATTGATGTAGCTGTGGTGTCCTGTATTACAGACTCACAACCTGGTTTCTACTGATTATTGATGCAGCTGAGGTGTCCTGTATTACAGACTCACATGCTGTTTTCTACTGATGATTGATGTAGCTGTGGTGTCCTGTATTACAGACACACACACTGGTCTCCACTGATGATTAATGTAGCTGAGGGGTCCAGTATTACAGACTGACTCGCTGGTCTCTACTGTTGATTGATGTAGCTGTGGTGTCCTGTATTACAGACTTACATGCTGGTCTCTACTGATGATCGATGTAGCTGTGGTGTCCTGTAAAACGGACTGACATTGTTTACTTCAGCTTTAATTTGCTATTTGTGGTGAATGTTTAACAAGTAGTAAAAGCAATATTATTTCACCATAAATTAAAGATTTATTAACATTGACAGGTGGGGGAGATGAGGGGCTTCATTTCAATGGCCAGGAATTTCACCAAGGTGTTAACAATTGCCGAGCACGTTCCGCTTGATATATTGTACAGGTCGGTAAGAAAGATATTGGACAGATCCATTCGTAGTTTCATCATAACTAACGTCATTTCATCCAGAGCAGAGAGCTTTCTGGTTGGGCCACTTCTTTTTGGTGTTACAGCAAATGCTCTGGGGGCTTAAGTTGAGTTGAGTTGCTTTTTGACCCCACTCCAGTATTTTAATTTGGGCACTTTGAGTTCTGAATATTGAAAAAGGTCAAATAAACTCTGCCTGGACGGAAAGCCTGTGTTCTGCGTCGGTTGACAAAAATTTGAATGTAATTTTTGAACACTTGGTTTTGTCTTCAGACTTCTTCTTCGATTGCACCTGCTTCGCTTCCTCTAACTGTGACCGCAGTTGCATCACCACTTTTTGCTTTTCCAGACATCCAATACACCTACAGTTTTCTTGACAATTGCACGTGAAGGTGTAGGAATGATCTGCATTCACTACAGGCTCAACATTGTTCACACACATTTTCATACCTCTGAGTTCAGAACATTCAACTGGCAAACACGGAGGGATAATATCACGCACGTTGGCAGATGTATATTGCGTAGGTCGATCTTTCGGTGGAGGGCGGCGCATTTTGGGTTCTGGTGTTACGTAGCCTAGGTTGCTAACTGGAGACAGGCATTCTTCAGAAGGATGTCCATCCACAAAATGTGACGAACAAATGCGGTCATCGTCAGATGGAGTCCAGTTTTTCCCCGTCTTTTCGTTTTTACGATTGACAGCTTTGATCCACTTAGCCCGCATTTGAGGATCACGACGATGGGTAGGAAAAGGGTGCTAAGTGAAAGGGTACGGACAAGTGCAACCAGCCGACCCATAATTACATTGATGGCTTTCACAAAATGTTTTCTTCCAACGAGTTAGTCGATAATTGCTGTTGCCACAACCAACTATCGCGCGAATTCGACCCATTTTCTAATTATGGTTGATCACTTGACTTGCGTACTTCAGAATTGTCTTGTATAAAGCACACCAGACGTGGAGTTGGAGTGGAATGATTTGTGTTTATTTGGTGCTGATTATATTCTCTCAGCTGGTAGGTCAGAGCGTCTCAATGAACATCAAAGGACTGCATTACACTGTATGCAAAAGTATATTTCATTGTACAGTTTGTAGGGTGTTACGTCTTTAAC
>CM067347.1:24544614-24553220 GCA_034190875.2 Urechis unicinctus
GATCCAATGTATCTCATTCAAGTTACAAGCTGAAACCATTCACTTTTGTCGACTTGACTAGCAAATGCGCCACACAGTTGATATAAGCTAGAAATCTGATAAGCTCATTCATTGTACGCGAAGCCGTCTAATCTCCTGTCAGGGACCATAGAGAGCATGGCAGCACGAATGGTTAATGGGGGACATTGTCGGAGTGCATTACGGGTATTTTAAGCTGGAGCCAGCCACTTTAATCTGGAGTCAGCCACTTAAACCTGGCGGCGACCTCTGTAAGTAGTAACCAGCAGCCTTAAAAGCCACCTTAACCTGGAGGTGGCCACCTTAACTTGAAGACGACCACCTGGACTTGGAGGTAGTCACCTTATCCTGGGGGTGCACAATACCCTAACTGGGAGGCTGCCATGGAAATCACCAACATTATTATGGAGTCAGCCAGTTAATCTGGAGGCGGCCTCCTTAGGCTGGAACCAAACACCTTAACCTGGAGGCAGCAACGTTAAATTTGAGCTAGCCATTTTATCCTGGAGCTAAACACGACTATTATTCGAACAAACAAACAAACAAACAACAAACAACTGGAGCCAGCCACCTTAACTTCGAGGAGGCCACCTTAACCTGGAGGTAGCCACCTTAACATGGATGCGGCCACTTTAACCTAGAGGCGGCCGCTTTAAGCTGGAACCGGCCAATTTAACTTGGAGACAGCCACCTTAACTTGGAGGTGGCCACCTTAACCTGGAGGTAGCCATTTTAACCATTACAATATCTTGTACCGCCACCCCCAATCTTGCTATGCCACAGAACCATTTTGTCCTCAATCTAAACATTTGGAAAAAAACAATAGCCACGGCATTTTTCTTTGGGACATGAAAGTGTCCAGATAGGTTAGTCAGTACTGAAAATCGATAATGTACCATAATTATCTATTCTACATCCGGCTCCTTGTCAGTCGAACAGTGCTTTGTTACCAGCAGGTCGTGGTTGCCCCTGTATAGATCCCCAGGACACGGGTCAGCAGGCTTCCCTCACGCGACGTTGCCTGCGAAAATATACTTCCAGTGAAAATAGAATCCTACTTTCATTATCAAGATAAAGCCATGTATCAAAATACAATATCTATATAATACGCGAATAGCACAAATGTCTAAAACTTATATGAAGCCCTCAGTTCATGTGACGCATGCAGTCTGAGGGTTTTTTCAAACACACCTGAACATATACTGAGGCATGGTTGATTTGAATTAATACTTGAGTGAGTCGACATATTGACTCACCACAATCTGGTCATAGGGGCACACCTTTCAAGCGTATCAAAATCCATCGCGGGCTCAGTGAAGTGAATCTCAGCTAGGGTAGTTTTGTGAATCTCAGCTGAAGTAGGATAGGCAGTCCCAAAAAAAGAAAGAATACCGACAATATACGCTGGGTATACTTGCGAGTTAAGTCAGCACAATATGGTTGGAGTAACGGCGCTCAGAATTTTCTTAGGAATGTGTTGGATTTCAGTGAAAAGACAGCAGGTAGAAGGTGAGTGTATTGTCTTAAAGATATATCACTTCACGTTAAGATATTTACATCTGTATTACATCGGCGAGAACACCCATCCCCGTCGCATATTCACCCAGTCTATCGTCATTGGTTTCTGTGGGTAGTGATTGTTTGTGTTGTTTCAGATGGACACAGGACAGGCTACTTTAACATCCGGGTCGGAAACAACAGTAACTTCACCAACAACGCCCTGTGTGTATACTACGAGGGTCCGGTGCCTGATGGAGGCAACGTAACTCTGTCTTGTACCTCAGATCTCCTCGGTCGCTATGTTTCAATGGAGAGAACAGGAGGCGGAACAGATCCCAATATTATCAATATCTGTGAGATGGTTGTGATGGGACATGAAAGTGTTCAGACAGGTTAGACCGTACTGAACATCGGCTCCTGTCATTTAATGTCAAGTGGGTACAATGACTGATTTTGCAGTACTTTTGCCATGCTATTAGTAATTGACTGAACAAGCATATCTGCGTGGATTGTTATTATTCATTAAGACAACTACAGATTAGTCCACACTGCCTACGAGGAATGCGATTTGTACTAGGTCATATATTTTTAGGCATCTAGTAAGATTTCGCTTTCAATATAATCATGTACGATCCCTAATGATTAACATGTATCTTGCATTACATATAATCATTAGACTGGTTATAAATTCAGACTGCGTCCGTTGTGTTTCTTCGTGTGACGAAATCGTCGGCTGTAGAGAATGCTCAGGGTTTAAACCACCTCACTGCACGACACGTGAGAATACATACGTCTACAATAAAGATGTCAACATTTTCTATCCTTCCCTTTGATGTCACGACTAATTTTGTACACGGTCTGAATGCTTCACCACAGCTATACTGGTCATAATTATCGCTCAATTACGTTGGTTAAAGGTTGCGAGGCTGGTCGATACGGGATCAACTGTTAGTCGTCCTGCTCTGAGCATCACCGTGAAGGAGGATCTACGATGTGCAATAACATAAATGGAGGATGTCCTGATGGATGTCAAGTCTGGTATCTAGGAGATCAATGCATCACACATATCAGTCAGTAGATCGATGATATTCCTGTTGAACCCTCATTTAGTTGTAAAATGGGGCTTTATTAATTCCTATCATTCTCTCTATACAAATATGGTATGTGTGTCACAACGATAAGTCTGTGATTCGTTCAAAACTTGCGCTTTTTGGCTGATTTTGGACACCAAGGGCAACCCCCACCCGCACCCTCTCTCTGTAAGGCCCAGTAACACCAGCCTAAACACTTCTCATATCGCTCGGTAATGCTAGCCTACATACACCCGCATACCGCGCTGCATACCCCTAAACACCGTGGTTTCGTAATTCTTCAACGGCCCGCTTCAGTTCTTGTTTTGTAATAAGCAAAACACATTTATGATAACAGTATGCCTTATTTTATATGTAATACACGCACAGAGGAATCTGGTCTTAACCATCAGACAGCTATATCAGGAGCCGCTGTCAGCTCCTCACAAATCAGAGTGACGTGGGGAGGAGATGATGAAGTAATCGCGAACCTGGCGCAGTACTACGGCTACCTGGTCCAGTATAAAACCAATACAGACACCGACTTCCTCCCGGGACCGAATGTATCTCACGTAGCTGGTGATGCTGAGTACAGCGCCATCATTAGGGAGTTGATCCACAACGCCGTGTACACACTGAGAGTAAGTGTGTACAGACAGCAGGGAGATCTATTCGAGGTGTCACCATGGTCGACACGGGAAGTGATGGTTAAGACATCATGTTGGGGTATGTGTTATTTCATCACTCCACTATGCAGCCTTTTTACGTGGCGATGCTATTGCACAACTACGCCCATGTGTATGTGATGGAAGAATTGTTTCCACCAGATTTAATTATGATATGTGACAATTACATGCAACGATTAAGACATCATGGAATGGTATGCATTATATCATCAATCCAACACACGGTGTTAATTCATAACTGGTGGATCACATTCCAATAATTAGTCAATGTCATAACAATCCGACACTAAACGCTATCATTGTCATGAAACTGAACACAGCATTTTGATTTCTGCCCTGACCAAGTCATGTTATTAAATAGAACACTTTGCTTTCAGTTCCTGACCAAGTCACACAAATGAACATAACAATCAGCGTCGTTGTATACATAGAGTGGCAGGCAAGTGAAAAACGAATGAGATCCCAGCCAATCGACGCTTCTCCTCCCCAGTTTCATATGTAAAGTTGTATGCAGGTCTAGTGAAACAATGGACACTAATTTGCTTTAACTTATCCAGTCCCACAAAGACCATCAATGTCTTGAACTAAGTGACGTCATGTCATCCCGAATTTAGGTTAAAAAAGATTTATAAAACCTGTCTAGTTTTCAAACGGGTTTTATGGAATGACCCAGACGAATTATCTGTGCGACGCAGTTGATTGAAAAATTATTAGGTCCGTGAATCATGTCCAAAGACGGGTTAATTAAGATTGGAAAGTCTTAGACCTCTAAGAGTACCCCTAAGGCGGGTTCAATGAGGTCAGTCAGGCATGGCTTTCACATTTCGCCTTTATATATTTGAAGCCTGACAGGAGGCAAACGGTTAACAGAAAACATTCTTATCACAATCAGGAAGTACATGTTGAAGGCTGGACTTGTAGCAAATATGTCTTTGTCCAACAGTCAGCGCCATCTGGATGTGACAATATCTCGTCCATCCACGTCCTCTACAGACGCATAGGAGCTGAAGAGTGGATGACGCAGGACGTCATGGATCCCACCACGTCCACCAGCGTCAGTATCGCTGACGTCACTGGTGGTCAATGGGAAGTCAAGGTCCGCGTTTTCAACAATGAAAACATCTCCTCAGATTCCATGTCTGAGACGTTTACTATACCCGGTAATCCACCGACAGCAACAGAGACTACACAGAATAAGGGACCTCCGGGTATTGAAAACGTCATTTACTTTATTCATTGAAGTTTCACATTACAGATACTGCTCTCAGAATCCAAGATACCGTATATAAATTGGAAGTTTATGATTTTGCTTATTCAATATATCTCCCAGTAGGATGCTGTATGCGATACGGCACAGCAGAGCATATGGCGATACTCTATGTGGACATGTCCACGAACCTGAGGCATTCCATGATTGATATCATTGTTTAGTTGCAACCTTCCAGAAACAGGAAATCCAACAGGGGTCATAGCAGGTGCTGTCGCAGGTGGCCTGTTGCTTCTAGTCATAGTCATCGTTGTCGTCTGTTGGAGGTAAGGCTTGCTGTCAAGATGATTTGCGCATGGTCAAGTTTACACGTAGAGCAAGTCAACACATGCTATGCTTACAACCATATGCACCGCCGCAATACAGTAAGGTATTGAACCAGAATTTAACGGAATATTACTATTAACATTTTCAGAAGACGCAACAAGCGGCATTCCAACACAGAGGGGGAGGACAACATGGCGGCCGCCCATCGTCGTGAGTAGTCCCCTGGTATTATTTCAATGGTGTATATAGTTTTACTGTATCAAGCGACGGCCAATCTTTTCATATTGCCTGTCTCCTGTTAGCTTTGATCCCATTGTGTGAAGTGTCGGACGTGTCAGTGGACAAGCCAGTAGGTGTCGTTGGGCCTGTAAGTAAACCCTCAATAGCTTCTAAACCCGTGGGCTTATCTAGACCATCGTCGGCAGCAGCATCAACATCAGCATCAACACCAGCAGCATCATCATCAACAGCGGCAGAAGCAGTGAGAAAGCAGGAAATGACACCACCACAGTCTGAACCCGCTTCACGACCTCCTGGTTCTGACCACCACATACAAGTTCTACCACCAGTTGTGCAAATCGCTCCGCCAACCTCAGGAAGTCTTCTCAACGCACCTATCTCTATCACACAACTAAAGGCACACATCAATGAGCTCACACAGCCTATACCGATGGAACATGTCCAAAAAACTAAGGATGGAAAGAAAGATATCATCGATGGATTTGGCAGAGAATTTGACGTCAGTACATTGTCACTCAGATTTTGCAATGGCATTGTACATTGGCTGTTCTCTGACAGTATTATAAGCTGAGCTGTATGTGAAGCATTATCACAAACAGAGAACCTGTTCATTCGGGAATTATGACTAAAGACGTTTATATTGGAGTATTTTAGCTGGTAGATAGTGGGATACCATAGTGCATGTTTTGGTCATCGCAGACTTGGTTTCTTGATTTGGAAGAGTTACCGTCAATAAACACTCATGCATCTACAGATGATGACTCTCGTGTTAAGATAGAAGCAACGGAAGAACTCGGCCGATCGGACTACATCAACGCAAGTTACATAACGGTAGATATTTGATTAGCTGCGATATTGCAATTAAATTAGTATATTTCATGCATTACGCTGATCGAGAATTTATAATTTTATATCTGTTTACACAGGGGTACCCTAAGATTTCCAATCACTACATAGCTGCTCAAGGTGAGTTCATGCTGCACCTTCAAGCTGGGGGTGATTCTATATGGTTATTTCAGCTACCACTGTACATAAGACAGACGTACCCACTTCATACTTTCAAAGGGGATCTTATGACCCACCTGTTCCAGTGACAAATTGTTTTTTTTTGTTTTTTTGTT
Source organism: Urechis unicinctus (assembly GCA_034190875.2). Classification (NCBI taxonomy): domain Eukaryota; kingdom Metazoa; phylum Annelida; class Polychaeta; order Xenopneusta; family Urechidae; genus Urechis; species Urechis unicinctus. The sequence goes on from CM067347.1 coordinate 24,550,784, forward strand.
AATCGTCAAAATGAGCTGTGTTATCGCATTAAACAGGGACAGATACAACAGTGAAACAGTAGAAAGAGAGGGATGTAGGGACACTATGTTGAGAAATATGTAGGGAAATATGTTGAGGTGTGTGTTGTGGCAAGAAAGGGATAAACTGTGTTTGGTGCGAAAAGGGAAATTTATTGCTGGTGTGTTGTGTGACCAGGGCTTGGGACAGGTAAGGGGTAGGGTCTTATAAGACAGTGCACCATATGAGTTGACCGCCATTACCATTGTAATTTATTTTTATTGTTATTATAAATATATATTTTTATCATTATTACTATTATTAAAATGGCCGACTCTCTCTTTCGAATGTTTGGTGTAGGACCGACGGAGGACACTGTGTTGGCGTTCTGGTTCATGATATGGCAACAAGGTTGCAACCGCATTGTGATGCTGACCCGACATAACGAGGGAGGCAAGGTAATCTGCCTTCGTGTTAATAGCTGCTGCAGTAAATTAATGATAGTTTCAAAAGAATATTATCTTCTCGATTAGCTTTGTACAAACTTGAGGTTTATATTCGATGATTTATGTGTGCCTGTAGAAAAAGTGCGTGATGTATTGGCCAGATGACAAGGAGAATTTGAAAGTCTGTGGACCATTCAGGATCTCCTTGGTGGTGTCTGAAGTCCACGCGGACTACGCCTACAGGAGACTTCGACTGTGTTACAAGGTACCACTGCATATGGGAGGTTCATAACATTAACTTGTTGCCACACATCTGATATCTGACCTGGTGTAAATAATGTTGCTTAAAAATTGTGTACCAGGATGAAATGAGAGAGATTCACCAGCTTCATTTCTTAGCATGGGAAGACAAGAAATGTCCAGAGCATAACTTCCCACTACTGGCATTCAGAGGAAGGGTGTTAAAATTGCCGTGTGACGTAACTGGTCCTCTTATTGTGCACTGAAGGTCAGTCCCTGATTAGTGGCTGGGTATCACCTGAGAAGTACTGCCCTGAACTATATTTGAAGGAGAACTTGTTCATCGCAAAGTCGCCTTGGGTAACGGCACAGCAGGCTTGTTAATGGTTCTGGCTAACTTTTCAGTGCTGGTGTAGGGCGTACAGGCACGTACATTGGCTTGGATTACCTGCTGAATCAGGCCAAGTGTGAAGGTCGTGTAGACGTGTTCGTTTGTGTGTATCGCCTGAGAACCCAGAGGATGTATATGGTACAAACCGAGGTATGATATGGCATGTATTGCTGGTATCTGACTTATGTTCAGTCGAACAAAGCCATCAGGTCGGTATTAAAGAGATGCATATATGTGGCTGCGTTTTACAGAAGCAGTACGCCTTTCTCTACAATGCAGTGTTAGAGGGAATTGAAACGAGGATTGGTGAAGTTGAGGTTCGCAGCGCTCAGTTCATTGCCCAGTATGATACCATGTTCCAAGAAACAGCATACGCCAACCAGAATCTGTTACAAGAGCAATATGAGGTAAGGTCTTAACTGATGGCTGGTGAACATTACTAAACGATATTGGCAGTTTAATTTCCATAGCAATATGCCTCGCTCTCTAGGTGATGTGCAACCTCAAGCCACAAGCAGCACCCGGAACAACCAGTGACGACACGAACGTGGGAAAGAACAGATTTCCTGGTATTGTAACAGGTAACACGTTCCTTTCCTGCCATATAGATTTGCTTATCATTTCCTCAGCACTAAGTTAAACAGTTGAATAAAGTGTGTCAATAGAGACCTACCTTATGATATTTATCTGCTGCGCAGCGTCGCAATCAGCGTTCGTTGATATCGGCTGAGAAATAGGTCGATAATAATACAACATATAATCTGTTTACTTAGCATAATGTGGATTGTTGCTGCCAGGTGACAAATATCGTCCACGATTGTCGACGCCATACTCACATGGCAATGATTACATCAATGCTGTCTTTGTTGACGTGAGTTTCCGAGAATTGAACTGTATGAGATTGAAGCACCATTCACGGACGTTTTAACATTAAATACTCGAATGAAATCACGTACTTGATAATAGTAACTTTCCATTGAATAGATGGATAATTGCATCAAATCATTTAACCTTTTTGGTGGTAATTCAGAGCTTTGAGTCGCGGAACTCGACGATTCTGACTCAGACTCCTTTACCCAATACGGTGGTGGACTTCTGGAGGATGGTGTATGATCATAACTGCAGCTGCATTGTAATGCTCCATGATACATACAGCAGTGACGAGGTAGACAAATGACAACAACTGACAACATATAGCTTTGTCACGTATTGGTGGTTTCACATCTAGCAGTGATTCACTAACAGTTGATGCTTCTGCTGTTGATGAATGTTGTTTGTGAACTGAATGATTGCTCACATGGTACTTGTATTACGGCGTCAGTTCAAATGTCGCCACACATTATGTTACGTCATGTTATTATT
>CM067347.1:24553320-24579030 GCA_034190875.2 Urechis unicinctus
GACAAGATCAACAGAGGCATGATACCATCAATCCTGCGGCTATACGGAACTCATAACCATCGTGATGGCTTTGTACCGAACTCCGAGTACTTGAATGAGAACGTGCTTCGGCACTACAAAGAGGTTTTATGTTTAGGCGGGATTACACCAGGGAGTCCTCTAATATTCATCGTACTGCTAGACTACATCAGCAAGCAGTGTACAGTGGCCAGGGGGCAGAACGTTGTCTACACTGATGACATTATAATTGGAGCCAACGCAGCAGAGCAGTTCTAGCATGCAGTAGACAGGTGGTTCATAGGCTAACAGCACACGGCATGAAAATGAGCAGAGCAAAGATAGAGAAGATTTTGGTATCACGAGGTCAGACAGCCCTACAACTTGATGTCTGCTTAGATTGCCAATAACTTAAGCAAACACCGGCGTTTAAGTGCCTAGGCAGCTGACTACACGAAAATGGACTTAATGGAGTGCTAGGAAGAGAGGTGCACGCTAGACTACAAGGGTCTGGAAACGCTTAGAGGAATGTGAGTGGAGTGATCTATGACAGAAGATTGCCTATGAAGTGAAAGGCGCAGGCCTACAGTTCGACGGTGCGACCAGTGGTGCTATATGGAACGGAGACGTGGGCAGTGAAAGAAGAGCACATGAAGAAGTTGGAAGTTGTGGATATGCACTGCATGTGAGCCATCATGTCTGAAAGGGAAAAACTGACTGATGATGATAATGGTTATGAAGATGATGATTATGATGATGATGCTTCTGGTAACATGAACGACGGTGGTGTAACCAGCATCGTTTCCCGCACAAACGCAAAATAAGTACCCAAAACTACAAGGTCATAAGTTCTCTCATCACCCACTTCCTAAAACCCGGTTTAAGTTTTCCTCATCCCGAGGTCACATAAGTGGCCAGTCTTCCCTCATGCCGTAGTCAGACTTTCCTCATCCCGAGGTCAGTCTTATCTCATCCTGAGGTCTGTCTTCTCTTACCATTAGGTCGGCTCTCCCTCATCCCGAGGTCAGCCTTCCATCATCCCGAGGTCAGTCTTCCCTAATCAAGAAGCCAGCTCTATCTCATCCCGAGTTCTGACTTCCCTTATTCCGAGGTTAGTCTTTCCTCATCCTGCGGATACTCTTTCCAGATGACTGTCTACTTTTATCTAGAAGTCAGTTTTCCCTAATCACCAGGTCGACCCTACTTTATCCAGAGGTTGGCCCTCCATCATCCCGAGGTCAACCTTACCTCATCCAGAGGTCAGTCTTCCCTTTATCTCTAACTCAGCCTTATCTTATCACGAGGTCAGCCTTCCTTGATCTAGTGGTCAACCTTTCCTCGTTGAATTGATAGTGGTCAGCCTTCCCCCATCCCAAAGTCAGACGTCCCTCATCCTGAGGTTAGTCTTCCGTAATCATGAGATCGGCTCTCCCTTGCCCCGAGGTCAGCCTTCCCTAATCTAGAGGTCAATCTTCCCTAATCTCGAAGTCAGTCTTATCTTATCCAAGTTCAATTTTCCCTCATTCCGAGGTGAGTCTTCCGTCATTCCGGGAAACATGAGCAGAGAAGTCTTGCCTGAACAATTATCTCTCCTGACCGTACATTCTCTCTGGCCTGACCATACACCCTCTCTGGCCTGACCATACACATCTTGTCGTCCAATTACAAAAACAATACATGTTCTCAATGACTCATTTCCCGTTGTGCTGATGGTAAGTCATAGTGTTATGGAAGAATGTGAACACAATCGGTTTGTCTTGTGTGAGCGAATTATTTTATTAAGTATTTTACATCCCAACCAAACATTTAGTTAATTGAACCGATAAAAGTTATCAGTGTCTTGGTAATATATGTAACGTTAATATAAATGACCATCTTATAAAGACAAAGACATAGCACACCTTGGTTAATGGGTTATAATGCGTCACAATTAATGCAATGCAACGTTCAAAATAAGGCACAGGCACTGGAATCGGCACATCTTGGATAATGTCGTGGTGGTGGTGGTGGAGAACTTTGGGTTCGGCGGGTGGTTCTACATGTTTTACTGCAGGCACACGTGGCCTCCTGCAAAGGAAAAACATTCGTCAATCTCCAATTGGTTGAATGCGACGGCGTCTTGCTTCGTTATGCTGCTGTAGAAAGCAAAGGGTGATTTTGTTTTGCGTTCTAGTCCTTGCTTAAGGCTTTACCTGGATGCTTTACACCAACCCAGACAACACCACAGTAGTATGAACAGCACTCCAATAGGCATGGCTACCCACAAGGCAATCAAATCATCACGTTCTTGTGCTGAAAGTCATTACAGACTCAGTTTACAATGGTAATCGTCTATCCCACTTAATACCCAGATTAACTCTGGTCCTTGTAAAATCAAATTCCATAAGTAGGTTTTAATTAATGATGTGTGGTATCAAAATACCTAGATAGCTTTCACATCTGGTACCATCGAATTCACGAGAACATCTGCATCTCGGGATCTGTTCTTCGATAGTCCCGCCGTTGTGGCAAAAGTCGTGACACATATCTACAGAGATACCCCAGGGACATGCATGGCATAATTATGTCATCATAGGTTGTCATATTTCTAAGCCAAATATGGATGTGTGTATTACAAACAAAGTAGTATACCTTGACAGACACTTTCGACCGGTCCGTATTCCCCATCCCCCTCAGTGATGTAACCATCGGGGTAAGATACACATTGATACAATAAGTCTTCCGGTTGGTAGTAATCCTTTGGGCAACACATACAAACGCCAGTCCGCTCATGGTACATGTGGCCGCTAGGGCAATCGGCACCTAGTGATAGACCAATAAAGTTATCTGTCAATACCATTAGAAATGTTCCAACAAAACTAAGCGTAAGAGTTGTGCAAACAGTTTGTAAAGGCAATGACTGTTGTATTATCAAGAATCGCATATGAAAAAATTAACATCAACTCAGTAGTGGAGACGGGATTCTTTTTAAATGATCATTTCTGGTAACCTAAACTAAGGATGAATTCTGTTTGATTGCGACACAGGATTATGTCACTTGCGCCCAAAGAACGACCACCAGCAGCTAGCATTTGTAATTCCCGGTTCAGAACGGTCTTTGGATCTTCATTCGTGTTGTTAAATACCGCTTCGAATGTGACATACGTGTCGGGTCTGCAAGCACAATACACGATTCAAAGCTATGCAATGTTGTGAAATTTATAATTCGTGGGCTTAAAGGTACGAGTGATATAATAGGGACAAAAATATATGCAAAAACTTCGCATTTGCATGTTGTATCCAGATGCGTATGGCGTCAGCTATATAGCGATACATTCATTGGCAACATGGTGTATACAGGTACCTGCACGATGCATCTTCCACGAAGGCTGCCGATGAAAATTCCGCAACAGCTGCATTGGAATCGATCCATGTTTGTATCTATCAACATGAACAGATAAGCAAAATGCATACGAAAGTGAGAGTGAGTAATCACGAAATCAAATTGCAATTACAAATGCAATAAAATAAGTCAGAGATTATTTACATATGAATCATGTATAATTAAATACTACTAAGATAAGCTTTTTGGAGCTTACCGCCATCATTATTAAACTGGGGAAAACTTCCATCCGCAGAATCTTAACACCATAGTCGGGTCTCCATTTAGCTATTCCACTTTCAATGCATAACTTGACGGCAACACTGGTATTAACTGTACCCAAAACAACCAAATGTAGTACACAGGTTGGATTAATGGAGCGGATATGTGGCATCTTTCACTCATTTGTAGGTTCCTTTATCCATATACCTTCCATCAGTTCAAAATCAAGATATCATAGGCGAAATGACTGAATTGCACATTTTACACCCAAGGTGGGAACGTCCCATATGTATCGTTGCATTACATATTAATAGACGACTGTATTCGCATATTGTAATACATGCAATACGGAAGGGGAAATGGGAATATATTACGTCATTATAACTTACAATCGAGACACTGGTTTGGACTTGTCGATGCCAATTCTCTTGTGGTATTGCTTCCAGAACACCTCTCACATTCTCGAGCAAACGATTGATTGCTCTCCTTTGAAAACAAGATAATGATTATACAGCGCTATCCGTTATCTCAAAACCACTAAGTTTTCAAACTGAGAGTACGAGGGAGAGAGTGCCACAAACATTTGCACTTATGGTATTCAGAGAATTACCTTATACGTTCCTATTGGACACTCTTAACATTTATCTTTGGGCAATAGATAGTACCCGACCTCGCAAGTCTCTGCAAATGACAAGAACAGAAATATTGATTTCATCATCTAAAGGGCTTTGAGAAGCACATATGTACACAGGCTGTATTTCACTTTGTGACCTAGGGGATTAATGTTTATTAACACACAGAATAATGTTACAAGATAGGCAAATGATCGGTTACACAAGGTTTGTTTGGAACAAGTTCATATACGTATGGCCAAGAAGACTTCTGACATAGAACTCTAACCAGGCAGTTTACGTTGTTGTGACTTTTTCTGCTTACCGCTGCAGTTTGATGCTCTGTCAGCACCGACGTTCATTGTCCTGGTCATGTTCTCACACGGCTCGCATAGATCCATTTCCTCTTCTCTATAAGTGTCCAGCGGACAATACTCACAAGTCCAGGGCTGACCAGCTGCCTTCCAGGTAGACACTTGGCTATGTGCAAACAGTGCGGAAGGTTTTGGTGAAACAAATGCCATTACTAACACAGACATTACTCTAGTCTTTCTTTATTGAACATTTTAATATATTTGGATGTTGATGATATCGTTCAAGTGTGTCTGATAACTTTGCTTTTGATATTAATCACGGTACTTACTGACATTACAGTGGCTGATATCCATGAAGGCGACACCTACGGTAGAGGTATCTAGTGGACATCGTATGCAGTGAATCATACCGGTCCCGCGGTATTCACCAACAGGACAAGACGTGCAAATAATCGACGGCGGCACCATTTGGTAACCATAATCACATATTGCTGTAAAGAAACAGTATAGCTGATGATCAAGGTTTTTTTGGATTGTGGCAGGTTGCTTATTGTGTGTATGGTTACACTTTGACAACTGTTGTACGTCGTGCTGCCTAATAGATTGTAAATATTACCAATGCAACCGTAAGGACTTATTGCAGTCGTTGTGGCAGTTGTATAATTAGGCGGGCACATGTGGCAATGGTCCTTTCCAATATATTCTTGGTATTGCCCGTAACCACAAGGCACACACGCAGCGCCCTCAAAGCGGTATCCGGCGGTACAGTTGGCTGAAAGCATAGGGATTAAACAAAGATGACAACTACATCAGTTGAAAAAGGGTATATGGGCATTTTCCATGCCTTTCCAATGCTTGATTTTGTACATTACCACGATAACACCAGTTTTACGTACGCATGCAAAGGCCCACGTCATCGGCACCGACACTTTTCGTTGTGAAGCCTGTCTTATAACTATAATTTCTCCTATATAGCTATACTCTTGTTATGTCTTCCAACGATAGTTGGAAGACATATTGGTTTAGCCAGTATTTTTTTTTTTTTTTTTTTTTTTTTTTTTTTTTTTTTTTTTTCTTCTCCAGTCAAGGTTTTCCGGGCTATTCTCCGGAACGGTTAAACATATCAACATGAAATTTTGGGGAGTGATAGATCAAGTTGAGACACAACTGGCGATCCAATTTGACGCGCATGCGCAGTGTTGGAGGCTTATGGGATGGATTTTTCGTCGATTTTTTCCCCCATTTTCTGTAACTATCTCCTCCATAACTACTGCAGTTACGAACATATGAGTTATATGGTTGTAACAAGCAATTATCGTAGCATGGAATAGGCGAAAAAAATACTTGTTTTTACCTTTTGTACTTTGTATAATGACATATATTTTAGAGTACCTATCGCGATTTTTGCTACGAGTTCTCTCCTCGCTGATATCTCTGAAACGGCTGTATTTACGGACATGAAATTTTGTCAGTATTTAGAACTTGACCTCGTGATAATGATTGTAACAGTATTTTTAGCATTCACAGTAACAAAAAACAGTAAAAAGGACGATTAGTTTCAAGGTTTTCTACTGCAGCAGCTTAGCGGCAGGCTAACAGCAGTTCGTGTTTAAGTAGCCAAATCTTACGTAATCGACCAGAGCCTTGGCTGGGTTTGCATCGACTTGGGTAGGGGGTCATGTCAAAAACAGGCCAAACCTTACGTAATCAATCAGCGGCAGCATTCATCGCTTTCGCGGTGTATTGACTTGGTTTAGGGGTCATGTCAAAACATCTAAGCGGCAGCAGCTTGTGATCTTATAATAGTGCGCGTTACCAGCTATTATCGGTCCGTGTATATACTGTCTTTATGTCTCAGCGACAGTATGCACTGGATGTCCCGGTGCAATCAAAGCGGGTATATATACGCAAACACGCATACACGCACATATATATATATATATATATATATATATATATATATATATATATATATATATATATATATATATATATATATATATATATATATTCCGATATGTCCGAGAGACAGTGACAGACAGAGAGGAGAGAAAAGATAAATAAAGAGGGAAAGAGAGAGAGTATCCGAGGGCAGTTATGCATATATATAACAATATAATGTGAATACCGGTTTCCGATGCCAAGCTTCCGAGCGCCGAGCAACTATCTATAAATAGCATATATATGTGAATATTTATATAAGTGATGTGTATTTACATACGTATATATAATATAGATGTAACATATATATATATATATATATAGATAATATATATATATATATATATACATATATATATATACACCATATATATAGAGACATATCTGTAGATATATATATATATATATATTATATATATACACGATATATATATACACATACATGCATATATACATATATACATATATATATACATATATATATATATATGATATATAGGGATATATATGTACATAAGAGATATATACATATATATATATATATACATATATATAAATATCGGATATACATAGATATATAAAGAAATATATATATATATATATATATACAGATTTATATACATACATATATATACATATAGACAGACATATATATATATAAATATACATATACACATATATATAAATATAAAAATAAATATATGTATATAGATACATGTATTTATACATATATATATATATATATATATATATATATATATATATATATATATATATATTCATATATATTTTTTTAGAGAGATAATATTGTTTATGGTATATTGTTGGTACCCGTATTGCTGGTCGTCCTGGCTTGTCGTTGGAAGACATGCCGTTGGCGCATGTGCCAACTCTAAGTAGGCCAAACCTATAAGTGTGTGTGTGTGTTTTATATACGTATATATATATAATTATATATATGTATGTATATATATATATATATATACTTATATATCTATATAGAGATATATATACATATATATACATATATATATATATATATATATTCATATATTTACATATATATATATACACATATATGTAAATATACATATATACATATATATATACATACATATATATATATATATGTATATATATACATATATATATATATTTATACTTATATTTTCTTGGTTATTCGTATTTCTGCGCGCTCCTCCTTCGTATATAGGAATATTGTAGCTGCTTGTAGTTGCTTGAGTGGGGACCCTAGCCAGAGAAAACACACGAGTCCAGGAGTTGAGTTCTTGTTGATTTATTCGAGTTTGGCTTATTAGCTTTCTCTGGAATCTCGGGTCAGAATCTTGTTCAGATACTTCGTCTCTTCGCTAGGTATTTCTCCGTTTACCTGGCCCATCTGTGCTCCTTATAAAGGTTTCACACGATAGGCCAGGCTAAAACAATCCCCACGTGACACGACGAGTCCACTTGGAGAGTGAACTCGCTTGCTGTGAGGATTGCTGAAATCAGGGTTACACCCTTCCAAAAGAGTGGTGAAACCCGGGCTGTCGTGCTGATAATTAAAGGGGGAGGCTTTTTAAGAACGTATGAGCCAAAATAGTATTATAACATCCTCCCCAACCATAATAAAGTTGAACTTCCACTGTTCAATAAATTTAGAATTTACCCTTAAATTTTGAAAATTGATTTTGTTAAACTAATTGAAGGTTGATGAAATGGAATTTGGAATATGAGTTATAAAGTAAAGGGACAGCCACGACACGAGCCCAATATTATTAGATTTTGAATTTTGAATGATCCCAGGGTAGCTTGAACATGAGCCAATACTGTTTGACATTGGCACATGTCCATAACAAAATAGGTGATTATATAAGTTTACAATAATTTTTCAAATGTTCTGATTTCGCTAGCCTAAATGGTATTAAGATAAATATATTACAATAAAATGGAAAGAATAAAAATATGGAATACTCTAGCCGTTATGACATTAATTACATTTTCACAGTATTACTCCGCACTAAAACCACATGGGAAAAAGCGATGAGCCTATACTTGACAATAGTGAAATGGTGATATAACTTATTGTATCTAATGTAATTAACATTTTGGAAGATTAAACTAATGTCATGAAAATTAAATATACAAGAACAATGGACTAATGCCATGGAAATTTGTGGATTTCTTTGGATGCTTCTTGAAGATGAAATATCTGGAGGGCTGCCGCATTGGGTTCGCCAGGTGTCGCTTGAGGGGAGGGGTGTGCGTTATTCGACGCCTGGTTGTGCCGTTGTGTGTCTCCGCTTTATCCTTGGTCAGGGAGACGTAAGTTTTGACTACAAGGTGTTGGCGCGTCGGATGAAGGCGATATCTCCCTCTTGTATAGCGTAAATATACCTGGGAACAAATGAACTTACGGCAGCGATCAGTGTGTCTTGATTATGGGTAATGTAGGATATATTAAAAACATGGGTGTTCAATGTGTGCGTGTAAGTGTGAATATATAACTTATGTGTAATATTATAACACCTGTTGGACAGAGTTTACAGCTATACTGTCCAGGCAGGTCTTGGTAAGTTCCACGAGCACAGTACATGCAGCTGGTGGTTGGTGCATCATAATATGTTCCGTTGGGACATTCCACTAAAATGAATACGGTTTATTATATATATATATATATTTATAAATGTATTTTCATATACGTATATATGAATATATATATACACAAAAATATATATATATACGTTTATATAAATATATATACATACAAAAATATATATATAAATATATATATACAAATATATATAAACATATATGAAAATATATATGTAAGTATATATATATATAAATATATATATATCTGTATATATATGTAATATATATATATATATATATATATATATATATATATCTATATATATATATAGAGATATCTATATATATCTATATATATATATATATATATATATATATATATATATATCTATATCTATATATATATAGTTATACACTTATAGTATGTGAGCGTTTCCGTGGTGGTATATCTGCGTGTAAATTGTTTCACCGTCCCTTTCTTAGCGACAACACAGAACAAGGCTCCTACCACAGCAATCTCCATTAGGTGCATACGGAGCAGTGCATTCCACCTCGCAAATGACTTCCACATTCTGGATCTGATCACCTCCTAGGACATCCTGATAAGAACAATGCCCCATGATAACAACATAATGTCCACACAATCAATATCTTTGCTTTGAACGTAATCTGGATAAAGAAATTAAGTAAGTTGGTTAATAAATGGTCAACTTACGTCTAAATTGAAACGTTTAGCGGTGAACAATAGGTAATTAATGTACTCCTCGGTGTTTTCAATATCTGGACAATCTGGTACCCAATCATTCCTGTAAGCAAAGGATGACGTGAAATCAATAGAGCCACATTGAAACGAACGGGGCTGTTTGAATCACATCTATTATCACATTGTGTGAGGCACTGAACATCAACTGCTAAATACTAACCTATCACATGGCACGCCAGGTGCTTTTATACTGACACCAGTGTTTCTCTCCGCAGTAATACCAACCTCAAGCCTGTATGTGGAAAATAGGGCTTGCAAAATGCGCCCTAGATAATTTTGGACCAATGCGATTTGAACTGAGGCTTGAAGCGAGGCGAGATGGTATTCCCAGCTCATTCTTAATATTGTTTTGTAAAATTCCGCTTCTGAAGAAAAATCATGACGTTTGGATGAGTGTTATAAATTGTTTGTACACAACTGTGGAATAAAGGGCTATTTGAATGACCAACTCACTGCCACACGGTGGATACGTAAAAGTATGCTCCACATCAAGGTGATCGTAGCGCCCAAGTGCTCCACACGTAGAAATATTAGGAGATTGCCATACAATACCATAGCGGAATCCGCATTTAGGCATGCAAGAGCTGTATACGTCACCCGAGGTACAGACTGAACTTCCCGTAATCGGGTCTGCTTGGTCTTCACTCCCACCCACTAAATAACACAGTAAGTAGAACAACATTAGTAAACCAAGCAATATCATTTCTACGGTATTATCCCATAGAAGGGGTCATGGTCATTATGGGATAAATGTTTGTTGCCACTTGATTTACCATTGGAACAATCCTCCAAGCAAATGACTTTGATCAAATTATTGTTAGGTAGAGGTCAGCAGTAGGCAATATTGTGGATGATTTTGAAATAGAAATACATGATAACTGATCATAGTCTTAGCACTATTTTTTAAGTTGAATATGTATTCTGTATGGGCCACACGACGTCAATTTGGTCGTGGCTATATTTCGTTAACCACCCTGGTTATATGTATTATTACGACGAACCTGTTCTTGGGGTAAATATACATAACGCCGTAGCGACTTGGAAACTTACTTTCCCAACATATCAACCACGCACTTTTCCCCCAATCATATCCTTACCCCATCCCTACACCCCTCCTTTAACACACACACACACACACACACACACACACACACACACACACACACACACACACACACACACACACACACACACACACACACACACACACACACACACACACACACACACACACACACACACACACACACACACACACACACACACACACACACACACACACACATTTGAACTTCAAAAACTTACGTCTGGCAAAGATATTTAACTTGCAATCACTTCTGTGTCCGAAATTGTCATAAGCATTGTATACCACCACTGTGGTACCCGGAACAAGAAGATCACCTGTTATCAAGGACAAAACGAACATTAGAGGGAGGCATTTGATTTGATTTGGTAGCCAACAACATTAGGGCAATGTGAATTGATTTTAAATCAACAGGTCATAGCACAACACTGTAATGGTGCTACAGTACAATAGTTGGTGCGACATTACAAGATACACCTTTCGCCTTACTTTTTATGCACAGCTTTATTACTTGGTAATATATAACACATTACTAGCCATGCACCATGTCATTATTGTGCATGATATCATGTAGTACGTGCGACGCACAATGGCATTATTCTGTGCAATAGCGTACTGTACTAGTAACGCACGTTGTCATTCGTCAGTATGAAATCGCACAGTACAAATCACTCACAAAGTCAATGCTTGCTATGATATCACATAGCACTCACCAGGCATGACGTTAGTCTGTAAAGGGTAAGTACTTGTAGGTTTGGTAAAGCTTGCTGTTGTCATTTGAGTATTACTGTCGACCGTAACAGCAATATCGGATGGACAAATTTCGATTGTAGGCAGATCTGTATTCGAAAAATAAGTTTTGTGGCAAATTATTCTCTACTCTGATTTTAACTGGTTCTACATCTGATCAAATAGCCCCCCCCCCCCCCCACTAGGAATCAGTCACAGGATGACTAACCTTGGTATTGATCGTTCACACTTAAGGTATCGAAAGGACAACTGCTCACGCCGCGAGGTTGGGGCGGTTTCCAAGTTTAAAGCGTCTTGGCGATAATCAAACACGAGACCGTCATCCGCGACATTGGTATCTACATTACGGGCGTTGGTGATGGCTTGAATTTCCAGCTGCGTTAAACATCGGCACCATGCCTGTATTAAGCTCACTGTGCCGACAAAGTTAGCACTGCCGGCTTTGATACTGGGGCTGCACACAAAGGGGCGTAGCCAGCGATACGCACTTACGCACGTGGGTAACATCAATTTGAAAAGTGAATAAATAAATATGGCAAAAAATAGCATCAAAGTCTAAAGCTAAGTGGGGTTACACTTCACTGTCTAGAACTGTAGATTTCTTCCCCATCTGTGCGTAACATTCCTTCAAGCCTGGCTACGCCCCTGATACATAACAATCCAACCTTGGTTGCTTTATACTTAAACATCTCCAGAAATGCTCACGATTTTGCAAGGAGTCAGACTACAACCACGCGCAAAACAAAAAAATAGTTAGGTTGTGTGCCTAAAACTCATCAATTCATATGCAAACGGAAAAGTCAAACAGTGCGTTAAGGGAGCGATGTATTTTGCTTTTCATATAGTAGCTTGTAATATTTATGGTGTGATATACAGCCGTGACATGAAAGGTACAACAGGTATGAAAACAATCGGTAAGACACGGTGGTTGTAATGATAGTCGGTACCCGTCACCCTATTAGCAGAAATAACAATGCAAGGAATATTAACCCAACAGCATGTGTTCATTATTCACTTACGAATTCCCAAGAGACTGAGGACCACCAATGGTACTGAAGGCTGTTCCAAGAGTGACATATAACCATTCATTGTGAGCGGAAATGTCAACCATGGAATGATAGGTCACAGATCTTGGACCTTCATTTAGACCAAATTCGTCCAATTCAAACGATGCAAACACCAACACCAACCCTGCAAACACCAACACATTTACACATATACATCATATTAAATATCTAAATGTTAGAAAACATGGCAATATACTTTGTAAATGAATTGGTTTTATCCTTATTCAGAATGGGTGTTACCTACCCACCATTATCTACTGTGAGGAATGTACCCGGGGGGGGGGGGTGGGACTGCACCCCCCTACCCCCCGTATACTTCACCCAAGCACCCACGGTCAACTCCTCGCAACCGCTTATATCACTCGGAACTATTGATGCAGCTGTCCCATTGCTTAAATGGGTATCAAACTGCCTGTTTGTTGCTGAAAACCGTTGGGTATATAATACAATATAACCATTCCAAAAGACCAGACAATATGCTATCTGAAATACACAAATTTGCTACTGTTGGCGTTGGACACTATATGACACTAATTTATTTCATTTGCAATAACTAACAGCAAAGTCTCCATATAGGTGAGAAATTATCATTGACATTGCAATGATACTCTATTCTTTGAAAAACAATCATGAAGGACTCGGTCTAAAACAGCAATACAATAATGTTAAGAGAGCTCACGCTTGTCACAGCTGGGGCCGCCAAATCCATCGGGGCAGACACACACATAATAACCGACCTTATCCTGACACACTTCAGCGCCACATGACACGCCCATACAATCGTTGATATCGGTCTCACAGTTGAAGCCAGTATAACCTTAAAGAATCATCATAACTTCTTCATTGAGCGCCCAGGATATAATTCACTTTAAGTATTTTCACCCACCCTCCCTCCCACCCCCTCGCTCTGTCGCTATCTCTGTCTGTCTCTCACTCTCTCTCTGTCTCTCCGTCTCCCTCTCTCACTACCACTCCCTTATTCACCTTTTCTCTATCTCTCTCACCTTTCCTCTTCTTCTATCTCTCTCTATCTCTCCCGTTCTCTATCTCCCACATACATTCTCTCTCTCTCTTATTTTGTACTCCCGCTAAATATTTCTTTCTCGCTAACTTTTTCTTTCTTGTCTCTCTCCCTCTCTCTCATCTTTTATCTCTTTTCCACGCCCTCCCTCTTTTTCTGTGCGACTCCCTCCCTCCTTCTCTCTATCACACTCCTCTCTCTCCTTCTCCCTCCCTACCTCCTCCTATCTCCCTCCCTCCCTCCCTACTTTCTCCTACTTCACTCCCTCCCTCCCTCTCTTTCTCTATCTCCCAATCCCTTTCATCACTTCCTGACGTTCTCTGTTCAGTTCCTGTACTTCGTATTAACAGTTAGACCCAGAGGCAGGTCATGAATTGCTCACCATCGACTGAGTAAAGATCCAAGCACACGCACGTTGGGGCACTTGTCTTGTGATCCGGGTAACACATGCCAGCATCGGAGCAATCAATACTTCCACACATATCATCCGCCGGAATAACACATTGAAACTCCGTGAAGCCATCCAAACCGGCACCATCCACGCAGGTACCACCGTTAGCGCAAAACACACTTCCATATTCCACTACGCACACATCTAGAACAGCGACAGACAGCAAACTGTAGGCAATGATATCAACGGCCATGAAAACAGCGGGAATAACAAATGATTTATCACAATAATATAAAATGCATGACAATTGTGCTTACATATACTTGCCGATATATTTGTGATGTTTTTGAAATGAAGACAATATTCTATACAAATATATGCTACCAATTAATTTAGGTATTTAGCATTAAGAATTGCATAGTTACCAATATCCTCAGTGCAGTTGACCCCTATGTAGCCAGAGGCACATTTGCATTGATAGGACCCGGGGGCCTGGTTGACACATGTTCCCCCGTTTAGACATGGGTTAGTTGTCGCACATACATCCACCCCAGTAGCGCATTTTGTGTAACACAGCCAGATCAAGACACAAGCTACCATCATTTTTAAATTGAAATACATGCTCGTCAAAACTTTAGAAGCCAGATAAATTGATAGACGTAATTTTTTCTACATCATAGAACAAACACTGCTCATTGCAAGCTACGGTGAATGTTATTGCCTTATCTTTTGAATATAGCATTTTGCTCACTCAGGAGAGTGGGCGTAACACACAACTAACACACTGGAACTAATATTATTGCATACAATTGGGAAGTTCTTCAGTTTTGCCAATACGACACGTCAAGACTATGCGTTGTACTAAGATAAATGACTCCCTTGCTCTTGTTAGCCTATACTCAATTGTCAAGGTCGCCTTCTTGACGAATTATAAGGGAGTTGCAAAGTGAAGATAGGCAACTATAAACGAAATGAAATATCTTTATTTCGAGGAATTTTATTAATGAATATGAGTTTGAATAAATGGGGAATGATTTATAAATTTAGGATCGTTGGTACTTCATAGATGGCAAAAGACATGGTCCTGTTTAAAAGAATAAAACCGGCAAAAATGCGTGGAGGTTTGCAATAAGCAGGGAAGCTGTCAACAAGAGATTATGAAGTTTTCCAGAAGCCATGTAAATTATCAATCACACATTAAAATGCAGTAAGCGACTCGGCCAGTATTGGGAAAAGCATTAAGTAAAATTTTCAAATCAAGGGTAAAATCTAGTTATGACAACACTTACGTGTCTCCCTCAAAGATGCCTTCAGGGCAATGGCACCTGTAATTATTCACTAACTCCTCGCAGACCCCATTCTTGCAGGGGCTGGGGTCGCAGTCAGTCAAAAGGTCGACACAGTTAGTTGCAGTAGCTACGACACATACAACTCCACATAAGAGGTGCAAGATGCTTGTGTTCAAGACAGAAAATAATATTTTCATGGTGAGATACTTCTCAAGTCAATTAAGTCGTCTTTGTTAATTTCTATACCAGAAAGTCGAAGTTGTGCTTTTAAGAGAGCATAGTTCTGTAAAGCATTCAAGCATTGTTGTTGAGGTGTGATTTGTCACAAAGTTCATGTAGAAGATTTATCTAACAACCTCCCGTTTCCCAAATGTGATCATGGGGGATCAATAATAAGGGACTCATCCAGCATGTTGTAACATATCTCGCTAACTGGATACTGAGTAGCAAACTTCTTAGTTATTTTTGTCATACAAGGACAAACGAAAAATAAGTGGAACGTATAATTGCCGCCATCTGGAGCACAAGCATTTATACCACAATTACACACACACACACACACTATATATATACTCACAATTGCAACCATTTTGGACAATATCGACAAACCGACCATTTTGGGTCATTCGATTATTTCGCTTTTTGGAGCTCAAATTATTTGATATCACGGATGCAAAACATTATACATCTGCCTTGTACAGCTTTCAGTTAATATATTCATTCAAAACTTATTTTAGAAGATTATAAAAATCCTAGGCCAAAATGGTTGTACCAAAATAGTCATGATAGTTTTGTCATGCAAAAAACCAACCATTTTGGAACTTTTTTATAAAACCAACCATTTTGGCCTTTTTATATAACCAACCATTTTGACCATTTTACATATCTACCCATATTGGCGATTAGAATAAACAAATGAGCCGACCAGCCCTTTTGCCTTCCGATATTACCAACATTTATTATCCCAACCAACCTACTACTGACAGACCATCGTTTATACAACCTTGGGTTACAAAGCTTAGTCAATGAAAAAGCTTAGGTCAATGAAACCATAAACGACTTAAATTTAAATCCTACACACAAGCTTGCACAAAGTATTGCGCGTTTTGTAGGTCTTTCGGGAACCGAAAGAAACTTTTTTCGATTTCGCATTGTTTAAACATAATTCGAACTGTACATTCACAATATTCAACGAGCCATGAAGAAAAAGTGAAGCTAAATTATCGGCGCGATTCCACGAAATGCTGACGCAATGTCTTGCTCCGAAAAGTTCCGAACCTTGCCGAGCGGCAGGTGTACCGGTCGAACGGAGTAAATATGCATTAAAGTCACCTATTTTAAGGAAGGGAGTTCTTCAACGTACCCGTTATTAATTTGGTTACAAGTTTATACTTAGGTACTGCGAGTTTTAACAAGAATTAGTGATACCTAACATTCTGAAGATTGTCGTCTCTAATATTGGAGCACGGACGATTCCAAGTCAAAAATGCACGTAGGTCATATATTATAACGTATTTATATTCTGATTCATGGATAATTAAACTGCCATCATTGAAGTAATTGCTGTAACTATTATACATTTCGATTGCTCTGGGCAGATTAATGTTATTTAACCACTCTGAACACTGTAATCTGTCTGTCAACGATGTCGGACAACATCCCTCGTCCCTTGAATCGGGAGAGTCCAAACAGCTGTCACTATTTATCTCCGTGCGACATGGCGACAGTTTTGCCGCACTTGGCCAAAGTTGCAAAATCCGCTTAAATTTGGTGCAACAAAACAACAAGGTGTAATCTTAAATCAGTTCCAATTAAATGAAAGAAGAAGTGTTTTATATATAGTAAATGAAAGGCGAATAAGATATGGTAATTTGAGAGAAAATGACTTTCGACTGAAGCTATTTGGGTGTTTCCCAAATCGGTCGCGTTGACAGGCTTCTGTGAAGTTCTGATCAGCTAGCTATCTATACACTGAATGACACGGACCAGTGGAGGCAGCATCACATAGCGTTATGAACCCATTCCTCGCTCTTATATTATATGGTTCGATAATTTATTTTCGAATTGTTAAATATTAACTGCAATAATGCAAACCAGCCGAGAAGTTTAGGCAAAAGGACACAAAGTATGTGCATGTCATATAATGATGTGTCCAATTGCATATGTTCATGCATCTATTCACAATTTGCTTCATCAAGTGTCAAACTGACCTCCAATTGATTAATTGTGCATTCTTTATTACATGTTTTATCTGTTCATGAAAGAGCATCATTGTCTTGCCTTACATTATATTTATTTTGAGAATTAAACTGAATCCCATCTTTTAGTGTGAACGATATAAATCCCCTCAGGACACCATGATTAAAACATGGATTAAACAATCTTTAAGCTTTAAATATATCACCTTTATTCAGTTTGCCACATAATAACATGTAGTAACAAAATGAAAAAAAACCAGCAGCATCTGCAGGCAATGTGCTGAAGGATTTCTTAAGGTCAGGAGTAGGCAGAGGATGAATTTAATTTGTTGATGATTAAACTTTGATTGCTGTTCACTTGCCTATCTAGGGTCACTTAAATTCTACAAAAAATGTATCCACAATAAAGGCATTCAGAGTTGATTCAGCTGAATAAATTGACTTAATGGACTGAATGTATTGACCTCATAAGGGTTAACAATATAAGGAAATCAATTATCAGGATATCATTATCAAGCAAAGCATATCTACAGATAAATTTGAACATGATCAGCAGGAACTTTGACAACAGCGTCTTATGTTGCACTATCAGTAATAACTTTCAATCGGGCCAGTCTTGGTGGGTTTCCATTAGGACACAATTAGTGAATCCATACAACAGCTTGTCCATATGATTCAGCTAAAGATGATTCTCCTGCTGTGCCCCAGCTGTAGTTGCACATTCTGTTACACACACAAAGTTAACTTGTCAAACTGCCAATCAGTCTTATATCATAAGAACTAAAGGAAGTCTATGTAAAACATTACACAACATTAATTCTTACCAACTTGATAAGGTTGAGTATCAATACAACATGTCACATGAATCAATCTCTTGTAATTAAGTAAAGGAAGTAAAAACTAATCCCTCTCATGTGGCAGAAACTGAATCTACATTTGAATATAAACTAATAGAATATTGGTAAAACACATCATAAGCCTGATATCATCAATATGCACTGCAATTATATAACCAATAACAAACCGCCCACCCATCAATAATTAATGTTATCTTCATTCATTGACCACTGATGGCAACTTTAACATTCTCTTTCTGGGTATCCAGATAACAGGCATTGACTAGTGACCACCAGGAAGGTTGCTATGGAGCTTAGCATTGATAAATATACTAGAATTCAATGCTTGACTGCTCCCCTGGGTTGGCTATGGTGCACTTCCTTCTGTCACTTAATAAAATGGTGTCACATCCACATAAGCCAGCTCTCTTCACCCTTAACCCGAGGTCACATTTACAATTGTACCCATCTGAAAATCAGTATATAGTGAATATGAGGACATACATATCTGATGTTCATCTGGAGTTGATTATGTGACAAAGCCAGATGTTCAGAATAAGTCTACAGCCCAGAGAGCTTAGTTCAGTCATCAGTAACAGGGCTGGAACTTAACTAAAATGGCCACCCGTCCTGACCTGTCCTGGTGACGGGTGGCCATTTTACATGTTAACTGGCCTCAAGAAATACTACCCCTCCAAACAAAAATGATGCCATGTTAGGAGAACCCCAGGTCGGTGACATACTGGGCTGGTGACAAGAACCCCAGGTCAGTGTAACAACTGGCTGGTAATAAAAAGAACCCCAGGTCTGTGTCATGCTGGGCTGGCGATGAGGAGGTGATATGAATTGCAGATAAATACAGAGCAGATTAGGTGTACAACAATGAGACACTATACACAGGTGCATACATCATAACTGCAAGACCATCAATCAGGACCAGGTGGAGCTTAACAGTCATACTGGGTAAACAGAACTTCTGATAAAAAACTTCTACATTAACAGATTGTTGAAGCCATACCCCACACACAACAAATACAGATAATACTCATTGTTTCGGTCATTTTGGTCATTCTGATGGTTTTAACAAAAATTACATTTAGACATAATATGTCTTTTTAAGCCCCAGTGATTGATATATCTCAACGGAATATGATAAACAAGAGAAGCCAAAACATTGATGAAGCCACAACATTGATGAAGCCACAACATTGACGAAGTCACAAAATTGGTGAAGCCACAGTATTGGTGAAGCCACAGTATTGGTGAAGCCACAATATTGGTGAAGCCACAGTATTGTTGAAGCCACAATATTGATGAAGTTTTAATATTGCTGAAGCCACAATATTGGTGAAGTCACAACACAGCTAAAGCCACAACATTGGTGAAGCCACTGGTAAAGCCAAAATATTGGTGAAGCCACAACACTGGTGACGCAACAACATTGGTCAAGCCAAAATTTGGATGAAGGGATAACATTGATGAAGCTACAACATTGGTGAAGCCAAAATATTGATGAAGCCACAACACTGGTGAAGCCACAAAATTGGTGAAGTCACAATATTGATGAAGCCACAATATTGGTGAAACCAGAACACTGGCGAAGCCACAACATTGGTGAAGCCAAAATATTGATGAAGCCACATTATTGGAAAAGGAACAGTATTGATGAAGCCACAATACTGATGAAATATTGATGAAGCCAAAGAATGGGTGAAGCCACAATATTGATGAAGTCAAAATATTGATGCAGCCACAACATTGGTAACTCCTCATAACTTGTGAAGCCAAATATTGATGAAGCCACAGTATTGGAGAAGCCACAGTATAGGTAAAGGCCACAATATTGAGGGAGCCACAGTATTAGTGAAGCCACAACATTGGTGAAGCCACAATATTGATGTCACAATATTGATGAAGCCACAATATCATTGAATCCACAACACTGGTGAGGCCACAACAATGTTGAAGCTAAAATATTGTTGAAGTCACAACATTGGTTAAAACAAAACACTGGTAGAGCCACAACTTTGGTGATGCCACATTATTTGTGAAGCCACAATATTGGTAAAGCCACAATATTGGTAAAGCCACAACACTTGTGAAGCCACAACATTGGTGAAGCCAAAATATTTATGGAGACACAACACTGGTGAAACCACAGTATTGGTGAAGCCACAACACTGGTGAAGCCACAGTATTTGTGAAGCCTCAATATTGGTAAGGCCACAACACTGGTGAAGCCACAACATTGGTGAAGCTACAGTATTGGAGAAGCCACAGAATTGGTAAAGCCACAATATTGATGAAGCCACAATATTGGTGAAGCCAAAGTATTAGTGAAGCCACAATATTGGTGAAGCCAAAGTATTGGTGAAGCCACAACATTGGTGAAGCCACAGTATTGGTGAAGCCACAATATTGATGTCACAATATTGATGAAGCCACAATATCATTGAATCCACAACACTGGTGAAGCCGCAACAATGTTGAAGCCACAACACTGGTGAAGCCACAACACTGTTGAAGCCAAGAAATTGATGAAGCCACAGTATTGGTGAAGCCACAATATTGGTTAAGTCACGATATTGATGATGCCACAGTATTGGAAAAGCCACAGATGTGTAAAGCCACAATATTGATGAAGTCACAATATTGGTGAAGCCACAGTATTAATAGAGCCACAACATTGGTGAAGCCAAAGTATTGGTGAAGCCACAATATTGATGTCACAATATTGATAAAGCCACAATATCATTGAATCCATAACACTGGTGAGGCCACAACAATGTTGAAGCTAAAATGTTATGAAGCCATAGCATTGGTGATGCCACAGTATTTGTAAAGCAACAATATTGGTAAAGCCACAATATTGGTGAAGTCACAATATTGATGAAGCCACAATATCATTAAATCCACAACACTGATGAAGCCGCAACAATGTTGAAGCCGAAATATTAATGTAGCCACAGTATTGGTGAAGCAACAACATTAGTGAAAACACAACACTGGTGAAGCCACATTGGTGATGCCACAGTATTTGCGAAGCCACAATAATGGTAAAGCCACAACACTGGTGAAGCCACAACATTGGTGAAGCCAAAATATTGATGAAGCAACAGTATTGGTGAAGCCACAACATTGGTGAAAACACAACACTGGTGAAGCCACAACATTGGTGATGCCACAGTATTTGTGAAGCCTCAATATTGGTAAAGCCACAACACTGGTGAAGCCACAACACTGGTGAAGCCAAAATATTGATGAAGCCACAGAATTGGTGAAGCCACAACATTGGTGAAAACACAACACTAGTGAAGCCACAACATTGGTGATGCCACAGTATTTGTGAAGCCTCAATATTGGTAAAGCCACAACACTGGTTAAGTCATAACATTGGTGAAACTACAATATTGATGAAGCCACAATATTATTGAAGCCACAGTATTTGTGAAGCCACAATATTGGTGAAGCCACAATATTGTAAAGCCACAAAACTGATGAAACCACAATATTGATGAAGTTGTGAATTTACCATTAACATAAAATTTGTTTTCATGGTGGTTAAGCACATGGACCTTAATATTGCACATGCAACTCATTATGTAGAATAGTGAGGAGGTCATGTGGCTTCATCTACATTACTGTCAGTAATGTAGATGAAGCCACATGACCTCCTCACTATTCTTATCTTTAACTATTCATTTATATCAAATCACCAAATGTCATGAAATGAAAAGACTAAAGAATATTTCTCTTCACTTAGCAAGAGCCTAGTGGCCCTACAGCAAGACATGGCTCCATTTGATATGAGGAGGTGTCTTGCAGAGATAGATGAGCATAATTGAGATGTTTGGACAGCTGATACTGTTGCCCATCTTGAAAAAATAAATTTCCTAAATTGGGCAGATTAACCAACACAGAGGATATTAATCTCCAATATGATTCAATTGAGATACTGGGTCCATAATATTAAACCCAGAAGAGGAGGTAAAGCAGTTAATCACTACCAGATTGTGAGTGCTGCTGAGCAAAATGTCATCACAAACACCTAGTCAATCTCACTGCCTAACAATAAAGACAGAAGACCTATGGCTATTGAACTCTGCTGCTTTTGACAGCATTTAATCATAGCTTTAATAGTATATCTTTGTATTCAATGACACACCAGGGCTGAACAATATCCCCCAAACCCACTTGTCAAGCAACAACAGTCCATCGCCTAGTAGTTATGCAAAAAGTTTAAGCATTTGAGCCTAATAATTTAAATTTTTAAGAAATGATTCACCCCAAACAACCATAAGCTAATAATAACTTAGCTACATTTTTCCTTGAACAAGCAAATTTAATTTGCTTTTATCTAGCAAGTCAGGGATCAAAAGCCATAAAGCTATGAGTTAAAGTTTGCACGATTTGGTCAATGTAAAGTTTCTAGCTTGCATTATAAGAAAAGTGCCATCAAGAATTATTCCCCATTGAGATAATTACTCAGGAACAAAAGGTATTGCAGTGCTGATATTTACTTTGTAAGTGATCATCAATATAAGAGTGATTCATGTTTAATTTGAAACAGGTATTCCCTATTTGGTTAACATAGCTAATGAGATTATTTTACAATAATAAGGTCACAAAGGGCTGATAGTTTTGTTTGTAAGTGACAATCAATATAAGAGTGCCTTGCATTATCAAAAAAATGTTACACCAAAAGTTTACAAGCAGACAGATGGACAGGGCAAAACTGTGCTGAGGAGCATAACTATTAATGGTTACTGCCTAATGGTCCCATAAATTATACCTTATAAGTGGCAAGCAACAGGTCCAGGATGGGCAACAAAAAAGGTGACCTCCCAAGCCATGCCTAACCAGGCAGTTTGTTACATCTTGAGAACTGCACTGTTCTTAAAAGGCCTCATGTGTGATTTGGGGCTTCAGATATGCTTAATAACCCTTCAACACTAGACCAGATGCACAGTGCTCAAGACTAACTGACAGATGACCATGTCATTTATAGCTTATAGATGATATATTCAAATAATGTGATTGTACTATTGAACAATTGTTTGGATTACACACATTGAACATTTGACAACAATTTTATTACCAATATTGATGTGGCAGATACCCAGACAAAAGAGGCTCTTGACTTCAAAAACCTACTTAGGGTCTGATTATTTCCCTAGCTGCTAATGAAATTTGGCTGTTAACTCAAACCAGCACAGTTGTTTTGGATAGCTATTTCTGAGATCTAAAGGATCACTCTGCTGACTAATTGATAACAAAAGTGTGACTCTGTCCAAGACTGAACTATCATATAACACATAATCAAACTTATAGGAATGTAATAAAGAACTCATGTTTTAGTGTATTAAAATGATACATCATATTAACAGATCATGCTATTTCCATGTTAAGGGTAACATTACTGATGCAAGTAAATAATTCAAGGATGTGGAAAGCAAAATATCAATCTTCAACCTTTGAAAAATAAATCACAATTGAAAGAGTAACCCCACCCCACTAACACAGAGCCACCAGCGCTTGTCCGCTGACACGATCAGGCGATGTTTACATCTGACTGATGGGGCAAAAGCCGTTCGCTAAAATGGCCAATAGTCAATACGGTTAAATGAACGTTAGGAAATACATTTAAAAACAAATCAATGGTAATCGGTAGATCTGTCCAACCAAGCTGCAGGCATCTAGTCATATTAACGTGGTATCTGGGTATTATTTGCCGTTGGAAAAGTGTAAGTGATCGGTAAGACTAAGTGTGGGTAGAGCCCACGTGCGGAACAGCCCGCTAACCACTGTAAACTACGGGTATTTCATAATTTGTCGTACATGAATTTTCTTTCCGCAGCAATAACGTTCATTGTCACATTAATGATATTCAATATTTAAACGTTGGAATCATACTGACCAGATTAGAATCAAATGTAAAGAGAGCGTGTAAAATGGTCATGGCTGACCGATAAACTTTGTTTATACTCGCTCCTGTACCGGAAATTCCATGCGGTATGAAAAGCTTGAATTGTTACAATCCCAAAATATACCTTCAGCTTGAGCCCGCGGATGCGTTCGTGGGGACAATTTGATTTTAAGACATGAGCAAACTGATAACATATAACGATCTGGCTAATCATTCCTTTGTTAAAAACAGTCCGTTGATACGATATGATTTCATTTATTACTTGAAACATTGCACATCATAGATCGAGAAAACCAGTGAGATTCAGCGAGATTCTCCAAACGTTTTGAATGCTGATCTGCGTCTCGAGTTCCAAGCTTAAGTGCTTCATTTGTTCTTATTTACCTAAATAAAACACTATCAAACTGATATATATATTGAGAACAAAACACCAAAAATGAGTTGACAAAGACTTACAACCCCGGATTTCCCTGTAAAATCGCCATTTTTATATATCCGCCCGTAAAGATATTTGAGCGTGTGCCGCCCGTTATCCTTTAATCTGCTGATTTATATATTCATTCAAAATTTGTATGTTTTTTTCATTTCAAGCGATAATTTAAAATAAAGAATTGTTCATTGAAGTTAAAAGTCACACAAATCATGAATATAAGTTTGGAGCAAATATACATCGAACAAAGCCATATAATGACCGATTATTCAACATGGCCAAAATGGTCGTTTTGGCCAAAATGTAAATTCAGGCAAATGCATTTAACGCCAAGAAAAAGTGGATAGTTATCCCGAATAATAAGATTCAACCTTAGGAGGAGTAGAAGCAAATAAAGTTACGATTTTGTGAGGAAGCGCAGCTGTGTAAGCCTATGGGATGACGCTGACTATTTTGGCCCCATGATCATCGGCCAAAATGTAAGTATGGGCCAAGATGGTTGGTGAATTGTACCAAAATGGTCGGACTTGTATAAATATATATACAAATATATATATATATATATATATATATATATATATATATATATATATATATATATATATATATATATATATATATATATATATATATATATATATATATATATATATATATCGCTTGTGTGTCCTTTGCTCTGCTCCAGGAGATTGGCTATTTATCGTAACAAATGAGCAATCATAACGCCTAACTTGAACCAGTCCATTCGTTTGTTAGTTAGCTCGCAATGTGGCGCCACTTGGAATAGTATACGCGCTTTCGATATGTCCGAATTAGAAATATGTCAATTCGCCTACGAGGGGCATTTGGAGCTTCTTAAATTGAAAATTAACGAGAACCATGGACTGAGTTCACAAAGAGACCAGTGGTTTACT
>CM067347.1:24579130-24649995 GCA_034190875.2 Urechis unicinctus
TTCATTTGAACTGGAACAATAAATTCCTATATATGTTTCCGCCTTTCAGCGTCATTCCACGTATACTGAGGAAGCTGCAGGATGATGGGGCAAAAGCGATCCTCATTGCTCCTCAATGGCCCACGCAGACCTGGTACCCGATGCTCAGACGGATGACAAAAGGAGCACCTCTAATTTTCAAACGCAACAAGACCCTCCTGACATTGTCAGCCGACCCGAGCCATATTCATCCATTGTATCCTAAGTTATGCTTGGCAGCTTACCTCTTGTCAGGGAGAGACTGAACAAAGAAGGCATTAGCAAACTAACACAAGATATTATAATCACGTCATGGAAAATAGGCACAAGAAAGCAATATAGAGTATGCCTAAAAAAATGGAACACTTTTGCTGCAGGTCACAATATAGACCCTCACCACGCAACAGTCTCTGTTATTTTGGATTTCCTCACTGTTTTATACAACGCTGGCCTGAGATATAGCGGCATCAATACGGCAAGATCAGCCTTATCATCTATAGCGGAGCTGTCAAACTCAAACCACACCATCCTCTGATAATTCGCATCCTCTGATAATTCGCTTTGTTAAAGGCGTGTATCAGACGCGTCCCAG
The DNA here is from genome assembly GCA_034190875.2 of Urechis unicinctus. NCBI lineage: Eukaryota > Metazoa > Annelida > Polychaeta > Xenopneusta > Urechidae > Urechis > Urechis unicinctus. The sequence continues at coordinate 24,579,741 of CM067347.1, forward strand.
CCTTCCGCGATATTCTTCGACATGGAATGTTACATTGGTACTGGACTACTTAAAGGTCCTACCACCCACCGAGGATATCTCGCTCAAACTGTTACCAAACAGAACAGAACACTCCAAGGCGGTAACAGGGGTCTTTAATGTGGATTACGTACGATACAAAATATGCATGAGCCAAACAATGAGCATGATACATTGTTAAACTAACAATACACGGATTAACATGCTTATCAAATATGCAACCTTAACGCATACATGTTATCAGCTGTTGTGAAAAATCCCAAACCCAAAGTAGATTAATGTAGTGTAGGAAGGTTGTTGGTGAAAGGGGAGAACAATGTAAATTTCGATGAGACGTCCAGCTGGAGGTATTTTCTGTAGCAATCTGATCGCCAGTCTCCTAATACTTGTATGAGCTCGCCAGGCATTCCACACTGCAGAGCCCAGCTGGCACCGCCTCGGCGAAAACTGTGAGTGCTGTAAGCAGCGGAGTCTACTCGCGAAAGCTCGGGACCTGTAATAGGCAATTATCCCATCCAGTTGGTTGAGGACAGTGGCATGTTGTGATCCTGTGACATGATAGACAGAAGTGACTGATATGACATGTGGCCCTGGTATGCCAATCCTAAGCTGATGTTGTCATACGGCCTGTAATATGACACAAGCGAATACCAGAAGAGATTGTGCCCTCTCTGGTTGAGTCTGCTTATGGAGTCACATAAAATGTTGACCTTGCCCGGTACATATATGCATCGAATCGCAAAGTCAAACATATTGGCCAGCCAGAACAGGCCACGTATATGTACCATGACGCCAGGGCTGCGGCAAGCTCCCTTGTTAATTGCTGCCATAGTACAGATATTGTCCGTCATGACAGTCACTTCGCTGTTAGCGAGGTAGGGGGGCCCACCGATGTACTGCTGCAGCGACAGCAACAGTTTCTTTTTCGTTGATGTGACAATTAGCGATTGGCGGCATGTCGACGTTCCAATTGATGTACATCCAGTCTACGCCATAATCTATGATTGCTCCGCCCCCAGTTTGCGAAGCATCCGTGGTTAAGTTGTGGGAGAAAGGACGACGGAAGTTAAAGCGTTTGCTGTTGAATGTGTCCATGTAATTCAGCCACCAGTCGATATCCGCGTGAAATTCATGAGTTAGTATTGCTTTGTGTGAGGGGTTTATTAGCTTGCGCATGGTAGCCAGCACGCGTTGCAGGTAAATCCTACCGCCATGAACGACGTGCGTAGCCCATTGGAGTTTGCCGGCGAGGCTTTGCAATTGCCTTAGAGAGGCGCGGCGTTTTGTGCGAAATTGCTGCAGAAGTTGTTTGAAGGCCTGGGCCTTGTCGAGCGGGAGGCTGAGGGTGCAGTCGGAGGTGTCGATTTGAATGCCAAGGAAGGTAAGGGCGGTCGTTGGTCCTTCCAACTTGTGATAAGATAGTCCGAATCCAAGAGAACGAAATATTGAGATAGCCGTGTTCATTTCTGATGTGCATTTTTCTTTGGTGTCGCTCACAATTAAAAAGTCATCTAAGTACACAACCGTTTTAATACCAAGTATGCGCTGAAGAGATAAAGATAGTCTGTGGAAACATTCGACTGATAGCCTTGCACCAAACGGGAGACGCGTGTCACACATATACGTGTACTCACTGTGTCCTTTAAATTTCCATTTGAGGCCAGCGAGGTGATTGTGGTTGGGTGTAATCCGTACACTCCGGTAAGCGTCTTTTAGGTCTATTTTGGCAAGAAATTTGCCAGGCGAAATGAGTTGCGTGGCATGTTTGACAGTTTGATATCTGATGTGAGATGTGAGACGAGCGTAGTCATTGACAGCGCGTTCGGGGGGTCGACTACAGTCATGTATGAGCCGCACACCTCCGTTTGATTTGGGTATTGCACCAAGGGCACTAGTTATCAAAGCGGGTTCGTCCACCACTAAGTAGCGGCCTTCTGCTATTTCTCGTAGTATTTGCTTCTCTACCTCGGAGTGTGCTGCCAAGGCTGATTTATAGTTATTGGTGTTTACCTGGTGATGGGGGAGGTCATTGTTAATAATAGGGAATCCATGAGTGATACCGGACAAGAGATATTGTTGGTCAGGGTCATTTTCCAGATGCGTCTGCCATGCGGGAAGGTGGTCTGTGAGGGAAGAGGTGGTGGGTGGGGGGACAGGTATGTCTAACCCCTCGCAGGCACGTTTTTTGACGGCTCGGTGCTGGTATGTGTGTGCTGCAGCTGGCTGTGGGGTTCACCGCAACCGGGGACACTGCAGCGATGGACGTACCTACAGGCTGTGCCCCAGTGACATCTGCCCGCATTATACAAGCGGCATACCTCTTTTGGGAGTCTGGTACGGGCGCTGGAGGAGAGGGCTGGCTGACGAGAAGAGGCCTGCAGACGGGGGCGAGTTTCGAGGTACACCTCGACGAGGTGTATGTTATCCTGCCCCCATTTGCATTTGGTCTGCGACTGCCATTTACGATACTCTTTATCGTAGTTGAGGAGTGATTGCCAGGTATACTTGGTGGCCAACTCGGCAATCTTCTCCATGTAGCTCAGATACAAGTTCGTGTCCTGAAGGGACAGATCGCCTCGCGCCATGAGCTCGCGCATGATTATTAAACTGGCACGCATCCACTGTAGCGGCGTGGTAGATTCCAGGCGGGGTTTGCTGGCACCTGAGTGGAGGACGACGCGCTCGTCACCGTCACTGAATATTACGCGCTCCGATGACGGGAGAGAAGGAAGGTGGTCCGTAATGGCCAGATGGCGAGTGGACTTAGCGAAGGTAAAGGATAGTCACCTGTTCCGGCTTGTTGGATGTTAGGTTGGAGGAGCTGCGCGACACTCTCACACTGGCCCGAGAGTGGGAGCGCTGGCGTTTGTATGCGTCGGTACCGGGGGTGAGATAATGTGTTCCAACAGACGGATCTGTCCCAGAGGTGTCACTCCTATGTCTAGAATATCTTGTGGCTTCAGCAGGGCGAGGGTAGGCAGCGTGGTGAAGCCGTTAGACTTCAATTTCTCGACGTTGCATTCGTCTACACCTTGCGATGTCAACCATTCGGACAAATTATCAGCGTTGGCCCCACTGCTGCTTCCCCTGCTGGTTGTAGGGGCCGGAGAAGTAGGTCTTGGCTGATGTGTTACTGAGGAGTTACCGGCGATAGTGGCCGGGCTCTGAGTGATCGGCACAGGAGTCGCGATCTGTGGTGCCAAGGGGCCTGATGTAGATGCCCAAATCTCTGGGAAGAGGCTTCTTGCGATGGAAGCAGGAGTGCTTGACTCTGCCATAATGTGCTTTACAAGGAAACGATGACTAGGAAAACCAGATAGGCTCGGATGCTCCGGGCTTGAGAAGCTGCTGACGAGTGTTCGATGGCACAGAAAAATGGCTTAAATACCCGGTAAATGAAACACAAAGCTATTGGTCAAGACCCTGCCCGCTCCCTCCCGGGCCACACCCCCCACCCCATGCCACCCACCGTTGAGGCCACCCCCCAATAAATAACCTATGTCCGGTGACATAGCAGGAGGCCAGGGGAAACACGCTGTCCGGATGCCATAAACATCAAAGGTTAGTTGTATACGGGGACCCCCCACCCCCCACCCCCCGGTACCGCAGCGTCGCGTTCGTCTGTTTAACTCCTTACATCAAACGTAAGGATGCCGTTCAAACTGGTCGTGCTCTGCTTGTTGGTGACAGGATGCAGAGGTCAAAAGTTCATTTGTTAGACATCAAATCAACATATATAGGAATTTATTGTTCCAGTTCATATGAAAAGCATCGATAGCTATAGCCTAATTTGGCACCCCAACCTTGAGAGGAAGCACCATTTTGCAAGACGAGATCAGCGTTGCCATATGAAATACGTTTGGGGCAACAACCTGCATTGTCGACCCACCATCTGACTTCGCGCAGCGCATGCACAGAGAGGTTCATACTACTCTCAAAGTTACCCCGACATTTACTCAGTGCAACAGTTTTGTCTTTTTCCAACGCCCTAAAAAAAGAGGCCCATATTCCACGCCGGGGAAACATGACACGAAAGTGCCTATGAGCTGCGCCACGGATCTGATGGTAAAATGGGTACCCGTCAAGAAGCTCAGCTCAGGTCGGAACGCGGCTCTACGTCTTAGATCCAGTGCATGAAAACTATCACAGAGCAGACTAATGGCATCTGATAGTCCCGATAGTTTGTTGAGGAGTGGGACAATTACCACCCTCTCTCTCTGCTGTAACGAAGTCGTTCAGAACGGTGACCGTAGTAGTGATGCCAGCGAGCAAAAGTTTCTGGACACGCTGAATCATAGCGTCCTCGTGGCGGGACTCCTTCTTGGTGCTGTTATAAATCTCAGGGTTCACGCGCACCGGTGCCAATTTATCACAGTTAATTGGCTTTGGAAATTTGTCCAGCGCCAGAGATTTATTGTCTTTCGACATCCCGTGCGTAAGCAGTTCGTCCACAACAGTGGCCAACTGGTCGTCTATACGAGGCCCAGTGACATCCTGTTGCTTAACACAGCTGTCCAGCTTATCTAGGAAGATGAGCGAAGTTTGTTGAGTGGGTGGGGCGCTAGTGCCTTATTGGTCGCTATCGCTAATTACACCGCCCTCCTGCTGTGCACACACATGGGACGCATCGTCTTCCAAGGGTTCGTTAGAGGCAAACGGACCTATGCACTTATGTCATCTTGATAGCAGTCATACGCTGCCTTGAGCTCCGTGACCACGGGGTTAAGGGCGTTAACTGACTCAGTTAGCGCAGCCAAAGAGCTTCTGATGAAAGCCATGTCATCTTGCGAAGCCACAGGCTTGGCACTTTTACCGGACGGTTTGGTCAAAAGCTTCTTTGACTGTGTATTTTTTGTAGAGGCAGCTATTTGACGAGCAGAGTCTGGCTCAATCGTGATGTTAGTAATGTCCGCGGACACTACAGATTCTGCCTTTGAGCTCTTATCCGTGCACTTGCCAGTCACTGGCTTGGCACAATGTTCGGGCTTAGAGTTAACTAACTTTTGCTCATCCGAGGCGGTCATGGCCGCCATTATGCTGCCAACAAGGTCAGCACCCGATTCCTGCGAGAAGTTTTTTGATCCACACGGCATTGTACAAATCACACCAAAGTCCTGCTAAAAGTACACAAAACAAAAACCCAACACACAAAAGAAGCAATCAAAAACACAAATCTAATAGTCACAGAACATGGTAATCCAGAGACGTGTGAGAACACGTGTGAACTCCTTGAGGCAAAGCACGCTAATGATCTCCTGGCTCTGCCGCGCTCTCTCACATGATCTCGATATGCAGATGAGATAGGTAGAATACACTGCAATCATAAGGTGGCGCTACCGTGACACAAACAAAAGAACATCAAAATATTGGGCTGACGTCACCGCGATTGATGAGAGCGGGAAACATGTCCATTCGCCGAGCCTTTCTATTGCTAAAACATGTCGCAAATATGCTACACTATTTAATAAATGTCAGCGTGATAAATTGCCAGGTCTGTGGTATACCTTTCGTAAACAGTTTGTCTCCCACAGCATCCGCGCAGTTTACGATTCTCTATCTTTCATGCCCGCGCTGTAGATGGTGTTTTTAGATTGCAAATAACTGTCTGGAGCTAGGGAACTGGCCTGGGGTAGACATCGACATTTGTTGGCTTGTCAGGGGCATGTGAAATGGTATTTCATTATTATGAAATTGAGTTAAATGGGAAGATACATGCCTCCCCTCTGCACCTGTGTACCCATTCCCACTTGAGGCGCCCCGTTCATGGTCCGGCAAACCATACCTCTGTCAATTGTGCATGGGATTCTCACGCCGTTCCCATGCTCGACGACGTTATCACTGGGCAACTTTGATTATGTCAAGGTGCTGACAGCAATTAGGCAATTCTCTTGGGGATGGATGGTTACCGGCTTGGGCTAGAGGGGTAGGCAAACTGAAATCCCTCCTTGTCGCATCTGGGGGGAATCACTGGTCCCGTTTTGCACGCACCTCTGCGGACAGGTATAAAAGTCGTGAATTTGGGTACCTGCTTATCTTCCTCTCCAAGACGACAGCCCAGCACACAACAGCAGCAGCGACAGCAGCAATTGCAACTAAGAACTTTGCGACGCTGTGAATCTGTCCACAACTCTTGGAGATGGAGAAATCTGCGGTCAACACCATCCCACTATCGGGAGTTCTGTCCTATCTACCGCCTATGGTAGAACCCTACGCCACATCTGTGGCTTTAGCGCCCCCTTTAGAGGTGCTCAACGCGGAGGCAAGACCGAAGGAACCTGCCAGGAGACGAGACCCCCCTGCACCTAGGCGCCTCGGTGACAATTTCGCGCCGACCCCGCAACCACCCATCTTACCCCTAATATTCCCGAGTCATCCCAATTTGCCTCTCAGGCACAGGCGAGGCTCCCGAGGGACCTAAGGCAACCACCACACCCGCGATCCGGATATTCTGCCGGTGAAGATACCTCCATTGACGCACTGACACTATGGGGACAACGAAACAACCTTCCCGACCCCGTCATCGACCGTCTCCGGTCGGAGGGCTTCCGCTCTGTGCAGCAGATTTGTAGGCTACGGCCCTCCGACCTACCTAGACTTAACCTGCCACTTGCAGACGAAATGACTCTTCGGGACATTATAAGCACAGATAGAGTGGCCTCAAAACCAGTTGACCTCACCCAAACGCTTCTTCATGACCTTATCAACGGAGCCAGCGAGGACCAACCCCATGATGACCAGACGCAAGCAACACCACTCTCACACGACGCGCGCCTCTTCTTGGCGTGCGGAGGTAAGCAGGCTCCAAATTCATTTCATGACACATGTGATTTTGTTCCTGGGGTGCTGTGCCAGCGGGATACGGTTGTCCTGCAGGGTTCCGAGGGGAGGGTGTTTTATGAAGCCCGTCCCAAAAAGCCGAAACTGGAATCCATCACTCCCCATCAATGGTGTGCCGCTATTTGCCGGATTCTGTATCAACTCATTAAGGATGTGGTATTAAAAGGGTCGGGGGTTGCCAATTATCTTGGTTACACGGTAAAAATTGCACAATTGGCAGAGAGGCATGCTTGCACTTATGTACTTCAGTGCGACAAGCAATACCGTGAGCTTCAGTCTCACATCAAATTCGACTGGAGAGCAGATTGCACCCATCTTAACCAGATCATTTTGAAGGAGAAAACCCATACCGCACCCTTCCCAAAGCGTCCTCATCCCGTGTCAAGCATTCCCACCGATCCCGCAACTTAAGTGGAAGTGTGCCTTAACTACAACCGGGCAAAATGCTAATTTGGGGCAGGGTGTCGCTTCTCACTACGCTATCTGGGCTCGGAAACTCGAGTCCGATCCTGGCCGGGAATTCCTGCTAACAGGCATCAAAGATGGGTTTCACATTATAGACACAAACCACCGCTTAGTTGATGTAGAAACAAAAAATTACTCATCAGCTACCTCGAAAGATTCTCGCGAAATGGTCGAGGCGCAACTATTATCAGAACTTGCTGAAGGCCACTACATTGAAGCTGCCTCTAAACCGACGATAGTCAGTGCAATAGGCGCCATACCTAAAGCAGACAGCAATAAGGTACGGCTCATACACGACTGCAGCCGCCCAGTCAATCACGCAGTTAATGATTATGCAACCAATGACAAGTTTAGTTACCAAACCCTGGATAATGCTACTAAATTATTAAGCCCAAATGCGTTTATGGCAAAAGTAGATCTCTCTAACGCCTACCAATCTGTCCGTATCCACCCGAGTAATTACTCAGCTACGGGTCTAAAATGGCAATTTCATCATCAGCCAGGACCTGTATTTTAGACTGACACTCGTCTTCCCTTTGGCGCGTCAAAAAGCCCTTTCATTTTCAACTCGCTAACTCAAAGTGTACGGCGCATGATGGCATCACGCGGTTTTCATGGTATCGACGTGTACCTTGACGATTTCTTGATCATAGAAAAGTCCTTTTCTGAATGTAAAAGCGCCCTGAGTACCTTAATAGCCTTATTGCACAAATTGAATTTCAAAATTAACTGGTCAAAAGTTAACGGGCCTTCGCAAACTTTGACCTTCCTAAGGGTTGAGATAAATACCAATTCAATGATGTTGTCTCTCCCACAGCCCAAATTGCAAGACCTATCAGCGCTGCTAGGCACCTTCAGCAGCCGCACTCGCGCAACACGCACCCAGCTTCAAAGCTTAGCGGGTAAACTGTCATGGGCATCGCAGGTCGTACGGGGAGGCAGAACTTTTCTCCGACGCATACTGGATACTATGCACGCAATTCGCAGGCCTTCCCACAAGGTCAAACTTACTCAATCTTTCCAACAATACATGCATTGGTGGCGCACGTTCTTACTCACGTTCAATGGCACGGTCGCCTGCGCGGTAGAAAAACCAATAACAGAGGTTCACGTGAATGCGTGCCAGCATGGCTCCGGTATAGCCTACCTGAACGACTGGCAGTACACGCATTGGTCAACTGACTGGCCACGTGCGCTCAGTCTACATATTAATTACAAAGAAGCCTTGTCATTTGTTATAGCAGCTCGGCGATGGGGCCATATCTGGTCCAATCACAGGGTGATCATTCACACGGATAATATGACTGCCATGGCAGTCATTAATAAAGGCACATGCAAAAATCGCCTAGTAATGGCCGCCCTTCGCGAACTATTCTGGATTTCGGCCCAGAATAATTTTGAAATAAAAGCTGTATATATCCCAGGCAAGTTGAATATCCTTAGTGACACCATCTCACGCTTACCCCAGACGGGCATGCTCAGTCAGCTGTATTCTCGTTCATACACAGGGGCTTGTCCTACCTCCTTACACCTCTTCCTCCAGTCATTGCTTTCCCACGTCTCTAACATAACCCTGCCGGTTCTGTCTACACAGATAGCCGTATTACAACGTTGGAGAGACAATTGGATGCAGACATATCGCACTACCGGTCGCGGGCTTTCTCAGATAGTACCAAAAAGACATACTTCTCCCATTTAAAGAGATACCTGAACTTCTGTGCTATATTTAGTAACTCCCCTGTCCCAGCCTCGCAAGTTGCTCTAACTAGATACGTTGCTCACCTGGCTACTGACCTATCACCCGCTTCTATCAACCAATACCTAAATATCGTGCGTCTGTTGCACTTGGAAGCTGGTTTGCCCAACCCGATCGGTGATAATTGGGGCCTTTCGTCTCTGCTAAAGGGAACAGCTAAATCTAAAGGCTTGTCGGTAAAGCGTAAGCTGCCGATCACACCAGACATTCTTCTCTTAGTGTGGAGGCAATTGGACTTCACTAACACACACGACATCGTGTTCTGGGCAGCCTGTGTTACACTTTTCTTTTCTTTCCTTCGAAAGTCAAACGTGCTCCCATCATCGCACAAACCGCACAATCCTGGCCAAATTCTCTGTCACGGAGATGTAACTTCGCACCATCAAACCCCCCATTCAGGCCTAGTTCTCACCATCCGATGGTCAAAAACTATCCAAGAATGTATCCTGCTGTTGGTTTCTCTGTTCTATGGCAAAAAAGTAGCTCTGTGTACAAACCTATACATGTGTATGTCGGTCGCTGTGTTGGTGGCGTTGGGGATTCCCCTGTTGGCTGGCTGTGGTGTTGCATGTGATTCGGTAGCCTTGCAGTGAGTTTGATATATATATATATATATATATACCGTTCCCCGCTGCGCCAGAAGCCCAAGTTTATATACTACTAGGCTTCTTCCTGGGAGTACTCCGTGTCATTACAAACCTTTACATTCTCCCTGTCTCCTTCTCTCTCTGTTGCCTCCAACCCCACTCCCTACAATGGATCTCGAATGTATTATCAACACTCACGCCACAATCAAAGCTACTGGTCTACCTAATTTTCGAGCCGCAAAGATACCAGTTAGCTTTCGCCAACATGTTGATGCATGGTGTGCACTATTGAATGATTACCATTATACGGACATCGCCTTATGTGATTTACTTCGTTTTGGATATCCTGAAAATTACACTGCCTCCAGACCACCCAACGTGCCTCACCAACCACGCTTTAGCTATTCGCTACGCTACACACAGCTACATCACCACTGAGATCGCGAAAGGTGCTAATACACGGATTTTCTTACGAGTCCTTACGGATCGCCAACTCGTAGTCATTCGCAAGCATCCTTAAATAGCTCGTTGGTATCCGTTAATAGCTCGTCACATTCGTGAGAAGGGAGGTAAATTTTTTGACATGTCAAAGATTTTCTTGCGATTGTTTACGGATTACATTTTCCGTAAATAACTCGTTAATAGCTTGTAACAATCCGTAAGTATCGTAAACCGGTCAAAACAACACGTAGCCCTCCGTAAACTACTCTAAAGAATCCGTAAATGTCTCGTTAACAATTTGTCAGCATCAACTCTTAGAAAGTTCTTGTAGCCAGCAGAGTCTTCTCGATTCAGCTCATGCAGGAGATGATCATACTGCCAAAAGAGGGTCCTGCGTGCCAGCCAGGTCCTGCGGACCAGCCGGGTCCTGCACCAAAATCTTCTGCGAGCTCCGCCTCGGCCGAGGAATATCTATTTGCTGCTATGCATCTTCCTCTTTCCTCTAAGCTAGTAGAAGGAGCAATTGTAGAAATCGTTGATATAACTGCAATCTGTTTCTCTCATATGCCATGTTGTCTCGCTGGATGTCAGTTGTCGAATGATGATACATAGAGAATTGCACATTTTGTTTGGCCAACAACATAAGGACTCATAAATACTCGTAACTAACTCGCAACTATTCGTAACAACACGTTAACAGGTCGTAATTTACACTTAAAAGCGTACATGAAACGTAGCATTCCGTAATATACTCGTAACAATCCATAAAAAGCCCGTACAATGTCGTAACTTGCTCGTATTTATCCGTCGTTATTCGGAACAAATCGTAGATGTTTGCCATAAATACATCGTAATAACTCGTAATAAACCGTAAATGGCTCTTAATTACTCGTTACCACTCTTAAATCGCTCATAAAAGTGGCCAAATAGTAAGGATTCGTGTACTTTTACGATTTGTGTCATACGTAAGGATTCGTAAGAAAAATCCGTGTATGTGAAGGGGGTATAACCCATTATCTTCTATTTTAACGGTTTCTCCTCTTCAAACTGTAGAAAAGAATGCCTCAGCAGGCCGCTGTGTGGTAGTGGATTTGAGTTATCCGCCTACACGCTCTGTTAATGATGGCATACCAAAGGACTCGCACTTAATTGACAACTTTCATCTCACATACCCCACAGTTGATGATTTAGTATGACAGGTACATTTACATGGTAAGGGCTGTATGCTCTTTAAATGTGACCTATCAAGGCCCTACAAACAATTGTTTATTGACCCAGCGGATATTTATTATACAGGCATCTCTTGGAGGGGACTTCTCTTTATAGATATCACCTTTCCTTTCGGCCTTCGTTCTGCTGCGTTAAATTGCCAGCGCATGTTGTGTGCAGTCGCCTTTCTCTACCAACTACAACTGAACTTTGATAAATGTTGCCCACCTGCAACCCGCATGGTATTTTTAGGCATAGAGATTGATACTGTTGACATGGTTATGCGTATTCCAGCTCACAAATTGCGAGCTGCTAAAACTGAACTCCTGAAGTGTCTAAGCAAACAATATGCCTCTCTCCGTTCATTACAGTCGCTGCTTGGTGTATTGATTCATCTAGCTAAAGTAATCCGACCTGGTCGCCGCTTTGCAGCTAGAATAATCGGGGTAATAAAACAGAAGGATTTGGCCGTGGAATTGGATGCTGAGTTCCGGCTGGACATTCGTTGAGAAATACAACTCATGCTCGTTGATACAAGATTCTCGCTGGTCGCAACCGCATGCACTTCTACTTGGTTTTGAAATTAGTATCTTTTTGTCGTTTGTTATTTTGTTCTGTCATTCGCGCCACGTTATCTGTTAACTTATCCCTCTTTCCATTCTCTCTCCTCCCTACTTTTGACCGGTTCCCTTGGCTAGCCTTCCTGGTCATTTGCTTTTCGCTGTTCTTACATCTGAATTCCTTTCTCGTACATCTAGCATTGTATAGCGTTTATTTGTATAGCATTGTATACCTGTTCTTGTAATCACATAATTATTATGTGATTTTTGTTTGTGCGTTCTGTTTATCTCGTGTATTGCTACTCGAGTACATATAATTCATTGTGTTATCTTGTCTACACCTCACTGTACCTGGGTCCTCCGAGGTACTGTGATATCTGAAGGCAAAACCATTTACAGTCAAATTTTCGCTGTGAAACAATTTGAATAACACTACTTGGCTCGAAATAACAATGTCTAAACTATAACATTCAGAAAAGGTTGCGCTGAGCGTCTAACGGCTTGGTTAGAATGCAACGGTATTGTCCGGCATGCAGGGAAAGGGAGACGACCAACGTTCATCTGTATCTGGAGTGAGTAATACAAGTACTATTTACATAATAATGTTTAGTTAAATCACCTCAGGGTAGATTGAGGGCTGCCATCACGACTCAAGGCTCCAACCATGCCGTGACGATATAGCCTGCTGTGGGAATATTCCCTACCTATATGACAGGTCAGACTCGATTCTGCTACTAGTAACATGTAAGCTAATACCACCTTGTAAAGTCTGACATGTACAAGGTGACCTTGTATATGACCTTCTGGTAACAGTTAAAATCTACCTGCTAGAATGTATTATGTCAAACGAGTGCATGATCGGGTTAGGGTGCTTGATATTTACAAGTATAGGAAACGTGCCAATTGTGCATGTAGCCTCTTTCATGTATCGAGTAGCTTATCACTAGGAGAGATGAGGGCTTAGATGAGGAGAAATATTATGTACAGTCACGGTTGCCCTCTTACCTTCTGGAGGGTTTCCCTTTCACAGTAGCGGCTGCGGTTGATAATTGTGTGAATGATACGTTGTATATATCAGAAAGTGATGGGAAATCTTATATATGCCACGTACTGAAATTCGTCTTCACTCTCGTTCAAGAGAAGTTATCATTTTATTAGTGTGTATGAAGAGGATTCGTGCTAATTTGTCGATCACCGATATCCAGGCATCGATGAGGTAGTGGACATCACTTGGCCTCACGCCATGAGGACGGATATAAATAGGACGTTCATCATCATCTGAAAACTCACTCACCTCTGACGTCGACACGAATCAATCAAGTGTAGTGTAGTCAGCTACACAGGGACCTTATAAATTTGAACTTAGTGGAAATTTGTGTGCGGACAAACGACGTTAATATTTACTGTTTTGGACAATAAAGAAAAACCCTGTGTAACTTATTTTATTTTATCCACTATAAGACGGGGAGTACCATTGCCCCGCCGGACTCAAACTTCTGAATCAAAGTGACTTGAAAAGCTAGCTGAACTAGAAGCTATAACTTTTCAACTGGCGACCCGAACGAGACCAAAGTAGAAGAAAAACTGCAAGCAACGAAATCATGGATGCCGCACAATTCTGTGAATACACTCAAGGGCTCATAGATATAGAGTCACGAGCGATCCAAGAACACGCACAACGTGAAGAAAGAGATGAGTATCGTAATCGAACAAGGGCTACCGCAAAACGACATCACGAGTGCATTAAGGAACGGACACGCCGTGTGACTACTTGTGATGGGTCATCTCCGTTAGCAGTCCGTGAATGGATTGCAGAGGTAGAGCTGGCAATTCCCTTGGTAGGACACATAGCTGGAGCTGTCATACAAGTCGCTTCTGGGAGTGTCTCGGGAGCCTTTCGCAAAGAACTAGAACGTTTCCGGGTAAATCAAGCAGATAGAGATGCTACGCCATGGACAGAACTACGCGATCATCTGCGGGTATCATTTCTCTCCATTAACGAAAATGACCAATTACGCAACGAAGTGGAGCAGATTCACCAATCATCATACGAAAAGCCGAAAGCTTTAATCGAAGATTTAGGGAAGCTTCAGATGCCGCCTATCCTGCCCCTCGCAATGCCGACCAGAATAGGATCCTTCTCCGCGCCTATGCTCGTGACCTCCAGGACAGTAGGTTAGTTAAACGCTTACTCGAAAGTGGTCCTGTTGATAATCTACCAGAAGCTATGGCGCGGGTATCAAACTATGCGAGCGCTAAAGACGCATACGAGCGTCTTGGAAGAAGCGAATAACCGATGGAAGTAGGGATGATACGACGGGCCATGGAAGGCGCTGCTACCTCGAATCATCAAGTAATGAATCAAATGCAAGAATTCAGCAATCGCATGGAACGAATGTCCACAAAACTAGCGAAATTAGAAGTACACTCCACAATCCCACGAGCCACTGTACACCCCGGAGCTGGTGCAAGGCAGCATCGCCCCAGCCCATCCTGGACTCCCGATGGCCAACCCATCTGCTTTGAGTGCAAACGGCCTGGTCACATGGGGAAACAATGCCTTGTACGACAGAGAACAACCAACTCTAATAAGCCGTCAACCAAACGTTTTCCTGTACCGCCAAAAAACTCGCAGAGCACGTCGCGTCAGTGAGGGATGGCAGAGCAATGGTAACATTGAGTGTACATGGAGTTCGGTGCAAAGCAGTCATTGATACTGGAGCTTCATGTTCATTGTTACGTCGCGACGTGTTTGATAAAATACTAACTACAACCAATAGAACTAATTTTGTTGAAAGTGCGCCGGATGTGCGTTCTCTTACCGGGGAGAAAATTCATGTGTTTGGACAAACTGAGATCATGGTAGACAAGGCAAAACCGGTGAACTTTTTAATTGTTTCTGAAATGCCCCATGAGTGTATTTTGGGGGATGATTCATTTCAGAAAGGATTCGGAGTGATTAACTATCCAAAAGAGGAGTTGAATTGGTATGGTAACTGCTGGCCACTACACAGACATGAAGGTAATCGTGATTTTGCAAGCGTTGGAATGACACTGCCTAAAGTTGGTAACGATATATACTCCCAACTGGAAAATGAAGATGTATTCTCTGACAAGACAGAAACGAATGGTTTCTGTAACCTTATACCTATGAAGATCAATACTACTGGACCTCCTCTCAAACAAGCCGCCTATAGAACAGCTCTCCCGAAACGACGGATTGTCGATGACTGCATAGACGAAATGCAGCGAGATGGTGTGATAAGACCTAGCATGTCACCCTGGACCTCGCCGATCACTCTCGTACCCAAGAAAGATGGCACAACAAGATTCTGTGTAGACTATCGGAAACTGAACAGCATCACAGTAAAAGATCAATATCCCCTGCCCCTTATCCAGGACGTCTTTGATCAAGTCGGAGGTAGTGTTATATTTAGTTCTATTGACCTTAAAGCCGGTTATCATCAAATTCCCGTTGCTAACGAAGACATCCCTAAAACTGCATTCCGTTGCCACCGCGGCTTATAAGAATTTACTCGCATGCCATTTGGACTGACAAATGCGCCAGCAGTGTTTCAGCGAACGATGGATTTCGTATTAGAAGGATTGATTGGGAACTGTGCGATGGTCTATCTGGATGACATAGTGGTTTATTCACGAAGTGAGAAAGAACATCTACAGCATCTAGCGAGCGTTTTTGACAGATTACGTCAATCGGGACTTAAATTGAAACCATCTAAGTGTGCATTCGGGTTGGCGGAAATAAAATTGCTTGGCTATATGGTCAACGCACAAGGCATTCAAACGGATCCAGAAAAAGAATCTGCTATTGCTCATCTACAACCTCCAGAAAACGTGAAAGAAGTACGCTCCTTCCTGGGAATGACCGGATACTACCGTCAGTGCATGAGGAGCTAAAAGCTTTGCTGACGTCCTCTTCTGTAATGGCTCACCCACGGATTGATGCCCCATACAAATTGTATACTGACGCATGTGATTATGCTATTGGTGCCATTCTAGTCCAAACGGATGATAAATGTACGGAACGAGTAATTCAATACGTATCACACCAACTCTGCGGCTCACAATTGCGTTGGGCTACCATAGAGAAGGAAGCATATGCGGTTATCTACTCCCTTAGAAAATTGCGGCCTTACCTGTGGGGAGCCGAATTTACTATATACACGGATCACAAACCATTAACATCTCTATTCTTGAAAGAAATGAAGAATACGAAAATTCAACGATGGGCCGTTATGATTGCCGAGTTCGGAGCCCCAATAAAATACCGTGAAGGTAGGAATAATGTACGCGCAGACATGCTTTCCCGCATTCGTCCCTCGACGGAAGTCGCGAGCATGGATGTGGACGAATGGATTGACCCAGATGCCTTCCCGGATGATGCCTGCGATGAACGGCTACCAATATTACATGACGGCATCGATCTGGAAACTGTAAAGACGGAACAACAAAAAGTATACTCTGAATTATTCCGGGAAGTAGATAATGAAGATTCCCCATACACTGTGCTTAAGGGAGTACTATACTCAATAAGAAAACCTACCCCAACTAGTGCTGTTTACCTCCGTCTAGTACTCCCACCCACATACCAACAAGATATCATTCAGCGTGCCCACAAAGAAGTTGGTCACATGGCCACACATAAGACTCTTAATCGTGTACGAGAAGCCTATGTTTGGCCTGGAATGAGGAATGCAGTACAAGAATGTATCAATTGCTGTGCCACTTGCAGAGCTCACGTCAACCGTGCAGAAAAATTGCCAATGGGAACAATGCCGATTGCCGTATATCCTACTCAGATTGTGGGTATGGACCTTATTGGACCATTTGCAAGATCCGTTAATGACCATCGTTATGTCTTAACCATCATAAATCA
The DNA here is from genome assembly GCA_034190875.2 of Urechis unicinctus. Taxonomy (NCBI): domain Eukaryota; kingdom Metazoa; phylum Annelida; class Polychaeta; order Xenopneusta; family Urechidae; genus Urechis; species Urechis unicinctus. Next base: position 24,596,511 of record CM067347.1, read on the forward strand.
CTGTTCAGGTTGGGCTGAAGCTTATCCAATCCCTAACAAGAGCAATAAATCTGTATGGGATGCATTTGCCAACCAATTCCTACCGAGATTTGGTTTTCCAGAGATTGTGATTACTGATCAGGGTCAGGAATTTAATGCTAACGACTTCCGGACCTGGCTAAGAGATATTGGAGTTGACCATCGTCGAACTACCCCACTGCACCCACAAAGTAATGGTAAGACTGAGAGGCTGAATCGAACGTTAAAAGAAATGTTGGCCTGACTAGTAAATAACCACAGCACGGAATGGGAAAGCCGACTGGCTGACGCACTGCTCGCATACCGAAATGCTGTCAGCACTGTCACAGGCCACACGCCCTATTATATGATGTACGGTAGACGTGCTCGAGTGCCCTTTACCAAGACCCTTACCACCCAACTCACAAGTACCTTCGGTAATCGACTTGATGATTTGAGCCAATGCCTCCAACAGGCTAAAGTACTCACAGAACACAGCCGATTACATAACAGGGAAAGACTTCAGAGACGTGCTACCGCTAACGAAATCCATATAGGGGATACGGTTATAGTGCGAGCGAATGAACCCCTCACTCTCACTTCAGAGTGGGACCCTCAGTATCAAGTGACTCGAGTTAGAGATCAAGTAGTCTGGATACGCCACCAGACTACCGGGAAGACACGTGTGGTGAACCGAAGCAAGATAAAACTTGTCGATCCAAATATAGTCTGGGATGAAGTTCGCCCTCGACCAATCAGAAATTCACGCAGGTCAGCCGTCCCTATCTGCCCCGCCAACTCCGCCCCTGATAATGCACTGCCCTCAGGAATAAATACACCCTCAATTACAGTAAAACCGCCACAGCATATCACAGTAGAGGAACGGGATCAAGGTGACCCACGAGCGTCAATAGCAAAGAAGAGACGAAAGGTATCAATCGGAGACAAACAGCAAACCGCATCTCAACAAACTTTTTATAATTTACGGAAGAGACACTTATCTTCGACACCTTCAGCTTCAGCTCAGAAGAAAGCAAGTGTCGAAGCAATATGCTGTGTATACGGATTCTTCTCGTAGTGAAGTTCTTATCTGCCTATGTGGCTCAAGCTGCCAGTACAGTTGACATCCATGGAGCCCCCGACGGAATACTAGTGATCGGAGGAAGGGGCTTGCGTGGTCAGGTAGCGCAGTGGAATGTAGTGGTTTCTTTGGATGGGCCCCCAAAGTTATCAAAATGGCGCTCTCTGATCACCCAGATCCGCGACTCCATGGGTTCTTACCATCTGGATATGATTAGTTCTAATGGAAGTATTCCCTCCTGGGAGTACAGAATCTCGGCTTTGGAAGACTTACCCCGCACCCGTTCTAGACGAGGATTATTTAACTTTGTTGGCGAGATCAGTAAGTCCTTGTTTGGCACGGCTACTGCAGAGGACGTTGAAGAATGTAAAAGAGCCGTACAACAAGCCAGAAGTGAAAGGCAGGCAATTTCCCACTTTATAAATCATTTGGTTACTGTTGTAAATCAGTCTTACCACGATGTCAGAGACAACCGGAGACAAATCGCTGAATTGAAAGAATTTATTGGAGATGTTACAGCGCAGCTGGACCGTCTTGTTACTGTGGCTGAAGAAAAATAAAGCGAAAATACAATCTATGGAGGCTTCGTTGCATTTGGAACGTGTATTGACTATGATGGAACTTTATAAAGACGCGTATTTACGTATGCATGATAAATATATGCGTCAACGAGCTTCCCTCGAGCTGGGACGTTTAACTGAGGAGCTCCTTCCTCCTGAGGAACTACAACACATCTTACGATCCGACAGTCATCGGTATGGTTCCGTATCCGAATTGACATGGTATTATGAACACGTGGAAATTCAACCCATATGGGGAGAAGATGATTCTCTTATCTACAGCGCCAAGCTTCCCTTAGTCAGCTCTACAGAATATCTCTTCTATAATATTCATACTTGGCCTCTTCCTTACAACATCACCGGATACTCTGCACAATTAGAAAAAAATTGGAGAAGTAGGACTCGACACCATTGGGGGAGGCATGTTTCGCCCTCATTCCTGTTTAGGACGAGAACCAGTAGTGTGCCGTACCGGGCCAGTGTATGATGATACGCAAATGTTGTGTGCACGTGGGCTACTGACAGGCGACCGACACAAACAAGGTACTTGCGGTGTTACTCTGAGGAAGACAGCAGCTACCACACAGCTTACCGAAATCCAACACGGCGAATACATCATTGTCACTTGGGATGAAGAATATTCCATCATGTGCCCTGGTGAAAATGAAATGAAAGGTTCGCTGACAGAAGGTGTCCACCGCGTGAAAGTATCTGCGTTATGCTCACTCGTAGGTCAGGGATGGCGCATTAATGGTATGGTTGAACGTCATGTTAATGTTAGTGTGAAAATTAATACTATTACATTACCTAAATCTGTAAACCTACCATTGGTCATTGAACCATCATCTGTATTAAGAATGTTTCAGGATAAATTGGACGATAAAAACCACGCTATAACACCCCTAGAGAGTTTAGAAGAAGTTAAGCTTAGGCCATTGTTGTTGCAAGATGACTTTGTCAACGACTCACTTCGTTTCCATGAATTTCATATTCCGATGTTTGGTATAACGGTTATGTTACTTCTTATGCTTGCTGTATTTGTGGTCTCAGTGTTCATGTACCGAAGGCATCTTAAAGCTAAGAAGTCTGTTGACGTTACCACTAACGAGGGCGAACGTAGCGAACTTGTACGCTTACGTGTAGAAGAGTTGAATTCTACTTCATCTAATGTCGAACCAATCGAATGTGAAGTTGTCTGATTAACGTTCTACTGAGAAGAATAGCTATATTCCATATAACTTGTTTTGGGTAGCCTGGTTAGCCGCTTATGTATATATGTAATTGAATGTTGGGTGATGGTATTACTAGTTTTGTCGAGGTTATCCTTTGTAATCAAAGATGTTATCAACATAATTGCTAACGATAGAACAATCTTTTGACTTAGTTGCAGTTAGCTGCAGAATGTTGTTCAAGGAGTAATATTTTCAATTGTTGGATAGTTTACACTATGTGCAAAATAGCTCATGTCATAACTTTATCGATCAATTAGTGTATAAGTTTAAAAATATTGTTTAAACTAGAGAGAGGGGGACGAGTGTAAAGTCTGACATGTACAAGGTGACCTTGTATTTGATCTTCTGGTAACAGTTAAAATCTACCTGCTAGAATGTATTATGTCAAACGAGTGCATGATCGGGTTAGGGTGCTTGATATTTACAAGTATAGGAAACGGGCCAATTATTCATGTAGCCTCTTTCATGTATCGAGTGGCTTATCACTAGGAGAGATGAGGGCTTAGATGAGGAGAAATATTATGTACAGTCACGGTTGCCCTCTTACCTTCTGGATGGTTTCCCTTTCACAGTAGCGGCTGCGGTTGATAATTGTGTGAACGACACGTTGTATATATCAGAAAGCGATGGGAAATCTTATATATGTCACTTACTGAAATTTGTCTTCACTCTCGTTCAAGAGAAGTTATCATTTTATTAGTAGTGTGTATGAAGAGGATTCGTGCTATTTTGTCGATCACCGATATCCAGGCATCGATGAGGTAGTGGACATCACTTGGCCTCACGCCATGAGGACGGATATAAATAGGACGTTCATCATCATCTCGGGGCTCACTCACCTCTGACGTCGACACGAATCAATCAAGTGTAGTGTAGTCAGCTACACAGGGACCTTATAAATTTGGACTTAGTGGAAATTTGTGTGCGGACAAACGACGTTAATATTTACTGTTTTGGACAATAAAGAAAAACCCTGTGTAACTTATTTTATTTTATCCACTATAAGACGGGGAGTACCATTGCCCCGCCGGACTCAAACTTCTGAATCAAAGTGACTTGAAAAGCTAGCTGAACTAGAAGCTATAACTTTTCAACCTGTTGCATGAGCACGCTGCCTTGTGGGAACGCCTAGTGATAGACAAAGACTAGGCGACCTAACCCAGATAGAAAAGGCGAAACAGTGGCAGCAGACTGGATCGAAAAAAGACTATGGTGGATGACTCCTTCGAGAACAACAGCATCACATCATCTGTGGACAGAAATGGACACAATGCGGTACGCGACAGGCCTCGCCTCGTATGTACCAAGATGACAAACTCGGCACCAACAGAAAATGTCTTGGAAGAGCAACTGTAGTTTACAAGTCTGCATTAGGTCTTTCGAACTAAGTACAGGTAGTGCTGCATGCACTCCCTCTTAGTTCTGGCGTCCAACGGTATCTAGCCTGCGTAATTCAACGGAATGATCCCAAGTTACCGTGTTTTATCAAGTTTTATCTAATAAAATCAACTCACCAAACATTCATCGGAACAGAGGTTGAATTTCAGCAACAGAAGTATCCTGTGAATTAGTATTTTGGCCTAAAACACACCAAGCGGTAATATCTGGGCCTTTTCACTGACAAATTCAGAGGCATCGGAAGTTTAAACCAATAGTTGCAGGGGCACTCTGGGATACCGTCCACCAGGCTTGTATTTCGGAAGGGAATATCCGCGGTAAACTTGGAAAGTTATCGAAAATATACTTTTCCGCAGACAATTGGAATTATCATGAACCGAACTAAATAATAACTTTCGACACTGATCGCCTGAAACTCGTCAGAAAATGCATATTTCGTGGAAAAAGTGGTGAGTTCTGTATGCATCGACAACAAAATTTTGGTTTTACTGTTGGACCGACAAGGTGATAAATAGAACCTGACGTTGGTCAATTGGGATAGTCTGCATGGGTGTTCCGCCAAGGACAGTTTGCTAACGGTGGGAGAGTTGTTTAGCTCTATGCCTGAGCGTTTGCCATCCAGAAGGTCCGTCAGCCCTGGACCAATGGGATTCCAGGTCGAATCCTCTCTTATTTCTTGTCTAGGGTAGGGTGAGATAGCTCAAAAGGCGAACCTAAGAGGCTAAGTAAAATGACCTGCTAAAATTAATGAAATACGAGTGGCGACACTAAACGTAACTACGCTGAGAGGAAAAGGGATGGGGGTGGCGGAGATGATGGTGAGAAGGAGGATGGTCATCCTCAGCCTGTAGGAGATACGTCGGACAGGGCAGAGAGCAAGAGAGCTTGGTATAGACTGCAGCATGTACTACTCGGGCGGAGAGGAGAAGAAGAATGGCGTAGGCATAGTTCTACGTGGGGACACTTAGAAAACGGGTGGTCAGAGTGAATGACAGACTGACGGTAGTGAGAGCGCAGCTGATGGATGTGTCGGTGTTTGTGGTGGCAGCATATGCTCCTTAGACAGGATGTGATGACGAGATGAGGCAGAAGTTTAGGGATGAGCTGCAGACACTGACGGATATGGTGAATGATGGGGAGTTCCTGATGATACTGGGTGACATAAATGGACACACAGGAACAGACATATGCGGCTTCGAAGAGTGTATTGGTTGATTTGGGCGAGACTCTCGCAACGCAGAAGGACAGCACCTGCTAGAGATGTGCAGCCTGAATTGTTGGATTGTAGCAGAAAAAAAGCAGCCTGTTGTACACCTACTAAAGCGGAGGAAGACGAACTCAGATCGACTTGATCATCGTGCGGAAGTATGTGATGGATACGAACGTGATCCAGAGTGAGACTGTGGCTCAGCAGCACCAACCTGGGATGGCTACATTGAAGCTCAAGAGCTTTACTGAGAAAGAGCTGTGTTCGAACGAGACCAGAATACGACGTAGGAAGATGGCGGGAACAGTGGCAGACAGATATCGAAGTGAGGTACTAAAGAAAGCACCGAGTGTGGAGGAAGTGAGGACAACTGAAGAAGAGTAGGGCATTTTTTAAATGCATTGGTACAGACGGCAAAAGAAATGTGTTGTAGAGCGAAGTATGGTAAGATTCCATATAGAGAAGAGTGGTGGTTGACAGACAACGTTCAGAAAGCAATCGAATGGAAACGTGTGGTTAAGAAGGAAATGGAACTGAAACCATCTGTAGGAGCAAGGCTTGACTATAAGCTGACCAAGTAAGCAGATAAGATACACACGCGAAAGAAGGAGCGCAGGAACTGACCGAACAGTCTATTTTAGCAAGAAAGAAAAGAAAGCACAGGAAGACAAGGCTGCTTCACCAATCATCATCAACATCGATGGAGATCTGGAGGTGGAGTGTCAGGCAGTAAAAGAGAGGTGGCGAGAGTATTACGACATCATGCTCAACGAGGAGAACCAGTTTACAGCCGACCTACCGACAGCAGCACCTGTAGATGATGCTCAGGAGGAAATCACCCAGACAGAAGTTAAGACAGCGATAAGCCAGATGAAGAGGGATGAAACAGCAGGACCAGATGAGATCACACTGGTACTTGCTCTAGGAGAGAGGGACCACGTGGCTTCATAGAGTGTTGGCACCAATATGGAGAGATAAGCGAATCCCAGATGACTGGCAAGAATCCACATTGGTTCCGATCTTCAAGAACAAAGGTAACATCGAATGCGGCAACTTCAGGGGAATCAAGCTACTCTCTCAAATGATGAAGTGCTTGGAAAGAATACTGAATGCCAGAATTCTGGAGATTGTTGATCTGCAGCTGGGCGAGGAGCAGTTCGGTTTCAGGAAGGGAAATGGAACAACAGATGCGATATTTATAGTACGACGATATAGCTACTGGGCGTTCTTAGACATAGAAAAGGCATGCGACAAGATCAACAGAGGCATGATACCATCAATGCTGCGGCTATACGGAACTCATAACCATGGTGATGGCTTTGTACCGAACTCCGAGTACTTGAATGAGAACGTGCTTCGGCACTACAAAGAGGTTTGATGTTTAGGCGGGATTACTAATATTCATGGTACTGCTAGACTACATCAGCAAGCAGTGTACAGTGGCCAGGGGGCAGAACGTCTACACTGATGACATTATAATTGGAGCCAACGCAGCAGAGCAGTTCTAGCATGCAGTAGACAGGTGGTTCATAGGCTAACAGCACACGGCATGAAGATGAGCAGAGCAAAGATAGAGATGATTTTGGTATCACGAGGTCAGACAGCCCTACAACTGGATATCCGCGTAGTTGGCCAATAACTTAAGAAAATCCCGGTGTTTAAGTGCCTAAGCAGCTGACTACACCAAAATGGAGAGATAGGAAGAGAGGTGCACGCTAGACTACAAGGGTCTGGAAACGCTTAGAGGAATGTGAACGGAGTGATCTATGACAGAAGATTACCGATGAAGTGAAAGGCACAGGCCTACAGGACGACGGTGCAACCAGTGGCGCTATATGGAACGGAGACGTGGGCAGTGAAAGAAGAGCATATGAAGAAGTTGGAAGTTGCGGATAGGCGCTGTTTGTGGGCCATCATTCCTGAAAGGGAAAAACTGACTGATGATGATGATGATGATGATGATGATGATGATGATGATGCTTCTGGTAACATGAACGACGGTGGTGTAACCAGCATCGTTTTCCACACAAACTCAAAATAAGTAAGAAACTACCAAGTCATAAGTTCTCCCATCACCCACTTCCTAAACCCGGTTTAAGTTTTCCCTCATCCCGAGGTCACATAAGTGGCCAGTCCTCCCTCATGCCGTGGTCAGACTTTCCTCATCCCGAGGGCAGTCTTATCTCATCCTGAGGTCTGTCTTCTCTTACCATCAGGTCAGCTCTCCCTCATCCCGAGGTCAGTCTTCCATCATCCCGAGGTCAGTCTTCTCTAATCAAGAGGCCAGCCCTATCTTATCTCGAGTTCTGACTCCCCTTATTCCGAGGTTAGTCTTTCCTCATCCTGCGGATAGTCTTTCCAGATGACTGTCTACTTTTATCTAGAAGTCAGTTTTCCCTAATCACCAGGTCGACCCTCCTTTTTCCAGAGGTTGACCCTCCATCATCCCGAGGTCAACCTTACCTCATCCAGAGGTCAGTCTTCCCTAATCTCTAAATCAGCCTTATCTTATCACGAGGTCAGCCTTCCTAGTGGTCAACCTTTTCTCGTTGCATTTATATTGGTCAGCCTTCCCCCATCCCAAAGTCAGACGTCCCCCATCTTGAGGTTAGTCTTCCGTAATCATGAGATCGGCTCTCCCTTACCCCAAGGTCAGCCTTCCCTAATCTAGAGATCAACCTTCCCTCATCCCAAGGCCAATCTCCCTAATCTCGAAGTCAGTCTTATCATTTTCCCTCATTCCGAGGTGAGTCTTCCCTCATTCCGAGGTCAGTCTAACATTATCTAGAATTCAGCCTTCCCTCATCCCGAGGTTACAGAGCGTATTTAAGGAACATCAAAAATGATCACTTGGTCTATGGATGGGTGCTCCTTCATAATCGTCCTTGCCTTCAGTGGTAGCAATTACCTCTTTTCGACCCTATAGTCTGCCCAGAAAGCATGAGCCAAGACGAGAACCCAACGAACAGCTAAACTTCCAAATACAAAAAGGGTGCACCTTCCAGGACGTTGATGACGCCATGCACAAGAACTCCATGGCCACAGGATGACCAACAGGGGCACATGATGGTGTTCATAATGCTGGGCATGGCAATGTCTGGCCTACTCGTCTAAAGGCTTGCCAAGTATTCAGCCAGGGCCGTATCAGATGTTTGAGATTATGTCAGTTGAGTAGTGAGATTTGAACCCAAACATTTTTGCTGGCCTTTTGGTGGCGCATAAACCTGCTGTAATATATTCGTTTGATGGATCGCAACTACACTTTACCCCCCAGGGATTATTGAAAGGAGATTTCAGCCATCAAGAACCTCGCAACACCCGTCCGTTTCCGGGAAACATGACCAGAGAAGTTTCCGGGACCATACCGTACACCCTCTCTAGCCCGACCATACACCCTATTTTGCCTGATCATACACATCATGTCGTCCGATTACAAAAACAATACATCTTCACATGACTAATTTCTCGTTGTGCTGATGGTAAGTTATAGTGTTTTGGAAGAATGTGAACGCAATCGGTTTGTCTTGTGTTAGCGAATTACTTTATTAAATATTTTACATCCCAACCAAAAAATTGAGACAATTGAACCGATAAAAGTTATCAGTGTCTTGGTAATACATGTAACGTTAATATTAATGACCATCTTATAAAGACAAAGACATAGCACACCTCGGTTAATGGGTTATAATGCGTAACAATTAATGCAATGCAACGTTCAAAATAAGATTCATTTAGCGAAAGCAAAAATCAAAGAAATTCCAATAAATGCTGCCAAGTTATGTTTCGTTTCTTTTTAAGCTGTGTACGGTGTCAAATGATCACATGGAAAACTCGTATAATGTATATGCATGTTGTTGTAGAGAACATAGCTTCATTAAATTCTACAAATCAACCTTGTTATTTTATAAATGCACACCATGCAACGGTTGTAACGTGCCTTGTAAGACGCTCTGAAATCACACGAAACAACACAATATCGACACATTTTTTCCGCGACAAAACACTTGTAAACAGATGAGTTATTGTAAGCCAGTGAGTTAATTAGAATTCTGAAAAGAATTCATTTTGATCGCCGAGAGTGAAGTAAGCGGCGGAAGCGGGAGCCTCGTCAACATGAAAAACGACTGCGGGGTTTCCCATCGTTTGGGGCATAGGGGCTATCGGCACAGGCACTGGAATCGGCACATCTTGGATAATGTCGTGGTGGTGGTGGTGGAGAACTTTGGGTTCGGCGGGTGGTTCTGCATGTTTTACTGCAGGCACGCGTGGCCTCTTGCAAAGGAAAAACATTCGTCAATCTCCAAATGATTCAATGCGACGACGTCTTGCTTCGTTATGCTGCTGTAAAAAGCAAGAAGTGATTTTGTTTTGCGTTCTAGTCGTTGCTTAAGGCTTTACCTGGGTGCTTTACACCAACCCAGACAACACCACAGTAGTATGAACAGGACTCCAATAGGCATGGCCACCCACAAGGCAATCAAATCCTCACGTTCTTGGGCTGAAAGTCATTACAAACTCAGTTTATAACGGAAATCGTCTATCCCACTTAATACCCAGATTAACTCTGGTCCTTGTAAAATCAAATTCCATAAACAGGTTTTAATTAATGATGTGTGGTATCTAAATACCTAGATAGATTTCACATCTGGTACCATCGAATTCACGAGGACATCTGCATCTCGGGATCTGTTCTTCGATAGTGCAAGTCCCGCCGTTGTGGCAAAAGTCGTGACACATATCTGCAGAGAAACCCCAGGCACATGCATGGCACAATTATGTCTTCATAGGTTGTCATATTGCTATGCCAAATATGGATATGTGTATTACAAACAAAATAGTATACCATGACAGACACTTTCGACTGGTCCGTATCTTCCGATCCCCTCAGTGATGTAACCATCGGGGCAAGGAAGACATTGATACAAAAAGTCTTCCGGCTGGTAGTAATCCTTTGGGCAAATACACCTGCCAGTCTGCTCATTGTATATTTCGCCGCTGTGGCATTCGACATCTAGTGATAGACAAATTAAGTTATATATTAATGCTATTGTGAATGTTCCAACAAAACAGGACGTGCGAGGGGTGCAAACAGTTTGTAAAGGCAATGGCTGTTATATTATCAAGAATCACATTTTAAAAAAGTAACATCAACTCCGCAGTGGAGACATAATTTCGGATTCAATACGGGATTCTTTTTAAATCATAATTTCTGGTAACCTAAACTAAGGATGAATTCTGTTTGATTGTGACAGAGGATAATGTCACTTTCGCCCAAAAAACGACCACCAGCAGCTAGCATTTGTAATTCCCGGTTCAGAACGGTCTTTGGATCTTCATTTGTGCGGTTAAATACCGCTTCGAATGTGACATACGTGTCGGGTCTGCAAGCACAATAGACGATTCAAAGCTATGCAATGTTGTGAAATTTATAATTCGTGGGCTTAAAGGCACGATTGATATAATAGGGACAATAAGCTATGTAAAAACTTCGCATTCGCATGTTGTATCCAGATACGTATGGCGTCAGCTATATAGCGATAAAATCATTGGCATCATGGTGTATACCGGAACCTACACGATGCTTCCGACACGAAGGCCACCGATGAAAATACCCGCAACAGCTTGATTGGAATCGATCCATTTTTGTATCTACCAACATGAACATATAAGCGAAATGCATACGAGAGTGAGAGTGAGTAATCACGAAATCAAATCACAATTACAAATGCAATAAAATAAGTCAGAGATTATTTACATATTAATCATGTATAATTAAATACTACTTAGATAAGCTTTTTGGAGCTCACCGCCATCATTATTAAAGTAGGGAAAACTTCCATCCGCAGAATCTTATCACCATAGTCGGGTCTCCATTTAGCTATTCCACTTTCAATGCATAACTTGACGACAACACTGGTATTTACTGTACCCAAAACAACCAAATGTAGAACACTGGTTGGATTAATGGACCGGATATGTGGCATCTTTTATTTATTTGTAGGTTCCTTTATCCATATACTTTCCATCAGTTCAAAATCAAGATATCATAGGCAAATGACTGAATTGTACATTAGATACCCAAGGTTGGAACGTCCCATATGTATCGTTGCATTACAGATTAACAGACGACTGTATTCGCATATTTTAATACATGCAATATGGAAGGGGAATGTGAATATATAGGTTCATTGCAACTTACAATCGAGACACTGGTCAGGACTTGTCGATGCCAATTCTCTTGTGGTTTTGCTTCCAGAACAGCTCTCACATTCTCGAGCAAACGATTGATTGCTCTCCTTTGAAAACAAGATGATGATTATGCAGCGCTATCCGTTATCTCAAAACCACTAAGTTTTCAAACTGAGAGTGCGAAGGAGAGAGTGCCACAAACATTTGAACTTATGCTAACCAGAGAATTACCTTATACGTTCCTATTGGACACTCTTGACATTTATCATTGGGCAATAGATAGTAACCGGCCTCGCAAGTCTCTGCAAATGACACGAACAGAAATATTGATTTCATCATCTAAAGGGCTATGAGAAGACATATGTACACAGGCTGTATTTCACTTTTCGACCTAGGAGATTAGTGTATATCAACACACAGAATAATGTTACAAGATAGGTAAATGCTCGGTTACACAAGGTTTGATGGGAACAAGTTCATATACGTATGGCCAAGTAGACCTCTGACATAGAACTTTAACCAGGCAGATGACGTTGTTGTGACGTTTTCTGCTTACCGCTGCAGTTTGATGCTCTGTCAGCACCGATGTCCATTGTCCTGGTCATGTTCTCACATCGCTCGCATCGATCCATGTCCTCTTCTCTATAATAGTCCAGCGGACAATACTCACAAGTACCAGCGCTGCCCATCTGTCTTCCAGGTGAACACTTAGCTGTGTACAAATAAGGGGGGGGGGGGGGGGTGATTTTGGTGAAACAAATGTTATTACTAAAACAGATATGATTCTAGTCTTTCTTTATTGAACATTTTAATATATTTGGATGTGAATGATATGGATGAAATTTGTCTGATAATTTAGCTTTTGATATCAATCACGGTACTCACTGACATTACAGTGGCTCTCATCGATTGAGGCGACACCTACGGTAGAGGTATCTAGTGGACATCGCGTGCAGTTAGTCATACCTGGTCCCGCGGTATTCACCAACAGGACAAGGCGTGCAAATAATCGACGGCGGCACCATTTGGTAACCATAATCACATATTGCTGCAAAGACAGGTTACTATTGTGTATATGGTTTACACTGTGGGGCAGGGTTGTCTATTGTGTTAATGGTTAAACTTCGTCAACTGGTGTGCGCCATGTTGTCGGATATTGTAGATAAATTGCAACTTATTATTATTACCAATGCAACCGAAAGGACTTGTTGCAGTCGTTGTGGCCGTTGTATAATTAGGCGGGCACATATGGCAATGGTCCTGTCCAATATATTCTTGGTATTTCCCGTAACCACAAGGCACACACATAGAGCCATCAAAGCGGTATCCGGCGGTACAGTTGGCTGAAAGCATAGGGATTAAACGAAGATGACAAATACATGGTTGACAAAGGAGTATATGGGCATTTACCAAGCCTTTCCAATGCTTGATTTTGTCATTACCACGATAAAATCAGTTTTACTTACGCATGCAAAGGCCCACGTCGTATATATATGTGTGTATATATATATATATTCATATATCCCTATCTTAGCGACAACACGATCTGCGTGTAAAGCTCTCTTACCACAGCAATCTCCATTAGGTGCATACGGAGCAGTGCATTCCGCCTCGCAAATGACTTCCACATTCTGGATCTGATCACCTCCTAGGACATTCTGATAAGAACAATGTCCAAAAAAAACCACAATGTCGACACAATCAATATCTTTGCTTTAAACGTAATCTGGATAAAGAAATGAAGTTGGCTAATAAATGGTCAACTTACTTCTATATTGAAACGTTTAACTGTGTACAATAGGTATTTAATGTACTCCTCGGTGTTGTCAATATCTGGACAATCTGGTACCCAATCATCCCTGTTGGCAAAGAATGATGTGAAATCAACAGAGCCACATTGAAACGAACGGGGCTGTTTGAATCAAATTTATTATCACATTGTGTGTTGCACTGAACATCAACAGCTAAATACTAACCTATCACATGGCACGCCAGGTGCTTTATACTGACACCAGTGTTTCTCTCGGCAGTAATAGCAACTTCAAGCGTGTAATTGGAAAAAAACAGGTCTAGCAAAATGGGCCCTAGATAATTTCGGACCAATGCGATTTGAACTGAAGCTTGCATCGAGGCGAGATGGTATTCCCAGCTCATTCTTAATATTGTTTTGGAACATTCCGCTTCTGAAGAAAAATCATGACGTTTGGATGAGTGATATAATTTGTTTGTACACGACATGACTGGGGAATAAAAGGCTGTTTGAATGGTCAACTCACTGCCACACGGTGGATACGTAAAAGTATTCTCCACATCGAGATGATCGTATCGTCCAAGTGCTCCACATGTAAAAATGTAAGGAGATGGCCACACAAAATCATAGCCGCTTCCGCATTTAGGCATGCAAGAGCTGTATACGTCACCCGAGGTACAGACGGAACTTCCAGTAATTGGTTCTGCTGGCTTTTCACACCCACCCACTAAACAATACAGAAGGTAGAACTACATTAGTAAACCAAGCAGTATCATTTCTATGGTATTATCCCATAGAAGGGGTCATGGTCATTATGGGATAGATGTTTGTTGACACTTTATTTACCACTGGAACAAACCTCCAAGCAAATGACTTTAATCAAATTATTGTTAGGTAGAGGTCAGCAGTAGATAATAATTTGGATGATTTTGAAATAGAAATTTATGATAACTGATCATAGTCTTACCACTATTGTTTAAGTTGAATTTGTATTCTGAATGGGCCACACGACATCAATTTGGTCGTGGCTATATTTCGTTAACCACCTTGGTTATAAATATTATTACGACGAATCAAATGTTGCGCCGTAGCGACTTGGAAACTAGTTTCCCCAACATATCAAACACGCACTTTTCCAACAATCATATCCTTACCCCATCCCTACACCCCCTCCTTTAACGCACGCTCACACGCACAAACACACGCGCACTTGCTTAAACAAACGCACCCTTGCCACACATTTGAACTTCAAAAACTTACGTCTAGCGAAGATGTTAAACTTGCAATCACTTCTGTGTCCGAAATTGTCATAAGCGTTGTATACCACCACTGTGGTACCCGGAACAAGAAGATCACCTGTTATCAAGGACAAAACGAACATTAGAGGGAAGCTTAGGATTTGATTTGCTAGCCATACACTTGGTCAATATTCGGCACGATATCATGCAGTACTCGCACAGTCGGTATGATATTATCCATTGTGTCAATGCTTGCTATAGTCACATAGAACTCACCAGGCACTGTAAATGGTAAGTACTTGTAGGTTGGGTAAAGCTTGCTGTTGCCATTTGAGTATTACTGTCAACCGTAGCATTATCGATTGCTGGCAGATCTGTATTATGGTATTAGTAATATAACACTTACAAATCACGATCATTAAATTGCAACTTCTAGGAAATGTCAAAAAATGCTAGTATTGGCATTGGCCGTTCACTCTTAAGGTGCCGAAAGGACACCTGCTCACTCACCCCGCGATAAGATGGGAGTCGTGGTTTGGGTTGTGGTTTCCAAGTTTAAAGCGTCTCGGCGATAATCAAAACACTCACAAGACCGTCAACCGCTACAAGGGTATGATTACCGGCGTTGGTGATAGCTTGAATTTCCAGCTAAAGGGTAAGTACTTGTAGGTCACTGTGCCGAAAAAGTTTTGCTGTTGCCATTTGAGTATTACTGTCGACCGTAACAGCGATATCGGATGGTTGCTTTATCGATTGTAGGCAGATCTGTATTCGAAAAATAAGTTTTATATAAGACTTTTGCGGCATATTATTTTCTACGATATCTGATCAAAATTGCAACTTCTAGGAATCAGTCAAAAAATGACAAACCTTGGCATTGACCGTTCACTCTTAAGGTGCGAAAGGACACTGCTCACCCCGCGATAGATGGAGTCGTGGTTTGGATACCGTGGTTTCCAAGTTTAAAGCGTCTCGGCGATAATCAAACACAAGACCGTCAACCCGCTACAAGGGTATCTACATTACCGGCGTTGGTGATGGCTTGAATTTCTAGCTCCGTCTTTAAACATCGGCACCATGCCTGAATTAAGCTCACTGATCAGGGGCCTGAGCAAACACCCAATATTGAGCATCATATTGTATACCCATCACAAAACAAATATCCATTGCTATACTCGGTGTAAAAAATACGTACCTATTGGTATACCAGATAACTGCTAAAAAAACCGACCCATTGCTATATCTGTCTTCAAGCCACAATTAGGTTGTGTGCATATAACTGGTCACTTCATATAGAAACAGTCAAATAGTTAACAAATTATAAACTTTTCACTTCTTGATAAAATTGGGAAAAAAACCCAGCCGAGCGATAAGGGGGCGATGTATTTCGCTTTTCATATAGTTGGTTGCAATATTCATGGTGTGATATACGGCCGGAACATGACAGGTACAACAGGTATGAAAAAAACGGGTAAGACATGGTGGTTGTAATGATAGTCGGTACCCGTCACCCTATTAGCAGAAATAACAATGCAAGGAATATTAACCCAACAGCATGTGTTCGTTATTCACTTACGAATTCCCAAGAGACGGAGGACCACCAATGGTACTGAAGGATGTTCCAAGAGAAACCCTTATTTCAGATGCAGAAATGCATGCAGTGACATATGACCATTCATTGTGATCGGAAATGTCAACGTCGGAATGATAGTTCACGGTAGCTCCACCTTTTAGACCAAATTCGTCCAATTTAAACAATGTTCCCCTGCAAACACCACCACATGGACACATATACATCATATAAAATATCCAAATGGTAGAAAACAGGGCAATATACTTTGTAAATGAATTGGTTTTATCCTTATTCAGAAGGGGTGTTACCTACCCATCATAATCTACTGTGAGGAATGTACCTGGGGAGGAACCTACACCCTCCGTATACTTCACCCAAGCACCCACGGTCAACTCCTCGCAGCCGCGTATATCAATCGGAACCGTTGATTCAGTAGTCCCACCGTTTAAATGGATATCAAACTGCCTGTATGATGCTAGTCCTCACAATCATCCCCTACCCACCCCGGCAGCGCATGTGCATGTATACTGATTTACGGTCGGATTACAAGTTCCTCCGTGTTGGCATGGACAGCTTGCGCAGAAGTCGATCTCAGTCTGTTAAATATATATTTTGAAATGTACATGGAAATATTACAAAATGACAACACCACAAATACGACTGGGTAAGACAATGAGACACAACATAACCATCGTGGGATAACAGCGAGTCAGGTAAACGCGGATGATAAAGAGCATATACACGATAAACGATGTCGAGGCTGGCCATGAGCCAGATGAACGCGATCAAGAACATTATGAATCAGATACACGCTGCCAAGGATGACCATGGGCCAGATAAACGTGAACGAGGATGACCATGGGACGGATAACATAGCAACACCAGCCGCATAACTTCTACTTCAAACCAATCCTCACTTAATGATAAACGACCCTATCCTAACACACTTCAGCGCCATATGACACGCCCATACAATAGTAGATTTCGGTTTCACAGTTATAGCCAGTATAAACTTAGAGAATCATTATAACTTCTTCATTAAGCGCCCAAGGATATAATGCAGTTCAAGAATTAAAAATTTTCAACCACCCTCGCTCCCTCCCACCCTCTCGCTCTGTCTGTATGTCTGTCTGTCTGTCTCTCACTCTCTCTCTATCTCTCTCTCCCTCTCTCACTACCACTCCCTTATTCTATATCGTTCACTTTTTTCTACCTCTCCCTCTATCACCGTTTATCCCCTTCTACCTCTCTCTCACTCTTTCTATCTCTCCCGTTCTCTATCTCTCACTTACTCTCTCTCTTATTTTGTTCTCCCGCTAAATATCTCTCTTTCTCTCTAACTTATTCTCTCTTATCTCTCTCTCTCTCTCTCTCCTTTTCTCTCTTCTACTCCCTCCCTCTTTTTCTCTGCCCACTCCCTCCCTCTCTCTCTCACACACCCTCCTTCTCTCTCTATCTCGCTCCCCTCTCTCTTCTCTCTCTATCTCTCTTCTCTCTCCTCCCTCTCTTCCTCTCTCACTTCCGCTTTCTCCCCCTTTTTTTTCCGCTCCCTCCCTCCCTCTCTCTCTCTCTCACATGCTCCTTCTCCTATATCTCTCCCCTCCCCCTCCCTCCTTCTCCTCTGTCTGTCTCCTCCCTCCCTCCCTCCCTCTCTCTCTCTCTCTGTCTGTCTCTGTTTTTCTCTCTCTCTCTCTCCTCTCTCTCTCTCTCTCTCTCTCTCTCTCTCTCTCTCTCTCTCTCTCTCTCTACTCTCCCTCTCCAATCTCTCTCATCCATGTTCACTCCCTAACGTTCTCTATTCAGTTCCTGTGCTTCGCGTTAACATTAAGACCCAGAGTCAGGTCATGAATTTCTCACCATCGACTGAGTAAAGATCCAAGCACGCGCACGTTGGGGCGCTTGTCTTGTGATCCGGGTAACACATGCCAGCATCAGAGCAATCAATACTTCCACACATATCATCCGGTGGAATAACACATTGAAACCCCGTGAAGCCATCCACACAAGCACACGAATAATCAAAGCCGGCACCATCCACGCAGGTACCACCGTTAGCGCAAAACACACTTCCGTATTCCGCTGCGCACACATCTAGAACAGCGACAGACAGCAAACTGTAGGCAATGATATCAACGGCCATGAAAACAGAGGGAATAGCATACCACAATAATATAAAATGCATAACAATTGTGCTTATATATACTTGCCGATATATTTGTGATGTTTTTGAAATGAAGACAATATTCTATATAAATACATGCAACCAATTAATTTAGGTATTTAGTATTAAGAATGGCATAGTTACCAATATCCTCAGTGCAGTTGACCCCTATGTACCCAGAGGCACATTTGCATTGATATGACCCGGGGGCCTGGTTGACGCATGTTCCCCCGTTAAGACATGGGTTAGTTGTCGCACATACATCCACCCCAGTAGCGCATCTAGTGTAACACAGATTGCAGGTATTATTTGAAAATAAAAGGCAGCCATCATTTTTGAATTGAAATACATACTCGTCAAAACTTCAGAAACTAGATAAATTGATAGACGTAATTTTTTCCACATCATAGAACAAACACTACTCATTGCAAGCTGCGGTGAATGTTATTGTCTTATCTTTTGAAAGTAACATTTTGCTCACTCAGGAGAGTGGACGTAACACAACTAATGGGGAACTAATATTATTGCATACAATTGGGAAGTTCTCCAGTTTTGACAATACGAAACGACTATGGGCTGTACTAAGCGCAATGGCTTCCTTGCTCTGTTAGTCCATACTCAATTGTCTAGGTCGCCTTCTTCATGAATTATAAAGAAGTTGCAAAGCGAAGATAATTCAATATGTATATCTAGCGGAATATTTTTAATGATATATGAATTTGAATAAATGGGGAATTGTTTTTGAAATTTAGGATCGTTGGTACTTCGTAGTTGGCAAAAGACATGGTCCTGTTAAAAAGAATAATACCGAAATAATGCATGGAGGTTTGCAATGAGCAAGGAAGCTGTCAACTAGAGATTATGAAGTTTACCAAAAGCCATGTAAATTATCAATCACACATCAAAATGCAGTTAACGACTCGGCCAGTATTGGGAAAAGCATTAAGTTAAATTTTCAAATCCAAGGTAAAATCTAGTTATGACAACCAACACTTACGTGTCTCCCTCAAAGATGCCTTCAGGGCAATGGCACCTGTAATCATTCACTAACTCCTCGCAGACCCCATTCGTGCAGGGGCTGGGGTCGCAGTCAGTCAAAATGTCGACACAGTTAGTTCCATTAGCTACGACACATACATATCCACATAAGAGGTGCAAGATGCTTGTGTTCAAGACAGACAGACTTCGTTCATTACTATACTAGAAAGTCTTGTAAAGTTTTCAAGCATTATTAATGAGGTGTGATTTGTCACAGCAACCTCCCGTTTCCTAAATGTGATCATAGGGGATAAATAATAAGGGACTCATCCAGCACACGTTGATGTTGTAACATATCTCGCTAACTGGCTACTGAGAAGAAAACTACTTAGTTATTTTTGTCATGCAAGGACAAACGAACGAGTTATAACTTTTTGAAAAATAAGTGGAACACAGCAGGTTACAGAAAATTGGACTCACTCCCAGCAGGACAGCTGCATGTATAATTGCCTCTATCTCGAGCACAAGCACCGCCGTTGTAACATGGTTGAGAGATGCATGGGTCAATCCAGAGTTCTTCACATTCCAGGCCGATGTAACCTGGAAACGACGAAGCAACAAGTCATGAGAATGTGCTTAATAACTGTTATTGGTGGAATTCAGTTGATTGCTGTCATGGAAAATAAATATTATTGTGATGAATTTAAAGATTACAAAAGGAACGAAGCTGGTGCCCATGCCAGTGTTGATCATTATACTAACCGTCCATACATTCACAAGCTCTAATATCAAACGTACAGTTGGTATCGATCGCACCAGTGCCAGTGCAATCAAGGGGTTCACAACCTGCAAGTCAGACACAGCAATACTATGTTATTGTACCAGCTAACATCTTCCAAACGAACAGCAAACCACATTTGATTTTCACACAAGCAACTGAACTATGAAATAGAGAATGATTACCACTGGGATATTCCACGCAGTCGCTTTCGTATAATGACCCCGTGTTAGTCGTATATGGCGTAGTGTCAGCACATTGCGTGCAGTTCGTAGACCCTGTCTCGTTATTATAAAATCCATGTGGGCATGCTGCACAAGGCTCGACTCCACTACACGAGTAGTTCCCTGGAGCACACATGGCTGGAAGCACACAGAAAGTAGGATGAAAGTGAGATTATAGCAAAACACTTTAAAACCATCACACCGACTCGAGGAGAAAACATCGCATCTAGTCCAGGATTGATCATCGCATCTACTCCATGTGTGACCATCACGCTTACTCAAGGCGTGACCATCGCACCTAAACCAGGTGTGACCATAACACTAACTCCAGACGTGACCATCGCACCAACTCAAGGCGTGACCGTCCGTGAGTATAGGGTGTAACTGCACACCAACGCTAGTGTGTTATTTGGTAAATGTCAACACGTGAGATTTGGGCTTAGGATATAATGATATATTAGGGCAAGATTATATGTATATTGTATTTTGGAAAATTTGGCTTACTTTCTGATCTAATTTATCGGGTGTATTGTACACTGACCATGACACGTAGAAGTGGTGCCACGGCTTGACCCAGAAGTTCCTGTGTCGGGATCACAAGCATCACTGCTGGTGCTGTTCAACCAATACATATCAGCAGCAATCGTTTCACAAGGTCCAGAAGCGGGCGTACCCTGGATGAGAGGTGCGTCGCACTCAGTTTTCTGTCGGTAAAAGAGCAGGAATTATGGAATTATAAGGATAATAATACACACACAAAGATATATATAGATATATATATATATATATATATATATATATATATATATATATATATATATATATATATATATATATATATATATATATATATATATATATATATATATATATATATATATATATATATATATATATATATATATATATATATATATATATATATATATATATATATATATATTATGGTATTGTCCTGTATATCGGCAAAGTATATATCTAACCGTAGCAGTAATCTACAGATGTTGCCCCTGAGAATAGGGTAGTCATTGGTGTAGGACAATTTTTGCATGTTGCGGCATGTTCCGTGTCAGAATACGTGCCAACGGCACATTCAGTGCACATATCAGCTTCGTAAAATGTTCCGGGCGGGCACAATTCTTTACAACAATCAATCATAACATAATATTACGACAAAAAATATGCTAAATGAACTTAAATATATGGCTTGCTATCATGGATATACCCCACCCTGGTGGACAGAAATGGTTGGATTAACAGCAAGAACTCTAATGACACAACTATAATCAACTGGGAAAGGAATATTAAAGGTGTGATCGACAGTGCCATAACACATACCGCAACAACATTCAGACACGATGAAAGAACCACTGGTCGGTAGTCCATTGATCGTTGCCGGGCATTCTTCTTCTTCCATAGACGTGCATTCTGATAACGCAGTGAGTTGAGCTCTCAGGTCGGCAAAATGTGGTGCAATCTTACACGAGGTAATGATTGCGCCAATAGAAAGCACACAGCTCGCTGTTTGGGTTGCAGATGGCCCTTTGACGGAGTATGATTTCTGTTAAAAAAGAAATAGCTTGATTGGAATCGGCCGTAAAAGTATATTTGGCAATTAGGTTCTATTGGTAAAAGATTCCATATCGGTGGAACAAATTGAATAATACATTGCTAGACACAGATGTATCAACATACCGTTATCGTGGGATCATTATTGGCAAATGCACCAGCTTCAATCGTGAAGACGCCCCCATAGTCCCCCGCGCAACGCGTTGCGAAAACGCCAGCAAGATTGTCTAATTCTGTCATGACGCCCGTTAAATCCTTGGGTAACGCGCCCATATTAGTGAAATTAGCGATAATGCCATTGTAGGAAAACGATGCTGAAATCAGAAAAGATCTTAAAAGTCATAAATTATCTTAATAATGGTATTGAAAGTAAAGTGTTACAGTAGTAGACTGTGCGATGTGCACTGTCGACTGTTTGATGTAAACAGTAAACTGTCAGATTTGGACAATAGACTGTGTGATGCGGCGAACAATAGACTGTGATCTATGGACGTGGACAGTAGACTGTGCAGTGTGGACAGCAGACTGTGTGTTTGGAAACTAGACCGTGTGAAGTAGACATTGAGATGCGCACAAAAGACTGATTGTGGATAGTTGAGTGTGTGCTCTGGACAAATGACTGAGTGGTGCGGACAGTAGACTGAATAATGTAGACAGTGTACTGTGTGATGTTGACAGTCGACTGCTTGATGTGGACTGTAGACGGTGCAAAGTAGAGAGTGTAATGTGTGATGTGAACAGTCGAAAAAATGAAGTAGACTGTGTGATGTGGGACGGATTGGACCACTATGTACAGGCTCGCCATGTGCCAGGATCGCTTATCTCTGTAACGGGTTAAGCGGCCTCAAGTTGCATATTGCTCCCCCTCCTTTCTTTAACACGGGAAACAATCTAGCGTAACAGCTCTGCCCCATTGGCGCTGACTCTATCGCGTTCTTCCTTAGTAACTTGTATACCTCCTCGTCCAGGAGGAACAGAAGCCCATCGGAGTCACATTCAGTATCGCACTAAGCATCGACTCTTTTAACTTCGCCAAGTTACCTTGATTGGCGCCGTTTGTGGGTTTGTTAACTTGATGAATTCGCATTCGCCGAGTAATGTTGATAGTCGTGTTTGTAGGTTTGTTTGTTAAGCATTTTGGGGGGCACGTGATAGAGGTCACAATTTCCTAAATTTTCTTGGATTTTTTTTTAAAAGGCCGGCGAACAGCATCCAATACAACATTTAACGCACCTCACCAAGTTCATCAATTGGTAAATTGAATTATTATTTCTTCTTTAGCAAGATTTCCACAACTCTTAAACCCAGCATTGTTGAACGCCGAAACAAGCATTCTAATTGTGTTAGCGAAGGGTACCTCTGCCTTCCCCTGTACTATTCTCTAGGCCGAGAGAGGTACAAGGGCTGCCCCGAGACTACTTGTATGTCATGCGGCCCAACCAACTTCTTCGAGGTTGATGATGGCTTGGAGGCCCTGCAAAACAACCCCGACAGATCCTCACAGTGTGCATATGGTATTTGGGGTTCCCTCCAGTGTCTCACAGAGATGTCAAAGTCGGTCTAGTAGGGGGTACAAGGACATCCTCTTCTTACTGTAACGGCTTTCGCCGGCCCACTTGTAAGCTCGGAAGAAGTGTAGACATCGGAGGAGTGTCTCGTGGAAGCGCTTCTTCTATGGCAGACAAACCCGGCCTTAGAGAGTGGTTGACTGCCTCACAAGCAAACACTCGTCTCTTCCTCTCAGAGTCATCTACATCGACGTCGACTTCTGCTGCCGGTTGTCAGTCTTCACTCGCCAGACTGTGCTGCACGCAGACAGATGGGATGTCCCTTCCCTCTTCTGACGGAAAAAAAAAAACTAACTCAGCGGCTTGCTGAGTCATTCAGGCGCAAACACTCTGGCAACGAGAAGAATTTAGCTTGAAGAAAAACTTTTCGATCTGACATCGTTCGTATATTTCTCGCGAGAAAGGGAAAAGTGAAGCTGACTGCAGATGCCTGAGCTTATTTAGGCTTCGGTCAGATAGTGAGATGTGATTAGAATCACATGACTTTTTATTGGGTATTGACAATCGAGGTTTCTGATTAATTCAGAATGGTCACTCAATATCACGCGGTTTTTCGTATGGAAAAAGTGCCGACATGACTTTTTATGGCTATTGACATTCGAGGCTTCTGATTAGTTTTCGTATGGAAAAAGTGCCGACGTGGAACCCTTGGTCACGTGACTAGTTGTGAAAAGCGCCGACGTAGTGTTCTAGATCACGTGGTCAATTGCACAATCTGTGGTGACATACTTAGACTGACCCACTTACGAGAAACCCATAATAGCCAACATAAAGGCATCGAAACACGCTGAAAAGCTCTTATTTGATATTCTGCATGCAAGAAATCAATCAGGAACAAATTCGGTAAAGTGAGCTTTACAGGGAATACCCAATGTGTCATCATATCATAACATGTACCTAACTATAACCATTTCTGTAAAATATCCATAACCGTCGCATATCACTTACTTCTCGCAGGTACAGGGTAGCTGTTATGGGTGGACCCGAATTCACTTTCAAATGCTCCATCCACACATGAGAACGTGACTTCCGAGGTACAGTTTCCGTAGCCCATATTATTTGGAGCACTAATCGTGCAGGTTGTAGCATTGGCACACGACCTTACCCCATCAGGATACAGATGATTTTCGAACACGTCTGTATCGCATCCATTGGCTGTAACAAACGATGCATGATCGTCATACCCACGGAATCACGACAGTATAAAACCCGCGTATTAATCTGGATAGTGAGCTCAATTCGCAATGCACTTACCGAAAAAATATACTCACGTAAATATTGCAGCTCGTAAATGCATTGGTCGGTGTCGCCGTTAAATCCAGTGGCGTCCTGTGTTATGCGCTCGTTTGTGTACAGTTGTGGAGCGTAGCCTGTGGGCGACACAACATTCGCTGAGGCGGCAGTTGTAGGTTGTAGTGGAGGCGAGAACGATGTCAACTCAGCATCCGTCAAATTGAGTGATGTAGACTCGCACATATCGATGCTAACAAGAGCTGCGCATCCTGACACTGAAACTGTGGAATATATCATGTGAACGCATGTGCTTCGTCGTCCATGAATGCTGGGTTTCATTTCAAGCCAAGGCATTACTCCATGCATATAACTGTATACGTTTCAGGCCAGCGAGTCCATGGACAGAATCGCTCCCTGTGACCCGTTAATGCGCATGTAGTTACATTCAGGACAGAGATTAACACTGCCGATGATCCATCATTATCATCATTAAGTCACCAGGTTAACGTCTACACGACGTCTGTCTATGCTCATTCAAACTCATTTATACCCGTATCAGCTGATTCGACAGAATAATGCACCAATTTAAGCCCTATATAATGCAAGTCATTTCAAACTTGCAGACATGAAAATAGAATAATTCTTACCAGGGTATATGTACATAACCGTGCACAGCACAGAATTGCCAGAACCGTCCGTTACATTCCACGTCACGGAGATATTCGTGGTAAATAGCGCACCGATTAGCATATCCGTTGGAGCGACAGTGTAATAGCCACTGTTTTCAACGACAGTGGTTGGACGGTGCTTTATCGTGTCAAGTCGATCGCCTTGCCTTACTGTAATGGTCTCAGTGTCACATGTTGGGGCTTCCACATCTTCAAAGGTAAGCGTCACATTCATAGTCAACCAAACCATGGCGTAAATGACCTGAATAAACTTCGTTAGAGTTTATTTCCGGGTCATTATTGCACATTCACATTATTCACTGTCACGATTTTACAAAACTGTAAATGTATGAAGACCATCGCCCATTCCTCGTTACGCAGAGGAAGGATGAAGTAGACATAAATAGTCGTGCTCTGTGAAGTCTGCAAGACTCGACTCAGTAGAACAGAAAGACCAGAATGGCGAGTGTACAACATGTAACAAGTGGACGCATTAAGACTAACCAACACATGTAAGGTTTGTCGCAGGGCTCCATGTTAGATCATCTAGACAAGTTATCTCGGCCGGCACCGGAGTCTGGTAGTCGAGTGCACAGTTCAAAACAACCTTATCACCAACATTGTAAGATGGTATGCCGCCTGTGTCTGATGCCTGGGATCCACCATCTGGGGTACCTGGATCCTGACATGTTTGGGCTGTAACATGAAAAACACAGTTTATCAGCGGTATTCAGTAAGTGTTAAGCTATGATCTATGATCACGGTTATGGGATTTACGAAAACAGGGAATGTAATGACAACACAGCGTTTGTGTGGTCCTGATCGAGGGTCGATTCACATAAGCAGGTCTCATCCACACTCCACCCCCAACAAGAGAATTATTAACTGTGGGCTGATTCGCTTGGTGTGGGTGGAATATAAAGATATTTGGTTAAGCAGAAACGAAGTGGGTTGGGTTTGGTGTATAATAGCTTTATAGCTACGCTAAGAGGGTTCACTTCGAGTGGCTCTGCGATGATCGCTTCCCTACTTATAATACATTGCATTCGTAAGGTGGCGCTACCGTGACAAAAACAAAACACATGGGAATACTGGGCTGATGTCACTGTGATTGATGGGAGCGGGAAACAATACGCGTCTCATAACATTTCCGCTGCCAAAAGACGTCGCACAACAGGCTTATAAATAGCGAAAATAACAAGTACACTATTTAATAAATGTCAAGTACACTATTTGATCTATCGAGAACAGATCGCCTCTCACAGCATTCGCACAGTTTACGAGTCTCAATCTTTCATACCCGTGCTGAAGATGGTGGTTTTAGATTGTCAACAACTGTTTGGAGCGAAGGAATTGACCTGGGTAGACATTGACATTTGCAAGGGACATGTGAAGGTCTCGAGCAAAGAGCTACGTTAAACTGTGCGGTAATTTTGAAATGACACGAAATACACCCCGGCATCAGGCGACGACACCATAAAATCAACAAAAGCACATGGGAATGTTGATTCAATGTCTCGGGACTCACGGATCCAAATTAAGCTGAGAATTCCAGTTGATTTTAAGAGACGCTATGTCAATATGCAATGACTACGCTTCGGTTCACATATTTCCTCGGGTGAAGGCTCGAGTGAGCTCTCTTAGCGAAGTTATAAACTCTTTGATATAGCTAGAATACTCGCATACACTTAGCGCTGACAGGGCGTGACATTACATTCAAAATGGTCCCAAAGTTTTGCAGGGATTCATTAACGAAATCATACAGGGCTACATAAACGGTAAATAAAAGGCTACATTGACGAAGTCGTACAGGGCTGCATTAAGGCGTCCTTCATGGCTGCTTTATCAACGTCATACAAAGCCCCATTATCGACGTCATTCTGGGCTACATTATTAGCATCATACAGCGCTACATTATCGACGTCATAAAGGACTTCATAGACGACATTATTACATTATTGCCGTCATAACGGACTACTGTAACTACGTCATACAGGGATACTGTTATATATACTTTGTGTTATCGAACAAATTGTCTAAGAAACTCACCCCCGCAATAGAGCCCATGAAAATCCCAAAGGCCATTCGTGCATGTAACATTAAAATCTGTTGATCCATTCACAACATAATTAGTATCGCATTCAAAAACAAAAATTGTGTCTGCATGGTCGCTTTGCGTATTCCCAGCCGTTGAGATCAAATATGGTGCCTCAGGGATTTCGCAGTCAATACCTGCAGGTGACACAAATGATGCAACATTTTTCACTGGAGTATACGTATATATGTGTGATCACTCTGACAATCACTCAGCATCACAGTCGGAATAACCGAAGCAAGATATGGAAACCATCTGCATTATATTGAGAACAAATCAAGCCGTCTTACGCTCGCATTCTCTAGGTCCGCCAATGAGTTCATATTTATCGGTGTCACAGATATAGCCGCAAACGGCTTTGTAGGTTACAGCATGGTAGGGTGAACTGCAGGTGTAGGTCACAGTTTGACCATAGTGACGCTTTGAGCCGATGGCAACGTCCGGAGTAGCTGAATCGCTAGAAGCTGTTGGAGATACGGTGCACTGACACACTGCCCAGGACATAAACCATATATCACCAGCATCATTGACGAACTGATTTCACCATGCACCACTCAGCATCAGCATCATTGACAAACTGACTTCAACATACACCACTCAGCATCAGCATCACTATCCCCCTCATTGATCCGACTTAGATACGTTCTACACACCCACGACAATGGCCATGGTGTACATACACAATGCCAGTACATGTTTACAGACCTACCTTCGCAAGTCTCATTTGGCGGAATCCATGTACCCGTCGCAATGCATTCGTAAGAAGCGTTGAAAATACTGTCACCTCCGCCTATGTAGTAACCATGATTACAACTCCACTCCACGACAGCACCTACTTCGTAATGAGACTGTCCGGACCATTGAATTCGTTCCACTGACTCGTCGGTGTCAGGTAGTTCAGAACCTGGGCACTGCTTTGCTGTCAACACATTTCAAGAAGGAGTTCATGCGTTAAGCGGTTGCTGATATAAGAGAGGCAGACAATGGCAGATTTAGGATTTTATGGGAGGAAAATTATCAAATTAGAGCAGTTGTGTATCTGTCAATGATAGTGCGACAGAGGCAAGACAATTCTCAAATAAATACTGTAAACTTAATCAAATATTTGCACAATGTATATAACTGCTTACGAATGCATGTATGTCCTATTTGATACACATCTCCCTTCCGATTACCACTTTCGCCCGGCTTCACTTGAAAGCCTTGTTGGTTGTTTTGAGTGAACAATACGTAAGGGTCCGCGCAGCTACAATTGTAGCTACTCCCTGTTAGATCCATACAGTTATCTCCGGCACACGAGTCGGGCAGCACATCACATACTGTAATATCTGAATGCAAACCCATTCACAGACGAATTATCACCCAGAAACGATTAGAATGATCCTGCTTGGTTCGACTAACTAAAGTGGAAACTTTATCATTGAGAAAAGCTTGCGCTGAGCGGCCAACGGCTTGGTTAGAATGCGTACCACTGCACGTGATGTCATCTGCATCAAGCTCATAGCCTTCTTCACAGGAACAGCTGAAGCCACCGAGGCAGTTATGGCAATTGGCAACGGTATTGTCCGGCATGCAGGGAAAGAGAGACGACGAACATTCATCTATGTCTGGAGTCAGCAATACAAGTGTTATTTACATAATGATCTTAAGTCAAATCACCTCAACGAAAATGTATACATCAGAGAACCAGAGAACAGTCTCTATAGCTTAAGGGATGCCATCATCACTCAAGGCTCCACCCATATAACCTGCTGTTGGCATATTCAGTTAGGTCACGAAAACTTCTGAAAGTGTTGACAAAAGTGATATTGGCTATAAAGAATTTAAAACTCGCATATGCAAGGTTCTGTTTGTAATAATTCCCCATTAGACTGCCAAGTCAGAGTGTAGTTGGTCGAGCCGTCAGCGAGCATATACCCGGCGTTACATGTCACATCGACTGTGTCATTGTAGTCAACATGGGATTCAGCCACACTGCTAACCGCGTTTGCAATATAAAGCACCAGACAACAAATTTCTGAAACAAAGGTGGCAATAATGAAATCGTCCACTGCTATGAGTATGCATCGATAAGCAGCGATTAAAATATATTAAATAATGTATTGGATAACAAAAAGAAAACTAATAATAATATTATTGTAGTCCATTGCTTCAAACAGGTGCAAAGAAAGTATTCCAAAGCAAAATCTCAAATTGTAGGAGACAGACACACATACGAGATCCGTTGTCTTGTGTTAATTGCTTAATAAAAACAAATAACATCCATTACTTTTGCAGGTGTGCTGCGGCGATGGCATGTATTGTCCATCCCCCATGCATACAGCAGCAGACGGCCCGGTAGATAAGGCGTAGCCTTCATCACATTCGTAATATAGCACGGAACAACACTGGTGGTTCGTATCCGTAACGATCACCACACCATTTGTGATGTTGTTAGGTGGGCCACACTGTTTTACTGGAGAATAAAGAATATCAAAGAATTTAAAGCAAAGTGCTTCCTCCATCAATTCTGAGCTTTATTTTGAGGAAACCAGTTCCTTTAAAGTGGCGATCAAGGGATTGTTGTCTCACCTTTACATCTGGGAGGATTTCCGCTAGATGGTTTGTCCCAATTGCCAAGTTCATTACAGATATAGTGATCACCCGTGCGTTCATAACAATCAAAGCAGGTGTAATTGGCAATACCGCCATAGTAGAACGAGTCAACACTTGAGACAAAGGCATTGTCTATACTCGGAGTGGGTCCACAATGAACACCTGCAATGCAAAAGTCTCAGTGAGGCCGATATAGTCGATGAAGCTAATACAATGGACCATAAAGGATGGATACGGAGAACATCAACAAGATTGTGAGTTATCGATGTATTTCAATAACGTGTGCATGTTGGAATCACGGCAGGTGTCCAGATTCCACCAAATTCGCATTTCGAATATCCTGGGGGCCATTCATTTAGGTTCGCTGAAATCAGATGTGAAACACTGGATAGCTCATCTAACTTACTTTATATGCTAGTCTGACTGAGGGAAAAAATTCAGAAAGATCTACGACATAGCATTTTGGTAGCATCCGTTTACATAAAACAATTTCTCAAGAATGCAGATGTCTTTTCCTGGAATATCAAAGATGTACCCTGCTTGACAGCGAAGGGAATTCGTGTCGCAGAAATCAGTGTTCAACGTGGTGTTGTCGAAGTTTGTTGTATCATACGGTTCACAACCTACATCACAATATATATATATGTTTCTTTATTATTATATAACGCATTGACCAATCTCGGCATAAACCGTTTACACCTGTGGATTAGTACGGCAATATCACAGATAAAGAAATCAAGATCTACCAAATTTTCCGCCTCGGAAAAAAGTATATATATCAGGTAGGATATGTATGCTGTTAGGAGGTTTGTTCAGAGATTGCATTATTCACCTAAGGTGCTGTGGACATTTATTGTGACGTTATTGTGTATTATTTGTAAGCAATTTTAACATGAAGCGTAACAAAATGTTAGAATGAAGCTAACCTATTGACACTTAAGGACGAATATGTAGAATAAACTATATTGTCGTTCAATACCTTTAGAAGCACTATTTGCATTATGTTCTGTTAATGTATATAGTTGCAACTGGAATACCTCTGAAATACTCGAGATTGAAGCTAGCTCCGTCTCCAGTGTTGAACATAAGCGTTAATTATTCGCCAGAGGATGTCGTGTACCCTGGTAAAAGACGTTCGTAATTGTCACGGAAGACCATGAGCCCTCCAGACGGATCAGACAGCACCTGTGTTACCATTTAATAACAGCTATGCCATTTTCATCAGTGTAGTATATCAACAGTTTCAATGTATCATTTGTCTACCTGGACGCTACACTTTAATGTATGGTCAGGTCGGTGGTATGCTCATCAACATGATTAGCTTACATTAACCGTAATCAAATTATGTGGCTGGTCCGGTGTAATGTAGTACTTGAAGACAGTGTTACAATATCCTTCAGCGGGCCCGGCCAGAGTCTTGGCGCTTAGGCTAGCCACCAAACGTTCATTGCGGCGATTAACTACAAACATAACAAGTATAAATTGGTAGCGAGAGAAGTCGGAAAGTTGAATCAGGAAGAACGTGTTTGACATCGATCATTTCCTTCAGTGATATTCGCCGGGTGTTGATAATACCAAATAAATGATTGAGTATTAATATATACCTGGGGTCCATTAGAACTTGAAGCCCTCGGACTGATCCGAGATGCCTCCGTTGGCAGCATTCGACATGATATGGAGCATCAATCCATGCCGGTGAATCGAAGGTCTCTGTGCTGCCCGCTGAGAGATTTAGCTAACCTGGCGTTTGATTGTACTGGTCTACCAACGTAGATGTCAAGGAAGTCACATAATTCTTCAGTGTTCATATAGTTGAGCTGTAGTATTTCCACAACGTCAGCATACATAACATATTAGGAATGACATTCATTGCAAAACGATTTCTCAAAAAGGGTGCGCAAGTACACCCAGGGTTTGTTTGGGGGGTATTGGAATTATGAGAATAACTTGGTAAGCTTACCAAAAATTCAATATCAGTTGTAGGCGATGCCGGTATGATCCACCAACAGTCGGCAGAACCAGGGTATGGACCGGTAGCTGGGTAAGTCGTCGTACCAGCTACAGAAAGCCATCCTCCTCATTCTGTGTATAATACAAAACTAACGTAGCTGCATGATGCTAATACTCTATGCTTAGATGACCAACATCAAGATGGCAAATCATTGTAAGCAACCCATTTCTGCCTCTAATCACATTGCATCCATTGTTTTGCACACTAAACTGATTGATATATCGTTTCGCCTACAATAACAGGAAGTTTATACATATACATAAATAAATACATATGCATATATATATATATATATATATATATATATATATATATATATATATATATATATATATATATATATATATATATATATATATATATATATATATATATATATATATATACATACATAAGCACGAACAAGACCTTTATTGGGCAAACCGGCAATCTTTCGTAGACTTGGGTCCACGAAAGGATAAACCACAATGTCCACATAAAGTCAATGCACTTTTTCTTTCAAAATGTTTACAAATAGTTTGGTTTGACCATTTAAATATGATAATCTAATCCTAATAACGTACAAAGATAATCTTTTAGGAATGATTTCTTTCAATTGTATTTATTAAAACGACATTAAATTTTAACAACTAACCATTCATTGACATTACCTGAAAACCTCAATATCTTGCTTACAACCGTATATACTTTGCCCCAAATGATCAAAATAATGTTTAATCATGGGCGTAGAATATGTTAATTCTAAAATTATAAAAAGCTGAATGTTTTTTAAATTTTTACACCGAAAAAATTATTTTTTCTCATTATTCGTCTATTTACAACTTTGAATAAGTTCGCAAAACGCTGTCAATGGTTCATAATGATCATATATACAACAAATATTATAATTCGAATCCATAATGACGGAAAATGATTTCAAAATTTCGGTATTTCGCAAAAATACGCAAATATATATGGGCACCAGAGGTTGGATTTATACGTATAAATTGCGATCCTGACCATTCGTGGACGACCTTTAGAGGACCAAAAGCATATACCGGGATTATAAAGCGGAAAAAAGATTTTATTTGCATTAAACTTTTAAATTATATCATTTAAGGTACCCCGAAATAATAATTTTAAAAAATTACAGTTAAAATGTACTTAGAAAATTTGTCAACGAAAGGTTGGAGTCTACGAATGGTTGTAATCGTCAGTATATATATATAATGCCCAATTTTGGTTCATTGATTAGTTTTTAAAAGGCACGAACGCGATGTATGATGCGTTGGGTAGTTCAATCAAATGAATTATCAAGCACCTGGCCAACACATGTGCCAAATGAGCAAATGACCGGGCGTAAATAAGTTTACTTTCTTGGTTGATAGTTGCGATCAACAGAGTGAATTAGTGATTGACGAAATGCATCTTTGATAACAGTATATCATTCGTAAGCAGAAATTGAATATGACTTTTGGCTGATAATAAATTTGTAAAATCCTCCCTGGTTGACAGCCATCCGGACGGACGGGGCAGTACATAGATTCAAACCTCACATAACGGATAGAACTGGAAATATATTCACACTTCACTTAACGGATAGAACGGGAGATAGATATACATCTCATTTAATGGATGATTCGCACCTCACATAACGGATGCTGACCCGACTAATTAAACTATTTGGTTTCACGTCGTGGTCGCTGGGGGTTGCGGTTGTTTGACTACGATATGGATCTGACTTGTGTGATGACCAAGTATAGATTTTCATCATCATAAAAAATCGATGGGTTGCATACTACAGGATACTAGAACTGATTGGTTATCTTAGAATAGAAGGGCCACATGGTTATGATGCAGGTGTGGAAGTCATATGGCATCACATTGGTGTAGCGTTAAACACTTCACTTGCCCTATCTGTAGCCATCTGATACTTCACCACATACTACGACGCATTACATCCAAGTCTCTGACAAGACACCTATAGGATGCCTGGACGTATTTCGACTTTTGACTTGGATATAACAGTGAACCCGACAAGGCTATGAGATGTCAGCGTGCAACAACATACACAACCCATGACTAAATGATAGCATAAGGGAATGGTGGGGAGTTAGAATAGTACAAGGTAAGCCTACCTGGAGGACATTTGTATAATGGAGAGCTGACGGGATGTGTGGGGAAGAATTCCAAGTACTCTTCCATCTAAACACAACAAACAAAACCATCAATGCCCATTGCATTGCTATTCGCCACTTAATTGATAAAAATTACCTGACTGCCAAATGTCGGTTGCTCAATATGATATGATTTCCATGAAAACTTTCGAAACAATCATTGGCAGTGAATTATATTTCGTTGAGTAAGAATTGTTTAAGAAATTACTTCAATTGGTTACTTACTTCATCGTGCGCGTCGGATGTAGCGATAAGAAGGAAGACACAGAACAACAACGAGGAAATGATGGTCCAACGTTTCTCCTGCTGTGCTATGTGATTGGCCATGGCGACTGAATCCGTAAAAGATATTGTTCATCAGCTGATTAGCAGCTGTTTATCAGTGGCCAATAAGTTGTTTTATTGGAAATCATTTGCTTCTTGTATCAAGGAAAACAGTGGTGTTAATCAGCTTTGCGTACCGCTGGTGACGCGACGACAGCTAGTGGTTTGCTCGTTTCTTGAGAACATAGGATGGGCCATATCACGTGACAGACTTAAGGTAGCCTCGCCCATCCAGGTAGACACGGAATATTACTCGGGATGATAAAACATAAGAACCTCAATTGACATGCACTGATGAATCCATGCGATCTTATTGAATAGGGTACTACAGGTGGTATGCAATGCTTGCGCCGACAAGAGAAGCCATTGCAAGTTTAACATGATCGCCAGACGCAAGTTCAAATGTGCGGCGAGGGTGTGTGTGATTGTGTGATGATGTCATTGTGTGTTTGCACGTGCGAGCGTGTGTGTGTGTGTGTGTGTGTGTGTGTGTGTGTGTGTGTGTGTGTGTGTGTGTGTGTGTGTGTGTGTGTGTGTGTGTGTGTGTGTGTGTGTGTGTGTGTGTGTGTGTGTGTGTGTGTGTGTGTGTGTGTGTGTGTGTGTGTGTGTGTGTGTGTGTGTGTGTGTTTTACAGGAAGGGCAGATGTTGTGTTTTACTGTGATCGGCTTCTATTAATATTTGTAAATCACGTTCGTCCTCCTAGGCAAATCGCCTCAATGAAATTGAATTATAGTTAGATGGTTAATTGGCTTGTTTTGACAGCCGATTAACAGATTAAGTGAAAGCTGTCGCACTTTCACGTCACTAGACCATATCAGCTATGACCAACCCCCACCATCTCTCAACCCTTATAGAGCAAAATGTACCCTCAACAAAAAAATGCAACGTGTGACACACGGTGCACGCTATTGACATCTAGTCCTCACACCTTATCCCACAAGGGAGCATATAGTCAAAACTAGTAGTGAGCCAACCCCCACCCCCACACGGCGAGTGACCACTCACAGAGAATAGTAGTTAGAACAACAGTTGAGTGCCCCCGCCAAAGATCTATAGTAAGGAACGCACCACTTATCACACCCGCAGAGATTCAATAAGCTCCTCTATTCCACTCGCTCCATAAGGTCATCGTTCTTAGACTCCAGATCTCTCACAATGTCCTTCAATTCCGCAAAATTACACCAATGCGCTATTCGGTGTTCCAATTATATATCTAACACACCTCGTTTATGCAATAGGCTGAAAGTCTTGATATATACAGTGTGTAAAAAAATCATGAAGGCTAAGTCCAATCGCATAGTGAGTGGGGACAGGATGTCAGTTGTGTATGAGACCTAGAGTCAACAAGCTTGACAGCAATGGCTCTAGGGTCCGCTCATGCATGGTAGAGTTCAGGCGCGGTGTTGGGGGCAGGGAATACGGCTGTGAAACATACTGCGCAAGACAGGATCTGCCGATATGAAAGTACCCTCAATCGATACAATGTTAAATTAACCAAGACACACACCAACAGTAACTAAAGCAGTGTCTATTGCATATACTAAGTAAACTGCACGCCTATTTTTATTGTACATAGCACAGTATTTATCTTTTTCTCGAGGTATTTCTTCATGAAGCCAAGGAGTTACATAACTAAAGGAGTGGCAACGCCCTTTGAAGTCGCCGCCGATGCGCCAGCATGTGTGTGCAATACTGTGCCCCAAGGTCTAAACTGATGACATTTCTTGAATGGACCAGCATCCCAGATTTGGGATGCTCTAATCAGAAACCGTGTCTCTCGGGTACTTTTGAGTCATTGTCTCTGATTGGTCAGTGTTACATTTTCTGAAGATTCGGCGCCATGTTTTTTTAGACGCTCCGTTTCAGGCCTCTTTTCACAAGAACTGAAGTATATGTTTTTGCTTAACGTGGAAATGACTCAAACGGGAGCCTTCGATTACACGTAACAGTCGCATGGCGTGGTATTGAACACTCTGCCTTTTGATGGGTCGTGACTGTTTTGTGAATGGGCCTACCGGGGCGGGAAAACATTTTGCTATTTGTTTATGAGCTTTGTGAAACTAACATATGTTGACTTCCTGGTTTGAATCACTCTTTCTCACAACCCAGCTGTCTGCTCTCTGACTGATCTGCCCACTGAGAAATGCGAGTAAAGATGAAAGGTTCAAAGTAGAACGTGAGTAGAAATTGTACGTACCGTAGTGTAAACACTCGTCAATATGGAAGCGAATCACAATTAATATTTGCATGTAACGTGCAAGGTGAATAAAGTGCATAATCAAATATCGTTATGTCTCTGGGATTCAACAGTTGAAGTCAGCTGGTAACCACTGCTATGTGGTGGATTGCGCCCACAAGAGTTCATCAGCGGATTGCAAATTGTATTTTTTTCCTAGCAACCCACACAGGAGAAAGACTTGGTAGATAGCTGTCAACAGGCTTGTTATTGATGAGCAAGGCAGAGAAATTTATGGAAAGTTGTGGTCACCTAAAAAAACATCACAGACTGTGCTCTTGCCACTTCTCACAAGCTCCTAGCTCCAAAAGAATAGTCAGTTGGAGTCAAGTGAAGCCAGACTTGTTTTCCACACGAAAACCACCAACTCCGAAAAAGACATTTAAATCCAGGAACAGGACTATCACTGTTTTTAAGCCACCCAAAGCTTATCAGGAAGACATACAGCAGGAAAAGGTCTTTCAGAATTTACAATTTTTTCATCTATTATGTTTAATAGTCATATGTGTTTGAAAACCAGCAAATTAATATTTGAAAAGGCAGCAAAGCATGAAGATCTTACAACATTAAACAATGAAATGTTTTTGCCATAATTTATTGTTCGTAGTGGCATTTGGTTATATCGTTGTTTAAATTTTAAGATCATATGGTCAATTTAAGGAAGAAGAACATTAAATTCAAGCATTGTCGCCAGTGTGGAAATGGAGGCAAAGCTGAAGTGGAGCTTCTACATTAAGACCTCTCACACACCCTCAATTTAAAGATAGAGGTCCAATATGCTAAGAAAGTGGATGAACTTCGCAGGTGATGGTAGGAAAGTAGCAGACGTTGAGAATGCCTAATAAATTTTATTGTTCGTAGTTCCCTATTGCAGGTATTCCATCATATCGTTGTTTTTAACTTGGGGGATGAGAAGATCATGTATGTGTCACAGATGGTACTCATCAAAATTGAACGAAGATCTGAACATTAAACATCACATAGCGTCAGACATCAGAATTGGATGTTATGATGCAGGTCACGTGATGCTGTAGTAATGGTGGACAGAGCGTCAGACATAACAGAATTGGATGTTATTGCAGGTCCTCCAGGATGGTGGACAGAGGTTCCTCTATTGCAGGAATTCATTTCCCGAAACTAACAGGCCAATTCACTGCAGAACAGTTAGGGTATTCTGAAACAATCTCTATGGCTGGTATCCATGTTGCGCGGGCTATGAGGGCAATTAATGAATTCATGATTTTAGAAACTGAAGTGAAAGTTGCAATTATGAAAACATTTTCAAAGCATGTGCATTCTTTGTCAACTTCAAACAACCTTCTTGAAACTTTCATAATTCATGTTGCACAAACTGTTACCTGTGTCTACATCCATATCATTTTAACACTCCCAACCTGTATATTTTAATTGCGATACTACATGTTGATTAAATGATTTTTTGGTATACAGGGTACAGCATTCCATCCTTGTCAATTCATTCTTAAAAGTTAAATATATAAATTCATGCTGTTGTTATCATTATTTTACGCATTTGTCTTTCTACTGCTCCCATTATTGATGTAACACACAGTATAAATTAGATTTATACCAAAAAATCTTCAACATATACCAAGTAATCACTGGTTAATTATTTTTATCACAGTTAATAACTTTAAAGGCTATTTAAAGTGCTTTGTATAAAACAACAGACGAGCAGAAAACTATAAGCCTACAGAATTTTTTGTATTCTGACAAAGCACAATTTAATACATGTTTACGTGACAATCTTATGACACACTTATAATTAGTGGTTAGTGCATTTACTTGTGCCATACCCATGTACATTTAAATAACCAGTGTCACAACAAATCACATACAAATAATATAACACACTCATCTAGCCCCGCCCCATGCACGGCTAACACTATACATAACTTGTGTCACAACAAAGCAATTATCTTTCTGATTATCCTGAATGATACTTGCACCTTGAATGAGTTCATTACACCTGTTATTTCCACAAGCGTATTGTTTGAGGAAGTCATCCCGTGCCACCGGTGTAACACTGACAGCAGGAGCAAGACAAAGCAGAAACCGGAAATCAATAGAAGTTAGTTTCACCCAGGATTTTCCACCGATCGTTGACAATACAAATGCAATGAATGGTCCCTGTGTGACGCGACAAGCATAAGCACGAAGTTGTTACTGTATGTAATAAAAAAACTCAGCTCACCAGATTTTGAGATTTTTCTGACACTTTTATCCTGCCTACTACGTACGGCGGGTTATACGTTATACATTTGCATCACGCCTTGTACGACGGGGTATTATTTTTGCCATTTACACCTTGTACGACGAGTACAGGTTTTTAGGTCCTGCGGCACACCCCTACCTAAGTGCCCCGTTTTTAATTTGTGGAGACATTGAGTCAAAGTCATTACTGAGCACAGAAACATCTGCCAAGCCAGCTTGATTGTCATAGAATGGCTTGTAGGCCACTCTTTGTACTGTGATGTGTGATTGTGATGTACGGTAATGTTGGCTAAGCACTGTTTTCCAGTGACACTTGTTAAGATATTATTCTAGCTCATCTGACTTTTAAAGCCTTCCCCTGACAAGTCTACACTAGACCGGGTTACCCTCCGCCCATATGGTGGGGATGTCTTGGCTGTACCATTCCCATTGTACAATGACCTTACGAATCCACGCCTCATGTGGACCATTGGGTCAAGAGGTGGAATGGGCCGGCTTTACCTGAACCAATGAGGTGTCAGCTGATCGAGCGGTTTGGGAAGGAATCCAACATCCAGTACCCTGATATAAGGAGCTACACACGCTGGTTCTGGTAGAGCTACCTAGCAAAGAAACGAGAATATGATATTCTGAACAGATTCTGACCGAGATCCTAGCAGTGCTATAACGCTGCTAAACTGCGTGATATCGCACTGTACTAGTTTTGCAACCGCAACCGCTATGATGAGACCTGGCAGAATCATAGTCCGGCTCTGGGTGAATCGCTGTGATGGCAATCACTACCGACTTATCATTTGCTGGAGCAACAATGCGTACCATTCAGGAAATGACGCCACACAACATCGGTAAAATGTCACAACTCAATTTGCACTGTTGTTATAATCCATATCTAGCTAAAGTTCCCCCTACATCCCCCATTCATTATCAGCACGATATGGCCCAGGCTTATCCCATTGGTTAATGGCCAACGAGTCCACTGCCTCATGGGGGCTCATTAGGCGGCAGGGACTGGTTACAATAGCGTGGATTGCTCAAAGTCCTCTGAGGAATCCAACTCGTGGGGGATTATATAACCAGTCCACACATATGAATTCATAGAGAGCTATCTAGCAGAGAGAGGAGATTCAGACCGAGATCCCATTGTTGAAACTTTTATAAATCCAATAAGCAACTCTACTTCAGGACTCAAGTTATTCCTCTGGCTAGTCCCCACTCCAGCAACCACAGGCAGTGACTTCAGTCGGAAGATAATTGGCTTGTCATTAACGATATGGTATAATTTTATTAACAATGCATTATTTACAATTACATATATCTAGAAAAAGTTTGCAATTGAATAAAACTTTCAGAATATGTAATCATATCTAAAGTTAAAGCGTTTAACACAGCAACATTGGTAGTAAAACTTACTTTTATAAACTTTGATGTCATCCAAACCGGACATGACGTCATCAGCAACTATGATGAAACTAAGCATTTTACTGACAGCCTTCAACAAAGTTTGTGTTGCCATCAAATGGTTATTAATGGTTTTATACGCAATTCAATTCGTGGAGTTAATTTTCTTACAATCTGGACTGATACCTCGATTTTTCGACCTTGAGCTCTTGGGAAAACCATAACGCGATCTATTTGTGAAAAAGTTAGCAATTGATTAAAGCTACAAAGTGGTGTAAATTTTTTAAAGATCGAACAATAAAAAAATGCGTAGAAGTTTACATTGAGCTGGGAAGCATCCAAATAGGTGCAATGAAGTTTACCGGAAGCCATGTAAATTATCAATCACACGCTAGTAATGGGAAAAGCATTTAGTTAAATGTTCAAATCCAAGGTAAAATCTAGTTATGACAACCAACACTAACGTGTCTCCCTCAAAGATGCCTTCAGGACAATGGCACCTGTAATCATTCGTCCAGGGGCTGGGGTCGCAGTCAATCAAAATGTCGACACAGTTAGTTCCGTTAGCAACTACAAATACAATTCCACATAAAAGGTGCAATATGCATGTGTTCAAGACAGAAATAAATACTTTCATGGTGAGATACTTCGTCTTCTTTCATTACATTACCAGAACGTTGATACTGTAACATATCTCCATAACTGACCTACTGAGGTGAAAACTACTTTGTGCGGTAAAGCATTCAAGAATTGATGTTAATAAAGGACACATTCTGCACACGTTGATATTGTAATATATCTCCATAACTGGCTACTGAAATGAAAATTACTTAGTTATTTTTATCGTACAAGGACTAACAAGCGGGGCATATAGTTTTGAAAAATAAGTGGAATACAGCAAGTTGTGAAAAGGGGGACTCACAGCAGGACAGCTGCAAGTATAATTGCCTTCCTCTCGAGCACACGTACCGCCGTTGTAACATGGTTGCGACATGCATGGGTCAACCCAAGGTTCTTCACATTCAAGAACTATATAACCTAAAAACGACGTAGTAACAAGTTATGCTCAAAAATCTTTATAAGATGACATATTTTATGTTATAACTATTATTGATGGAATTCAGTTTATTGCTGTCATGGAAATAAATATTACTGTGATGCATTTAAAGTTTACAAAAGGAACAAAGCTAATGCCCATGCCAGTGCTGATCATTATACTAACCGTCCATACATTCACACGCTGTTATATCAAACAGTTGGTATCGATCGCACCAGTGCCACTGCAAACAAAATGATCACAACCTGCATGTCAGAGACAACAATGCTATGTAATTGTACCAGCTAACATAAGGACTGCAAACCACATTTGATTTCCACATTACGAAAACGCCAGCAAGATTATTTCATTCTGTCATGACGCTCGCTAAAACTGCGGGTAACTCGCCTCTATTAGTGTAATAAGCGATAATGTCTTTGTAGGAAAGCGATGCTGAAAGCAGAAAAGATCTTCAAAGTCATAAATAATCTTAATAATGGCATTGGAAGTAAACTGTTACAGAAGTAGATTGTGCGATGTGCACTGTGGACTGTTTGATGTAGACAGTAAACTGTCAGATTTGGGCAATAGACTGTGTGATGCGGCGAACAATAGACTGTGATCAGCGGTCAATGGACATGGGCAGTAGACTGTGCAATGTAGACAGTCAACTGTGTGTTTGGACACCAGGCCGTGTGAAGTACAATTTGAGATGCACACAAAGGACTATGTAATTATGTATACCAGATTGTGTTCTGTGGACAGAAGATTGTGACAAGTGGTAAATAGACGTGGACAGTAGACTGTGCAGTGTGGACATTAGACTTTGTGTTTGGAAACTAGACCATTCATAGTTGACAAAATACTGTGTGACTGTGGATAGTAGAGTATGTGCTGTGGACAAAAGACAGCGGTGCGGACAGTAGACTGCATAATATGGACAGTAAGCTTTGTGATGTGAACAGTCGACTGCGTGATGTGGACTATAGACGGGGTAAATTAGACAGTGTACTGGGAACAGTCAACTGCGTGATGTGGACTGGATACGGTGTTAAGTAGACAGTGTACTGTGTGATGTGAAAAGTCCACTGCGTGATGTGGACTAGACGTTGTGAAGTAGACAGCGTACTGTGTGATGTGAACAATCGACTGCTTGATGTGGACTGTAGACGGTGTAAAGTAGACAGTAAGCTATGTGATGTGAACAGTCGAAAAAGTGAAGAAAAATTGTGTGATATTGGGAGTAGAATACGTGATGTGTTCAGAAGACAATGTCATGTGAACAGTAGACTAGGTCCATCCCATGCCTGCCCAATCGTTTGATAATACTTTCTGCCACCTGCCTGGAGATATACCACTTCTGGCTCCTGTTCCCTCGGGATAGAGCATTCACTGGTCCGGGGAAATATGTAGGCTGCCAGAAGGCCGAATTGAGGTGGACGAGTCTGTAGCCGTCCCCGTTGCATTGCTTCTGATGCAAAGTTCATGAAGCTCATAAAATGCTGAATCTGCCTGCAACTCGTTGGGCTGGCCCGAGCCAAGAGGCAGACGACTGACCGGTCATATTCTTTTCTTTTTCCGGCGGGAGATGATCCTAGGGAGTCCAAATGATTTCCAGGAATTTCCAACGCTGACTGCGAACTAGCTCAGATTTCTCAAGGTTGAGAAGGAAACCGAGCCTTCATAACCACGCCTATGCGAATCAGCCAGTCGCCTAGGAAGATTTCCGGACGAATCCTCCATTGCCTGCTAAATAGTAGAACTGGTTTGGATTGACGGGTGAAGGATTTTGGAGTCAAGGAGAGCTCAAAGGGGAGCATATTGAACTGACAGACATTTTTCTTGTGCATAAACTTAAGCATCCTTCACCGTGAATGACCAAGATACATATAGATAGGCATCTTACAGATCTATCAAGATGTACAGGCTGGTCATGTGACAGGATCGCTTATCTATGTAACGGTTTTGCAGCCTCAAGTCGAATACTGCACTTGCTACCCGTCCTTTCTTTAAATCGGGGAACAACCTTGCCCAATTGGCGCTGCCTCTATTGCGTTCTTCCTTAGTAACTAGAATACCTCCTCGTTCGGGCGGAACAGAAGCCCATCGGAGTCGCTGTCAGTATTGCACTGAGCATCATCTTTTTTAACCTCGCCAAGTTACCTAACTAGTGCCGTTTGTGGGTTTGTTAACTTGGCGAATTCGCATTCGCCGAGTGATGTTGGTCAGTCGCGTTTGAAGGTTT
Source organism: Urechis unicinctus (assembly GCA_034190875.2). Lineage (NCBI taxonomy): Eukaryota > Metazoa > Annelida > Polychaeta > Xenopneusta > Urechidae > Urechis > Urechis unicinctus. Next base: position 24,640,244 of record CM067347.1, read on the forward strand.
GCTGGTTATGCAATTTTTGGGCACGCGATAGAGGTCGCAATTTTCGAAAGTTTCGTGGAATTTTTTTTGAGGTCGGCACCAGTAATGCGCAAAAAGCAGAGGTTCTTTTCTGACCTTGACCTCAAACTAAGCTTGAGGTCATCGAATAAATTAAAAACAAGTATCTCTAATATCTCCAATATCTCAGTAGCTCGATCTTTACGAAATTTACACCATTTATTCGAATAATTAAATTGCAAACTGCTCAATAAATGTAGTTGTAAAAAATGGATATTTTTTCCGAGCGCCCCAGGTTGAAACATCGTGGTATCAGTACAAATGTCAAAAAAAGTTTCATGAATATTTTGAGCGCTTATAAAACCGTCAATACTTGTCCGATCTTATTAAAAAAGGGTAACATGTTCTCTGTGACTGCTTAAGTCGCATCCTAATATTTCATGGATGTCAATGTCGTCACTTTCGGTTGCGAAAGCATAAAAATTCCGTGCATAAGAATTCAATTTTAAAACAGAATACATATACTAAGATGCAATGTAATTATAAAATTTTTGGCATATATGTAATCGTAAATAAAACAATGTTTGAAAAACTCTAGCAGGTCGAAAATTTCTGATAGCCAAAATCTCTCAACTCTTTGATTGTAAGAAAATTCACATTTCTGAAACCTGAATAACATATCAAACTCCTATAATGGATACGTCTTATCAAAATATTCATTGTTTTCAAAGTGCATTGTGTTAGGGGTAAAGAAATTTTCATGGACATTTTCGAAAAAAAATTTTTTGTCGCTTATATAAACGTGATTATTGGTTCAATAGTCATACAAATTGGAAGAGTTGTTGTTGTAGAGAGCGCAAATCTAATCCTCTAATTTTATAGACGTCGCTGGCGTCACTTCCGCTTACGAACGAATCAATGTAATGATCGTATAATAAACTGGTTTTCACTCGAAGAAAGTCCATTCAATTCGGAACAAAGAAAGCTTGAAGTACAGTGGGAGTTTTCACTCGTTTGTTAACAGCAGCTTACACATGACGCTGTACAAAGATCGTCGCAAATCTCTGCTCGCCTCACCGGTACCGCCATCCTTATAGTTTTCTTGCAACTTGTATATTTTCGAAATTTTGTTTTTACGTTTATGTTTGCTAACTGATTAGTTCAGAATGGTCAGTCAATATCACGCGGTTTTTCGTATGGAAAAGTGCCAACGTGATACCCTAGGTCACGTGACTAGCTGTGAAAAACGCCGACGTATTTTTCTATAACTCGTGGTCAATTGCAGAATCTCTGGTGACCTGATATACTTACGAGAAACCTATAATAGCCAATACAAAGGGATCTGAAAAGCTCCTATTTGATATTCCTCATGACAGAAACCAATCAGGAACAAATTCGGTTTCATGAGCTTTACAGGGAATACCCAATGTGTCACCATATGACCTAACTGTAACCATTTCTGTAAAATATCTATAACCGGCTCATATTACTTACTTATCGCAAGTTCAGAGTAGCTGTTATGGGTGGACCCAAATACGCTTTCAAATGCTCAATCCACGCATGAGATCGAGACTTCCGAGTTACAGTTACGGTAGCCATTATTACTTTGAGCAGTAATTGTGCAGGTTGTAGCATTGGCAGACTACCCCACACTAAGATACAGATGATTTTCGAACACGTACATATCGCATTCAGCGGCTGTAAAAGCACAAGAAGCATGATTGTCATACCCACGACTCACATCAATTCCTCGTCACGCAGAGGAAGGATGAAGAAGATATAAATAGCCGTGCTCTGTGAAGTCAATGTAAAACTGTTGACATGTAATAAGTGGATGTGGTAAGACTAACCAGCGCAGGTTGGTCGCAGGGCTCCATGTTAGATCGGACTGGCATGTTATTCGTGCCGGATGTGGAGGCGAGTACACAGTTGAACACCCTGTATCATCGATATTGATGATACGGTTGATATTGATGATGGTATGCCGCCTGTGACTGATGCCTGGGATCCACCATCTGTGGTCTCTGGATCCGGACATGTGTGGGCTGTAATATTAAAAACACAGTTTACCAGCGCTATCCAGTGAGTGAGATGTTATAATTTATGATCATGGTTATTGGATTTGTAAACAGAGGGCATGTGGTTACCACAGAGCGTTTATGTAGTCCGAATCGAGGGTCGTTTCCCGTAAACAAGTAACAATAAACATGCACTTAGTTCTGACAAGATATGTCATTACAATTAAAATTCTGCAGTGATTCAATACCGAAGTCATACAGGGCCAAATTAACGACATCGTAAAGGGTTACATTAACGACGCCATGCACGGCTGCATTACAGACGTCATATAAGGCTTTATTATCGACGTCTATATTAACGACGTCAAACAGGGCTGCATCAAAGATGTCTGTCAAAGCCTCCTTGTACGTCATCCCAATTGACTACAGTAACGACGTCATATAGGGCTACTGTGATAAATACTTTGTGTAATCGAAAAAATTGCACCCTCGCAACAGAGTCCAGGAAAATCCCAAAGGCCATTAAAATCAAAATTGTCAAGGCAATTTAACTCAAACATGGCGTCTTTGTGGTTGATTAGGCTATTTGGACTCGTGGCCATATTTGGTGTCATAAGTTTTTAACAGTCAAAACCTGCAAATAACACAAATGGAACAATATTTTAAACTTAGGTATACGTATATATGTATCCTCACTTCTAAATTCGCTCAGCATCACAGTTGGAATAATCGAAGAAAGATATGGACATCATCGGCATAATCTTGAGAAGAAATAAAGCCACCTTACGCTCGCATTCTCTAGGTACGCCTTGTACCATCCACATTGGACACGTAAGAAGCGTTGAATATACCCCTCCGCCTTTGTGGAGCAGACTGGGTCGAAGAAGACGATGGTGGATTACTCCTTCGGGAACTACTGCATCACTTCATGTGTAAACAGAAATGGAGACAAAGCGGTACGCGACAGGCCGCGCCTCGTATGTTCCAAGTGGCCCAAGATGACAAACTGCACCAACAGAAGACGTATTGGGAGAGCAACTGTAGTTAACCGGTTATGAGGATATCGAACTGGAGTCTGCATGGGTGTTCCGCCAAGGACAGTTTGCTAACTGTGGGAGAGCTTTTTAGCTCCATGCCTGAGCATCCAAATGTCCGGCAGCCCTGGACCAATAGGATGACAGGTCGAATCCCCTCTTATTTCTTGTCTAGTGTAGGCTGAGATAGATCAAAAGGCGAAGAAAAATTACACAAATGAAATACGAGTGGCCACCTGTACTATTCGGGCGGAGAGAAGTAGATGAATGGCGTAGACATAGTTCTACGTGGTGACACATAGAAAACGGTGGTGATCAGAGTGAATGACAGACTGTTGGTAGTGAGAGCGCAGCTGAGGGATGTGATGGTGTTTGTGATGACGAGATGAGGCAGAAGTTTAGGTATGAGCTGCAGACACTGACGGATATGGTGATTGATGGTGAGTTCCCGATGATACTGGGTGAAATAAATGGACACACAGAAACAGACATATATGGCTTCAAAGAGTGCAGTGGTGGATTTGGGCGAGACTCCCGCAACACAGCAGAACAACACCTGCTAGAGATATGTAGCCTGTGGAGGAAGTGAGGACAGCTGAAGAGGAGAGGGGCATTTATAAACGCATCGGTACAGACGGAAAAAGAAGTGTGAGGAAGAATGAAGTATGGCAAGAATCAAGACCAAAAAATTGGTGGTTGACAGACAACGTTCAGAAAGCAATCGAATGGAAACGTGTGGTTAGGAAGGAAATGGAACTGAAACCATCTGTAGGAGCAAGGCTTGACAATTAGCTAGCCAAGTCAGTAGATAAGTGTGCGTTCACACACGCGAAAGAAGGAGAGCAGGACGACTTGTACCAGGAACGGACCAAACAGTCTATTTTAGCAAGAAAGAATGGAAGCACAGGAAGACAAGGCTGCATCACCAATCATCATCAACATCAATGGCGATCTGCAGGTGGAAGGTCAGGCGGTAAAAGAGAGGTGGCGAGAGTATTAAGACGATCATGCTCAACGAGGAGAACAAGTTTACAGCCGACCTACCGACAGCAGCACCTGTAGATGATCCTCAGAAGGAAATCACCCGGACAGAAGTTAAGACAGTGATAAGCCAGATGAAGGGGGAAGAAACAGCTGGACCAGATGAGATCACACTGGAGATGGTACTTGCTCTAGAGAGAGAGAGGGATCACGTGGCTTCACAGAGTGTTGGCACCAATATGAAGAGATAAGCAAATCCCAGATGACTGGCAAGAATTCACACTGGTTTTGATTTTCAAGAACAAAGGTAACATCCACGAATGCGGCAACTTCAGAAAAATCAAGCTTCTATCTCAAACGATGAAGTGCTTGGAAAGAATACTGAATGCCAGAATTCGGAAGATTGTGGATCTGCAGCTAGGCGAGGAGCAGTTCGGTTTCAGGAAGGGAAATGGAACAACAGATGCGATATCATAGTACGACAGATGATGGAGAGGAACAACTACTGGGCGTTCTTAGACACAGAAAAGACATACGACAAGATCAACAGATGCATTATACCATCAATCCTGCGGCTCTACGGAACTCATAGCCATGGTAATGGCTTGTACCGAACGTGCTGACTACACCAAAATGGAGAAATAGGAAGAGAGGTTCACGCTACACTACAATGGTCTGGAAACGCTTAGAGGAATGTAAGTGGGGGGATCTATGACAGAAGATTACCGATGAAGTGAAAGGCGCAGGCCTACAAGACAACGGTGCAACCAATGGCGATATATGGAACGGAGACGTGGGCAGTGAAAGAAGAGCACATGAAGAAGTTGGAAGTTGTGGAGAGGCGCTGCTTGTGAGCCATAATGCTTGAGGGGGGAAAACTGACTGACTGATGATGATGATGATGATGATGATGATGATGATGATGATGATGATGATGATGATGATGATGATGATGATGATGATGATGATGATGATGATGAAGATTATGATGACAATGATTATGATGATGATGATGATGATTATGATGCTTCTGGTAACCAGGATCGTTTTCCGCATAAATAAGTAAGAAACTACCTGGTCATAATTTCTTTCATCGCCCACTTCCTAAACCCGGTTTAAGCGTTCCCTCATCCCGAGGTCATATAAGTGGCCAACTTCCCCCTATTCCGAGGTCCGTCTTCCCTCATGCTGTGGTTAGACTTTCCTCATCCTGAGGTCAGTCTTATCTCATCCTGAGGTCTGTCTTCTCTTACCATCAGGTCGGCTCTCCCTCATCCCTAGGTCAGCTTTCCATCATCCCGAGGTCAGTCTTGCCTAATCAAGAAGCCAGCCCTATCTTATCCCGATTTCTGACGTTCCTTTTTCCGAGGTTAGCCTTTCCTTATCCTGCAGATAGTCTTTCCTGACGACTGTCTACTATCATCTAGAAGTCAGTCTTCCCTAATCATCAGGTCGACCCTCCTTTATCCAGAGGTCGGCCCTCCATCATCCCGAGGTCAACCTATCCTCATCCCGAGGTCAGTCTTACCTAATCTCTAAATCAGCCTTATCTTATCACGAGGTCAACATTCCTTGATCTAGTGGTCAACTTTCCCTCGTTGCATTTCTATTGGCTTTACTTCATGAGTTTTCTCATCGCTAACTTCCTAAACACAGTATAAGCTTTCTCTCATATCGAGGTCAGTCTTCCCTAGGTCAGCCCACCCTTATCCTATTGTCAGCCTTCCCCCATCCCAAGGTCAGACGTCACTTATCATGAGGTTAGTCTTCCCTAATCATAAGACCGGTTCACCCTTACCCCGAGGTCAGCCTTACCTAATCTAGAGGTCAACCGTCCCCCATCCCAAGGCCAATCTTCCCTAATCTCAAAGTCAGTCTTATCTTATCCAAGTTCAGTCTTCCCTCATTCCTATGTGAGTCTTCCCTCATTCCGAAGTGAGTCTTCCATCATACGGATTTCAGTCTAACATAATCTAGAATTCACCCTTCCCTCATCCCAGGGTTACAGAGCGTATTTATGAAACTTCATAAATGATAACCTGGTGTAGGGATGGGGGGCGCCCTCGTAATCGTCCTTGCCTTCAGCATGAGCCCAGAAGCGAATCCAATAGGCATCTAAACCACCACGGACAAAACGAGTGCACCTTCCAGGACGTTGATGACGCCATGCACAAGAATTTCATGGCCACAGGATGACCAACAGGAGCACAACATGGCATTCATAATCCTGGGCATGGCAATGTCTGGCCAGCTCGTCTAAAGGCTTTCCAAGTATTCAGCCAAGGCCGTATCTATCCAAATCAGATGTTTGAGATTATGTCAGTGGAGTAGTGAGATTCGAACCCAAACATTTTTGCTTGCCTTTTGGTGGCGCATCAACCTGCTGTAATATATTCGTTTAATGGATCGCATGCAAGCATCTACACTCTACCCCCCGAGGGATTATTGGAAGGAGATTTCAGCCATCAAGAACCTCGCAACACCGGTCAAGGTTTCCGGGACCATACACCCGCTCTAGCCCGACCATACAACCTATTTTGCCTGATCATACACATCATGTCGTCCGATTACAAAAACAATACATCTTCACAATGACTAATTTCTCGTTGTGCTGATGGAAAATGATATTGGTTTGTAAGAATGTGAACGCAATCGGGTTGTCCTGTGTTAGCGAATTACTTTATTAATTATTTTAAATCCCAACCAAAAATTGAGACAATTGAACCGATAAAAGTTATCAGTGTCTTGGTAATACATGTAACGTTAATATTAATGACCATCTTATAACGACAAAAACATAGCACACCCCGGTTAATGAGTTATAATGCGTAACAATTAATGCAATTCAACGTTCAAAATAGGATTCATTTAGCGGAAGTAAAAATCAAAGAAATTCCAATAATGCTGCCAAGTTAAGTGTTGTTTGTTTTTAAGCTGTGAATGACGCAAAATGATCACATGGAAAACTCGTATAATGTATATAGTTGTTTTTGTTGTAGATCATGATTCGTGTTGCACATATCTTCATTAAATTCTACAGATCAACATTGTTATTTTATATATGCACACCATCCAACGGTTTTAATGTGTCTTGTATGACGCTCTGAAAATCGCGCGAAACCACACAAATATCGACACACTTACCCGGCGAAAAAACACTTGTCAACCGATGATTTATAGTAAGCCAGTGTGTTATTCGCATAATTAGAATTCAGAAAAGAATTCATTTTGATCGCCAAGAGTTAAGTAAGCGGCGGAGGCGGGAGACTCGTCAACATGAAAAAAGACAGCGGGGTTTCCCATCGTTTGAGGCATAGGGGCTATCGGCACAGGCACTGGAATCGGCACATCTTGGATAATGTCGTGGTGGTGGTGGTGGAGAACTTTGGGTTCGGCGGGTGGTTCTACATGTTTTACTGCTGGCACACGCGGCCTCCTGCAAGGGAAAACATTCGTCAATCTACAATTTATTGAGCGCGACGACGTCTTGCTTCGTTATGCTGCTGTATAAAGCCAGAGGTGATTTTGTTTTACGTTCTAGTCGTTGCTTTAGGCTTTACCTGGATGCTTTACACCAACCCAGACAACACCACAGTAGTATAAACAGGACTCCAATAGGCATGGCTACCCACAAGGCAATCAAATCATCACGTTCTTGTGCTGAAAGTCATTACAGACTCAGTTTACAACGGTAATAGTGTATCCCATTTAATACCCAGATTAACTCTGGTTCTTGTAAAATCAAATTCCATAAGTAGGTTTTAATTAATGATGTGTGGTATAAAAATACCTAGATAGCTTTCACATCTGGTACCATCGAATTCACGAGGACATCTGCATCTCGGGATCTGTTCTTCGATAGTGCAAGTCCCGCCGTTGTGGCAAAAGTCGTGACACATATCTGCAGAGAAACCCCAGGGACATGCATGGCACAATTACGTCTTCATAGGTTGTCATATTGCTATGCCAAATATGGATGTGTGTATTACAAACAAAATAGTATACCATGACAGACAGTTTCGACTGGTCCGTATTCTCCGATCCCCTCAGTGATGTAACCATCGGGGCAAGGAAGACATTCATACAAAAAGTCTTCCGGTTGGTAGTAATCCTTTAGGCAAGGCATACAAAAGCCAGTCCGCTCATCGTACATGTAGCCGTTTTCGCATTCGCCATCTAGTGATCGACCAATACAGTTATCTGTCAATACGATTATGAATGATCCAACAAAACTAGGCGTATGAATTGTGCAAACAGGTTGTAAAGGCAATGGCTGTTATATTATCAAGAATCACATTTGAAAAAAGTAACAACAACTCAGTAGTGGAGACATATCGGATTCAGTATGGCATTCTTTTTAAATGATCATTTCTGGTAACCTAAACTAAGGATGAATTCTGTTTGATTGTGACAGAGGATAATGTCACTTTCGCCCAAAAAACGACCACCACCAGCTAGTATTTGTAATTCCCGGTTCAGAACGGTCTTTGGATCTTCACTTGTGCGGTTAAATACCGCTTCGAATGTGACATACGTGTCGGGGCTGCAAGCACAATAAATGATTTAAAGCTTTGCAATGTTGTGAAATGTATAATTCGTGGGCTTAAAGGTACGATTGATATAATATGGACAAAAAGCAAGGTAAAAACTTCGCATTCGCTTTTTGTATCTAGATGCGTATTTCGTCAGCTATATAGCATAAAAACATTGGCAACATGGTGTATACCGGAACCTACACGATGCTTCCGACACGAAGGCCACCGATGAAAATACCCGCAACAGCTTGAGTGGAATCGATCCATTTTTGTATCTACCAACATGAACATATAAGCGAAATGCATACGAGAGTGAGCGTGAGTAATCACGAAATCAAATCACAATTTCAAATGCAATAAAATAAGTCAGAGATTATTTAAATATGAATCATGTATAATTAAATACTACTTAGATAAGCTTTTTTTGAGCTCACCGCCATCATTATTAAAGGGAAAACTTCCATCCGCTGAATCTTATCACCATAGTCGGGTCTCCATTTAGCTATTCCACTTTCAATGCATAACTTGACGACAACACGGGTATTTACTGTATCCAAAACAACCAAATGTAGTACACTGGTTGGATTAATTGAGTAAATATGTAGCATCTTTCATTTTATTTGTAGTGTCCTTTTCAATATACCTTCCATCAGTTCAAAATCAAGATATCATAGACGAAATGACTGAATAGTACATATGACACCCAAGGTTGGAACGTCCCATATGTATCGTTGCATTACAGATTAACAGACGACTGTATTCGCATATTTTAATACATGCAATATGGAAGGGGAATGTGAATATATAGGTTCATTGCAACTTACAATCAAAACACTGGTCAGGACTTGTCGATGCCAATTCTCTTGTGGTTTTGCTTCCAGAACAGCTCTCACATTCTCGAGCAAACGATTGATTGCTCTCCTTTGAAAACAAGATGATGATTATGCAGCGCTATCGGTTATCTCAAAACCACTAAGTTTTCTAACTGAGAGTGCGAAGGAGAGAGTGCCACAAACATTTGAACTTATGCTAATCAGAGAATTACCTTATACGTTCCTACTGGACACTCTTGACATTTATCATTGGGCAATAGATAGTAACCGGCCTCGCAAGTCTCTGCAAATGACACGAACAGAAATATTGATTTCATCATCAAAAGGGCCATGAGAAGCACATATGTACACAGG